>OW240916.1:296008208-296133844 GCA_933207985.1 Pelobates cultripes | reverse complement strand
AAGAAGGAAACTGTAGAGGGAGGGGGAGAAGAAGGAAATTGTAGAGGGAGGGGGAGAAGAAGGAAATTGGAGAGGGAGGGGGAAAAGAAGGAAATTGGAGAGGGGGGAGAAGAAGGAAATTGGAGAAAGGGGGAGAAGAAGGAAATTGGAGAAAGGGGGAGAAGGAAATTGACGGGGGAAAGGGGAGGAGGAATTTGACGGGGGAACGGGGAGAGATTGACATCCATCACACATACACACAATGCACCCCTTGCACACAGAAAAACACACAATGCATTACACACAGACACACATACACAAGCAATGCATCCCTTACACACAGCAACACACAATGCACCCCTTACACACACTCAATGCATCCCTTACAGACGCACACACTGCATCCCATACATACACAAACTCACCTTGCAGCCCTTACACATACAAACACAGATTCACAGAATGCATTCCTTACAAACATCAGGACATCCCCCCCCCCACACACTCCACCCTCTGTGAACAAACTCATTGGTGGAACATGAAGGTGGACCCTGGGACCCAGACCTTGAGCTGTGTAAAGGGCCCTCAAAAAAATGGAGCTGCTTCCGTTCTCCCAGAACATTGATTTTTGTGACCACAGTTACAAACCGCCTCCAGAGAGCCTGTTCTGCACCAGACCAGTGGAGCCAGACTGCAGCTAGAGCCCATCATCATCCTCATCTGGTTGTAAGTAGGCAATCTAGTATATTATTTGTGCACTAATCTCTAATTTACCTCACATTAAAGGGACACTATAGTCCCCAGAACCACTACAGCTTAATGTAGTGGTTCTGGTGTCTAGCCTGTCCCTGCAGGCCTTTTAATGTAAACACGGCGGCACTGCAGCACTGGCGTTAGATAACATGGCAAATCATATGGGTGGGGCATTGTTATGTCACATGGGGGGGGGCGGCAAACTTTACTTTTGCCTAGGGCTGCAAAAATCCTTGCACCGGCCCTGCAGACACTGCATTCCTGTGGGCGGACTGGGGAGGGGGCAGCACTTTGGGCGGACTCGGGTGCAGGCACCGGGGGGCCCTGACCTTGAGCTGTGTCAGGGGCCCCAAAATTTCTGATGGCAGCCCTGGTGAGGTGGATGGATTATCTCGGCAAAGGACTAGTGCTCACTAACACAGATTTAGACAGATTTGTGAACAATATTTGAGAGAAATAGGTCTTTTGTGTTCAGCTCATGAAAAATAGGGGCAAAAACAAAAGTGTTGCGTTTATCATTTTGTTCAGTGTATATATTTTCCATGCATTAAGAAATGTTTATTAACTAGTTTTATTCAAAATTCCCATTCAAACTTTCTAAAATTCTACCTCTCTTAGCTAAAGAGCTTCCTTGTTTGTAGTGGGCGGTATCCTGTCAGTCATAGCTATGTTTACGATTGTATTTATGTATTTATAATTAATTAGAGTAAGGTAATTTTATTCTGGCACACAATAAAAGGAACCGCAATTGCAATGCAAATAAAATGATCTCTCCATGTATATTTTATATTTTTTCACCTATTTTCTGAATAAACAATTCCCCAAAGTACTCCCTATTGAAGTCAACGTGGATTCATCTCAGACAGACTCCGAGCAAATTCCCAAACAAACCCCAGCGATAAATCCACATCAAAGGTAAACTGACAAAACTTGAAGCAATTGGGGAGCAGAGGTATTATGGGGGAAAAAAATCAACTTTCAGGGAAAAAAAATTAATGTTGACATCCATTGGATGGTTCAGTCAGCAGACTTCAATTAGTTTTATATAAATATCTGCTTGCTATTTCACAAAGTCATATACAGAAATATTGTTTATTGGGATGAATACACCATGAAACCTTAACAAACAGTAACATAATAAGCCTATTGATAGTGCATAATGTACTTTTTATGAAACATAATTGAAACTTTTATACAAATGTGTTAGAGTCTAGAGGAATAATTGCATTGCGTCTCTGCACTCCTGATTTCTCCAGCCTCAGTAAAAAATATCACTGCAGTGAAATGTCAGATCCCTAGGCTTCTACATGACTAATTTATACTCTAGAGTCAACGTTAAACTAGTTGTTGGTATTCAGCCAGTTATTCGTTGACCATTGAATCTGGAGATACAATTTGGGAACAGCCTTCTGCAATAAATATTGTGTGTCTTTCCACACAGACATAAATATTGTGTCCTGGGTTTAATAACTTAATATATAAGAAGTTTTATTGCAGTCAAAGTACTTTCAATGTTTTCTTAAATGGCGCAATTAAACTATAGTGCACCTATTTGTTGAAACTATATATTTACTGTACTACTGCAGAATGAAATTAGACATCATAGCTCGTTTTAAAAGGAGTTTAAGGTTAAGTATTTTATGGGGGTAGTTAAAGATTTAGGAATGTAATTTAAGCTTTGCCATTTGGTAAACTAATCTAATAAACGGTAAATAATGAATGAGAAATTCTATAATTGATTTTATAATTAGCTGTAGTAGAGCTGTTCCATAGATGGTGATTCTAATAATTGGCCATTGAAGGGTTGTCCCTCTGGTACTAATTAAGACATTTAGTGCTGCATGGGTTTCTATGGTATTGCTATTAAGATAATTAGGCAGCAAAGAGCCATGTCTAGGATTATTATCATTATAATAATACAGGAATAGCCCAAAGTTATTAATTATGGTAATTTACTTTGGGAGTACTGTAATATCCCTCTGTTAATCATTATGGTAATCTTACACTGCAGAACGACCTATGTTTGCCATGTATAGTGTTTGGATAATGCATTGAAATTCCTTTGTTGAAGGTGTTAGTATTAAAACAGGGGATCGTGAAACACCTGGTAGTATTTTTTGTGACCATTGAGCAGCAGGGAAACATTCATCTGTAGATACGTTATAGCAGTAAGTCAGGGAAGCATTGACCCTCTGGTAGTGTTTTGGGCAGTGTAGCTTTCTCTTTATGATGGTAAGTATGAGAATTGGTAGTTAGTAGTTAGTGTACCACTGGCTCAATGGGATATCTTGATTGCAACTCCCCCACCATTTACTGATATACTTAATACTATTTTTAAATGATAATTTCTGATGATAAAGATGATCTGTCTGGGTATAAAGGACATAAAGAGTAAGACACCAGCATGCAACCTTACTAGTAGGCTATGGATTACCTTTGACATTCAGGGGAAACATAAAGTCCAGACATTGTCACAGCCTATCCCCATTACACCCTTTAAATACAAATAAGGTCCCCTATAACTTTGTGAAATACTATTGTACTATGTGCAGAGGTCTCCCAAGACAAATTGCATATGAGCCCCTTATTGGCAGAATCAGTCTGGAGAGGTGGTTGTTATTCCAAACATAACTGAACAGTTTTCCACAAGATCACCAAGGCAAGGTCCATCTATCTTATTTTCCTTGAGTGCCAGGTGTGAAGGTTCCATACATGGAGAATGGACAAGAGATGTATCTGTCCCTTTCTCACATCCATTATATTTCTCATAGCCAATGGTTCTTGGAGGTGTTGGAGATGTAGTTCTCCTGGTCAATTGATACTAAAAGTCCTAGAGCCCTCATTAATTTGTTTTCTGAGGGCTCCTTCTGGGGCAGGCCCTGCCATAGTTATTAAGGGTTTGTTTTACTTGCCTCCAAATGTTTGCTATGTTATCAAATCACAATAACAAGCACTTGTTTGATTGTTTGTTTGCATTTAATAATAGTATTGGTAATACATTAGTTTTATTCCAGGAGCCTAATTTCATGGACATGGGTTGAGGATTTCAAGGGCTTTGGTGTGCATATTTGTAAGGGTTATTTTTTTTTAACAGTAACAGTTATTAATAGTCTTTATGTACTACTCCTATCATATAAGCACAATAAGTCCTACCACTAAACCGTGCATGGTTTACTTATTGATGAAATATGATTGGCCAGATGTACCCCCAGCCAACCACAATTCTGAGGTGAGACAAAAAAAAAGTAGTACACAAATGTTTCTGTCTGGAAGTTTCAAATTAATTTTGCCAAATTTATAATGTGCTTTTGCTTGTTTTTTTGCATTTAATAATAGTATTGGTAATACATTAGTTTTGTTCCAGGAGCCTAATTTCATGGACATGGGTTGAGGATTTCCAGGGCTTTGGTGTACATATTTGTAAGGGTTATTTTTTTTTTTATTGACATTTTATATGTTTTGTTACATACAACCCATATAATAATCATATTTCACACTCATATTTATTAGAGGTAAGAGTAGCAGGTAGGGATCTAAAATATACTACATTTATTTATTGTCAGTTGATGATTAGAATACAATGGGTATGAGTGTGGGGACCTAAGGACACAGGACTGAACTTCTACTGTGTTTTCCTATTTGGAAGCAATGCATTATAATTACATCTATGGTTTTGAATACCCATAACCTATCATTGAGTTTTTTAAATGTATTTATGTATTTATTTTTTGTTCATTTATTGTAGTGCATTAAATGTTTTAAACTTTGTGTTGCTCGTCCATCCATGCAACGATGGAGAACAGAGGCACATAGTTTAGATTCAAAATGATTTTCATTGTAACAAGGAATACAAGTGCAATAATTATAGTAATAATAATAATAAACAATGTGATTCACAGAGAAGCTTGCATTGAGCTATCGTCATGTTTTCAACTGTGTCTTTGATTGTCAGGGTTATTTTTACCCATCTCTGATACTTCCTAAAAATAATAAAACTCTCTTAATTGCTGTAACAGTGGACTAACCGATTGTAAACACAATTAATGGAATAAAAATATTTTTTTTCCACAACTCTCTTTTTATGTAACATGTATAACATAGTATAACATTATTTACATAAACCAATACAGTTTATTTGAGAACAAAGTAACATGTTTGAAACCTATATTAGATATCACACCATTAAAGCATCACTGTCACTGTCTGTGAACTTTGCAGAAATTGCAAAGATTCCTGATGCTAACATCATTGCTAGTGATCCAGTGGGTGAGGGGGATCAGGTGAAGGTAAGATTTACTTATATAAACCTGTGCCTCGCTGATGCAGCCATCTTCCTCTGGCGGGTCCTCTTCAGTTCCTGACGCTTCAGCCATGGGCCGATGTCACTCAACGGCATTAAGGTCTATGGAGAATCCTGAGAGATCCTCCATATACAGAACCAATTCCCTGCTGCCATCACTGGTGACTTTTCTCGTGATTGACTCTATAGTTCCGCCCAGTGTCTAAGAAAGTCAGGCAGATACTGTATATCTCTTAACTGGGTTGAAATTTCAGTGAAATTCCAATGCAGTCAAAATGAGTACTTCATAAGGATTCTTTTTCAGGTATGTGGGGTGACAATACCACTATAATAGACCGAGTATTCAATCAAATGATGATTTTGAGCATATTAGAAAACAGAGGACATCTCCGATTAACTCCAGATGTTGACGGACTACAGCCCCCACAATGTTTTGTACAATCTTACAGTCGCTGCAATGCAAATTGCAAAGTATAATGAAAGTTGTAGATCTGAAGTATATGGGGGTCTACCTTTTGGGCACCCCTTATTTAAGGGATAAATATTAGTTAAGAACAATAAATAATTCAATAGTAATACATAAAAGGCAAAATACAATTCAAAAAAGTAAAATAAAATGGAAGAAGGGACCTGGAGTGCTCTGTGGTGGAAAATATAAAGTGTACTAGTTAGCAGTGGCAGCTGGTAACATTTTAAGTTAGTTTCAGACTGGACATGGATTTAACTAAATGCCTTTATTCATGAATAGGAATATGTCTATACTGCTCTATTACATCCAAAATCTGAGGATGATTCCATATAGAGGGAATAACCCATAGAGACAGATTCCTATTAATTAGTTAACTTTGGCCATTTTGAGGCTAAATTCAAATTATAAGAGGATAAGCAATCCCACTTTTTATGGGACTTATATCTTGTCTATTTTAGATATTTGTGTGGCGCAGGCCTTTTCTCTTGCTTATCCTCCTATATTTGTCATTCTTGAAAGGGTTTGGAGGGAATCCCTTTTTTCAAGGGTTGCTGCCTCTTTTAGTTATTGGCCTTTTTAGCGCTGACTTATTTGTGTGTTTTTTTTTCTGTAAATTCAAATTATAAGTGTAAGACAGAATTTAACTACAAGATGTTTTAAAGGATTACTTTAAAAATATATATTTTACAGTGAATGCTAGATAGAATTTTTCTAGCAAAAAATATAAAAAAAATTGAGATTTTAGGGCTATTTATGTCCATCCTATTCGCCACCCCAGTGAACTTCATTAGGAAACAATAGGGGCTGCTAGGCAACCAATGATGGTGAAGTATGCAATTTCCCATAGAGTTTAATCAAATTTTTGGGCAGTCCCCAACCTTCTTTTTTTTTACTCTACCTAGCAACAGCAGAAGGAAATAACTAGGAAAACTGCAGTATTAATATTTAAAGGGGCTGAACACATTTTATGACATACATATTAAAGGTGAAAGTTTACACAAACTAGTTAAAAACCCAACATAATTTTTTTTATATAGTTTATATTTTGTTTAGTTTTATTTTATTAATATTATTACTTTCTTTTCAAGAAAAAGTGGCCCTAGGACAAGCGTCCACTAGTAGTTTGATAATGTACCCTTTGGAGAACGAGTACTTCAAACTCTATCAGAGAACCGAATGAAACATAAATAGTCTTTCACATCTTTAGGATTTCATTGGAATTAGAGTGAATTATATTTTTTAATAATAAATGGTGAGGGCATTTTACAGCTGAGATTGATTTTGCCATTGCTAAAATAGATATAGGCAAAATTTTAACCGATAAGGGATTTATCTGGAGACTACAACAAATCGAGCAATACAAAATGAACTGCATACAAATAAAACCTACAGTAACAAGTACACACATCAATGATGACTTTTATAAATGGGGCATCATAATATTTTATATTTAACTTTAAAATCTAAAACAATGCCATATCCTTGGTGTGAAGGAATATGAAGTCAGTAATGATGTTAATTAATAGACAACATGCCCAAACCTAAATATATTTTTATATGTCTACCATACGTGTTCTAATATATATTTATTTGAAATTAAAAAAAACAAATGTTGGGTTACCTGAAATGAGTTGAGCCCAAGTAATTCTAGAACAGTTAATTCTCTTCTGTGGAACTGCCAGCCTAAATTATATCAACAAAATTAACCTTTTATTGGTATTATGTAGGAAATATCATTGATGCTTGGTCAGATTACTTGAAATTAATACTACTTGTTTCAGAACTGCCTTTATACAGCTTTGTCCATTTATTCTTATATAATACCTTTTTTGTTTTTCTGTAAATATATACCCTCCGAATGTATTCATATAAAGAAATTCTATTTAACATGTGATAATGTATATGTCCTGGTTAAGCTAACTGTTACAATGTACCATTTCTTTCCAGGCTATTAAATATATGATCGAGGAAAGCATTGCCAGTAAGAGAATGTAATGTGTTTCATACATCTGCCAGTGGCTTGTTCTTAGTTACCAGGTCTGTTTTAGAATGCTTTCTGTATTCCCAGAATTTGCTTGGCGTGATGTTTTAGTTTTACATTATGAGTTATTGTTCTGTGCTTCTCGTTTCACCTAAGTGCTTGTAACTGCTTTGGTGAGTCATTTCTGTGCCTCCAAGTTTGCCTTTCAGGCATAGCTTGGCAGCTACAGAAAACTTTATTTTTGTAGAATATGCAGAAATATCTCAATGAAATAGTTTGTTTGTTCACTAACATCTTTAACCCCTTAAGGACACATGACGGAAATATCCCGTCATGATTCCCTTTTATTCCAGAAATTGTGTCCTTAAGGGGTTAATGATATGTTATTTACCTTTGATCACTAAACATAGTTTTCAATTAAAAAGCTCTTTGAAAATATTGATAAAAAGCATAATTTAATACATTGTCCATTTTTAATTTTAGTATTTACTAACCCCAGAAAGAAATGCCATTGGTTTGCTGGACACCCATACATGTGACGCCTCTGTTAATAACTGACCTGCAGCAAGACCAATGATTTGGAGGATTTAGACAAGGTCACCAATTTTATAAGTAATAGAAACATACAGGGTGCGTCACTATCACAAAGGGGTTAAGGATTTTCTTTCTTACCTGCTACGTCTTTCTGTTAGTGTCCATTGCTCCACTTCTTTGCCCCATTTGCTTAACATTATTTGCCTGTTTTGGTAACATACTAACAATCCCGCATTCCACTGCCACCTATTAGCTGGTAAAATTAAGACGATCTCTTTGTCACTTACTGGTTCAAGTCCCTAATTACCTCTAGCTGTATCTAACTGGATTTCTGTTTCCATCATGAAACTTGATCTTTCCAAATCAGAGAATAAATGGCATGTGCTGTAGTATTGGTAAAACAATACCAATTTTCCTGTTGGATGGAAGCTTGCCCCTTGTATGGTACTCAATATAAAATTAATATGGAATATATTGTCAAGGAAGAAATTGTGTCCTGAGAAATGGAAAAGTAAGAATCTAGAAGATTCCCAGACCCAGAATAGGAGACCCACCCCAGGGGGATGGGATGCCCAGTAGGCCCCGGCGAAACACCCAGGGAAGCAAGGGGGCTAGCAGAGCTACTCCCAGCCTGCCCCCCACCTTGGGAGGGGGAAACCTCCATCCCCCGGGAAATACCCTGAGGCCTACTCTCCCATCTGGAGGCCCATCCTCCACTCTACCCGCCTGGGCCGTGGGTCGCACATGAGATGATCAGAAGGAGATTCAGCCTGCGCATGCGCGGCATCTTCCTGTGTAGCCACGGATGCGCCAGCCCGGGAGGTGGGTGTGACAAAAGTAACCTCGTAACTGGCTTTTGGAGGTGGCTGTTTGCCAGCCTCCTACCCTGTGACGAACTGAACCTCGTCACAGGTTCTGGGAGGGTCCTGCTGGCCATTCTCTTGCCTCAGGACTATGGGCCCTGCAATATTGCCCAATGCACTTTAAAAGGCTCTGTTCATGTGAAGTATGTACTTTTGTACTCCAGACAGAGAGAACGACCGTTAGCCCTAATTATCTGGACTGTTTTGGGCATGGGACCATGTGCATGGTGAGTCAAAAATAAGACTTCCAGGAAATTCCTGAACCCCTGAACTGATCTGGGTGATTTTTGGATATGTTGTTCACCCAAATCAGGCTAACATTTGTGGGGTTTTATGTATTTTTAGGGTACTTTTGTGGTGTTTTAAAAAAAAGTATGGAGATTTTTTTCTGTACGTGGAGATAATTGGATTAGATCAACACAGTTCATCTGTACAGTTATATCTGTGTTTGTAAATGGGAGTGTCATGCATTTAACCATTGTTGTTATTGGTCTGTGACTTGGTACTGCAGTGCCCCACAAGGTCCAGGTGGGAGTGCCCCTTGCATGGGGACTTGCATATAAGGCCAGTGGTGGCTGCCATTAAACAGAATGCTTTACCCCTTCATGAGGTCTGAGTTTAATCACTAGCTCTTTTAAGAACTGTTCCTGCTATGCTCTCTGAACTAGGAGAGGTCTAACCACTGGAAGCTGGATCCTGGTCTTGGGTCCAGGGTGGGTGGAGGACTGCGAGACCCAACCAAGGTGCGGTGTTCCAGAGCAGTGCTTATGGTACTCGCAAGGACAAGGAAGCAGCTATTGACAGAGGTACCCGGTCGGGGTGCAAGGAAGTCCGCCACAGTGGGACTGCGGCTACTGCTGCGAGGGGCTGGAGAGGAAGACTGGAAACGAGCATGGGCTCCAGTGGACCGACCTACCACCCAGATAGTAACAGGAGCCAATGTAAGCCTCGCAGCCAATGCAAGCCTCACAGCCTCCCCATGGGGAGGCAATGCAAGCCTCGCAGCCACAGACCAACAGATCTGCGAGGCCGGGCCTGCACTCCTGAGACCACGAGAGCGTCCCCAGGAGGGGTGAAATGTTCAGGTGGCTGAGCTCGCCTCCGGGAACAACCGCAACCGCCGGGCTGGGCAGCAGCAATCACCGCAGAGGCCTGCAGAGGAGCCAGCTGAGCCTGCAGGTGCAGACCCCCATCTTGGAAGTCCTCAGCCCTGAGGGCAGAATGGACAGCCTTAACGTCAATATTCAGACCCTGGCCAAAAACAGCACTTGGCAAGCAACTACCACACAATTATCAAGCTTTTAGCAACTAATAATTAAGATGGCTGCTTTTCCTGTAAAATGCTCACCTATTTATACTATTCCGCCCCTTTGCCCCTAATCCTCCTACCACCATTCTAAAGACCTCCTTACCCTTCCTTCTATACATTCCCCCTGACACTCATTTTTCCCTATTCTGTCTAGGCCTTGCCTGAATCCTCAGGATCTAGCACAGGTTTCAATCTAAACAATGTCAGATGGCAAAATCAAGTAACATTGGAGGGTGTGTTACAGTGAGGATACATTAAAGGACCACTATATGTACCCAGACCACTTCAGCTCAATGAAGTGGTCTGGGTGCCAGGTCTCCCTAGTTTTAACCCTGCAGCTGAAAACATAGCGGTTTTAGAGAAACTGCTACGTTTACACTGCAGGGTTAATCCTGCAACTAAAGGTGGCTTCCGCAATTTACACTGAGTAAATCATACTTCCTCACGTCCTTATGGAGTCCAGCGTCAAAAAAGACCCCCACAGGAAAGCATTGAGTAATGCTTTCCTATGGGAAGGTTTGAATAGTGCACGCCTCTGGGCTCGCATGCATGTTCGGCTTTACTTGGGAGCTGATGTTGGGGGGGAGGAGAGGTCACCAGTGTCGAGGGAGCCGGGGCTGGATTAAGGTAAGTGGCTGAAGGGGCTCTAACCCCTTCAGTGCCGAGGGAGTGGAGCCCCGAGGGAGGGGAGCACTCCAAGAGCCTATAGTGCCAGGAAAACAGGTTTGTTTTCCTGGCACTATAGGATCCCTTTAAAGATGTCAAACTGACAATATCAATATCTATACAAATTTATAAAAAAAAAGTGTAAAATTAATATTCCTTCAAATAATAACCTTAACTTAATTAAAATGATCGCTCCATGCACCATCACTACTGCAGCTTGTTGTAGCACAATGCATAGAAACTTTCTTCTACTTACCTGCCCCGGTCCTAGCTATCACTAAGAGCCCGCACGGTAGGGAGGCCTGAGAGCCCGCGCGGGAGGAAGCAGAGTGAGTCAGAGTGGGAACTCTGACTCCACCAGCCTGAGCCACCACTGGACCCCAGGGAAAGTCACCCTCCTGCACCTAAAAGGTAGGAAACAGGAGGGTTACTTAAATATTATGTGTAATTGTGTTTGTATGTATGTGTCTTTGTATGCATGTCTTGTGTGTCTGTGTGTCTGTCTGTCTGTATGTGTCTCTCTGTCTGTATGTGTGTGCCTGTCTGTTTATATGTATGTATGTGTCTTTGTATGTGTGTGTCTTGTGTGTGTGTCTGTGTGTCTGTCTGTATGTGTCTGTGTTTATCTGTCTGTATGTATGTGTCTGTGTCTATCTGTTTTTATGTATGTGTCTTTGTATGTGTGTTGTGTGTGTCTGTTTGTATGTATGTGTCTTTGTATGTCTGTCTGTCTGTGTCTGTCTCTGTATGTATGTGTGCCTGTCTGTTAATAATCCATCCACTGGGGTGGATTATTTTAGCAGAGTATGGTTGTTTTTTCCTGCTTACTGAATAGCAATTCCTCCATCGACATCTATGGGAAAATTGCTCTTTAGTAAACAGGGTACAATCTGCTAAGAGAACCCTATCCAGTAAGTGGACGTACAGTTTATTGATGAATGAAAAAGTAAGTTTTCTCAATTTCTCATCCAAAACTGATACTCACAGTCTTGTGAAGCAAATTATGTTGAAATAGTTGACCCTAATCCCAGATGTTTTTACCTTTTGTCTATGTATTTATACCTGGCTACTTTTAGACTGTAACTTCATTTCAGTTTTCAGTCTCCATTCACCTATATTTGTCAGAATTGACTTATATTTTGTTTATCCACTATACAGTGCTGAAAACACATTGTCAAAAATTAACAATAATAAATTATATTAAAATATACCCAATAATTATAATGATGATAACTGCAATTAGTAAAGCTAAAACACTGCAGACAAATACAAAGTTGATAAGAGCATATTTTTGGCACAACTGTCTTGTTTTGTTCTGCTTTTTCTGGTTGTTAATGAAACATTATTTATTTAGCAAAAATAGATAATTTTTTTAATTGTAACTACACCCATGTGTCTGTGATGTGAGTGTTAGAAGGGTGGTGGTGGTGGTGGTGGTTGTGTGTGTGTTTATATATATATATATATATATATATATATATATATAAGGGGAGCGTTATTATAAATAGAAATTATTAAAAAGTGTATTCTCCATCTCTTGTGCCTTTTCTTGGTAAGAGAAAGGGGCATGATTACCTCTGGTTGAAAAATTATCTGATCTCTTCAGTTGAATTTAGCCCTTGAATATCATAGCCCACCAAGCACAGCCAATCTGTTGTGAACTACTATTAGTCTAATATCAGTAATATTTGGATGTTGATGTGACTATCTTTAATATAAAGTAGTCAAAAAGACTGCTAAAAAAGAAACTATAATAATTAAGATATATTATTTAATGGTGTAATAAACCAAATACAATGCACAATTTGCATGCACTGTGCTATATATCAATATTTTGGTGGATGTTTCCGATTGTGCTATATTTTGTTATTCTATATGTTTTACTAGAAATTTTGAAATATTACCGTGCTCTCTATCACTATTCATTAATTTTCTCCAGACTAAATTGATGGATAATTCGGAGTTCATTGTACAATACAGCCGTAAATATTGGTTTTCCTCACATGGGAGATAATATATCTTACTGTCTATGTCAACGTTTGCAATTGACGGAATTATTGAATGGTTTTCATAATGAAAAATTAATTGTGCCATTTCCTAATATGTCACAATCCAATGAATCGCTCTGTTATTAGCTTAATTCAATTCCGATCACATTTCTCGAAGAATGAAACACTGTGTGCTCAATTTTAATGGAAAGAACTTGATTTTCTTTAAATGGCATGAAAGCAGCAAATAGACTTGTTTTGTGTCGATAATTCTCTTAAAAGCTTTCTGAAAACTAATTTAGTAAGTGGAACAGACTAACTCAACGTGAGATAGTAGCTAACAATTTAAACAAATAAACGGACAGACAAACTGTATACAATGGGATATACAGAAATGTTGAGACAGGCATGCATATAGTATCTCAGGAGAGTAGTTAATTTCTAAAAATTCCATTCAAAATATCGTAAATGAAAACTGAATGCTTTTCAAGCCTGACTATGACATACAACTAAAGCAGAAATACCAGAATGAAAGATGAATATCATAAAAAACAATGCACATGATACATACAACACAAGAAACAATATTTCTTAAAGCTTCTTCAAAAGAACTATGTGATTAATGGTGGAATAGATGTTCACCACTGGAGAAGAAAAATGAAGACAATTTTCGATGGTAACAAAAGACAACTGGAAGAAAAATATTGCCAGAAGAAATGTCAGACAGACGTTAAATTCAAAAGTGACATTAGCTTGTATTTATTAACTTAATACTTATTTTTTTTTTGCAACAGCTTGTTTTTATATCATCATAAAAAAGGGTGTAAACTATTTATCATGACTAGGTTTTGTTTATACATAAATTAAACTGCTTTTGTCTTTACAAAACATAATGTATAAAAAATTATTTTTTTTTGGCTAATCTTGTATCTATGTTACACTTAAGCTGTATTTGGTCAAATATGTATTTTTTCTTTTATTGTATATATATCTCAACTGACTCCATTGCAAGTATCATGCTAAATCGCCAATTATTCCTAATTGAGATGGAAAATCACTATTTTTGTCCTAAACCCCTCTCATTTTTTTATTTTAATATTCCTCTTTTCTAGGAGCTCTATATTGTTGATGTGTCTGAGTGTATTACAAAGCTCCACAGCAATACTCACAGTAATGTGTCTTTAAACTACAAAAAATGCATTTAGAAATCCATCTGTGTAATAAGATGCATTGTTCTTGTTCTAAATCTCATTTTAGGAGCTTAAGTAACCTAAAATACCTCAGAACATGCACTCCCCTGGCCACTTCCTCACTCACACCCTTAAAAATACAGGGTCACTCTCTTTCCACTTAAAAAAATGCTAGAGTTATGGTTTTATGCATAAGACCCATAATGAGGAAAAGCCTACTTTATGATACTGTTATGGATAGAAATTAATGTTAGTAAAATGTCTATTTACTGTGTATAGCTTTAATCAGTAACTACTCAAAATGGCCGCACCCCTCCCATCGTGTGTAAAGAATGTAAAGAAAGTCATGTAGTAAGATGGCGTCTCCCTCCAGAGAGCTGAACCTAGAATGCTCATGGCATCACATCCTGGGGGAGGCACTTAGATAAGACACTTAGCATTTACCAATTAAAACCGTATTCTCTCTGTTATCTTGCTTTCTACATATGATGTATTTCTGCCTTTATAAGGGGCTCCCCGCCCACCTGATTAAACATTCCGAAGTGTTTCATCAACCTGAACCTTGGTGTCTCAGTGTGATTTACTTCAGCATGCATGCATTCTATTTTAAATAACTTGAACAGGAGCAGATACTCAAGCAAGCACTTGGTTTGATCCAAAACAATACTGCTGGTACGTACTGACTGCAGAACTGAAAATAGCTAAACGACAAAGACTATTCCATACATTCAGTAGTGCAAGTTTTATATAAGCAAGTAAAGAGTAAAGCAATACAGGCAGTTAAAACAGATGCTAACAGTGGACTATTTTTGTGAAAAACAATCCTGGTAAAAAAACAAACATTTAATTGCTTAATCACAATATTATATTGAAATGCTAACACCAGAATAATATCTGTATCCTTTGACACGTGACCTATTATTCCATCGGTTTTCAACTTCTTTGCCAAAAAGCATAATTTTTTTAAGTTCTTTCTAGGACACATAGAGCCATAAATAAATTCATGAAGGAAAATGCAACACATTAAAAATGTAAAATGCAAATAAATGATCAGATTTTCACATGTTCGGTAATAGCACAGGACATGTATCTATAATTTTATTAATATCAGTCACGTATAAATGCCTGAACCAATTTCAGTTTGCATTCTCTGTACAGAAAGTCATAATCCCACGATTTACTTGAAATATTAAATCAAAATTATACAATAATAAAAATAAATATACAATAAAAATATTCTTAAAAGAGGAGAATCTCAAATGTTCCTGAATATCAATACTGATGGTAATACATTCGAGTTTCTGTATCTGTGAATAGGGCAGGTGAGAGAAACTAATGGGGAGGGGGACCGCAGCTCTCTTGAGAAACTTAAAAAGATCTAGACCTCAGGCCAGTAAGCTTTACAATGGAATTGTTTCTCCTGTGTTCTGGAACTAATTTATGCTATATATATATACATACAGTATGTGTGTTACTTCACTGTCACCAATATGGTTACAGTTATTATCGACATAAGGAATACCCGGGGCATTCTGGCAACGTTTCTGCACTTAAGACAAATTCTGCCTCATCATTCAAAATTCCATTTTATATCCTGCAAGTTATAAAGCAGGATTGGTAATTTATTGGGTCTGCAAATAAATCATTTAGATGAAGCACAGAAAGAATTACGCATGAGATATTGGGTATTTACTAGAGCAGGTTTTCTGGAAAAATGACCAAAAAACTGTAGATTTTAGGTCATACTTTCAGACTTGTAACAGTTCAACGATTTTACCAAGTTGACTTTTTCATGCAAATATTAAACATGTCCTTTTCCATTCTACATAATTGTACATAATTCAAGTTTAGAACGTAAGCCCTATTGTTTCAGGGTATCATATGACCATTTGTGCACCTGCATTTTAAGAGAGATCTGCAACTGATTTCATTTTTACCAGGCCACTGGTGTGATGTGCAGAGGATTATGGGAAATGTGAATTTTCATATAAGCATTTGATAAAATAAAAACTAAACAGGAAATAAATGAAATCAATGTGTTCAATTCATGAAAAACAATGAATGAAAATCGCTTACACCAGCAAATGTAAATTTAAGGATAATTCTATTTATTTGTGCAAGATATTCCCATTGATTTTTTTTTTTTCCCATAAATGAGAAAAGACAAGCGATAAGCACATATATTTGCATGTGTACAGATTGAAAGCAGTGGACAGACAAACATTATATAGTAGGACATTTTTTTTGGTTTCTGAAGAGCTCACAACCTATGAACACAATTTCGGATATGATGCGTGATGTGGTGTGGTGCGTGATGTGTATTTAGAATAAAATATCTCTATATAGTATCCAATTGTTAATTTTAAACCAAAATCTTTGATATTATACAGAAATGTTTTAAAATATATCCTTTAACCCCTTAAGGACCAAACTTCTGGAGTTAAAGGGAATCACAATATAGAAGTCTCATATATTTCTTCACTACATTAACATGATTTGAGGCAATGAATAGAAAAATGTACCCTTTAAGCAGCCATTGGACTTTTTTTAACATTTGTTTATTTGAAGGAATATTTTAAGTATATACAGTATACATATATATTTCAAGCAGGGGTCATTTAACAAACGCCTGGGATACTGAGGGTTTTGCATAGTATCTTAGCTGTTCCTAAAACTACACCTTTTTGGACACATAACTCAGATGTCCCACCTGGAATCAGCTGAAGCCGCTTGTGAAGTCCTAACTTGTGGCTAATTTACTTGGTATTTGTCCACCTTCTCATGTTCCTTTCTCTTGAGCTAATGGTCATTGATGTTCTGAGTATTGCCACATCCACCACCACTGCAGTCTTCCATTCCTGATCTACTACTATGATATCAGGTTGCCTGAGAAGTCTGTTTGGGATCTGGATGACCCACATGATCTTAAAAACCAATTTAAATCCCAAGAATTCAAAAAAATGGAACTGCACTAAATTCACAGGATCTTGAACTGTCATTCTTAACAACCTTGGTGGCACCATCCATCTGGACTTATGCAGGTCCAGCCCATTTTCTTTGTAGATATTTCGGTACACAATCCTAGCAACTTGTGTCTCTCAGGGCACTGGCGTACATACCAGGGTCGCAGGGGTCGCGACTGCGACCGGGCCCGGCCCACCAGGGGGCCCGGCCGCCCCTGCGACCCGGTATGTACGCCCAAGGCCAGCCTCTTCCCCTGGGGGGCCCAGGAGCCGACCACCCCAGGGCCCCCCGAGGCTGGCCCTGCTGACCCGGGTGGCCGGCCGGTCGGGCAGGCGGGCGCTGCGAGGGAGCACTCAGTGCTTCCTCTTCAGCTCCCTCGCCAAGGTAGGGGATGCCGGGCGCCGTAGCTGTCATCTTCCGCTACTGCATCCCCACGCGCCGCTGAGGGAGCTGAAGAGGAAGCACTGAGTGCTCCCCACGCTCACTGCCTGCCCGGGACTGCCACCCCCAGGAGCCCCACTGGACTTGTGGGATGATCCCCCAGCACTCCAAGAGTGTAAGGGAGGCTGGGGGGATTATATAAAAAAAAAAAAAATCTGCGTGTGTGTGTGTGAGTAAGTAGAGTGAGTAAGTTAGTGTGTGTGGAGTGCAGTGGGAGTGTTAGTGTTAGAGTGAGTGGTATAGTGTGTAGTTCAAGTAGTGAGTGTGAGTGTGAGTGTGAGTGTTAGAGTGAGTGTTAGTGTGTGTCTGCTAGTGAGTGTTAGAGTGAGTGTTAGTGTGTGTGTCTGCTAGCGAGTGTCAGTGTGTTACTGTGTGTGTCTTACTGAGTGTGTGTGTAAGTGAGTCTGTTTGATGTCTGTTAGTGAGTGTGTGTTTGTCAATGAGAGTGTATGTTTTGTAAGTGAGTGTGTATGTATGTCTGTCGCTGAGTGTGTCTCTGTCAGTAAATGTGTGTGTCTGTTAGCTAGTGTGTATGCGCCTGTAAGTGAGAGTGTGTGTGTCTTCAGCACTTACCTTTCTCCAGCGCCGGACTCCCTTGGCGCTGAGGATCCCTCAGCCTCTCAGCTCCGAATGCGACCGCGCACGCATTCAAACCGCCCATAGGAAAGCATTACTCAATGCTTTCCTATGGACGTCAGTGTGCTCCTCTAGCGGCTGTCCGTGAGACAGCCACTAGAGGCTGGATTAATCCCGAAACATAGCAGTTTCTCTGAAACTGCTATGTTTTCAGCTGCAGGGTTAAAACTAGAGGGACCTGACACCCAGACAACTTCATTGGAGCTGATGTGATCTGGGTGTCTGTAGTGGTCCTTAAAGGACCACTATAGTGCCAGGAAAACATACTCGTTTTCCTGGCACTATAGTGCCCTGAGGGTGCCCCCACCCTCAGGGACCCCCTCCCGCCCGGCTCTGGAAAGGGGTAAAACTTATCTTTTTCCACCTCTGGGCGGAGAGCTCTCCTCCTCCGATCCTCCTCTTCTCCCCGTCGGCTGTATGCGCACGCGCGGCAAGAGCTGTGCACGCATTCAGCCGGTCACATAGGAAAGCATTCATAATGCTTTCCTATGGACGCTGGCGTGCTCTCACTGTGAAAATCACAGTGAGAAGCACGCAAGCCCCTTTAGCGGCTGTCAATGGGACAGCCACTAGAGGAAATAGGGAAAGGCTTAACCCATTCATAAACACAGCAGTTTCTCTGAAACTGCTATGTTTATGAAAAAATGGGTTAACCCTAGCTCGACCTGGCACCCAGACCACTTCATTAAGCTGAAGTGGTCTGGGTGCCTAGAGTGGTCCTTTAAGTGTGTGTGCATCTGCATGCACTGGCGTACATACCGCGGTCGCAGGGGTCGCAGCCCTGTAACCCCTGCGACCAGGTGACCACCGCCATGTGTTGCGGCCCGGCCCGCGCGGGGGGGGGCCCACGGATCAATTTTCGCACCGGGGCCCCATGGGTCATGTGTACGCCACTGTCTCAGGGTATGTTGTCCTTTCTAGCATCTTGCAGCCAACTACCATGTGTTGCATTATCTCAAAGGCCTCTTTGCACAGTCTTGAATGATGTGGTAGACCCCCACTTTTAATGATCTGGTACTGAGTTTTTGTTCCTGTGCTGCTAGGATTATTGACGCAGTACTGTCTTTCAGTTCTGAATTTTTAACCAGTGGTAAAATTGCATAATGTGAGCCACATCCACCACCTGCTGACAGTAGAACCCAGGGAGGGGTTTGACCTGCCGTGGAACCTATGAAGATTTTCCTTCCTTTAAAAATTTCTGCAAAGAATTAATAAATAGACAAAATATTAAAATTGTGTAACTTTAAATAAGATAATATTATAGGAATCCATTAACAGCAACAAATACAAATTAATTCCTTTATGTTTTGAATTGAATCATCTAGATCAATTCAGAATCCTCTGGGTAAATTCTTGTGAATAATGAAACAAGTAAATATCTCCATAATTGATCATCCAAAAACTGCCCTTATCTTTACCCAATGATTTTCAATAAATGTGTCAAATTCTGAACATCCAGTTTGCAATAGCAACCTGAGAACATTGATGTGCAACATTCCCTGAGCTTATCACCCTTGTTTGTTCCTCCATATTGATGCTATTCTATAGCACTGTACTGTCTAAGCCTTGTAGGCTCCAGTACAGTTCCATCAGACAGAGCTATTTCTCCTTTTAGTGAAATATGGCAGTGGGACAAAGGGGAATGTAGGTAAAAATGTATTAAATACATTTTGTTTTACAAAGAAATACAAAATTAAACCTGTACATGGCATTAGGATGGAAACGATGAACATTAAAAAAAATCAAGTCTTTAGTCATCATCGCTAAGGCTATTTCCTATGCTGCTACAGTATATAAAATATAGTACAATTTTGCACTGATTATACATTCAGAGCCTGGTGCTTTTTAATAACACAATTCCCCAACCAAATCATTTTTGTTCACATCCTATGATGATACTCTTGATACACAATACCATTTTTGAAATACCTGGAAAATGATTAAAAACTTATACCTCTGAGGTTGCTCAGCTGTCACAAGCAATCAGTATCAATGTGCAACAGGGAGTAGTCAGATTTAATTAAAAGGTGCAAGGACAACTAGTAATCTCATTTGTCCTGGTATTAAAAGTTGCAACTTCTGCAGTATTCATATCATAGAAATCCATATCTTAGGGCAAACCGAGAAAATTACACGTCAACTCATTGAACTATTAACAGCAATCGGGAAAGATTAACATTTGTCCTTATTACCTGAAAAAAATCACATGTTTTGGAATAAAGATACCAAGCATGGTTGATTGACGAATGCCTGCATTTAGTATTTTAGTTTGCAAAAGTGTTCCACCAAACCTCCTAAACATTTGCAACATGGAAGTTGAAAACATTTCATTATACCATATTGAACATGCATTTAATCCATAAAATATTGGTCCTATTTTCTGACCAGCAATAGACTTTAAACATGATTATCTATTTGGGTGCATCCATGATCAAAGTACAAATAAATATCAGACAAAATTGGGGTTATTCACTAAAGTCCGAATGGCCCAATACCAAGTGGAGCAAAGCCATTCACTGCAGTATTTGGACTGCAAAATCCAGACATTGTTCGTGGAATTCAAAAATGTCTGGATTTTGTAATTCAGGCCTTGAATGCTGCCATATGACTGAAAACTGGACTGAATGTAGAAAATCTGGGCACAAAGATTTGAGAACTGAGCCTGAATGCTTAAAAAAATCAAAACTACTAGCTTGTTGGCAGCATGGGTTAATTACGCCCTAAAGAATTATGGGGTGGATGTATTGTCCACCCCAACACCCACCCTTTGGTGTTGGGTGGGAGCTAATAATAAAAATGATTCCCTTCCGTGACTATGGGTCCCAAAACCTCTAGTCACACCCTCAATAAAAAAAAAACCTATGTGGCAAACGCTCTTTACCCTGGACATTTGCAATGAACTTCTTGAAGAGTGTGGAAGCTGTCCTTTTGCCCACCGACTATGGGCCATATGCAATACAACAAGCTCACTATTTCTCATATTCTAAGGACAATGCCCTCCTTGTTCATGTAAAAAGTTTCCCCGAACACAAATATGTTTCCTCAGTTTGCAAGATGTAATCTACCGAACACCGACCACCCCTCTGGCTCATTGGTGAACTTCAGTGCTCTCTCTGTGTAGCCACTGTTCATTTAACTGAACAACATGTGCTGGAGAAAATGGCAGCCATCTTTTCCCACGAACGCAGGCAGCGGGACTTGGTCATCAAGTGTCTGGAGCTCTAAGTCAGACACTCGGCCCTGTGAACATTAATAACTTCATACGAACACCTTCATACGAACAAGCAAGCAGAGCACTGTTCAGTAGGATTGTTCACATGAACCAGGCGAACAATCACTATCTATGAGCCAGGGGAACCGTTCAGTATTTCTTTTGTTTTGGGACTAACAAAAGTGACCGACCGCTACCACTTTTCTGATGGAACTATTTTGGGCAGACTCCACGTGTGCGGTCAGTCAAAACTTAACCCCGGTGGCGATTCGGCTGTATTCGTGGGATCTGTGCGCTATTTGGACACTTTGGAAGCTCAGATCCAGGCTATCCGGGGATTTAGGATATGTGGTGGTCCCTATTAATATTATGTATGTTTTGGGGTGTTTTAGGTTTTAGATTTTGTATCTCTAGGGCCTGGGAGATAATTAGTTTAAGCAAAGTACACTAAATTATCTCCCAGACACAGAGACTCCTGTGAGTGTTGTGGAAGTGTTTTACTATGTTTTTGCAATAGACCACATGTTGGGGGTCTGTGTATATAACATAGCCACTGTGCCATAATAAATCAATCTCCTTGTACCCTTCATCAGGTCTTGGCTGATGTTTGTGTATACCAGAGCTATAATCACTACTTCACTTTGGGATAATTACAATGGATATACTCGGTTGGAGTATAGGGGATCCGTTACACCCTACTAGAATAAATAAAACACCTGCAAAATAAAAAGGGTACCAATTCAGGAAGTTATCTACTAAACCGCTGCACAATGCAGCCACTGCATGGTTCTGAATTTCATGGGTCCGAATGAAATTCCAAAACGAAAATAACAGATTAATTTCGAAAATGAAATGAAAATGAACAAACAAACAGACTACATTCAGTTCGGACGAAACTAAAAAAAAATTCAGCCCAATATATTTATATGAAACGATTATTTCTGCTGTACCCAAGTCTAAAAATTAGCATCTGGGCAGCTCTTGTATAGGCCCACACTTTGTCAGCACTCTCATTGTTTGGCTATTAAGGTTTAAGTCTGTGGTGAGCCTTCGATGGGTGAAGATGGAACTACTAGCATTGCATCATATAAAGACATAACATGACAAGTGATGTGTCCCCGATGAAGCCAGCCATTACACAAATACCAATTGTAATACAACATTAAATATGTGCAAATCAGTCAACTATAAATGAATATCATCCTTTCTAACAAGGTCCTTAATATCCCCTTCTATCTGCCAATTCCCAAACTTCTAGTTCTACAAAAAAAAACCTGGAAACGATTAAATACAGCTTACATTTTTATTTTTTTTATAATTCTTCATTTGTGTTGTGCACATATAACAATACAAGCTTGCCTTGCCACAGCAGCATCAGCAGTATTACATATAATAGAAAACAGTGGGGCTTCCAGGAGACGGCAACATTTTTGTAGTTTTAGTATAAGAGTATACATTAGTAGTAGTCAGCAGAGGAGTTTAAGATATGTGTTACGCTTGTCATCTGTGTTTGTAATAAAGCATAAAGTGAAAGAAACAGGCTATTCTTTAAATAGTCGAACATTCTAAAGAGTGCTGCTTCAAAATAGATTGTGTCATAGATTGTTGCTGGACTGTCAGCATTATCCCCCCAGGAGGCCCCCCGGAAAGGTAGGAAAAGGCATTACAAATCAAGAGCCGAAAAATAGTATGTTGGCTATCAGGACTACAGGTATAATAATAATAAAATGAAAAAGAATAGGAAACAATCAGAGCTTATGAGGAAAAATAATAATTGGTCATTAGTTCCAAAGAGTTCCACCATACTGCTCAGCTGAACCTATGCCCTCAAGGGGCAGAGCACAGTCCAGCATTATGGAGACATGCCGTGGGCTTCCAGGCTTCATAATGGTCCGTATGACAAAATCCCCACCACCACCTCTGGTGCGTCAGATGACCCAAGGCTAGGCCATACCCGCTCACTTGGTGCCCGCGACTGGTGCAATGGACTCCACTTCACTCGCCACCATTTTGGGGCCTTTCTCATAGCCAGACCCACGGATTGCTGTTGCAGGATTGGAATCCTCCTAGGAGGTCAGCTGCTGTGGGGCCTCTTGGTGTATCCTTTACTTCAGCTTCAGCCAGAAATTTTGAAAGATTATATCTAACCTTTACTTGAGATCAGGCTTTTCTTCGGGTAGGTCAGGGAGCCGCATGGCTCCGCCATTTTTGGTTCCTCGATTATGTTTCCATCAGCCCATGTGTCTTCTCCACGAGTGCCTGTAAGGGAAGGGTGGCCTCCTGGGGTGGACCAGGATCACCCCCACCAGCGCAGCGGTGGGGGGGAGGGGTAACGAGGCACCCGCATGATGTGGCACACTGCAGGGTCACTCTGGGATGGAAGATCGGCCGCCTCTCCCGCCTGACATATTCCAGGCCACCTGCTCCGAACTGTGCTTCAATCTTGCCCTTAATACTTGCAGGGTATGTCAGCTAGTGCAATCTGCATGCAGGTCACTGGGTTCAATGTATATCGAGTTGTGTGGAGCTGCTAATTGCTTAAATTGCCAGTATAGGAGAGGAACTCGCTCAAAGCACGTGTCTCCACCATGACAGTCAGGCCCCACCCCCCACAGCTTACTTTTAAAGCACACTAGGACCTTTGAATTGAAATGCAACCCCAAATCAGGTGTCGGACAACCCCAGACCACACTCAGTCAAGGTCAAGTCTTTAGGAAGAGCTTGGCAACGAGTGAGGTCATGTTTTCTTGAATGCATATAATCCACAGTTCCCTTCCCCAACCCTCTGTATAGATTAGATCCAAGGTCAAGATCAAAAGGTCCCTCCAATGTAACCCAGCAGTGTCCAATGTAAATCTAAGATGACCCATATGATGGTTTTTCCGTACAGCACAAACCCATCCTTCAGGAACACAGCATCTCTACGCTAAAGACACCATACCATTTGTGAACTTTCGTAGCGTCTACACATAGAAACATAGAAACATAGAAACATAGAAACATAGAATGTGACGGCAGATAAGAACCATTCGGCCCATCTAGTCTGCCCAATTTTCTAAATACTTTCATTAGTCCCTGGCCTTATCTTATAGTTAGGATAGCCTATCCCACGCATGCTTAAACTCCTTTACTGTGTTAACCTCTACCACTTCAGCTGGAAGGCTATTCCATGCATCCACTACCCTCTCAGTAAAGTAATACTTCCTGATATTATTTTTAAACCTTTGTCCCTCTAATTTAAGACTATGTCCTCTTGTTGTGGTAGTTTTTCTTCTTTTAAATATAGTCTCCTCCTTTACTGTGTTGATTCCCTTTATATATTTAAATGTTTCTATCATATCCCCCCTGTCTCGTCTTTCCTCCAAGCTATACATGTTAAGATCCTTTAACCTTTCCTGGTAAGTTTTATCCCGCAATCCATGAACCAGTTTAGTAGCCCTTTCTGAACCCTCTCTAAGGTATCAATATCCTTCTGAAGATACGGTCTCCAGTACTGTGTACAATACTCCAAGTGAGGTCTCACCAGTGTTCTGTACAATGGCATGAGCACTTCCCTCTTTCTACTGCTAATACCTCTCCCTATACAACCAAGCATTCTGCTAGCATTTCCTGCTGCTCTATTACATTGTCTGCCTACCTTTAAGTCATCAGAAATAATCACCCCAAATCCCTTTCCTCAGATGTTGAGGTTAGGACTCTATCAAATATTCTGTACTCTGCCCTTGGGTTTTTACGCCAAGATGCATTATCTTGCACTTATCCACATTAAATGTCAGTTGCCACAATTCTGACCATTTTTCTAGTTTACCTAAATCATTTGTCATTTGGCTTATCCCTCCTGGAACATCAACCCTGTTACATATCTTAGTATCATCAGCAAAAAGACATACCTTACCATCAAGACCTTCTGCAATATCACTAATAAAAATATTAAAGAGAATGGGTCCAAGTACAGATCCCTGAGGTACCCCACTGGTGACAAGTCCAAGCTTCGAATATATTCCATTAACTACAACCCTCTGTTGCCTGTCACTCAGCCACTGCCTTACCCATTCAACAATATTTGAATCCAAACTTAAAGATTGCAGTTTATTGATAAGCCTTCTATGTGCAACAGTGTCAAAAGCCTTACTGAAATCTAGGTAAGCAATGTCTACTGCACCACCCTGATCTATAATTTTAGTTACCCAATCAAAAAAATCAATAAGATTAGTTTGGCATGATCTCCCTGAAGTAAACCCATGTTGTCTCTGATCTTGATATCCATGTGTTTTTAGATGTTCATCAATCCTATCCTTTAACATGGTTTCCATCACTTTCCCCACTACTGAAGTAAGGCTTACTGGCCTATAGCTGCCCGACTCCTCCCTATTACCTTTCTTGTAAATGGGCACAACATTCGCTAACTTCCAATCTTCTGGGACTACTCCTGTTAACAATGATTGGTTAAATAAATCTGTTAATGGTTTTGCTAGTACACCACTAAGCTCTTTTAATAGCTTTGGGTGTATTCCATCAGGTCCCATTGACTTATTTGTCTTTACTTTTGACAGTTGAAATAGAACCTCTTCCTCTGTAAACTCACGTGTAATAAATGACTCATTTATCCTTTTTCTCAACTGAGGTCCCTTTCCTTCATTTTCTACTGTAAATACAGAACAAAAATATTCATTGAGGCAGTCAGCCTGACCTTTATCTCTTCTACATACCTTCCTTCTTTTGTTTTTAATCTAACTAATCCTTGTTTTACTTTTCTTTTCTCATTTATGTATCTAAAAAATGTTTTATCCCCCTTTTTTACTGACTGTGCTATTTTCTCTTCTGTGTGTGATTTGGAAGCTCTTATAACTTGCTTAGCTCTTTCTGCCTAATCTTATAGATCATTTTGTCTTCCTCACTCTGGGTTTTTTTATAATTCCTAAATGCTAACTTTTTTTTTAACTATTTTGGCCACATCTGCGGAGTACCACAGTGGTTTCTTGAATTTTGCTTTTACTGACAAGCCTAATGCAATTTTCTGTTGCCTTCAATAGTGCAACTTTTAAATAATCCCATTTTCTTGGACTCCATTTAAATTTCTCCAGTCTGATAATGACTCCTCTACCCATATTCTAATTTTAGAAAAGTCTGTTTTTCTAAAGTCTAAAACTTTTGTTTTTGTGTGGTGTGACTCAGTCACTGTTCTTATATTAAACCACACTGACTGATGATCACTGGATCCTAAACTTTCACCTACAGTAATATCTGATACCAAATCTCCATTTGTTAACACTAAATCTAGTATGGCCTCTTTACGAGTTGGCTCCTCAACAACTTGTTTTAGAGACAATCCCAGTAGGGAGTTTAGAATATGTGTGCTCCTGGCACAAGTAGCTAATTTTGTTTTCCAATTTACATCAGGAAGATTAAAGTCACCCATGATGATAACTTCCCCCTTCATTGTCATTTTAGCTATTTCCTCAACTAGTAGATTATCTAACTCTTCAATTTGTCCTGGGGGCCTATAAATCACACCTACACGAGTTACTGTGTGATTACCAAATTCTAACGTAGCCCAAACGGACTCTGTTTGCCTCACTAACTTTTATTAGGCTAGATTTTATGCTATCCTTCACATACAAGGCCACCCCTCCCCCTTTCTTGCCTTCCCTATCTTTCCTATATAAAGAGTACCCTGGTATTGCTACGTCCCAGTCATTTTTCTCATTGTACCATGTCTCAGTAACAGCGACTAAATCTACACTATCAGTTGCCATTATTGCCACAAGTTCATGGATCTTATTCCCTAAACTGCGAGCATTTGTAGACATAACTCATGTTCTCATTTTTTGACTGATCATCCCTACATCCCTCTAGTAAAGTGACTTGTCCTTCTGCAATGCAATGTTCTGAAAGTGCCCTCAAAGTGTGCACACTTATGTTATTGTGTAATATGTGTATTTTTTTTAATATGTAACACCGTTTACAAGTCGTCCCCCTTTCTGCACACTCTATGCATGCTTGAAATGTATTACTGGAGATGACACTGTGCAATAAAAAATCAAGACACAGCACACTCTGAATACAAAGTAATCACACAAATAGCACACCCTGATTGCAAAGCACAAAAAACAGCACACACTGGATACAAAGTAATCACACAAATAGCACACCCTGATTGCAACGCACACAAACAGCACACACTGGATACAAAGTAACCATACATACAGCACACTTTCTACACAGAGCAGACAGACACAGCTCCCTGTGAGTGTGGAGCAGTAAGACACTGATTATGTGCCTAGTAGACTTGTGCACGGTGGAAAAATGTATTTCAGCCAAACTACTCAATTTGAAACAAAATAAAATTTCAGTACAGCCAAATTTCATACATGCGGAAAATCGACTTGTCAGGACTTTGTCAACCAAAAAATATTTTCAATCAAATCAACTAAAATGGTGTGAAAATGGGCCAATCAACGGGCCAATATAAATATTATGTACATAATTTGCAGTTTACCCACCAAAATAACTAATAAAAGAAAAAATAATCAGACAGTTGCGCCATAAATGTACCTTTTTCTTCAAGCCAGTTTTATGAATGGGGAGTCACTGATTGGCTAAGAGCATCAACTGACCTCTCTTAGCCAATCAGCCAATCAGCAGCCCTGCTGCTGCATGATTCTGCAAGAGCCTTCAGGTTTCAAGTTTTTGAGAAAAGGGAAGTACAGGGAGGCAAAGCGATTCAGTGCTGAAATACAGACTTTCCTTTTGAGAATGGTTTAACCCTTTAGGATTATCCAGCACCAGGGACCTCCTTGCACCATATCAACTTTATTTCGATTAAGTTATGGCACCAAAACTGGTCTTTTAAATATATATTTTCCTCTTTTGTAGACAAAAAGGTTGTTTATTAAATGAATGAAAATGCATGAAAAATTAAACTTCACAAATCACATGGTACTTTCTCCCTGATACTGCACACTGTTCTTTTTTTTTCAAGTGTGGGACAGCTCCAAGTGTGTCCAGCTCTGTGTATGGTATGGGTATCTCTGTATTACTCTAATTTCTGTGTAATATGTTGGTATATCCTTATTGGACAGAGTTATTTGCATTGCATGTGTATTTATGTATTGTACCTAGATTTTAATATATATATATATATATATATATATATATATATATATATATGAGAGAGAGAGAGTTATCACCCTACAGAGAGAGTTACCCTAGGGACATTAGTTACCAACCCTAGTTGGTATTTACTCAAGTAGTGAATTGCTGTTAAAACCAGCTTGAGGGTTTTCCAACTTGACTAATTTAATTCCATTTATATTTTCACAATATTTATATTCAATTAATATATTCATTTAAAGATCATTAAAGCAGAAATATAATGTACATTTCTTTTTTAGATCACTATAAAATCTATATTGATTGTGAAGACCCTTTTATGTTGATTATAAAAGTATTTTTCAATTCACTTCTGGGTCAGTGATCATTAGCTGTAAATTCACAGTGATGTCATTCTGTGATGTCATAGTGGTAACTGCTGCTATAACTGTCTGAACATTTTATTTCCATCCAGTCACATCTGAGGCTCTGATGGAACTTTACCACGTGGCTATCTTCACGGCATAGAGATCTATACCTCAACTGAAGACTGGAGCTTGACTACCCTAAACCTGACCTTGTGCTTTAGAGGTTCTATCTGGGGATGATATATTTTGCGTTGCTACTCGTATACCTTTTTTCAAATATTGGTGCTTCTTCAAAGGGGATAGCCATCCTTATATTCTAGGCTTGCACAGCGTTGACAGGTTTATATACGGGGATGAAGGAGGGGAAAAGAAAATATGCCTACCTTTCTACTAATGTAAATGTCTGTCAGTCTGTGTCTCTATTTACCTCTCTGTCTATCTGTCTGTCTTTCTATCTATCTGTCCGGTTTTATCGATTTACATTTTATCGAATTCACCTCTTAATAACCAGAGGGAAAGGCAGTCCTTCAAGCCATGGTTCCTCAGGGGTTTCCTCCACTGGGGGGTTTTCCTCTCCTGAGTGCTGAAACATGACTCTTCAGGAATCCAGAGGTTACCCACATATCGGCCACTGTACTGGTCAAATCTATGATTCATGGCTATTCTATGGCAGCATTACAATAGGATGATCTCTGCCCACTTGGCTGTTTATGAAACAATATATAACTTTAAATGTGATCTAAAAGAGATCAGTAGGAAGAACAACCTAACCATTGTTAATATTAGGGATGGCTAATCCACCTTTATCTATGCTTTTTCCAATATCTTCCTCTTTATTCTTGACTTGTTCCCTTTATTTATATAATCAGAAAGTGTACTTTGGATTTTAAAAATATTCAATCTATGTAGGCATGTGGGAATCGCCCCAAATAAATAGTTCCATATATTTTGTAACATTGATTCGTCCCAACCATATGAGTTCCAAAGACTTCCATTTATTAAGCATTCTGGTAGTCTGATTTAACAATACCTCCCAATTGGCCTTAATTGAGTTTTTTTTTTTTACCTGAAAAGTAAGAATAATGCCTAAATACTCAATGCTGTCTGTTTCCCATTTAAAGGTAATTCTCTCTCAAGAATGTCTTTAATGTCTTTCTCTAAATTCCAACTCATAATAATTGATTTAGATGTATTAAGCCTATAATTTGACATGCTGCCATATATTTCTTACTCTTTAACTCCTTAAGGACCAAACCTCTGGAATAAAAGGAATCATGACATGTCACACATGTCATGTGTCCTTAACGGGTTAAGGAGACAATTTATAGAGATTTACAGGAACTGTTAGTGTCATTATGACATCATCAGCATATAGACTTAATTTTATCTCTCTATGATCAAAATGGATTCCCTTGATATTTCTATTCATTCTAATATATTGAGAGAGTAGTTCCAAAGTAAGGATATATAGCACAGGAGAGAGAGGATAACCCTGCCTAGTTCCATTTTGAACCCTAAATCAAGAGTAAGGGGGTTAAACACTTACCTTTCTCCAGCGCCGGGCTCCCTTGATGCTGGAGACTCTCCTCCTCCTTTCCCGTCATCGGCTGAATGCGCATGCGCGGCAAGAGCCGCGCGCGCATTCAGCCAGTCTCATAGGACCACTTCATTGAGACAGCCACTAGAGGATGGATTAACCCTAAAGTAAACATAGCAGTTTCTCTGAAACTGCTATGTTTACAGCAGAAAGGGTTAATCCTAGGTGGACCTGGCACCCAGACCACTTCATTAAGCTGAAGTGGTCTGGGTGCCTGTAGTGGTCCTTTAACAAGTTTTCTAAAGATATCTATGTTTTAATATTCCTCTCTCTATCTTTTTTTCTCTGTCCTCTCATTCTTATATTCCTTTAATTTCGCCTCTCCTCTTCAAAAAACAAAACACCACTATTAGGGGGATATCATTCAGAACCAGATCAACATGTTAGAGGAAATATTTTAGCTTTATGCACATATATCATCCTACCTATTCCTATATCCCTTATAGTGTATATAATATCCACTTCAAAAATGATATGCTACTTCTCTTTATTCCTCTGTGTCTTGACTTAAATCCACAGTGCAAATTCTATTTATATGATTGTGTATATTTTACAATCTATCTATAGTATCATAAAATGCTTTCAACCAATTTTTAATTTTAACTTATAATAAACATTAACACAAATAAAAGGTTATCCCAGTGAGTGACTTTTAGAGTATACTGATTAATAATGCTACCTTCATTTTACTGTGTCTCTCCTCTTTTATGTTACATAAAACATCCATTCCCATTTTATAGTTATTTTCAATTCAGTAATTTAAAACCGTGCTTAGTAAATGAAATCTTAATAAATATTTCCTTAGTGTTATTAAATATATACCCCATTATTTGCTGTTATATAAAATTAAAGTCCTAAATAAAGTAATTGTCTCTTCCGATTCCCCCATTGAGTTAATCTCTAATTTATCTATAACTTCTCTCCCCTTTGCCATTTAATAACAGATTACTATCTCTGTGTATCATTTTGTTTCTCTAGCCATTCTTTAGCTTTCTCTTGATTTTTAAATATTAATCTTAGACCATCCTTATAGACAATCAGGCTAGTAGGGAAACCCCAACTATACTTGATACCCTTTCCTCCATTGCCTCTCTTTCTTTGTTAAAGTTTTTCCTGGCTGCTTGTTGAGTAAGAGATGAAACAGATCACCTGGCACCCCGACTGGGTACCTCCGTTGAAGGATGCTCCTAGCGCTTCATGAGGACTCCAAGCACTGTAGCAGACACCACAACCACCGAACCGGAGAAGCATACAAATGCTCTCAAGCATTTGAAAGTATATCCTCGGAACCGGGGGAACTGGGTGAACCACATATCCAAAATTCACCCAGATCCGTTCAGTAGTTTGGAAGATACAGTTTAATGCAGATTCCGCAGAACATATACAGGCTATATGAAAAATGATTACTGTATAATATGTCCCCTGTTGTATAGTTTAAAACTACTGAACGATGTCTTTGTGCACCAAATACCGGCGAGATGGCACCGTGTAGAAAAGTCAAAACAGTGTCTGTGATTTAAAATGGCCGCCATCCATTGTTCTCACCATGTACTTCATCCATTGTTCTCACCATGTGCCTCTGATACATTAAATGGTGGCCACCCAGTAACTCCACAGTATGTCCCCAGATGGTTCTTAAAGGGCCAGCAGCAGCACAACACAAATCCATTATGCCCAAATCATGTCTTTAAAGGGCAATACATCCCCGAGGGCCATAGTCACATGGCAGGAGGCTGGCAATCAGTCTTCTCCAATGCCCAGAGGCGAGGTCGGTTTCGCCACAAAAGAGATCCTGAAAAATCTTCAGATTTTTTTTGTTTTAGATCTATGAAGGCCTTCATTAGTAGTGATTTAGTTCTATATGATGAGAAGGCTATAATTGTGTCTCTATGAATAGATTCAGGTACTGATGGTGGCTTGCGTAATCTATGGAATCTTTCCATCATTAGCTGGGGAGATTCAGTTGAGAGTCCCAAGGATTAAAAAAATTCTAACAGATATTGCTCTCTAAATTGTCTATGGTGACTGTTTCGGGTATATTTCTAATTCTTACATTGTTTCTTCGTGACCGGTTTTCCACATTGGTTATCTTATTCTGCATTGGGCTACCTTTGTTTCAAGTTGTTTTAATTGGTCTTTAGATTCATGTGAGGAAACCTGTATAGATTATATCTTATCTTCTATGGACCTGACTCTGTGCCATAAATCGAGTAAATCAGATTTAATATCTTTCTTTATCTCCCGTGCCTTTATTTGAATTTCTGATCTTCCCATTGAGTTTCTAGGGAAGATTTGAATAAATCTGGAGTAATAGTTGTTTGTTCGGAATTTATAGATAGATCTAATTGGTCTACCAGTTGTGTCTTCCCAGATGATAGTCTATCCTTTGGGGCTACCAGAGAATTTATTGATATTTTTGATGTATCCTTTTGAGATTTGGGTGAGAAGAAACCTGATAAATATTTATCTTTTCTAACAAGCTGTTCCCTTTCCATCTTTTCTCTATCTTTCTTTGTTAAGGTCTTAGTTTTTTCTTTACTGGCCATATTTCAATATATAGTTGGATTTAAATCTTCTACCAATGTTTAGGGTCTTAATTAGTCACCCAAAGCAATATGTGCGGCATATATACAATACAAGGTTCGAAAATTTCTCTGTTTCTACATAAAAATATCTAGATATTACTATTTTGCTTCCAAAGGAGCACAATGTTATCATATATACACAGACTATATGGGTAATCATCTTAGATATAATACATTCAATAAATAAATAAATAAATAAATAAATAAATTCTTCTCTTTTCCCTTTTTTCCCAGATTACAAATACATATATTCCCACTTATTTGTTGTCTTTTAGTGTCTTAGTATGAAGATCGTTCCACTTATTTCTTTGTTATATATTGTAGTGTGAATTTCCATATGTGAGCTTCTTCTCACTTCTAGTACTCATTTAGAACCTTTATTCCTCAGTCTTTTTTCTAAGTTAATAATTTTCCAAGGCTTCAATTAGTGAGTGTTTAGATTTTCAAAAGGTCTCTTTTACTTCCAAATTTAAATGGGGTGCCACATAGTCAATAGCCTTAGCAGTAGCACTCTTCTATATGTGGATAATACACTGGTCAAAAAAAATAAAGGGAACACTTAAACAGCACAATGTAACTCCAAGTCAGTCACACTTCTGTGAAATCAAATTGTCCACTTAGGAAGCAACACTGAGTGACAATCAATTTCACATGCTGTTGTGCAAATGGGATAGACAACAGGTGGAAATTATAGGCAATTAGCAAGACACCCCCAATAAAGGAGTGGTTCTGTAGGTGGTGACCACAGACCACTTCTCAGTTCTTATGCTTCCTGGCTGATGTTTTGGTCACTTTTGAATGCTGGCGGTGCTTTCACTCTAGTGGTAGCATGAGATGGAGTCTACAACTCACACAAGTGGCTCAGGTAGTGCAGCTCATCCAGGATGGCACATCGATGCGAGCTGTGGCAAGAAGGTCTGCTGTGTCTGTCAGCGTAGTGTCCAGAGCATGGAGGCGCTACCAGGAGAAAGGCCAGTACATCAGGAGACGTGGAGGAGGCCGTAGGAGGGCAACAACCCAGCAGCAGGACCGCTACCTCCGCCTTTGTGCAAGGAGGAACAGGAGGAGCACTGCCAGAGCCCTGCAAAATGACCTCCAGCAGGCCACAAATGTGCATGTGTCTGCTCAAACGGTCAGAAACAGACTCCATGAGGGTGGTATGACGGCCCGACGTGCACAGCTGGGGGGGTTGTGCTTACAGCCCAACACCATGTAGGATGTTTGGCATTTACCAGAGAACACCAAGATTGGCAAATTTGCCACTGGCGCCCTGTGCTCTTCACAGATGAAAGCAGGTTCACACTGAGCACATGTAACAGACGTGACAGAGTGTGGAGACGCCGTGGAGAACGTTCTGCTGCCTGCAACATCCTCCAGCATGACCGGTTTGGCAGTGGGTCAGTAATGGTGTGGGGTGGCATTTCTTTGGGGGGCCACACAGCCCTCCATGTGCTTGCCAGAGGTATTCTGACTGCCATTAGGTACCGAGATGAGATCCTCAGACCCCTTGTGAGACCATATTCTGGTGCGGTTGTCCCTGGGTTCCTCCTAATGCAAGACAATGCTAGACCTCATGTGGCTGGAGTGTGTCAGCAGTTCCTGCAAGACAAAGGCATTGATGCTATGGATTGGCCCGCCCATTCCCCAGACCAGAATCCAACTGAGCACATCTGGGACATCATGTCTCGCTCCATCCACCATCGTCACGTTGCACCACAGACTGTCCAGGAGTTGGCAGATGCTTTAGTCCGGGTCTGGGAGGAGATCCCTCAGGAAACCATCAGCCACCTCATCAGGAGCATGCACAGGCGTTGTAGGGAAGTCATACAGGCACGTGGGGGCCACACACACTACTGAGCCTCATTTTGACTTGTTTTAAGGACATTACATCAAAGTTGGATCAGCCTGTAGTGTGTTTTTCCGCTTTAATTTTGAGTGTGACTCCAAATCCAGACCTCCATGGGTTGAAAATTTTGATTTCCATTTTTTAATTTTTGTGTGATTTTGTTGTCAGCACATTCAACTATGTAAAGAACAAAGTATTTCAGAAGAATATTTAATTCATTTAGATCTAGGATGTGTTATTTTTGTGTATATAAGCCCCCCAAAAAAAGAAAAAGAAAACAAGTTGCAATATATATCGAGAGTATAATCCCAGGTTTATTTTCTTGTATGTATTTTGGTATAGAGTTCCAGACAGAGACTTCTTCTTACCCCTGATATCGGTCACAGGTTCTTAATATAAAACCATGTCTTCCATATTTTATAGTGTTTCAAAACTTCATTTAGTAAATGTGCATACTTTTAAGGAATCTCTTCTGTTTACGGATTAATTTCAGAGTGTTTCCCCATGGTTAATGGACTCTGCAATATTATATATTATAATATCTTTCCCTTTTTCTTGTTCCTAAGAACAATTTCAAATTCTAATACAATGCCCTTTCTTTTGCCGTTTTGTAATAAAAGCTTTATTTAGTAGATATACATGTTTTTTTGAAATTTCTTCTGTTTGCAGGTTTATTACCAAATTATTTCCACATGGTCAATAGATTAGGTGGCATTATTCTCACTTGCTATTATCTTATAGTAAATATATATTTTTCCCGATGCATGTGAATAGCAATTTAGATTTATCTGTAACGATTGTCTTAGAGCTTCTGCATTTAAGCCTCTCCTTATTTTGAACAGCAAAGTCAGCTCCTTTCCTTCAGGCTGCCGCCATATCGATCCCCATGGATGCCGTTCCAGTTAGAGGTTCTCAGTGTATCAGTGCAGTGGCGTACATACCGGGGTCACAGGGGTCGCGGTTGTGACCCGGTATGTACCAAATGTGGCCAGCCTCTTCTCCTGGGGGGCCCCCCGAGGCTGGCCCTGGTGTCACCCGGCGGGCGAAATATGACGTCATCTTCCGGCTCCGGTATCAGTATGCGGCACGCGAGGGAGCTGAACAGGAAGCACTCAGGGAAGAGCAACACCACTGGACCCCAGGGAATCTCCTCAGCACTCCCACATATAAGGTGAGTGTGTGTGTTAGTGTGTGTGTTAGTGTTAGTGTGGCGGAACCAACCTCGCCACTATGCACTGGAGAAGCCTGGTTGCCAGCCTCCTGCCATGTGACTATGGCCCCTGGGATGTATTGCCCTTTAAAGACATGATTTGGGCATAATGGATTTGTGTTGTGCTGCTGCTGGCCCTTTTAAGAACCATCTGGGGACATACTGTGGAGTTACTGGGTGGCCACCATTTCCTGTATCAGAAGCACATGGTGAGAACAATGGATGGCGGCCATTTTAACTCACAGACACTGTGTGGACTTTTCAACACGGTGCCATCTCGCCAGTATTTGTTGCACAGAGACATTGTGCGGTGGTTTTGGACTATACAGCAGGGGACACATTATACAGTGATTGTTTTTTATTTAGCCTGTATATGTTCTGCAGAATCTGCATTAAACTGTATTTTCCAAAGTACTGAACGGATCTGGGTGAATTTTGGATATGTGGTTCACCCAGATCCCCCAGTTCCAATGATATACTTTTTATGGGGTTATTGCATGTTTTGGGGTCCCTGTGATGTGTTTTATGAAACTGTATTCCTCTGCCGGTGATAATGAGATTACCCATTGTGTTCAGTAATCATATCACCTGCAGAGGGGAGGATTTTGTGTGGGAGTGTCTGGGTGTATTGTACGGATTGATTGGTTGTTTTGTAACGCCCTGTGGGCTGTACTATGTTTGTGGATTGGGAATAAAAGATACTGTATGTGACAGTACAGGGAGATTCTGCTTGACCCTCAAACCGATGTGTCGTCTCGTTTTTGGGGGGAATTGGATTGTATGCTGACTGCCAGGAGTGTAAGCGGATTGTATGCTTTTCCTGTTCGGCTGATTCCAGTGTTCGTGTGTTTCCAGTTCGGGAGTTGGTGAATTCGTACAGTTTGCAGTTCGGGAGTTTGGTGCTTGCAGTAGCTGCTGGTCTATGGGAAAGGGGATTATCGCCTAAACGGTTTTTATCCTCTTGTGAGAGAAACGGTCCATTACAGTTAGTGTGTGTGTTAGTGTTAGAGTGTGTTTGTGTGTTAGTGTTAGAGTGTGTGTGTGTTAGTGTTAGAGTGTGTTAGAGTGTGTGTGTGTTAGTGTGTGTGTGTGTGTAGAGTGTTAGAATGTGTGTTAGTGTTAGAGTGTGTGTTTGTGTTAGAGTGTATGTGTTAGAGTGTGTGTTAGTGTGTGTGTTAGTGTTAGTGTGTGTGTGTGTGTTAGAGTGTGTGTGTGTGTGTGTGTGTGTGTGTGTTAGTGTTAGAGTGTGTGTGTGTTAGAGTGTGTGTGTTAGTGTTAGAATGTGTGTGTGTGTGTAGAGTGTGTTAGTGTGTGTGTTAGAGTGTGTGTGTGTGTGTGTGTGTAGTCTTAGTGTGTGTGTGTGTTAGAGTGTGTGTGTGTGTTAGAGTGTTTGTGTGTTAGAGTGTGTGTGTTAGTGTTAGAATGTGTGTGTGTGTTAGAGTGTGTGTATGTTAGTGTTAGAATGTGTGTGTGTGTTAGAGTGTGTGTGTTAGAGTGTGTGTGTGTCTCTGAAACTGCTATGTTTTCAGTTGCAGGGTTAAAACTAGAGGGACCTGGCACCCAGACCACTTCATTGAGCTGATGTGATCTGGGTTTCTGTAGTGGTCCTTTAAGTGTATGTGTATCTGCATGCACTGGCGTACATACCGCGGTCGCAGCCCTGTGACCCCTGCGACCCCTGCGACCAGGTGCTCGCTGAAATGTGTTGCGGCCCCAACCCGTGCAGAGTAAGTGTGCGGGGGGGAGGGGGCAAAGATTAGTTTTCACACCGGGGCCCCATGGGTTGTGTGTACGCCCAGTCCGAGGCATATCCACATTCCCAAAAACCAAAAGCTCAGCTCAGCAAGACTATCCGGTAAGTCTCCCCTTGGGAGTTGCAATAGAGAGCATTGACACCAAAGCGGGGAGAGGCGTGCGTTGAAGGAACAAAAAAACTTTGATACGGTCAGCTCGTTCTTCGCGGAGATGTTGTCTTTTTACTTATAGACGCCATACATAAGACAGAGATCTTTAATGCATTTGCTCAAGAGGCTTCCCTGCTTCGAAGTGCGCCACGTACTTGCATGCATGGTCACGTCATTCCGCCCTCCTGAGAAAAGCTGAATTTTACTAAAAGTAAGGAAAAGATAACCAGTAGTAACTGTTGAAACAACCTGAAAGATAAAATAAAACTAGATAATTTTTTTTTTAAATGGCTAAAGTGAAAAAAAATAATGACCATACCACACTATTAGCCTGCAAACAGATTCAACATGGGGTGATGTATATTATTTATTATTTATTTATAAAATATTTTACCAGGAAGGATACATTGAGATTCCTCTCATTTTCAAGTATGTCCTGGGTCCACAAATCATTGCATTGTTACAATAGGGTACAATAAAATACAAAAACAATATTAATACACAATATATACAAAATTTAACATAAAACAGGTAGGAAATATATAACCAACCATGACAGGTGCATTCTGTAGAGAGGACTTTAGGCCCGGGGAAGATTTGAAATTGTGCGGGAGGTCGTTCCACAATTGCGGCGCTCTGTAGGAGAAGGAGGATTTCTTTTTGTATTGAGGTAGACTAAATAAAGTGCTGGTACTGGATCAGAGGTTATAGGAGGTGGGAACAGCCGGGGAGAGCATTCTGCTCAGGTAGAGTGGAAGCTTCCCAGAAAAGCTCTTAAACACAAGGCTGGAAAGATGAACGGTGCGTCTGGATTCCAGCAACAGCCAGTTTAGTTTTTTTAGCATGACACAATGGTGGGTCCTGTAATTACATTGTAGCACAAATCGGCAGAACAAGTTATACAATGTATTATGTTTATTAACGTGGGCTTGCGGTGCAAGTGCCTATACTACACCCCCATAATCAATGATTGGCATCAGCATTTGCTGTACAATCTTTTCCTTTACTGTAGGACTTAGGCAGGATTTGTTTCTGTACAGGGCACCTAGTTTTGGATAAAGTTTAGATGCAAGTTTTTCTATTTGGAGGCCAAAAGATAGATTGAAGTCTAACAACATACCCAAGTATTTGAAAGAGTGGACTGCATCAGTGTGCTATTTGATTTTGTTTATATGTAAACCAATGTTCTAATCAAGAACAAGAATTTTCATCTAGACTGATTTCTTTGAGTTTGAACACTTAACAGATCCTTAGAGTCATGGGCTTCCAGCAAATCCCACAAATGCTCAATCAGATTCAGATATGGGGAATTTGGAGACCCAGGCAACACCTTGAACTCTTTGTCATGTTCCTAAAACCATTCTTGAACAATTTTTACAATGTGGCAGAGTGGACTGCAACAATCTCTAGGTAGGTGGTCCGTGTCAAAGTATCATTACATAAATTCCAGGACCCAAAGTCTCCCAGAGTATAACACTGTCTCCCCCACTTGCTTTCATGCCATAGTGCATCCTCCTGCTATTGCTTCCCCAGGTAAATGATGCACACGTACCCAGCCATCCTCAAGATCTAAGAAGAAAATGTATTTCATCTGACCAGGCAACCATTTTCCATTGCTCCATGGTCAGGTTCTGATGGATGGGGTCAAAATGAACACTCTGACTATACAGCTCCATACACAGCAAACTGCAATGCACTGTGGGTTCTGACATCTTTCTATCATGACCAGTCAAAGTCACTCAGATCTTTTAATTTGCCCATTTTTCTGACTGTTCACTTATTGCCTAATATATCCCACATTTGACAGGTACCATTGTAACGATATAATCAATGTTATTCACTCCGCCTGTCAGTGGTTTTAATATTGTGACTGATCTATGTATATTGTTAGGTGTCTTGTCCATAGACACAAGATAAAATGGTCTGACGAGGATTTGAACCTAGGTTTCTCAGTTCTGAAGCAGTTCTACACCTAGGTTTCTCAGTGTTTGATACACCTAATGTGCTAATGAAATTGTAATAAGAACAAGGTAAACAAACTCTGCTACTCTGTGTATTCATGAAACGTCAGTGTGTTTGATAGACAGCAACAAAAGACAATCTCTGGAAATGCAGTACCACCATAGCTCCTTGAGGGACATATTGTAAATGATCCATGTGAAGGGTTCTGCTTGTTTTATTAGTTCCTGGTATTGTGACTTAGTTCTTAATGTTTTATTATGCTGTCCATATGTTTTTGTTGTGTGTGTGTATTTTCTACTAAAATATCCTGGATCACCTTTCATTTGTGTTGTATATCTTTTTTTTTATTTTTAACTCGGAGCATATGGGCATAAGGTTCAATGTCTAAACACAAAGGACCTCAAGGGACTCCTTAAATAATTTACTACAAGCTTTGGCTTTTCAGAGGAAGTAGGAGAATGGCTAAGCAGTTGAAACTGTTTGATAAGGTGGATTTGACAGAGATGAAATTGTTAATTATTAATGGATTGTAACCTTGGACATTTTACCAGACGTATCCCATTCTACTTTGCAGCTGCCTCTATTCTTTATACTTTTTTGGCAAAATAAGAAAAAAAGGTTTGGATAAAAAAAAATGAAGATATTCATTTATGCCAATATGTTGCATTATTCTTATTTTATTTCAGCCAGCTGCACACCTTCCATTGGGACCAAAGCGGTGGGGACGAAGTAAGGAAACCCGAACGCAGCTCTGGAAAAAAAATCTAAAATGGAGGTTGCTTGTCAGTACCTTTTCGAACTCTGTAGAATATGTGAAGTGCATTCGTATAGAATGAGGTGACTTTAAATATGGAACTGCATCCTTTTGGAAGAAATACTAATCCTATAAATAAGGGCCATATTGTGGAAATAAATACCCAAAAACTAATACTGAATATGATTCCTCCAGGGTTTCATGAAAAAGCTGTAGTTACTAGCACTCTCCTCAATGTTTATAAAAAAATAACAATTTCTGGGAACAGAAATAGGAATCTTTATGCATGCAAACTTCTAAATGAAACAAATATTTAATCTTAGAAATATCTTTTAGAACATACACAAATGGCAAAAGCAGGGAATCACAATGGGGAACGACTTTAAAGTTGTTTAGGTTTTTATTGTGGGGTATATAGTATAAATAAAGTCTTATCGTTGTGCGTAAAGTAGCAACTCCCTAAATTCTATGCTGCTACTATTAGCCATGCATATGTGGTAGGAGGTATCCTACTTCCCAACATAAAGAAGGAAATATACTCGCTGGAAAGCTACAAGCCCCAGAATAACCATCCCCTTATCTCTGTACTTAGATGCATTTCCCCCTCCATCAGCTTTATTGCAGGCCTATCTGGCCATCACATATCTTTCTACCCATCTGTTCCTGTGAGTTTCACTTGTCTGGTTACAATTAAATGCTTGTTAGTCCACCCATTGTACAGCGCTGCAGAATTTATTGGTGCTATATACATAATAAAATAATAATAATAATAATAATAATACTAATTAATTGTATGTAGATCCTGCCTTATTATTGCAGTAGCTAGGAACTTTAAACACACAAACCCCAACTAACAACAACGAGGACAAGGATATCCGGGTCCTTAACTGATAGACAGGTCAGAGTACAAGCCAAGGTCAAAGGTAGGATAAAACAGGATAAACATAGGACAAGCCAAAAGTTCAGGGGCACAGAGATCAAGATAATCAGAGAGAAAGCCAAGGTCAAAACCAGAAAACAGACAATCACTTGAATGCACTATTGGGTTAGCAAGAACCACAATAGGGCAAGTGGGTCTAGATGGGAGTGTCATGGCCCCCATCTCGCGGGCTCTTGTGACCAAACCCAATCGTTGAAGTCACTTGAATAAAGACAGGCTTTTACATAAGTTGCAGCGGACCACAGTCAGATCTGCTGGCGCCTCAGGTGGGGTCAAAGGTCACGCGAAAGTGCATGCGCGGCCACATAATAGGCATGCACACACGATCTGGAATCAGCTGATCCCTTCCCACCAATGACAGTTAGGAATGGGCAATATAAACCTATTTTTGTATCTTCTCTTTGCCCTGTCATGGTTTCCGTTACTGTTTGGTTATCCGAGAGTGCGTTTCTGTATTTGATATTCTTGTTTTTGATATTGGCTTGTCCTGACTATTCTTACTTCTGGCTTCCTCACCCTTTGGCTTTTGACTTCCCGTGTTTGCTCCTGTCTGTACTCCTGACCTTGTCTAATTACTGGTTATTCTATTTACATTAATTCCGGCCATTGTAAGTCACAGTAATAGATTTTTTTCTCAGTTTATTTATTTACCGTGTTTGACTTAATAATGCGTATTGGGCCACTGTATTTTCCTGACGGGAGAGATTTGTATTTTCTATTTATTTTATGTTTGTGCAAATTTGCTTTAGAAAAAGAGGAGGGGTTTTTAAAGCACCAGGTAACACAGGTTTACTAAAAAAAAACATTGGATTGTGTCAATCCCAGGTGCCAGAAGGTACATATATAATATCCAAGATGGAGAGACTGCACACACTATAAAAGATGGCAATCCTAAGCTGCCTCATATAATAAGGAAGTTACAAACTCCATAGAAGTTATTCATACATAAGCAGATGTCCGAACACACACAGGTCATTTCCCAAAAGCAAAGTCTTATTGGAGCAACCGCGTTTCAGCTTACATCCTGAACCTTTCTGGGAGGAAGTGACTTGTAGTTATCTACTCTCAGCACTGCTGATCTTAAAAGTGGCCCATTCGCGGCATTATAGAGCCATGGTGTCTGAATGGGTCCCTAATGAGAGATGCCCATCCGGTGACACCAAGTGTGAGGGCCAATCAATGAACACAGATACACATTTTTGCAGCAACACACTCATATACATTCTCAGGCACAAGCATACACAGATATACACTTAATCACACACAGATATAAACATGTAGAGACGTACATTTTCAAACACGGATATGCATTCTAGAGTGCCGTCCATGTGCACCAGTAAGAGGCCTGATCTGTGGCTGATTCAATGTGGTCCCAACTTCCTAACCGGAATATATTGAAAATCAGACACAGCTTTACAATGGGCAAACATTCCCCCTTCTTAATCAGGATTCTTAAAGCAGATCAGTTTCTATAACCCTCTGAAGGAAACCCTGAATATTTTATTTAGCATGTTCTGTGGCATCTGCTTGACCTTTGTCGGCTTGGCTAGATGTAAATTCAGTCACAATACAGCACTGAGCAAGCCACATAGGGACTCTAGTGAAGGTCACTCAGTCAGTTCTCATTTGATGTCAAAGTATTTTTCCAAACACCCTTCTTATTTGCTTTTACAGTCTTCCCTCTGAGCCATTCCCCATGTAAGCCTCTTCTGTGCGGAAATCAGAATACATAAGCAGGGATACGGAAAATTGCTACAATACATGCAGTCAATTGCAGATGTCGAAACAGTCCAACTGACACATTAAACTCTGAGTTATAAATTAAGTGTAACTGGATTGTTTACTTGCTTTTTGAAGATACTGCTAATGTAGCTAAAATGTGCTCCCGATAACCATTTATATCACTGACAAAAACTATGAAAGCAGATTTAGACACATTAATTATTGGTTCCATCTCAAACACATTGTAGATTTATTTCAGATACAGCTTCGAAATGCACAATTATACAGCAAAGTGCAGCAGAGCATCTGGCCTTTAACTATAATTTAACATGCAAATTGACACACAGTAAGGGGTGATGAACTATAATTTAACGTGGATTAGGGTTAAAACCTATTATTTATGGTTAAATTGCCATGAACTATGGAAAAGCATGTCTTGTCGGAGATCTAATACATGCCAGTTGTTCATGGAATTTCTACATTTATATTCAGCAAAATATCATTAATAAACATTGTTTAATAACTCGCCATCTCTCCCTTCAATATTCCTGAAGAAATTAACCACTCTACACTTTTTGACACAGATTTCTTTATAATAAAATATTTTATTGAATTTTTAGAAACATATTTTAACAGATCCTATAAAACAATATAACACAAGGATCAAAGATGTGCGTAACAGAACAAAACATACCGTATTTCATGGTGACAAATGATAGAATAAAAGCAATTTTGAAATCTAAAAGAGGAAAACGAAAAGAAAAACTAGGATAAAAAATTCTAAGAGGGCAGGAAAAGCCTAACCACAATTTCCTTTAGTTCTGACTCTTAAAATTAGTCTGTGAATTTTTTTAGTTTGCATCATTGTCAGAATCGTATCAAAATCTGATAAAACATGGAGGGGAATACTGGAGGAGAACATGGCTCCTATAATATTCACATACAGATTTTCACTTCAGTAAAATCTCTCAGACTCTCTGGAATTGTCTCAAGCAGAGGCGGCTCTAGACTTTAGGAGTGATGGTGAGAGGGAGAGGGTGGTGATGGTGAGAGGGAGGTGATGGTGAGAGTGAGGGGGGGTGATGTGAGAAGGAGAGGGGGGATGTGAGAAGGAGAGGGAGTTGTGAGAAGGAGGGGTGATGCGAGAGTGAGGGATGATGAGAAGGAGGGGGTGATGGAGAAGGAGGGGTGATGAGAAGGAGAGGGGGGATGAGAAGGAGAGGGAGGATGTGAGAAGGAGGGGGATGAGAAGGAGGGTGATGTGAGAGTGAGGGAGGGTGATGAGATGAAGGGGGTGATGTGAGAAGGAGGGGATGATGTGAGAAGGAGGGGGTTGATGTTGATGTTGAAGGAGGGGTGATGGTGAGGGGGGATGCTGAGGGTGGTGGGGGGTGATGTTGAGGGGGTGAGGGGCTGCTGACGGGGTGGTGGGGTGATGCTGAGGGTGGTGAGGGGTGATGCTTAGGATGGTGGGGGGGGTGCTGAGGGTGGTGGGAGGGTGATGCTGAGGGTGGTGGGGGTGGTAATGCTGAGGCTGGTGGGGTGGTGTGGGGTGATGCTGAGGGTGGTGGGGGTGATGCGAGGGTGATGGGGAGGCTGAGGGTGGTGGAGAGGCTGAGGGTGGTGGGGGTGGTGAGGCTGAGGGGTGGTGGTGAGGCTGAGGTGGGGGGGTGAGGCTGAGGGTGGTGGGAGGCTGGACTAGTGGGGGGGTGTGAGGCTGGGGTGGTAGGGGTGGGAGGCTGGCGGTGGGTGGGGGTGGTGAGGCTGAGGGTGATTTGGGGTGATGCTGAGGGTGGTGGGAAGGCTGATGGTGGTGGTGGGGTGGTGAGGCTGAGGGTGATGGGGGTGATGCTGAGGTGGTGGGAAGGCTGAGTGTGGTGGTGGGTGGTGAGGCTGAGGGTGGTGGGGGTGGTGAGGCTGAGGGTGGTGGGGAGGCTGAGGGTTGTTGGGGTGGTGAGGCTGAGGGTGATGGGTGATGTGAGGGTGGTGGGAAGGCTGAGGGTGGTGGTGGGGTGGTGAGGCTGAGGGTGGTGAGGGATGGTGAGGCTGAGGGTGGTGGGGAGGCTGAGGGTGGTTGGGGGGGAGGCTGAGGGAGGTGGGGGGTGGTGAGGCTGATTGTGGTGGGGGTGGTGAGGCTGAGAGTGGTGAGGCTATGGTGGGGGGTGGGTGAGGGTGGTGGGAGCGTGGGAGGCTGAGGGTGGTGGTGAGGCTGGGGGTGGTGGTGAGGCTGAGGGTGGTGGGTAGTGGTGAGGCTGTAGGTGGTGGTGGTGGTGGGGGTGGTGAGGCTGAGGGTGGTGGTGAGGCTGAGGGTGGTGGGGGTGGGGAGGCTGAGGGTGGTGGTGAGGCTGAGAGTGGTGGGGTGGTGGTCCCTGGTGGTCCAGTGGGCTCCCTGGTGGTCCGGTGTCCATTGCTTCCGGTCTGCAGCTCTGCAGAGTTGCAGACCATGTAATCTCGCAAGACCATCAGAGCGTTACCGTGGTAACCCGCAGCAACGCTCTGATTGGCCGGTTTTCACGAGACACATGGTCTGCAGCTCTGCTCATTGCGGAGCTGCAGACCGGTGTCTGCACTGGCTGGCCAGGCAGCCAAGAGGGCCTCACACCTGTCGACATACCGGGCAAGCCACCGGGCCCCCTCCTGGTACATGACACAGTTTGCCCACAGGCGGTATAGCCGGCCGCGAGGCCCCAGCCAGCACAAGGCCTTAGGGGCCGCCTTAACTGCCTAATTAGAGAGCTGCCTCTGGTCCCAAGTAATGCTGTATGTTTAACAATAGTTTTAGCGTGCTCAGAATAAGGTTTACATGCATTTCACAAAAAAACTGGCGAACTACAACTAATGCTGTATGTTTAACAATAGTTTTAGCGTGCTCAGAATAAGGTTTAAATGCATTTCACAAAAACCTGGCGAGCTACAAAGCATTTATCAACATGTTCAGTTATAAAAAGTGGCACAAATATGTAAAAATGGAAGAGATACAAATGGAATGTGCCTGCTGGTTCCAGTGGTTTCCATGGTGATTGCCTACTTTTAGTTCTTAGACAACTTTGTAGAACAGAACACATGATAAATCTTCCCCATTGTACTCTGGGAAGGTCCTAGATCAGCAATGGTGAGCCTATGACACATGTGCCACAAGAGGCATGCAGACATCTCTCTTCTGCCAACAAGCCAAAGGTTCACCACGCCATGGGTACTGAAGTGTACCTGCTCACCACCATTGAAGTGTCTACAGATGTCATCTGACTCTTTGATTGGCAGCTTCTGGTTACCGCAACAAAACCCCCTTAAAGCTCACTCACATAAAGTGTCGTCTAAGCAGGAGAGCTGTCATCATCGCTGTGTCCTGCTGTGTCCTGCTACATTTTCTGGCTAAGCACAGGGAAAGCAGTGCAGTACTTATAAGGTGTTATATGTTTAGGCTGGTTTTACGTATTGGGGATTTTTCTTTTTTTTTTATAAAGACCCTCATTTTCAACATGTGCCTATAGTGAAATACACCTTCTGGTTTCTTGAATAATAATAGTGAACCTGTGCACAGCAAAAAAAAATAATAAAATATGTATCCAAACCGCTTCAGATGAAAATAAAAAATTAATATAATTTAAATTTTTTTACTGCTCTTCCTTTTTTCCATCTATTGGTCACTTGTCAATTGATCTGTGAATAATATAAATATTTGGTGGCTGTCCCCTTGTCATCAACCATATTTTTTCCTATCAATTATATATTTTGTTGGTTCCACGGGAAGAATTCTAAATAATAAGTCAAAGTGAGCATTCTAGTCAGGGCTGCCATCTAGGGAGTAAAACCCCTACACATGTAAGGGGCTCGGGCCACTAAGAGGCCTGGCAGGCCAGAGCGCCATTTGAACAGTGACACGGGCCCCTTATATATAAACACTTGTGTTGTTTGTTGGGTTGGGCAGCATGAATGTGGGAAGGAGACTCTCAGACTTCCCCTCTGTGGAAGAACTTCTAACTCTCGCAAGCCCTGTGATTTTACAGTTACCACGGCAACGCTTCGATTTCACATGGTGCCAGGACTCGTAAGAAGTGTCTTCACCCAGCAGAGGTGAAGACTGGGAGCCACTACACAAGCATGAGACCACCAGGGAATATGTTGTCCCCCCTCCCTGAATTCTGGTAAGAAACAGGGAGGGGGTAATAAACTTTCAAAAAATGAAAAAATTTAAATAAATATATTTTAAAAAGAAAAAGAAAAAATAAGGTAAACAAAATTATTTAAAAAAAAGCTGCTCCCCTGTCTCCCCCCACAAAACTCATATATCCTACCCCACACACATATAAGACACAATGCATCCGTACACACACAATGCATCCTTAACACACACAGAAACACAATGCATCCATACACAAATACACAATGCATCCCTTACACACATACACACAGAAACACAATACATCCCTACATACACAAACACAATGCATCTCTTACCCACAATGCTTCCCTTACACACATACACACAGAAACACACAATGCATCCCTACATACACAAACACAATGCATCTCTTACACACAATGCTTCTCTTACACACATACACACAGAAAAACACAGTGCATCCCTAGACACACACAATGTATCCCTACACACACTACACACATAGAAACACACAATGCATCCCTGCACAATGCATCCCTTACATATACACACAGAAACACACCATGCATCCCTTACACAAACACACTCCTCACACACAAACACACTACATCCACTATACAAACACAAAGTAGCATTAAGAGTCTGATGTATTGTGGGGTATATATATCAAACATTCAGTTGTTATGAATTATAGGCCATATTGCATATATTACCAAGCATAACTGAAATAGAAAAATGTCACTCACTTTGCTATAATGGATATTTTAGCCTAAACTCAGGACAACTTCCAACTCTCCAACAGCTGCCCAGGTGCTAAGAGGGCATTACACCTCTCATATTGACTCCCATCAGCTTGTTTTATTGTTTATTTTATTTTGCATGCAAGACGACACAGAACTTAACCTTCGCACTGATTAATTTTTTTATTTTTCACAATTTGCCTGCCAGCACTGCCTTTGAGCAATAACTAGGATTCTTAAACTTTGGGTTGTTTTCTAGCATTTGGCCTGAATTTTAACAATCCAGGTCTGATTTTTACCCATGTAGCATCTTTCAGAATACATTCAAGCTCCTTCTCAGCCTGCTTTGCAAAATCTGAACATTATTATAGACTGTGAATATTGTCTAGATTTTGCAATCCAAATGGCTTTTGTTTTGTCCCATTTGGTACGGGGCCATACGAACTTTAGTGAATAATTCTGTAGTAAACATAAATTGAATATTAAAAGGTGTGGAGAGATTAATCAGTAACTTAATAAATCAATGAGGTACAATACTGAAAGTCAGGTTAGAATGTATGGGTATACAGTAGAATTCAGAATATGATAACTGGATCAACGGGGGGGGGGGGCTTCTTAATTGAATCACATAATCTAGGTCGAAATAGCCAAGTTAGATAAAGCCTCCAATTTCTGTAACAGCATGTCATTTTATCGAAAGTTAACTCAGTTTATATCTGGTTTTCTGTTGCACCAAAAAGTCAAACATTAAAGGTAGGTGATAGATTTTTATTACACTGGCTAAATATATTTTATAACAAGGCTTTGAGGGAAAAACACTCCTTTTCCCAGGGTTCACTGTAATCGAAAACAGATTTTTCCCAGTTTCAACTGTTGTTCCAGTGGTGTAATAAAAGTCAAAACAATTTAGTGAAACCACAGAATCGAGGGAGCAGAACATATATTTAATCTCTACGTTACCTTAACCATTTTGCTGGAAAAGGTTTAGATTTCAATTCGCAATCGGTTCAAACGCTTGTTTTTACAAAACACTTTGTATTGTAATTCTGAGTAGGTTATAGTTACTAATGCTTTTTGTTGGTGTGGGCTATAATCATAATTGTTCATTTGGAGATTGTATCAAACTTGAGCTACCTTAAAGCAAGAGTCCTATTATATGTATTTCCTCCTACATGTAAAGATAATAAACAATATAACTGAAAAACAAGGTTCTACAAATAAAATCAAAGAGAAGCAAACAATGCGAAAGTTTCAAGTTTTGTCTATCATGGATCCAGCTGGAATTAATTAATCTAAAAGATGCCCATTTGGGCATACTACTGCCGCGTAATGTCAGCTCATTTGCAAATGTGCTCAGCCATTCAGTGCCCTCCAAGTATTGATGACAGTGATATTGCTAATGGAAGCAGGGGCTGGACACAGATCAATTTTAAGCAGGTTGGTCTTATGAGTATAAAGTAGAAATTGATAAACACCACAGAATGTAAGATGTAATTAAATAGTAATTCATTAACATATCCACGTTAAATACAATTCTAAAAAGTTGTTTCTGGAATAAGTTCAATTCTATAGGTATCAATCCTACACATCAGAAACAGAAAATATAAAGGTATAATATTGTCTAGAATTGATATCTGGTGGAGGGATTTAGCTCAACATATTAAAAAACAACAAAATAATAATAATAATAACAATAACGACTGTTTGTGAAAACAACTACACTTTCCTTACAGTATTACACCCGCTAATAGGTGTTAAAGCACGTTACAAGTTTATGATGGACGTTCATTTCCTTCCATAACATCCTGTGGGAGAGGGAAATATTGGAAATTCTATCCCTGCCACTAGTCTAAGCTCAAGCTAGCCAAAAATTGGGACAAAAAACTTTACCTAACCAGGAATTGCAGAGAATTGACCATATGAAGAATTTTTACATATTTGGACATTTTGATTTAAATGGTCAATTCCTAGCAAAGAGGAATAAATGTCCCACTATTAAATAAATTGTGAACATCAAACCTTGTTAATTTCTTGAAGGCGAGGTGAGAGAATTGTCAGAGTTAGTGAATGCGCATCTCCATGTCTGCTTATTCTACGATACACAGTGTTGGTGACTAGTCATCTACATCCCAAAGCATGGAGTATCTGAAGAGTATTTTGTTAACGTAAGAAATATCTAAAAAGATGAATCTTGCTGTTCCCTTCTGGTTTACTGAGATACCTGTTTACTCTTGTAATTAGAGATTATTTTTTAAGTAGATCTATTTTGGAGAAGTCTATAATTTTACTTTTGCAGCTCACAACATGCCTTTTATGCATGTAAACCTTGGCAGTAATCTAATTCTGAACTGTTATTCTTATGCATGGCTGCCATATTAACGTATTTGCACTTTGAGTAGAATGTTGATATCCACTGCGCTTTGGGGAATTTTTAATTTATTCCATAATCAGATGTTTCCTTAATAAAAAGATATGAAAATCAATTTTCTCCAATACTGAATTTAACTACCAAACTGTTACATTGTATTTAATGCCACACATGGGGTTTAAAAGTTTTAATATATACTGTTAATAAATCAAATGCCAAATTAAGCATACGTTTTTTTTACAAAAAAATAACACTTAAAAAAAAAAAATGTGGGACAGATGTCTCCTGCTCTCTGTAATGTAACCTGGGAGTAAAAGTGATTCTTAATAATCATATCGTGTCTCTCTGATATAAAAATGTGTTTGCAAAGTGCACTTTAATATATTTCTCTAATTAATATGTCAGGAAATATATATACATTAAATTTATGTGTTTCATGCAATAAAAGTATTTGCTGTGTGTATCATTGCTTTCTAAACCAGTTACACACTTCTAGCCATCTGTTTGACTTTGCAATTTATTTGTCTTTTAACTTGGCATGGCCAGTGCCTATCTGGCATGAGAGGTATCAGATGTTAATATAATTGCTTAATGTTCCATTGAGAAGCCATCATAATATTTTGCAACTTGTCCGATGGCAGCTGTGCATAATTGGGCATATCTCATTATGCGTACAGTTATCAGCTGGGACCCCTTTCATGGTGTATCACACACCAACTTGGCATAGTAGACACAAGTATATAATATTTCCTTCCATTCTCAACCGAGGTTTGCCAGCTAAGTAGCAGATGGCATTAGGTAAATGATACAAACAAGAAAACGGATACCAAACAAGTTATATGGATTTTATACACAAATGCATAAAACAAGGCTGGCAAAGCGTTATAGGAGTTGTATTTTCAAAATAGCTGGGGATCTACCTTTTGCCCATCCTTGCATTAAATTGTTTTTGCTGAAAATGCCAGCCTTTGCTCTCATATCAATCCCCATCATACAATGCAACAGCAATCATTTATCATTGAAATGACTGGAGTATTTTCTAAAAACAAACTGAAATCACAGTGTTCCACTTTTTTGTATTTTTTATTCTCTAGAATATTTATAACATCATTTATGGTGGCTGGAGATGACTGTATTGGTTTTTTTTTTCTTCACAATATTCAGCACTTATTAAAACAAGTAAGAAATTAAAATGAGTAGTTATTTTTTGTTGGCAAAATGCACAAAAAATAATAATTGCTGAATATATATTTCTTTCAAATAAATCTACATTTTCAATTAAAAAAAATGCTAAATATTTGATGTAATAAATAATTGTAGATTATTATAGCTTTCATGAAGAAATAATCTCCATTCATTAATGACAGGAGGGGAATATTTCGCATTCTTGTTTTACTAATGAGAGAAAAGCAATAAAAGGTCTTAAAGAAAAATTTGATATAGTTATTAAACAAGCGGACAAGGGAGGTGGAATCGTTATTATGGATAGAGATATGTATCTAAAAGAATCCCATAGGATTTTAAATGATACAAAAACCTATAAAATTCTAAAAGAAAATCCAAATAATGAGTTTAAATCTGAACTCCATAGTATCCTATGTGAGGCCTTAGAACAAGAAGTAATCACAAAAACGGAGTTCGAATATCTTTTTGTTGAGTTTCCAAAATTGGCTGTTTTCTATCAATTGCCAAAGATCCATAAAGATCAAAAAAATCCACCGGGAAGGCCTATAATTAGTGGTATAGGCTCTCTTACCAGCAATATTTCAGAATATGTAGACCTTTTTTTACAGAAATATGTTACATCAGCCACCTCTTATGTTAAGGACTCTACCCAAATGATTAGAGAACTAGAAGGTAAAGAGTGGAAGGATGACTATCTATGGGCCACCATAGACGTCACCTCACTCTATACGGTCATTGACCATGTAAAAGGAATAAGAGCCATAAAAGAAACTCTAGATAAGGATATAAACATGTCAAAAAAACAAATGGAATTTATTTTAAGGTGTATTGATTTTATTTTGCATAGAAACTCTTTTTGGTTTGAGGGAATGCATTATCTTCAAATCTGTGGTACCGCCATGGGCACCAGGTTTGCCCCTAGCTATGCAAATATTTTTGTAGCTAATTGGGAAGAATGTTGTATTTGGGATAATAACCCATTTGGGGCAAACCTGGTGCTATGGAAAAGGTACATAGATGATGTACTAATTATTTGGAAGGGCGATAAGTCTATCTTTAATAACTTTATAAGCTATGTAAATTCAAACAAATATGGCTTGGTTTTCACACAGGAAGTAGGAGATAGTCAAATCAATTTTCTAGACCTAACTTTTTTTGTTGATAAGAATTTGATATGTAGCAAAACCTTTTTCAAACCCACAGATTGCAATAGCCATATAGATTTTTCTAGTTGTCATAATCCCATTTGGCTAAAAAATATCCCTAAGAGCCAACAAATGAGACTTTTTAAAAACTGTACTAACAAAGTGGATTTTACAAGTCAGGTTAAAATTTTGAATAAAAGATTCATAGATAGAAATTACCCTAAAGAATTACTGACAAAAAGTCTACAAGATATTGAGGACAACAAAAGAGAAGAAATTTTACGGATAAAATCAGAGACAACTAAATTAGATACTAATGCATACAATATGGCCTTTACAACAAAATACAACAACAAAGCAAATAAAATTGAGAAAGTGTTTAGGAAATATTGGCCAATTTTATTGCAGGATATACATCTACAAAAATATTGCCTAAAAAACCAAAGATCGTCTACAAAAAGACTGACAACCTAAAAACGATTTTAGCTCCTAGTGTTCTTCCAAAAATGGTTTTAAAGAGTGAAAATAATAATAAAGATTTTTTAATAAAGAAACCCAATGGCTTTTTCAAATGTGGAAATTGTAGCACTTGTAAATACCAAAAAAGAACTACGACTAATTTTAGAAGTTCAGTTACAGGTGAAACCTTTGAAATTAAACATTTTATTACCTGTAGTAGTAGAAATGTAGTGTATCTGTTGGAATGTACATGTGGAATGCAGTACATAGGCCGCACTATTCGCAAATTACATGAGAGATTAAGAGAACATTTTTATGGTATAAAGAAAAAAAGTGACAAACACAATGTACCTCGACACTGTAACCAATGTTCCACTTTTGTCTTCAACAGTTTTGTGTGTTTAGGTATCGACTTGGTTGTTCCACATTGGCGTGGTGGTGACACCACCAAAGCACTAGCCAAAAAAGAGACCGAATGGATCTACAAAATGAAATCTTCCACTCCACTAGGTCTAAATACAGATCTAGATATTCTAGCTTTTATGTGATATCTACTGTTTATAATATATATTTTTCTAGTGTTATAGAACTATCAATTTATGGATATGATATTCAGATTATTATGAATGATTTCTCACCTATTATATATATTCCAATGGTGAGGTAATATTTCTGTCCATTTTTGGACTCTAGATTGTAAGGTTTGCTACATAATTGATTGATACATACAACATTTTTAAATTTTAAATTATTTTTTTGAGTTTTTTGTTAAATTCTATTTTTTAGAGCTAATTATTAGATTTTTTTATATATCTGATTATTTTTTTCATACATATGTTCAGTTTGTGGCACGCTTAGGTTATATTATTCTGCCTGTAAGCATCCATTGTTACGAATAGATTGACACATGCAACTGCTACTTATGTAGCTTATATGTTTCAACGTGTCTCTCCATTCGGATGCTAATAAAGTTTCAACACGCATCAATTTGGCTACGCATGCGCATTGGTCATTTCCCGATAGTGATCGGAGGCGGGCGCATTGAAGTTGTGTTCCGGCAACAATCTCGACGGAAGCCTGTGTCCTTTTGCGCATGCGCAATGACTTAATTGAGCGCGAAAATTTGAAGATAAAAGAAGACTCCGGAAGAACTGAAGATATACACAGCTCCTGAGGAAGTCCTGAACAAAGCGGGACGAAACGCGTTGAGCCTCATCTATCATCCAATCTAAGTCCAGAGACCACAATATCACCACTACCGATCGAGTTTGCAAGTATTTTTCAGCCCTGGAAGTCGCGACCAAGGGCTGTTCAGTTCATCTTTTTACCTATTACTGTTTTGTTTAGTGGTTGATGCCGGGTTTTTGTTCCCAGGTCTCATAATAGGACTGTATATCGTTACCATATTTGCATTGGATGTTTATGCACTTTACTATTTACTCCCTTTTTTATATATTTATTGCACTGTGATGCAAAATAAATTGTATTTTTATACTATCTATTTTTCTAAGTCTCCGTAGAGTATTTACTCTTTTACATTTATAGTCCTCCATTAGACTATCATTTTCTCTAGCGCTTAGCGCCCCCATTAGGTGGGATTTTATTCCACCTTCCTTTCTTTTCCATTTATGTTTACTATAGGTTTTTAGAGTGTACCTAGAGGGTGGCAGCTTTTTGCTTTAGAGCTTTATCTGTTCTTTGGTTCTATTTCTTATTTTCTTTGTTTTACTACCCCTCCATTTCAGCAAGCAACAGACAAAGTAAATAACCAATCAGAGAGTAGTAAGATTAAACCGCTGTAACACTTCCTCTTTCTTTGTGACGAAAGAATCCACAGAACAAGAACAAGACAGAAAATGTCCAATCATCTAGAAAATCTTCATCAAGAAACATAACTTCAATATAAGTTCCATAACCAAATTAAGAAGTGGAAAATCGGCATGTTGCACTGCAAGAAAAGAAAAGAAAAAAATGTGAAAGTAGTAATAAACTGCTCTGGTGTCGCACCAGATATGGTTTGCCCATTCCAGACTTGCATCTGAATTTGTCACCATCTGAGCTCCAAGCACACTTTCCGAGATACTGGAATGACTTGGTCATAAAAAGGGAATCTCCTTAGGTATTCTTCTTGAGATGCTGTATTGCACGATAATGTAGGAGACTTGGAAAGATTGCCTGGATAGAGCAAAACAGTAGTCCTAAAATACTAAACAAGGTCCAAAGTGGTACCAAGTCCCATGTTAATATCCTGTGGATCTCCTTCTTGATTGCGTGATCTTTTATTGTGGCAGTTTTAGAACGCAGGAGAGAGAATCTATGTTACATCCCAGAAACTGAACCATTCAGGAAGGGGATATAATTGAATTCTCTTTATTAATCACAACTCCAAGGGACTCTAGAGTATGGATAATGTAATTGGCATACTGTAGAAGGGTCACCTCCATGCTGAAGAGTAGAATGTCGTTGAGGTAGACGATACATGAGATGCCCCTGGATTGAAGGTGGGAGTTCATGATCTCTGTCAAGCACCATGGTGCTGAGCTCTTACTCTGACCCATTTACTAGCTATTCATCCATCACAGAAAGGGTGAGTGGTAAGTAATTGTTAACCTCAGCTGATGACTTGTCCATCCTTGGGACCTCGGAGGAAGGAGGAACCTCGGAAGAAGGAGCTTTACTTTTAAAAGTTTTAGATTATCCACCTTTCTAGGACACCCAGCCTGACCCGTCTGAGTTTGTGAACTCTTCTGAATGGCTTTCTGTCATGGGATTCTGATGTAGCATTTGCACAGGGTTATGGAAAACTCTGGCCAGGGCCTTCATCACTGAGGCTGCTACTGCAGTGTTAATAAAGTATTGGAGGTCCTCTGTGTGTGTTTTGGAATCTTCCATGGTTAGTAAATGTATATGTGTACTGAATAGCACTAAATGCAATGTTTAAGGTGAGCAGGGGGCTCACCCTAAGTGTAGTAGAATGTTATGTGGTAAAGAACCACAAGGATTAAATCTGTGGCACAGTTTAAACTAAGGCACAGTTTATGAATTTAAAGTAGTGAAAAGAGTGGATAACTCTACCAAACACTTGATTAATGACAAATCCAGGGGAAGACAAGGACCCACTGTTTATTTAGAAGCCTTGTTATGGAGCTCACACTAGCAATATAAATAGCGAGTATTGACACAAAAAAAAATGCTTGCATAGATGGGGTGCACCCAGCAGACATGCACCCTTGGCAGCAGATAGTGTTAAGATGGATTGTGAAGCTAGTAGACAAAATGGCCACCAAACCTCATGAGATTCTTCAATGAAAAGACTGAGCCAGCGAGCCAGAAGCAAAGAGGCTGCCAGAGCTGTACTGTACTCCCCCTGCAGGGAGAGCTGGATTTGGGCAAGTGAGTGGCACAGATCCATTTCTGATTGGTGGGTGTAGCTATCGGGCATTCGAACAGATGAGAAGTGTAGATACAGTGGCATAAACAGGAATGGAGGCAGACGTCGCGGGATAAACAATAACAATCGCCAAAGAACTAAGATAGAAGGAATGAGCACAAAAACAGGGAAAAGGGACAGTAATCCCACTGTAATAAGTGTAAGTATGTGAGTAAATAGCACATAAGGACAATCAGCATAAAAAACACCATGAAACGGAAGAGCATACTCTGACCTGAACTGGAGGCAAAAGCAGCAAAGAAAGAGGAAGTGTTACAGTGGTTCAACATTCTATAGATGTTACTTTTCTCATATTGGTTATTTACTGTTTGCTGCTATGAAGGTGGCTCCATGAACCCTTACTGTCATGTGGTAAAATTATTCTGTGACAGACACAATTGATTTCATGACATCTTGAAAGGGAACTGTCATTTCACAGGAATTTTGATAGAATGTTTACTTACATGTATGTTTTTGTGAAGTGTAAAAAGAAAAGATGTTTTAATCCACACCATTTTATTCTGTACCTTGTCACCTCCATCTTGGTCCTCTGTCAGTCATTAGTATAAGCTTCGATGCACCTATCAGCATAGAGAAAGCACACAGAGAATAGAAGTGAAACAATGTTTCTATTTCTCCTTTTCACTTACAATGTTTTTCCCACTGTGAACTGGATCATGATGTCTTCTACTAATTGTTTTATTATTTCCATTTATATTTATATGCGGATGACACACAAATCTACCTGTCCTCGCCTGATCTCTCCCCACCCCTCTTGACATGTGTCTCTGACTGCCTCTCTCTACTCTAACCGGATGTCTGCTTATTTCCTTAAACTCGACTTGTCCAAAACTGAAATTCTGGTCTTTCCTCCCTCAAGTGTTGTTACTCCTGTGTCTGTCTGTCTGTCTCCAAGTCAACGGTGCTACCATCAGCTCCACCACGCAACCTCGCTGCCTAGGTGTTCTCTTTGACTCTGACCTCTCCTTCATCCCTCATGTACAGTCTATCGCCAAATCCTGGCATACATTCTAAAGGAATTACAGTCCTCCTTTAAGTCAAATTTTCTAAAATATACTTTGTATATTCAGTAGGCATGCTAAAAAAACACCACGTTTAATTTGTTTTCAACAGATGGTTTATTTTTATTCATAGAAGAGGGAGCATTCCATTTTGAGAAATAAAAAGAAAGGAAACCTATTAGGGAGCATCAAATTACAGTTGCAAATCTCTATCAGTACCTGGCAAATAATAATATAATTATGGGTAAACACTGAAAATCTCCCAAAATAAAACAAAAGGTGAAGTTTAGAGATGGATTTACATGCACGTTTCTGGATTAACCATTAGAGCAACATAATCTTTGGACATGTCCTATGTAATGTTGTGGAGGGGTAAGTAATATTCTATAGAAAACAGTATAAAGGCCTATCAACAAAGTAGTTCTTTACCCAACTTTGCATTTAAGCTATTAGCACAATGTATGAGTGAAAATCACTGAAAACACTGATGTCACTGAAAATTAAATTCTAATTTGTTATTTACCTCATGGAGCAATAGTACAAGTGCGACACACCTGGGCAGTAAGGTTTTAAATATGTAGCCACTGATTTAAGAGGCTTTATTTATGAAATTATTTATTATAAATTAATTCATGAACTAATTAATGTTATCATTTTTTAACTGCACTATGCAATTATTTTAGATTATATTTAATAGACTTGTGATGAACAAATCAGTTCATCTAAATTGATTCATCCATTTTTTTTAAATGCATCCAAAATTCTCGTTCTCAAACATTTAATTTTGTATTTTCCTCTTTCAACTGTTTAGTACCTAGCTACCTAATTTGGTGCCATTATGAGGACTTGTGCTCAAGTGTAATATTTAAAGTAATGTTATAGGTATCAAGGCAATTTCAGCTTAACGAAACAGTTTTAGTGTATAGTTCAAGGGCCTGAAGTCTCACTGCTTAATTTTCTGATGTTTAGGAGTTAAATCACCGTTTGTTTCTGTTTATGTAGCCCTAGTCACACCTCATAAGGCTGTGATTGACAAAGCCTGCATGAAAAAAATAATTGTTTCATTTTCATTCAGAAGTTAACTTGCTTTAGACGTTTTGTCTCCTGCTCTCTAAATTGAACTTTAATCACACACAGGTGTCTCCTGCATTGTCTAGAAGACTATTAACAGAGCAGGAGATAAGACACAGTGTCCCTGGAAATTATTCTATGCATCCCAAGTGTAGTTGAAGTCAAAAAGCTTCCTAGAAAAGATTAGTTTTAAAAACTTTATTTCTAATTTCTAGTTGGCATTTGAGGTATTTTCCAAAAATATACTCACTAAACTGGAAATTATACAGAATTGACAAAAGAAGTTGGAGGAGTACTGCAGCCAACTTACTTCTTGAGGGCAATGGAGACTTTTTCCAAGAGTAAGACATATCAGCTGACCATAAAACTAGCTCCTTTGGAAAGCCAACACGTATTGTCTAAATGACTGCTTTAAGGCAGAGGAAGCTCTGTCCAAGACTAAGACGTGTTAGCTGACCATAAAACTAGCCCCTTTGGAAAGCCAACATGTATTGTTCAAATGACTGCTTCAAGGCAGAGGAAGCTCTGTCCAAGACTAAGACGTGTTAGCTGACCAAAAAACTATCCCCTTTGGAAAGCCAACACGTATTGTCCAAATGACTGCTTCAAGGCAGAGGAAGCTCTGTCCAAGAATAAGATGTGTCAGCTGACCAAAAAACTATCCCCTTTGGAAAGCCAACACGTATTGCTCAAATGACTGCTTCAAGGCAGAGGAAGCTCTGTCCAAGAATAAGATGTGTCAGCTGACCAAGAAACTATCTCCAATGGAAACCCAAAGCGTATTGTCCAAATGACTGCTTCAAGGCAGAGGAAGCTCTGTCCAAGAATAAGATGCGTCAGCTGACTAAGAAACTATCTCCAATGGAAGCCAAAAGCGTATTGTCCAAATGACTGCTTCAAGGCAGAGGAAGCTCTGTCCAAGAATAAGATGTGTCAGCTGACCAAGAAACTATCGCCAATGGAAACCCAAAGTGTATTGTCCAAATTACTTGTTCATGGCACAGGATGCTTATAGTTGTAAAACTCATACATCGTGTAGTGGATCTATGTTTTTTTATATCCCATTTTATATTTTGTTTTGGATTTTTAGAATAATTTTTATGTGTTTATTTTTATCACTGCTGCTTTTGCACACCGTTTTATTTGTTTTATATTTTGCAATTACCTCCTCAGTTCTCTATAATTTCAAACACATGCCTTTAACTATTCTTTTTTCACCCTGGCTCTTTAACTCATATTAATGTTTTTACCTCCATTTGGCAGTAATTTTCCTTTCTTACTTTGATTCTTTCTCACTTTGTGACTTGCAGCAAAGCCAGATGGTCCAATTTTTCACTGGCTAGCAGAAATCAGATTTCAGAGCCACATGAGCTTTCACTGGAAGAAAATAAAACATTTAATTATAATTAACCCTGTAATGAAGCTCCCTGTACCCAGGCTTGGTACCTCCGCCAAGGATCACTTCCCAGCTGGAACCGGGGAAAACCTCAGCGCTTCTACCCCAGTCTCCGTGGCTAGACTGGGGTCCTCATGGAGCCTCTCCATCCTGGAACAAGACAGGGGACTAGCTCTATTACTTCCCAGTCCTGGGAGCTATAGTTCATACAAGGACTTTTCCCAGCTGGAACAAGATGCTGAGCAGTGAATAGCCCTTACCCCTCCCAGTAACTAGATGACACATAGTTCTGGGAGTACTACTGATTTATATGAGCCAAACTCTGCCTTTCTGCACAGACCCCACAGGGGGTCTCTAAACAATACAATACAAGCCCCTCCCAGGAATCTCTGGGCCTGGGAGATAACTGAGACCTCCTGCATCCGAAATACGGGGTGCTCCGCCTGGCTCTCAGGGAGTGTTTGTTCCCCTTAACCTCAGGCACCTTTCCTCCAAAAAGTGGTTCAAAACCCCGGAGCAAGTTGTCCGGGAACCGCAAGGTCACCTAACTGCCACTGAGGTGACCGGGAACCACAAAGTCCTCATGCCAAAATTAGTTCCATAGCAGTCACGGCTAAGTACCGCTGAGGACCGTTAGTGGATTTGTTAATGCGAATGGCCACCTGGGAGCCAGCGTTCAGTTCCATTCGTGAGAAGGGAAATTGCCGAACCAGTGGCACCAAAGGAAAGCTGCTAATGGCGGCTGGGCAGGGTAACTCCTGAACAGAGTCTCAGACCTGGACCACAGTCAGTGAGCAGGTGTCCGTGGAAAAGAGCATTTGTCACAAACCCCTAAGCCAAACAACAGCTACATATATTAATTTAGCATTCAGCCACTACAAAGGATGCTTAAAAATTCACCAGTATTGAATGAATGCATTTACACCTCCTAACCTTCAAAGCTTTGCTCTCTTTTCAGCCTCTTTAGAAGACACAGATCTTTAAACCATAATCAACTCATGTATGGTCAAGCATTTAAATATCTTTATTTAAAAAAAAAATGGAATTGTGAGTTCGTTATGGAGGGTGTATACAGTTGTTTAACTAGTGCCAAGGTGGTGAAATAATTAATTATGCTGGTGATCGGTGAGTCCCTATCAGTAGCCAAGTGGCTGGGTCAGTTTTTTGTCTATGGTTGCCGCGAGGGGTAGATCTGCTGGAAGTGAGTTTACCTGTGGTGAGTCTCTTATTAGTGGAGGGTTGTGCCACGTGATGCCCTAGCTATGCAATATGCGAGGCATCTAACTATGATTTGGCCCGTGGGGCGTTATTACCTCCAAAGTGGAGGATGGGTGATGGCCTAGCGGGACCTCTAACACTATGGGAAAAAGGTGCCTGGAAGGAAATACCTAAGTGGCCAAGCCGATGCATTTCTACTGGTTGAAACCTGTAACACTACTTGTGGTCTAACCGGAGCAACTGTACTTTAGTAGTCTACTTCTAGCTTGGGAGGAAGGCCTAAACCAGCTGATGGATGACAGAATGGAAGGTATAGGGTACATGTAAGAGAGTACTGTTATTTATTGATGAAACCTGCCCCCCTATTTGTAAGTAGCATATCCTGTGACCACCTATCTATGATTGCTGGTCACGTATTAAATTAGATTCGGCTGGCTGAGTCAGTTGTAGCTTGGCGTTTATGAGTCTGTAACACATGTCAAAATACGTTAAAGCAATTAAGTAAATGTCGGCTATGTATCGTGTGTACCTGGCTTAAATTTTTTTAATGTTCAAGCACTGAGAGTCGTATGTTTTAATTAACGAAATGTATGATTGTGCATATGGTGCACGTACCTATGGAAGAAAACACAATATCCTTGTCTTTCTCTAGATCTTGAACCTTGCAAGGAGAATTCGTTATTGGCGACAAAATATTTCTTTTTGATGCGGTTAAGAATCACAAAAGATGATCTGCAGATTTAAAGCAACACCTTTGCATTGGTATACAATAGATAACCCGAAAAATACATTTAGCATGTTTATCACGCAGAGTTGTAACTTAACTTGACCAGCATAACTAACTGCCCGAGAGGGAAAACCATACGTGACCTTTGTGCATATTCCAGTATTACAACATTATGTATTTAAAATATCAGCCATGTATTAACTGAAGTTTTAGCAACTCTCTTACTTATATAATTTATGTTATTTTGCAAACCGGTAGAAAAAGTGTCAAGTAACTTCCCCTTTAAATGCCTGTGAGTGATTGGTATTTACAGCCTGCTTCGCCGTTGTAAAGTTGAATGTGGACGTGCTTTACGGCAGTAGCAGATTTTGCCTGTAGGTGGAGTACAGACCAGGTGAGTGATTCCCCTTCTGAAGGGTAAGTGTGATCCTTCTTGTGAGGTTGGGGGGCGGATGGTTAAGTGAATTTGGCGGGAGTATGACAGGGGTGATATGGGGAGCCCCGAGTGCTGGGGGTGATGTGATTTGTAATCCGGTGTAACGTTGCCGATGCATTAACCCTGTTTGGAGTGCCCGTAATTAACCTGTTTGAGGTATGAAATGATAGCTTAGTGGTAGAATAGTGTGTATCTATATAAAGGTTTGATATACCACTATTGTGCCCCTGTGATTGAGGTGGGGGGGAACATTGTGCCTTCGTGCTCGCGACACTGGGGGGGGGGGGGGTGGAAATATAGGAGTGATCTATGCTTTTTCCCGTGAGATACAGACGGTGTATGCCTGTATTCACTGTGTGCTCTACCGCCCAGAGCTCCATTTAGCCTGCCGGTGTTGATTGCCACCGATTCCTGCTGAGAATGGTCTGGCAGAGCTAAAGGGGACTAATAAAGGTTGCTGGCTGTCTAAGGAACCGACCACCCGGTATATGTGGTGCGGTCGGCTGAGGCGTCCCGTAAGGGTTCGGGGGTGTCTCTGGATTACATATAAATATGTGAGCATGTCGGGATATGCCGGCCCTCGTTAGCTTGCCCGTGGGGTTTTGCCGTAACACTGTGTGCACTGAAAGTGGTAGCCGTAGACTTCGGCGGGTCGGGCTATATATATGCTGCAGACCGGTACAATGATACCAGTCTGCAAACTCACTGTTTAGGCGGAAGACAATCGGGATGGGCAGCAGCGAGATTCCGAGAAGTGAGGCAGCTGGTGAGCTGTCACTAGGAGCTGAGATCTGCCACTGGGAACCATGCAGGGAAACCGGAAGGCCAAACGTACGTCTGGACCAGAAGGTAAATGAGGTAGGAAGGGGAGTCCCTTTTAAAGGGATATAGCCCCTCCCACAACTGCATGCCCCGCCTTCCAATATATATACAAATATATAATATATAAATGTTATTACTTATATTACACATTAAATGGATGTATGTGATCAGCATTCCGATAACATAGAGTAAGATGTCTTACTGAAGGTAAAAGGCATGCCATCATATACAAATCAGTTTAGTGTAAACTGTGAAACTATCGTTCATATGAAGTTTGTTTTTTCTTAGCACGTTCTCCTAAGTAAAACTTGTATTTAAGACTTTAATTGTTTGAAATCAGTTTCTTGTGGCCATTAATGTTAAAAAAAAACAAAAAAAAACAGTTTCTTCTTTCCAGTGGCCATTAATGTTCAATCATCCTGTATGAAAAAAAGAGAAACAAAAGCAATTCTTGTAACCTGGGGAATTAAATACAGTTTGAACAACTGGTGCATGCTTACTGTTACTGCTAGTCCTCCTGTCATATAGAGAAGGACAGCTGATGCCTCACACCTAGGTTTATTGCACTACGACTGGAAAGCCATCGCTCAATGAGTTTCAAATGAACTGCCACTTGCCATTATGCATTCCCTGAGGATGGAAGTTAGGTCTCTATTGAAAGGGCTGTTCTGTATCACACCTGCTTCTTCTCTATTTGATTATCAAAGAAGGGGGGAAAAAATGAGTCCTGTTTTACATCAGAAATTTTAATGCATTAATTAGAAGCATTCGGCACGTCGACATTCTGCAATCGCCATCTGGCACTCTGAATTAAAGAGCATTCTTTTTCTTTACACAAGAAATTAGGGTTGCTTTTGTCGTGTGCATGACTCCATTACTGTTAATTTTAAGATGTAGCAAATGTAGGATGTTTCAAAATGCGCAATCATGCACCATAGTTCATTTCCATTTACCATGTTTCATAAACCTAACTTTCTTGGTTTCTAAAGATTTTGCAAACATAAGTACTAGATAAGAATTACACGAGGTTCTGTAAATTTATGGAGATCGTCTTTTACATCCTATTGCCTGCAGGGTCAAAGCCATACAAAATTTTATAGCCGATTCGAAGGAACAAGCAATACCATAATAAATCTTCAAAATGAGTTGCATGGCATTTTTCAGAATTCACTATATTTTATAAAATCTGTTTTGTTTTTTGTTTTTTTTTATTCTTATTAGTAAAATAGGCTATACGTAATATAATTGTATTTCAATGAAAATTCAGTCAGCTTGATAAATATTTTTTTTAAATTGCATGGACTTACACAATTAATTTGGTATTTGAATTTGACAGCACATTTTCTTGGAGAATTTAATTGAGGAAGAGTTTTAAAACTGCATTATTCTCACCTTTGTCTCTCAAAGGAAATAATATGTGTAGAGTGATTTTGCTTCATAGAGGGAAAAAAATACATAATTTCTAATCGCAATTTTTATGTACATCCTTTTCCTGCGTAAAGTCAGGGGAAGTGGAGAAGTTTGACAGTTTCTTAACAGTCATGTATGTGACGAATGCATCCTACTTCAAGAGTGTGCGTGACGTAGTTGTGGTGGTAAAAGGGTTAAAGTTTACTATTTGTCTGCACTAGACCAGAAGTAATGACACCACCCACACTTAAGCATAATGACATAAATATTACTATTTTAACGCTGTCAGCACCAAGACAATTTATAAATGGGCTGCTTTGGTCCCCCAGGTAAATCAATAATAAAAGCCCACCAAATACACTTATCACCACCAAATGCACAATATCTAATATTATTATTATTATATTTTATTAATATATTATATATTATTATATTTAGCTATTATTATATCTAATATAGTTTTTATTTTTTTACAACATTAAAAAAATCTAATATGCACAATAATAGAAAGCACAGGACTTAGCATTTTCTCCTTTTTTCTACTTCAATATATCAAAGTTCTCACTGCATGTAGAGGAAGGAACAAGCTCTCTGGGTGCTACAGAAATCACAAAGATGGTTGATTGTCCAGCTCTACCCCAAGCCTGAGACGGATGCTAAACTAGGAGAGGGAACAGAAATCACAAAACAACTGTGATTACACAGCATGGTCTGGAGGGGCACTTCGATATTCCAGGCCAGTCTCGGGGAGATCTAGTTGTTGTTGGAGTTAATGCGGCCTGCTGGGTGGTGGTGGAGGCAGATGGTGTCCTGGTGGTGTCATGCCAAGGGGTAGAGAGTGAAGCAAAGGCAGGGACAATGAGTGCTGTGGCAAGGTTGGGGAAAGGCCTGGGCTTGACTGACCAGGTGAATTGTCGCTCTGGTAGGAAACGGAGAGGCTCGCGGCAGTGCCAAGGCTGCCGGGAGTCAATGGATTGCCACCCTGGATGCATTGTTCCCTGTGGGCCTTCAGCATGTCGGAAAAGCAGAATCGCTGGCCAAACATGTTGCAAGGGTAGGGTTTCTCTCCAGTGTGCGTCCTGCGGTGGCACTTCATATTAGGCCGACTGGTGAAACTCTTTCCACAGATCTCGCAGATGAATGGTTTCTCTCTTTCCTTACCGGTATGGATCTTCATATGTTCATCAAAATACTGTTTGATATTGAAATCATATTGAAATCTTTGCCGCACCACTGGCTCATGAATTGCTTGTGTCCAATATGGATGCTCATGTGGGATCGTAGCTGGTATTTGTATTGAAAACATTCATGACAGTTCTCACACTTGAAAGGCTTCTCCCCAGAGTGCTGCAGCGAGTGGACCTTTAAAGAAAGACTGCGTTTAAAAGACTTCCTGCATGTTTCGCAAGTGAATGGCATGTCCTTCATGTGTGCAACCAGATGACATGGACCATGGTGTAAAATTTATTTTCATAAATGTCACAGGAGAACTTTTTCTCTGCATAACCATGCACGATTTTATTGTGTTAATGGAGAGACCAAAGCTTCTTAAATGTCTTCCCGCAAGTTAAACATTGGATATTCTTTTCCCAGTCTGTTTGGTAATGGAGCATCAGCTCACTCTCAAGCAGGAATCTCTTACCGCATTAATCACAAATGCTCATGCGGCTGTGAGTTACATTCATGTGTTTTTCCAGGTACCACCTATTGTTGAACACTCTTGCAGGGGAAGTGCTGTTTCTCCTCAAATTTACCCTTTTGTTCCAAACTATCCTGTCCTTTCTTTTTCCTCCTTCCACCAGCTCCAGACCCCCTTTGATTGTGTGTGCCTTTTGCACCTCTCCTTAACTTGGTGGACTTAGTTTAACTTGGTGACTAGCTCCCTTCAGCTGAGGAGTTTTCATTTTGGCCAACTCTGTTGCAGCATCCTCCTCTTCATCATCATTGTCCTTTTCCTCCTCCTTCTACGGCTCTTCAATATCTTCTTTGCTTGGCAAGATATCATCCTCTTCATCTTCCAACATATCCAGAAAGTCATCCTCTTAACTTAAAGTATGATGATTTGTTGCTAAAGTAATAAGTCCACTTACAAAACTAGAGTGGGTGGAATTGTCCATAATGTATCCTCACGACTTTTAACAATCTCAACCCCAACAAATGCCCTACTATTCATGAAATCTTAGATGTGAGATTGATGTTGATTATGTACAAACAAACAAAATGAAGCCGTGCGATCAAGCTCATGGGCGGCAGCCTGAGAGGTTTTGCCTTGATTATATGCTTACCTTCTCACTGCTACATGTCTGTGTTTGTTTAGAACTAAAAACTAAACATAAAAAAAATAGTAGTGACCATATTGGAAAAAAAGCCCTTTAATTAATTCGGTTCCTTTGCCATATGGTGGGAGATTCATGAGATGTACAAGCTGCACAGCTCATCAAATCTTCATGACTTTCTGGATGACACATCTGACAGCTTCCAGCTCACAGATTCAAAATCTTCAAAAAATATGGAATAAGCAGGGGAAAAGTATTTTGGCTCAGAACTCAGTAAAAAAATTTTTTTTCCATTTTTATTCTTCCATCTGCAATGTGTTTACATCGTCCCTAAAACTACAACAGACTAAGAGTGTGTGCAATTTGGAGCAATGGATGCTATAATTTTACATAAAGCAATCTAAATCATTTAATGCTTACGTCCGACACTGGAAAAAAACACACACAAAATGTTCTATGCCAAAAACAGGTGTTCTTCCCATTTGAGTAATTAGCCTTCAGAAAACATTTTGCAGAAGGATGACCTTTGGATCTTGCAATATGCAAGAGAGAATGAAACTGTTTGTGGTTTGAAAATATTTCCTACTTAGTAACAGCTTGTCTAGACTTCCAGTAAATTCATTATAGTGAATTGGTTAAAAGACCAAAAGTGACACTGCTGCCCCACAATGCAATGTGTTTTCCATGCGATAACAGACCCCTCTGATAAACCTTTATTCTAAGGGTTCCTATGTTCCCAAACAAACCATATTTCTTTGTAGCTCAATTTCCTGTAATTCCATTGTTCCAATTAACTTTAATCAGGATTTACTGCACAAAGTAAATTGCATTATACTTTGCTTTCAAATGAGAAAAAAAAGAACGCTTATGGGAATAAATAAAATAAATCTCTGGTGAGACTTTGTCAAATAGCCCAAACTAGCAGTGTTTCAGGGTTATAGGGTAATGGATAGACAATCCGAGCTCTGAAGTAGAAATATATGAGAATAAAAGATGTTTGGCTGTAAATATGTTTGCAGTTCTTCGATCCATTACAGATTAGGTACAAATCTATTGCCTTTGGGTCAGAACAGGCTCTTACTATTTGAAATAAACTGCAGACAATATCATATGGTAAATGAAGATATGTTGCAAATGAAGCCACAATTATGCCAAAGTAAACTCAATTAGACTATTTTTAATTAGCAGTTTTGTATTGCACGAATTGTATTGTCTATGGTTTTCAACAAGAGTATAATATTGTCAACAAAATCTGGAATAGATAGATAGATGGATAGAGATATAAATAAACCGTATATACTCGAGTATAAATCGAGTTTTTCAGCACATTATTTGTGCTGAAAAACCCCCACTCGACTTATACTCGAGTCAATGTCTATATTATGGCAACTTACATTGCCATAATACAGACCAGGACCGCCAGGCTCATTACAAGCCCGGTGGTCCCTTTTGGGGGCTGGCAGAGAGCTGTAACTTACCTTTCCTGCAGCTCCTGTCAGCTCCCTTCTCTCTCCTCTGTTCCGGTCAGCTCCCCTGTCAGCTCCACTGTAAATCTCGTGAGAGCCGTGGGGTCAGAGCGTTGCCACGGGTTACCGTGGCAGCCCTCCGTGGCAGTCACACCGCGAGCTTACAGTGGAGGAGAAGGTAGCTGACCTGCACGGAGGAGAAGGGAGCTGACAGGAGCTGCAGGAAAGGTAAGTTACAGCTCTCTGCCAGCCCCCCTTCTACACAGCCCAACCACTGGACCACCAGGGAATGAGAGCCCCCCCTCCCTGTCCAGCTAACAAGCAAGGAGGGGGGATGAAAATAAATAAATACAAATTTAAATAATAATATAATAAAATAAAAATATTAATAATATATATAAAAAAAAATAATAATAATAATTTTTAAAAAATTATAAAAATGCCCACCCCCCACCAAGGCTCTGCATCACATACACACACTGCACTCATACACACACACACACTGCATTCATACACACACACAATGCATTCATATACACACACACACACACTGCATTCATACACACACACACTGCATTCACACACACTGCATTCACACACACACACACTGCATTCATACACACACACACACACACACTGCACTCATACACACACACACACTGCATTCATACAAACACACTGCATTATATATACACACACACTGCACTCATACACACACATACACTGCATTCATACAAACACACTGCATTATATACACACACACACACACTGAATTCATTATATACCCACACCGTAAATAAATATTCAATTAATATAATTTTTTGGGGATCTAATTTTATTTAGAAATTTACCAGTAGTACCACACTAGTCTTATACTCGAGTCAATAAGTTTTCCCAGTTTTGGGGGGTAAAATTAGGGGTCTCGACTTATATTCGGGTCGACTTATACTCGAATATTTACGGTATATATAGAGAGAGAGAAAGACAGTGGGTCAGACAGACATATATGATGGCTAATGCTAATATAATTATTTTATGTCCGTAACAGTTTAATTTAAATTAGAAATGTAAAAAACAAACATATCAGTATTATTTAACACGAGAGCAAGACTTAACACATGTATATGAAGTTTAATCTTTTTTTTTTTTAATTCCTATATTTTTTATCTTATGCTGTCCTCCTTCCATTATATTTTTATAAGAAAAGTAATAGGTATTTACCCCCACCGGACCCCACTTGCGATGTCACCTTCGCACATCTTTGCAAATAATGCAAGTCCCCAGATGGTTACGTTATAGTTGCATGTTATCTGATAATTACACAAGTAATTTGTTTCAACTCTAAATATACTCCGCTCGAAAAAATAAAGGGAACACTTAAACAACACTTAGGAAGCAACACTGAGTGACAATCAATTGCACATGCTGTTGTGCAAATGGGATAGACAACAGGTGGAAATTATAGGCAATTAGCAAGACACCCCCAATAAAGGAGTGGTTCTGCAGGTGGTGACCACAGACCACTTCTCAGTTCCTATGCTTCCTGGCTGATGTTTTGGTCATTTTGAATGCTGGCGGTGCTTTGACTCTAGTGGTAGCATGAGATGGAGTCTACAACCCACACAAGTGGCTCAGGTAGTGCAGCTCATCCAGGATGGTACATCAATGCGAGCTGTGGCAAGAAGGTTTGCTGTGTCTGTCAGCATAGTGTCCAGAGCATGGAGGCACCACCAGAAGACAGGCCAGTACATCAGGAGACGTGGAGGAGGCCGTAGGAGGGCAACAACCCAGCAGCAGGACCGCTACCTCTGCCTTTGTGCAAGAAGGAACAGGAGGAGCACTGCCTGAGCCCTGCAAAATGACCTCCAGCAGGCCACAAATGTGCATATGTCTGCTCAAACGGTCAGAAACAGACTCCATGAGGGTGGTATGAGGGCCCGATGTCCACAGGTGGGGGTTGTGCTTACAGCCCAACACCGTGCAGCACGTTTGGCATTTGCCAGAGAACACCAAGATTGGTAAATTCGCCACTGGCACTCTGTGCTCTTCACAGATGAAAGCAAGTTCACACTGAGCACATGTGACAGATGTGACAGAGTCTGGAGACGCGGTGGAGAACGTTCTGCTGCCTGCAACATCCTCCAGCATGACCGGTTTGGCAGTGGGTCAGTAATAGTGTGGGGTGGCATTTCTTTGGGGCCCTCCATGTGCTCATCAGAGGTAGCCTGACTGCCATTAGATACCGAGATGAGATTCTCAGACCCCTTGTGAGTTGGCCCTGGGTTCCTCCTAATGCAAGACAATGCTAGACCTCATGTGGCTGGAGTGTGTCAGCAGTTCCTGCAAGACAAAGGCATTGATGCTATGGACTGGCCCGCCTGTTCCCCAGACCTGAATCCAATTGAGCACATCTGGGACATCATGTCTTGCTCCATCCACCAACGTCACGTTGCACCACAGACTGTCCAGGAGTTGGCAGATGCTTTAGTCCAGGTCTGGGGGAGATCCCTTAGGAGACCATCCGCCACCTCCATGGGAGGTCATACAGGCACGTGGAGGCCACACACACTACTGAGCCTCATTTTGACTTGTTTTAAGGACATTACATCAAAGTTGGATGAGCCTGTAGTGTGTTTTTCAACTTTAATTTTGAGTGTGACTCCAAATCCAGACCTCCATGGGTTGAAAAATTAGATTTCCATTTTTTTATTTTTGTGTAATTTTGTTGTCAGCACATTCAACTATGTAAAGAACAAAGTATTTCAGAAGAATATTTAATTCATTCAGATCTAGGATGTGTTATTTTTGTGTTCCCTTTATTTTTATGAGCAGTGTATAAATCCAGCCACAGAACACAAATTGTTCGAAAGTATTGAAAATTGGGTATAACATTTTATTTTAATATTTTTTTCTGTATTGTACCATTTATTTCTGTATTATACCAATACGAAATAATGTAATGAATACATAATGAAAGATAACTAATAATTATGTTTGATGCTATGTTAAGGGACCCACAGTTTCCATATGGATTTTCCAAATAGTGTATTCATAATAAAAGAGATTTAGCCGATTACCAGTTGCTTGGTGAAGGTGTTTGATACGGTGGAGTACACAAGGGGGCTGAATACTTTTTAAAAATAGTTCAGGCTGGAATCATTGTATAGTGTGGGGTGTGAATAAAGAAGTTATGATTTCAAAGTTTTGTAATCTGCTGACAGTCCCACCATATGCAGAGCATTGTTCCCAGAAAGGGAGTAAGATCTTAGGGCCCTAGGCAGATAATATTAATTCTTCATGTACTAATGGTGAATCGGGCCAAGCAGATTCATGGACTGGGGGCCCCTGTCTTATACCTAGGCCCAAGTCAACAGCCTTACTTCGTCAATACGGTTAATCCTGCTTTGGGATCTGCACATGGATCCATACTAAGATATTCTTGGAAATTACCGGTTTCTCAGTAATTTCTCAGTGTGATAAAAATTAAGATTTTAATATTTTTTTGCATTAAACACTTATCTAGTTGCCTCTCCCAGGTCATCATGTAAGTTATCGAATTGTAAAGGTTATTGTAAAGGGAGTCATAACACACAGATAGTTGTTTAACTCTTCGAATAGGCTTGACTATCTGCAGTTTTTCACATTCAAAAATTTTATATTGGCATACCAGTAAAACTCAGCATGAAAGGGAATAACAGAGAGCAGTGGTTGGAGATAGAGTCCATAATCCGTAGCCAAGAATCTGTTACCGTAAGACAACTCGGGTAATGGGGTTAGGTCAGAGACAGGTATTCCATAAAGTCAATTCTAATTCCTGTTAACAATGAGACAGTCTAAGTACGAGAGGAGAACTGTGGTATTCCGATGCTGTGTCAGTTCCAAGAGATCTGTCTAAAGAGTCAGGAGAGGAGATAACCTTTTAAATGTTCAAGTCAAATCAGTAAATCCGTCCAAGTAAACAACATTTTAGCAAATGGGGAAAGCATGGAGGGAAACTAAACCAGAAGCCAAATGAGTTAAACCTAAAATAATTGGTCCAATAATAGAAGTATCCAATAGGGTGAAGCACGTGGTGGATTCGATGGGTGTATGTCAGAATGGAAGTGTAACAGCACCCCCAGGCATAAAAGGGTTAAACTGCCGTTTAGTAGATCTTCCCTTCCAGAGACACAGGCACAGCTACTGCAGAACACCAATCCGCCGAACAGGAAACCATATGAATGCCGTAAACAGCCGAATAGGAAAAAACATACGAATAGGTTTACACTCCTAGCAGTCAAACTGGAACAGCATACAATAAATCCCCCCAAGAACGAGACAAGGCTCTGTTTTGAGGGTCAAGCAGTGAACAGACAGAGCTGTGGGTTTATTGTTCTTATAAACACAGTACCACCCACAGGGTTTTGGAAAACAACCAATAAACACATACGATACACTCAGACACTCCCACACAAAATCCTCCCCTCTGCCTGTGATACAATTACCTAACACAATGGGTAATGTAATTATCACCGGCAGAGAAATACAGTTTTTCCACATTATTCATAACTTTAAAAGTATGCATCACATTCACATAAAACTTACATTCAGAATCAGCATACTCCAAATACAAACATATGTCAAAATCATCCAAATTGGGCCAGTGGTTCAAAAGATAGATTGTAGTCCTTTGTGACCAAAGGAAGCATGGTTTTTCTGCCCAAAACCAGTTCCACAGAGTATTCTATCCTGGAGATAATTGGGAAGTAATACAATTATCTCCAAGGACAGAGGGAAAACGCCATTAAGCACATGGAAGTAAAAAGACAGTAAAATACAATAAAATACACAAGATTACATTTATGACATAAAATACAGACATGCAAAATATGCCCAGATAGCTTAGGTCTGAGCGCACATTATTACTGAATGGCGCTCAGACCACACACACATACAGTTCAATTGCCATGGAGCCAAAGTCTTTTATTACACGAATAGGCTCCATGGCATAGCTATCTGGGTTATATGAGTTAATTCAGTAAATCCGAGAATCTACCAAACGCCAGGGCAGAAAACACGAATAGACCTTTCTGCATAGGAAAATAAAGTATTTAAATGCCGGTCCATAGTCAAAAGGCAGCAGGCAGGCAACCAGGCTCCTCCAATGCACAGTGGCGAGATTGGTCTCGTCACAGGAAGTATGTTAGGAATTTGCTAAATGGTCTGTACAATAGTTTTTCATTTAGTTTTGTGAATTGCATCTGTATTTTTTCTGAAATCCGTTTGGATGATAGATTGGAAGAATTGGACGATTCCTCAGAACACGTATCCACAATGTTTCCTTGGCCTTAATGTGCTCAAAAGCTGAACAAGTGCTGCCTTTAGATTCTCAGTCTTCTTGCATGCGGAGTTTGTTTCTCTTCCTTGATGAAGACAGCTGTGAGTTGTCAATCTGTTTCACAAAATGCTGCTATTTCATTCCTGGTTTCATGATAACCTCATACACAAGGTTTGAATCAGCAGGAGTCAGTAAATCACTGTGATCAGCACAGTAGGCCTATTCAGCAAGTGTCCATGTGTCTGCTCACCCCAGCTGTCTGGACATTGCCTCTACTTTTTATTATTCTTATTTACTATAATTGAGATGCATTCTATATCTGGCTATTGAAAGTAAAGTTGTTGAAGAAATAATATGGGAATGAAGAAAACCTGTGTTGCAGAATAAAAAATAGTTGTCACTATCTTCCAAATTAAGTAAAGGCTCATACTGCTGTGAAGCAAAACACACTCTGTGGTTTCTTTTAGTAGAGATCATGCTATTACTATTATTATTATTATTATTGGCATTTATATAGCGCCAACAGATTCCGTAGCGATTTACAATATTATGAGAGGGGATTTAACTATAAATAGGACAATTACAAATAAACTTACAGGAACAATAGGTTGAAGAGGACCCTGCTCAATCGAGCTTACATTCTATAGGAGGTGGGGTGTAAAACACATTAGGACAGGATTCTATCTATCTATCTATCTCAGTCTATCTATCTATCTATCTATCTATGTCTGTCTGTCTATTTTGAAGGTACTATAGAAAACTATATTTAAATGTGTTTATTGCATTTTATACTGTAGGGGAAAAACAGGAGTACCACATTGAATTTTAAATAACAATATCCCAATTACAAGTGCGGCTTTAATTGTGAATCATCAAAAGTTGATTACCAATGGACATTATGAATCAAATGGAAAAATTAATATGGTCTCATGAGCTTTTGTTCATTTTTTTTACTACATTCATTTGTTTATGTTTGAAGTAAGGCAATTAACATCTTCTGTTATGCTGCCTGTTAACTCTTGCTAAAGGGACACTCCAGAAAAGTAGATATTTATACAAAGTAGATAACACAGGCTATTTACCCAAGGTTATTTTGACACTTCTAACATAGCCATTTCATTTCCAATCTCTGCTAAATATTGGAGTAAAATTGTGTTTTTTTTCTCTATTTTGGCATTTACACATATAACAAGGTTTTTGTAATGTGTATTTAGTAAAGCTGGTGTGTGTTATTCTTGCACAAAACCCCATATTGTGTTCACCTACATCTGCTGAGTATAACGATACCCCCATTGTATGCCTTTGGCACTATTCTGTGAATCTACAATGCCATATAAGAGGCAAGGCTATTTCAGTTTCTATAGTTAGAATTTTCATAGATGGATTTGATGGGCCTATGTCTCATTTTGGGGTATTATAGCAGTTTGACTGTTCAAATGACCTCACAAAGGACTTTCATTTGATAAAGCAGATAACCCAGGGTATCATATATGTTGTATATTGTGCCTTAACTTTTTGCCATTTTTTCATCAATTTATGCTAATGTTTGTGGTGAGGGGGAAAAAAATTGAATTTTTACATACATGTTGCATTTTTCTTACACTTGATATGTGCCACTGTCATAAAATCCTCCAAATTATGCTCAGTTACATCTTCTGAGTAAAACAATATGCCCAATGTATGACCTAGACACTATTTTGTTAAGTTACAGTGCTCTTAAAGGAGACATGACAAGTTTAGGTTTTTTAAGTGTGAATTTTCATGGAGGGTTTTGTCCCACTTTGGAGCACTTTAGCAGGCTACATATTCCAACTACACCATAAAGGCATACCATTTCTTAAAGAAGACATCCCAGAGTATTTCAAAGGCATATTTTTTTCTGCCTTTTTGACACACAAAGTGAGTTTGCACAGTATATTTTGCAAATCTTACCTGTGCTATGGCATTATAATACTTCATATATTGCTCAGCTACGTCGTCTGAGTACAGCAATACCCCCATATGACCTTTATGTGCCAGGTATATGTTGATGGTGAAGAGGCACATTTGAGACACAGCCATTCAGTTTTTTTTCTAACTTTGAAGTTTTACGCTGTGTCCATGTTCCGTTTTGGAGAAGTTTAGCTGGTTTGTTATTCAAACTACTCCACAAACAGATACCATTTTTTAAAGTATACACCCTGGGGAAATTAAAAGGCATATTTTGAAGCTTAGTGTGGGATAATTTTTCCGCTAGTTTGTTTCAGGTGTAGTGGCAATGAGCATTTTTATGTATTTTTTTACTCTTTTAAACTTTTTTACTTTTTAAATTTTTTTTACTTATTACATTTTTTAAACTTTTTTAAACTTTCTTAAAACTTTTTTACACTTTTAAAATTTGTATGAACTTTTTTTTACCGTTAACCCATAACTAGCAGTAAGCAGCACTAACAGTAAATTCCCCAATTTCCCATAACTCCCACCCACCCCAGGTAGCAAAATAAATAATTTTAAAATATTTAAATTAATTAAATAAATAAATTTAACCCCTGAGGGTTAAAAAATAAATAAAAGTTAACCTTCAGGAGTTAAAAAAAAATCAGATCACAGTATAATACTGTGATCTGTATTTTGATCACTGTAGGCAGTTATCAACTGGCAGAGAAGGGGTTCGTTTTTATTAGGACTGGGTAAAGGGAGTGGAATTTTTTTTAAACTTTTTTAAAACGTTATTAAAAAAAAAAAATTCCCCACTAACTTCCACCCACCTCAGCTAGCTAAATATATAATTTTTAAATATTTAAATTCATTAATAAAATAAATGTAACCCCTGAGGGTTAAAAAAAAATAATCAGATGACAATAAAATGTACAAAACAAACATAGACACCACAAACTCAGTGCTCTGATAGTGTAAATTACTTAACTTCAATTAATATGCAGCCTCCCAAGATCGTTATCCACAACAAACGATCTTTACATATGCATAGAACCACAAACAAGGTTTGGGATACGGCTGTATAATCTATGGAGAGAACATACAAAAAAAACAAAATAGTGTAATACAGTATATACAGTGGATCGTGCGCTTTAAATGAATGCACTCACAAGATGATGAAAAGAAGAGTGTTCATAAGGTGCCTCCCCTGATAGTATGGGGGGCTAGTGATTCCCCTTGCCAAAGCGGAGCAGCCAATGGAACACGGGACTCCAGGTAAGTAATAATTAAAAATCCAATAATTTTATTATTTTTAAAAGGTGAAATACACCATAAAGATAAAAATTAAAAATGCGGCAATAGGTCCAATGTGTTTCGTTCAAACAAGAACTTCCTCAGGGACCGCACAATAAAAAGTAACATACAATATCACAAATTGTAAAATAATGCATTCTACTCCCCCCTTAACATAATCACTATAAATAGGGCTAGTCCAAGTGTCCCATTGGTCCATAATGTAGGAGTTTTCCAATAGCCAGCTCTTCATTGGTCCTGGGATAGCTCCTTCCAGCTGATAGTATTTTCGGCACTTGTGTAATTCAAATTTGGGCGCGTTCAATGAAAAAGACGAAACCGGAAGTAGACGTGATCTTTTACTTCCGCGTTCCATATGCGTTCCAAATGCGTTCCAAGTGCGTTCCATCTCTCTACCTTAACCACATCAACAAGGAGCAACAATACAAGTGATCCCTTAAACGGCTATGTAGCCAAAAAATAACAAATTGACTTAACACATTTAATCTCTAAATTAAAAAAGAGAAATGGGTTAGTATCTTAAATAAAAACAACAAGAATATCAAAATAGCCCCTGCAAAACTTGGGCAAATATTTTATAAGTGTATATTTCAATAATCTACACCATTTCATAATTCAAAGCTGTCTATTTAAAGTGACACACACATCCTTACTATATTGAGAAACCATAATGAATTATTTATTATAAATGTTCTCTCAAGACATCAAATAATTCTAATTTTATAATATATAGCTTCATTAGTACACATGTCTGCATTAAAAAAAAGCAGACAACAATTCTGCATTTTTTTTTAATATTATTATTTATATTTATAGAAATACATACAAAATAATGACAAAGAGAAGGAGAAAAAGACCCAAGAATCAGTCCAAGAAACACACTAGATCAATCCCAATATTCAAACCCCTGGGTTCAAGGGTCTTGAGTTTATGTATCCAAAATGTTTCCCTTTGGGATAACTTTTTGAACCTATCGCCCCCACGCCAGAATGGAAGAATATGTTCAATGCCCACACAACTAAATTCTCTAAATGAAAAAAGGGGACAGTTACTACAATGGGCCGAAACCGAATGGGTAACCAGTCCCTTACGAATGTTGTTTAGATGTTCCAAAATTCTAACCTTCAGGGTATGTTTTGTTCGACCCACATATTGTTTGCCACACGGACACTGCAGTAAATATACTACATGGTCCGTGTGGCAGCCTATCTCCATTTTGATCTTAAATGTTTCCCCTGTAATTATACTGGTAAATTCCTTAGTTCTTCCCATAAGGGCAGTGGCACAGGCTTTGCATGAACCACATCCCCTAAAGCAGCCTGAAACAAGGGTTCTATTTGATCTATTTGTCTTAATAGCATAGCTAGGGGCTAGCATATTTTTTAAGTTCTTCTTCCTTTTGAAAATCACCATCGGATGTTCAGACAAGGAATTACCCAAAATTGGGTCCTGTTGTAAAATGGGCCAAAATTCACTAAGGCTCCTTTTGATCTTAAAATGGTCAATATTATACTGGGTGACAAAAGCTGATTTAAACACCAATTTTAAATCAGCGTTTGTCACCCAGTATAATATTGACCATTTTATACATATTGAATGTTATACTGGGTGACAAAAGCTGATTTAAACACCAATTTTAAATCAGCTTTTGTACCAAGTATAATATTTTTTTACAGGGGGAATCAGATCATCACTGATCTGTCTCCCTGCACTTCACGCTGACTGCGGAAGAGCAGGGAGGCAGATCAGAAGTCTCTGCAGCACATTAGTGATGCCGCGAACGGTTCGCCACGGTTCGCCCCGGTCAGCTGACACATCCCTGCCAATCTCCGGCAGACCCTCCCTCCCAGACCCTCCCACCTCCTGGACAGCATCCATGTTGAATGTTCGCGACATCACTAATGTGCTGCAGAGACTTCTGATCTGCTCTTCCGCAGTCAGCCAGATCTGCTTCCCCCTGTAAAAAAATATTATACTTGGTGACAAAAGCTGATTTAAAATTGGTGTTTAAATCAGCTTTTGTCACCCAGTATAACATTCAATATGTATAAAATGGTCAATATTATACTGGGTGACAAACGCTGATTTAAAATTGGTGTTTAAATCAGCTTTTGTCACCCAGTATAATATTGGGTGACAAAAGCTGTCCCACCTCCTGGACAGCTTCAACATGGATGCTGTCCAGGAGGTGGGAGGGTCTGGGAGGGAGGGTCTGCCTGAGATTGGCAGGGATGTGTCGCGACATCACTACAGCACATGTGTTCGCTCTGACAGGCTGTCAGAGTGATCAAAGCTGCAGGGACAACGCGATCGGGTGCTACCGGTCTGCCTCGAATACCGAGGCAGACCAGAGGAGCGTTAACCCCACGATCGCCACAAACGTGACAATCCGGGGTTAACTTTAGTAAATGACGGAAATTTTCCGTCAAGGGTCCTTAACGCAAGGACAAGCTTAATGGAAAATTTCCATTGAGCGTTGTGAAGGGTTTAAAGGGACACTATAGTCACAAAACAACTACAGTTTAATTCCCCTGAAGGCTTTTTGCTGTAAGCACTGCGTTTTCAGATCACTAAAGGTGTTTCCTGGGGCAGTGCTGCACAGTATGCAGCACTGAAGTTAAGCATCTCCATGCTCTGCATGGACACGCTGAACTTTAACCATAGAGATGCATTGATTCAAGGGTGGCATCCAGGGTGGCGTTTGACTCTGCCTTCTGCCCCACCTCCTTGGCTGATATCATCAGAATTGGTTATCTCAGCTAATCCAATGCTTTCCTTCTGATGATTTCAGCTAATTAGGAAGATCGAGGAGGAGTCAACATTGGTGGACACACGTGGCACTGAAAATAAAGTAAGATTTTAATATAATTTGGGAGGGCAATGGAGGGGGAAGCTGGGCCAGATAGTGAGTTTAACACTTTAGGGTCAGGAATACACATTTGTGTTCCTGACCCTATAGTGTTCCTTTAAGCTTCATAGTTTTCATATCCTTCATTCCATTATTACTATTGTAATTTAATTATATAACTTTTGAAGATTCTGGAGTGGTGAGAAACAGAGGATTATGTACATATTGGACTTGTTGAACTAAATAAAGATGATGACAAGTGATTTTCTTAACAACTGAAAAAAATGTCAAACTAATATACACAATTGCTAATTCAACATGAGGAAGAGAGGAAGAGAGTGAGATAGGAAGGATAGAAGGGAAGGAAGGATGGAGGGATGGAGGAAAAGAAGGAAGAAGGGAAGGAAGGAACTGCAATTAACAAACTCTAATCATTAAATTAAACCGTTTGTGAAAAAAATAAATTACTGTAACTACCAATAAAATAGTCCAAATGTGTGAATATATTTAACCAAGTATAAAATATACTAACAATTTGCAATTTTAGAAACTAGTACTAGTGCGAGGTATCAAAAAGCTGTATTTTTTTGTCAACATCTAATTTCTTTTTAGACCATTCCTCCCGTAGAATGTCCTGGCCACCTCATTTATTAAACGTTTTAATGAAAAATTAAGCTTTTTCTGTTTCTATCATGACTATTCACTAAACTCCAATTTATAACATTTGTACAGCGCTGCAGAATTTGTTGGAGATTTCTACATATTAACAATAATAGCAAACTAATATCCAAATGTCAAAACTGAATTTAAGATGACCAAGCTCTGACTATATTTGAGTTGAAGAAACTTCCTGGATGATTGTAGCTATTTTATGGTTTTAATGTTGTACAATTTGGAGTTTAGTGAATAAATCACTTTATAATTCAAAACCAACTATAACTAAAGCATATGACGGACTGTACTTCACAAGAATAATAACATGTACGGCGTTGCTTGGGGATTTGGAAATTGTATTGATGTGTTTCTAAAATTAATAACTTATGGACAAAAATGATCTTCTGGGAGGTCTGGTGAATCATTAATCTTCTAATGTATTAGTGATGTTCCTAATTACACTGTGATAGACAACAGATGGCTAAGAGATTTCAAAGCACTCTACATTTCTATGATGTTTTGGCCGTGATGATTGTGAAGTGTTGTGTAGTTTCTGTAATTAGAAATGGCAAATAGTTAGCAAGGTTGATTTAAGGTAAAACATGTCATTTAAATGTAAGCCGTGGTGATTTAATTGTTATCTTCAAAGAGTTACACTGTCACCTGCTTAGTGTTTTAGTTACTCATCGCTGAACAAGCAAGTCTACTTTGAACTCTTCAGCTAGCCGATACAGTACATTTTAAAAGTTCTGCTGTTGAATTGAATCCATTAACATTCCAGGTTGATGGAAGACACTGCATTTTTTAAATAATATCTATTTGCTACTCTCTATTAGTATAAAAGGACATAATCAAAATGAATACATTTAGGAGCTGCATGAAAACAAAATACAAAAACATATAATACTCAACACAGAAGGAAATAAACATAGTAAAAGAAGAAAATAATTGAATACAAAATAATACATTTATTGCAAGCAATAAAAACTGTTTTCTAAACACTGCTTCTAGGCTGTTTATCTGGTGCCCCTTCTGAAGGTTTTGGGAAGTAGCATCCCCCCAGCTTCAGAGGCCTCTTTGGAGGTGACCACGGGGGTGTGTGTGTGTGTGTGTGTGTGTGTGTATAGATATATAGATAGATATGGAGTTTTTGAATTTGTATTATAAAATTCATTTAGCAAATATATATTTTGCATTGTGAGAATATTCATCCAAGCACTAACACTTTAATTGTTTAGTTTTGACACTGTTTTTAACTGCTTTTATGACATTATAGGACACTCCAGGCACCCAGACCACTTCTGCCCATTGGAGTGGTCTGGGTGCCAACTCCCACTACCCTAAAAGGGACACTCCAGTGCCCACTGCAGGTCCCCTCTCCCTCCAACCACCCATCCCATGTTGCTGAAGTGGTGAATACCCCTTCAGTGATTTACCTGAGACCCCCGTCAATGTCCCTCGGCAGTGGTTTCGGGTCCGCCCACGCTCCTCCCCCGCCACTGGCAGGGGAGAGGAGAGCTCCCCGCCCGGCGCTGGAAAAAAGATAAGTTTAACCCCTTTCCTCTCCCCAAAGCCCGGCTGGAGGGGGACCCTGAGGGTGGGGGCACCCTCAGGGCACTATAGTGCCAAGGAAACAAGTGCTTTCCTGGCACTATAGTGGTCTTTTAAGCAATAACTTCCCTCTATTGCCTCCCCTCTGTGGCTCAGAGATGTGATCTATTGCTGTGAATTTGAGCGATGAAAGTGGATGTTGTTGGTCCAAGAAATGTTTTGCGACTGGTTTGTCGCTGTCTCCATCTCTGTACGCAGTACGAATGTTAGATCGATGTCCTCATATGCGTTCACATAAAGCAGTTTCTGTCTTGTCTACATACGATAGGCTGCAAGGACAAGTAAGCTTGCATATAATGAACAGGGTCTTGCAGGTGATCGTGTGGTTTATGCTACATTTCTCATTAGTATGTGGATGGTTAAAGGTACGTGAGGGTACCATATGGCTGCAAGTCACGCAACCCAAACATCGAACACTTCCTCGTTTTTTAATTTTCTCCGCTCGCATGTAGCTTTGTATGGGGTCCGTTTTGACTAAAATAGCAGAGAGATTTCTATTATGCTTGTAACATATGAGTGGCTTATGCCTAAATACCGGTGGAAGGGAGGAGTCCTGTGCCAATACATTCCAATTCCTTTTAATGGTATTAGACAACTTGACAGCCGTATCATTATATGTTATGGGACAAACCAGTCGATTCTCCATTCTTGTTGGGCGGGATACAGGTGTTGGTAACACTCTGTGCTATAGGCTGTAGATGGGCCGGGCGCTCGGGACTATATTGTCCCTTCAGAGGCCCTGGTTTGGAAACCAAACACATGGGTTTAAGTAGAAATTAATTATTTATAGTTATTAATAAAGCTTCTCATTATCTTAATCCTTTAAAATACACAAAGTGAAAGTTTGGATTTAGTGTAATTAATTGCACCACTACAATCGGCACCAGAACTGGTATAAAACTCATCAACAGAATGCAAGACCATTAGTCGATGCTATTCTGTGTGGCAAATTACTCCACCTCTACGTAAAACAATTCCATTGCTCATAATCGATGCAGTGCCAGAATCCCCTGTGCAAGAACCAGTGTAAGACTAAAATTTCCTAGTGCCGTCAACTGGGTATCCGATACCACCCTAACCCAACAAACAGAATTCACAAAAACTGTACTCTTACTGCAATATTTTATACATAAACCCAGTTAATAAAATTATTCATAAATCAGGAACAGAAAAACTCTACATGAAATAATTAGTTGTAACCTACTGGCTCACCATATACATTAAACAAGTTTAAAACCTTGACATCTTTTTTTTTTTTTCTTTTCAATTCTCCATTGTGTTTTACAAATAACGTTAAAATAACATTAGCATTCCGTTGCAGAGTGTTGCTTGTATTCTATGAACCATGAAGGGTTGGATGTTTGATTAGCAAATAAGAAAATTGTCCCTGTTGTTGAGCTGTAAAATAAAAATGAGGTAAGGGTGCATGGTAAATACTAAGTAAATAACAGATTTTACATAAAATAGATTTGTGCATTTACTTTCTAAAGAAGAGCGTGCTAGACTTTTCATGGGTTATTAAGCTGGGCTAAAGTTGAGCTCTAACATCAGGTTCAAGTGGCCAAAAAATGAAAAATTTGTTTTTACCTCCTGGCAGTCCAGAAATACTGGTCCTGTCATATTAATCATTTCCATGAAAAGATGAGTGTCATACCTTATTTGTAACCAAAATATTGCATACCTCATTTTTACAAAGTATGCACTCATCACTCAATGATGTTTACATGGAAGAACCTCTATTTTTACCTCTGAATGTAAATCGTTTAAAGGGGTACCACAAGCGCTATAAATAATATAACTTTTTGTAGTGATTATGGTGCTTGGGGCTATGTGTGAATTCTAAATTTGTATGCACCTTGGGAGCTCATACCATGCAACAAGGCGCAAGAACAGAGGAGAATACAACATTAAAACAAATTTTCAAATTACAAATATATTTAAATAATACCTTATAACTGCATATGTTTGAGAACTAAATTTGTCATTATTCACAATAGTGGTGTTTGTCGGCTGATGCCTCCTTCTCTTGTAGCAATACCACTGCTTCACACAAGGTAACCATAAAATAAACTCGCTAATTTCTTTCTCTGCTGCCAATGATTGTTAAAGGGACACTATAGTCACCAAAACAACTTTAATGAACCAGTTTCGGTGTTTAGATCACATCCCTGCAGTCTCACTGCTCAATTCTCTGCCGTTTAGTTAAGTCACTTTTTTATGCAACCCTAGCCACGCCTCCCTGCATGTGACTTACACAACTTTTCTAAATACTTCCTGTCAAGAGTAATCTAATTTTTACACTTCCTTTATTTCAAATTCTGTTTAATTTATAATTTCTCTAATCTCTTGCTAGCTATGCTCTGTAACTAAAGCTCAATTTACAGAGCAGAATGTGTTACATCTGATTGAAAATTTAATCATCTTGTTTTCATACAAGCTGTGTCAGTCACAGCCAGGGGAGGTATGGCTAAAGATGCATTAACAGAAACAAAAGTGATTTAACTAAACTAAATGGCAGAAAATTGAGCAGTGGAACTTCAGAGGCACGATCTACAGTATCTCACAAAAATGAGTACACCCCTCACATTTTTATTAATATTTTATTATATCTTTTCATGTGACAACACTGAAGAAATAACACTCTGCTACAATGTAAAGTAGTAAGTGTACAGCCTGTATAACAGTGTGAATTTGCTTTCCCGTCAAAATAACTCAACACACAGCCATTAATGTCTAAACCGTTGGCAACAAAAGTGAGTACAACCCTAAGTGGAAATGTCCACTTGACTTAAAAATTGGTACTCTACTCATTAGTTGTGAGTCTTTGGGTTGTTGTGCCAAACATAGGACTCTATGATTCCGATGCTCCTGTATACTGATATTTATCCAGCGCTCCCTCAGTGATGCTACCTTTGAATGATGTTGATTCTGTTCATTAGATTACATTTGAGAATAATGCCATGCTACTGGTTCTCAGAGATCCACCCTGAGTTATTAAGTCAAAGGCATAGAAGCTCACTAGCATATTACCTCAAAGGGCTGGACACGTGTACCAAACATACCCCAACGTTTCAGCACAGTTACTAGTTCCTTTCTCAAGGGACAATGATTGTCCCTGAAGAAAGGCAATAGTAACTGTGCTGAAATGTTGGGGTATGTTTGGTACACGTGTCTAGCTGTTTGAGGTAATATGCTAGTGAGCGTCTATGCCTTTGTGATTTAATTGTATGCTATATAGCCTCTATCACTGTTTTTTCTAAGATTGCAATATTGCAATTTATTTATTTTTTGTTAGTTGTTCTTAACTTGTTTATTTTGTGTATATAATAAAGCAATTTGACTTATTAACCCTTTAACGCCGTTACGGCGTTCTATGCCGTCCCGCATTAAAAGGGCTTTAAAGTCGTTGCGGCGGCATAGAACGCCGTAACAGCTTTCAGCCCCAGGAGATCGCAACTACTCACCTCCGCCGCGATCCTCTTCTGGAGGGCTGCCTGACAGCCCAGGCAGCCCTCCCCTGGCAAATGAGGCCCCCGGGGACCATGTGATCGTTTGGATCTGCCAGCAGGGGGACTGTCTGAAATGTCAGACAGTCCCCCCGCTGGTGGGAAGTAATAAAAAAATAATTAAACATGTTTTAAAATAAATTAAATGTATTTATATATATATATATATATATATATATATATATATATAACATTTGTATATATATTATATATATAATATATATATTATATTATATATGTAACTTCATACATAGTGTATTTTAATACTAATATAAGTAGATATATTAGTATTAAAATACACTTAGAATGACATTACATATATATATATAATATGTATATATATTATATATATATATAATAGATATATACACATATATTATATATACATATATATAAATACGTATAATTACAATAATAAATACATAAAATAATAAAATAAATAAATAAAATATTTTTTTTTAAATTAAAATAAATTACATATACATATGTAATTTCATTCTAACTGTATTTTGTTATTAATATATATATATATTGGTAACAAAATACACTTAGAATGACATTCTATATATATATCTATCTATGTATAAAATACTAATAACCGCAAAAAAAAAATATATATATATATATATATATAAATACATATAATTACATAAAAGATTACATTAGTATACCCGTATAATTTAAATACCTATAAATGCATATATATTAAAATTCTACATGTATATTTAAGTATTCTTTTAACATAATTATGTGATTTGATTAATTAAAATTTGATTGACACTACTGACAACACGGGGAGAAAGTGCAGAGAATTTCATTCTCAAGCACTATATTTGACTGTTTAACTCTCCAAGACACCATAAAACCTGTACATAGGGGGTACTGTTTTACTCGGGAGACTTTGCTGAACTCAAATATTAGTTTTTCAAACTGGTAAATTGTATTACAATGATGATATTTTAAGTAAAAGTGAAGTTTTTTGCATTTTTTACAAACGAACTGCACTTTTATGGACTATATTATTGTTGTAATATGTTTTACTGTTTTAAAACACTAATATTTGTTTTGAATGAAGTCTCCCGAGAATAACAGTACCCCCCATGTACAGGTTTTATGGTGTTTTGGAAAGTTAGAGAGTCACATATAAGGCTTGCATTTCATTTTTTTGACATTGAAATTTGCCAGATTGGTTATGTTGCCTTTGAGAGCGTATGGTAGCCCAGGAATGAGAATTACCATCATGATGGCATACCATTTGCAAAAGTAGACAACCCAAGGTATTACAAGAGGGGTATGTCCAGTCTTTCTTAGTAGCCACTTAGTCACAAACACTGGCCAAATATTTTTGTTTTGCTTTTTTCACACAAAAACAAATATGAACGCTAACTTTGGCCAGTGTTTGTGACTAAGTGGCTACTAAAAAAAGACTAAACATACCCCCCTTTCAATACCTTGGGTTGTCTACTTTTTCAAATGGTATGCCATTATGGGGGTAATTCTCATTCCTGGGCTACCAAACCGTCTCAAAGGTAACATTACTAATCTGGCAAATTTCAATTTGAAAATGGAACGTTCTATATTTGACCCTGTAACTTTCCAAAACACCATAAAACCTGTTAATAGGGTACTGTTGTACACGTGAGATATCGCTGATTACAAATATGTGCACTTTTTTTGCAGTATAACCTAACAGTATTATGACATTCACAGCTAAAATGTCAGACTGAAATACAAATTTTAAAAAAAATCTTATTTTCTCAAATTTTTTAAAATTATGTTCCATATATGAATAGTTAATTATAAATTGAAGCCCTGTTTTTCCTAAACAAAATATATAATAAGTGTGGGTGCACTTAATGTGACAGCAGTGAGTTACGGTTGAACAGACATATAGCGCAAATTCCAGTTTTTGTTTACGTTTTGTTTTGATCAGAACGTGCACTATTGACTCTGTCCTGAAGGGGTTAAAAAAGATGTACAAATGTATTGTATTAAAAGCAAATAAACAAATGAAATTCCTACACAATGTCCAACAACACCCTACGCGTTTCGTTTGGTTTGGACCGAACTTCTTCAGGAGTAAATAAAAGTTAAGTCGCTTGTCCAGTGAAGTCGTGTGAACTCCAGTCCAACATACCACTCTTTTTAAATCCCAGGTAACCACCGTCAGCCAATCCGCGCTGAGTGGTTACATCTGTGACTCATTTTAATTGCGTATCCATTATGTTGCGTTCCTGGCCTCGTTTTCAGGAATGCAGCATCCATCTTGCTTGTATTCCACCTTCTCCATGCGTTCCACCAGATCCTAATACTTCTGATATGCATTCCACCTGCGACTCCTGCTTATATTTTTTTACGTTCCACACGTGCTTTGATTTCATAGAGTCCTCAAAAGTCCAATGTGCTCAGTATTGAAATGTATAGAAATAGATTGAAAATATATAATACGTGCATCAGCATACAAATCTAAATGTACACTTACTATTTCTTAGCATATAAAAAATAAGAAGAAGAGGTCTATATTATCAAAAAATGAATCCCATATATTAATGCTAAAATCATTACAAATTCTAATGATTATTTTAATTAGATGTAAAATTATAAATTGGCCAGGATAATTTACTTCGATCTAAAGGGTAATAGGCTTCATGTAGTGGAACTTTTATTACTCTTTTTTTAAATTATAAAACATAGGGGCATAATTGAAGGAAAGGCTAATTCTTTATATACGTACCCCTTCACTGTGTGCCTAACCCATTTTAAGTAAAGGGTGTTTTAGTTGTTGGTTTTGTGATTTAGCTGCCAGAAATAACTTCAGTGAGAAATGAATGTGTATAAGTGTCTAGGAATATTCGTGAATATATTTCCCTCTACAGAGCATACACATCACGATTTTTTGGAAAAAAAACTAACATTTTTTCAAGAAAGATAAGAAGATTTCAAGCTATATTGCTGTCTTCTTATAGTATATGTTTCTATAAACAACCAGAAACTGCTCTCAGGCGATATAATTAAAGTCCTAATCGTGTAAATGTCTTCCCAACCCCTCAGAACTATGCAGATTATTACAGCTTCTGTCTGAAATTCTATCTTCTATGTGTCACAAGTACTAAAGGCATGGGATAGAATAACATTATGTAAATACGAGCTACACGGCATTACACAAAACATGTTTCCATAACCTTTTTCCCTAGCTAACTCTAGCACAGCCAGTGTGACCAAATGGTTCACAACTTCTCCGACCCTCAACTAGAATGTTGACAGGAGGTGGTTTTGTAGCCGAATAGCTACTTGAGGGATAGCTAGCTATCTATCGTGAACTAGAGATACATGTTTTTTTCTATCTATCAAGGGACACATAAGCTTGTTTAAAAGTAAATTTGCAAAATGGGTGATAGGGGAGAGCAGGAGAACCCTTTAATGAACAGTTCTCCTGCTCTACATCACTGCAACCACAGCACAGCAGCCATTATTCCACTAATAAATCTTTGCGCTTTGCTATAGGAATATAGGAATGAAATGAAACATTACTTTGATAGATAGATAGATAGATAGATAGATAGACATAGATAGAGAGATAAATAGATAGATAGATAGATAGATAGATAGATAGATAGATGGACAGACAGATAGATGGACAGATAGATAGATAGATAGATAGATAGATAGATAGATAGATAGATAGATAGACAGACATAGATAGATAAATAGATAGATAGATAGATAGATAGATAGATAGATAGATAGATAGACATAGATAGATAGATAGATAGATAGACATAGATAGATAAATAGATAGATAGATAGATAGATAGATAGATAGATAGATAGATAGATAGATAGACATGTATAGGGATAGATAGATAGATAGATAGATAGACAGATAGATAGACAGATAGATAGATAGATAGATAGATAGATAGATAGATAGATAGATAGACAGATAGATAGATAGATAGATAGATGTTATTAATATCTTACTTTCTGTCACCATTAACATAATTAAAGGTGTGTCGGCTAATACAGTAGATGCAATAGAAAGTCCTGGAATTTCTGCCTCTAAGTGAGCTGTAGTGGTTATGGTGTTAGGAGCTTTCTTTTAACGGTGTATTATAAAGATTGCAACATTCAATCTAATTTTTCTTATTTCTGGTTCACCTGACAGAACATATGTGCACATAAAACCTTGCTTGCCATGTGTTTTTAACACATTCAACATTCTCAATTAGTTCAAATTATATAATCTACATAGCAAGCACCCAGCTATATATTAATTCAGAACGTTATATTTTACATTGAAAACTCCTGCTGAGTCTTAATATTTGAGACTATATGTCATATTGCGTGATTCTATTGAACGCTAATATCTGATATTGTTCATAACACTGCAAGGCCCTCATAGAGCTTGGCTCACACCTCTGCCTATTAAACAAACACAGATTACAATGATTGCTGAGCATGCTAACTCCGATATTCTAGAATCCGATCTCTGCTCAATGTGTCCTTTATTCAGTGTTTGTTGGGGTAATGTTTAATGAAACAATGAGTCAAACAGTCCATTCAACACAGGATACATTTATCAGAATAAAGGGAGATGGAATGCATGATATCTTATCAGAACATTTCCTATTTAAGTCATATTCATTGCTTTTTACACAAATGTTTAATTTTAACTACATGACTTTATCTGCGTTTCTTTATACTAAATATGTTAGGACAACATACAACTCTCATAATCCAGGGAGATAAGCCTGAAGCAGCAATGTGTGAGCAAGCTAAACACGCTAAACACCTGTCAGAATCCCCATGAAAAGACACTACCATCTGAAAGATATGTGCCTATAAACTTTAAAATACATTAACTCTTTGTCGGCAACTGTAAAAATCCATTTTAGGAGCTCTATAAACTAGTTCTATTTCTGACTTTTCCAGTACAAGTCGGGTCTTATATTTAGAATTTTAAGTTGAATTTCAAATCATATCTGGTGTTTTTTGAGTCTCACTCTAGCTAGAAGAATGTGGGCTCAGCAGCTTAACCCCGTTCACTAAGATCACTCAGTGGACCTCCATGCCACTAAATAATGTAGCCAATAAAATAAGTAACATGGTGGACCATTTACATAGTAGACAATAGTGATAATCTTGACATATGGAGCCACTAATTGAGCCTCTAATGGAGTCACTAACTCCCCACTACAGCCTCTAACTTCCCTTACTAAAGCCCCTTACTCCTTACTACAGGCCCTAACCTCCCATACTAAAGCCCTTTATTCCTTACTACAGCCCCTAACCTCCTCTACTAAAACCCCTTACTCTTGCCCCTAAACTCCACTACTAAAGCCCCTTACTCCAGCCCCTAAAATCCCTTCTAAAGCTTCTTACCTTTAACTACAGCCCCTGTAGCCCTAACTCCCCAATTGCAGTCTCTATGCCCTACAGCCCTAAGCCCCCTACTATAGTCATTTTAACCAAACAGCAGCCCCTCTTCCCCAATTGCAGCCCATATCCCCTACTACATTTCCTAACACCCTATTTACAGTCCTTAACACTCCTACTACAGCCTTACCCCACACTACAGTCCCTATCCCCTAATAGAGCCACCATCCCTCCACTGCAGCCCCTGTCCCCATGTAGAGCTCCTAGCCCCTAACTCATCAATCACAGCAGCTGTTTCCCCAGTACAGCCCACTACCAGTGCCCCTCCCGAGATTAGGCTCTGGATCTGCCCCTTGGGCTCTAGTGAATGGTAAGGGGTGTATTAGGGCATAGGGGCTGCACTTGGGGGGGTTGAAGAAAAAAAGTTGGTGGATTCCCTGAGACTGACAACCATGATCTATAAGCCATGAAAACATGCAAAATACAAGATACATAGAGAGAGATATATGGGAAGTGCAGAATTTGATTTTCTCCATTTATCTCTACTGGAGATTTTCTATTTCGCTAGAAAAGTAATAGAGAATCTAGCCCTTGGTATCAAGAATGCCAGAGAGACTGGCCAAGATAGATCTGTAGTCTACAGGTAAAATATCAATACGTTGAGTTTAGAGGTAAAAGCAAGATTTCAGGAACACAGAGGCAGTGGTGGGTCGAACCTTTTCTTTACCATAACCAAAAAGTTTGTAATAATGTGCAACATTGTGTGTGAAAAGGGACCCCAGTGGGTTGTCCAAAATGTTGCATTAGTTAGAGCTGAGTTTAATGAATATTACACGAATAGTTGTATTTTTATGACAGTTATCAGTACTGTAGAAAGCCCTTTAGAGAACAGGTCTTTAAATACAAACCGAGCGTGAGTTTAATTTTAAAAATGAACTAAATGTAGATACAAAATTGCCAGAAGTCTTATTTTCTATATACAGAATTTACAAAGAATATAGATTATTCAGTTTATGCAGAGTTGCCGTTGTTCCTATCTATTCATGCTTGGAATGCAAACATACTGTACTGAGGTGTATTTTAGGCAATCACTTCAAAGGGACTGTCAAAGGCTGTCAAGATATAGGTGAGACCAGGTGGATAAATATAGCTGATTAAATAGGAATGAGGAAAAGCCTCACAGCTGACAGGTGGAAACTAGTTAATGGACAGAGGATTTGTTACTTCTGATAATGCTCAAATACTGAATGGAAAATATACGTCAGGTTTTTGTTTTTTTTTTAAATACATTTGTAGAGAGTTAGGAAGCAGAACAGATAAATACGTTTGAAATATGTAATTACGAAGCACATACAACATGTAGAAGACAGTATCAAATAAAACTGCCTTTGTGGTCACTGGTGTACAGTGAAATGAAATGTTGCATTATACTAAATAAACACAGACATAGGAGAGAAGAGGATGGCTTCCTATGTCCTGAACATGCTGTCAACATCCTGTCCATTGCATGCAAACACTGAGCTCCAGATGAGCGAGGCCCCTGAACAACGGTGAAAGTAGAACAGAACTAGAATGCTTGTCTTTGCCAGTCTTCTGTGTACTTTGGAATTTTTTCCCTAATGTTATTGTAAAAAGGTTTAGGTCTGTGTATAATGTTGCATGTCTATTTAACACTTTAGTGTACAGTGGATATTCATAACCATCCTAGAAAACGTGGACTTTAAAACGCCTTACGACAGCATCAAACTTCCTGCAGTTTTGGTGGATCAATGGATACTTGACCAATTAGTTTTATGTAGTATTGAAATTGAGTCTACGTGTAGGGCGCCGGCCTGCTGGGGGCACCCACCGGGAAATTTCCTGGTGGGCTGCGCCTGTCTTGGGCCACAGCACTGGGCAAGCGGCTTTTGAGCCGGTCTCCCCCACCCCCCAGCTCCGGGCCGATCCTCCAGGCGCCCGAAAGTAGGGGTGTCCTGAAGAGCCCTGTCCCAAGGTGGCCATCTAGCAACCTCAGGGCATCCCCAACGTATGGCAGAGCAGGCACTTGCTTACCCTGATGGCAGGTACCTGCTCTGTCAAGAAATGCCGGAGGAGAGGGGGACAGGAGGCAGGAGGCTGTATTGTGGGTGGTGAGGGAGGCTGTTCTTGCAGCTTTCCTCTCTTCCTTCGTGCGCCCTTTGTGATGCCGGGAGCCGGAATATGACATAATTCTAGCCCCAGCATACTAAACAACGCGTTGGTGGAGTGAGAGGCTGCCCCACACACAAAAATACAATTGTGAGTCTGTGTGTCAGTGAGTTTGTATTTGACTGTCAGTGAGTGTTTCTGTCTGTGTGGGTGAGTGTATGTGTGTGTGTGTTTGTGTGTGTGTGTGTGAGTGAGTGAGTGAGTGCATATCTGTGTGGATGTATGTCAGTGAGTGAGTGTATGTGTGTGTCAGGGAGTGAGTGTATGTGTGTATGTGTGTCAGTGACTGAGTATGTGTCTGTCAGTGTGTGTGCTCGTGTCTGTCAGTGTGTGTGCTCGTCTGTGCTAGTCTTATAAATTAAATTCACCAAATGCATTAAATACGTCATTTATCACAGCGATAAATTAGGTATTCAATGTACAATGTATGTATGATGCATTATGTGTGTATGGATTCATGTATTAGGCAGTGTGTGTTTATGGATGTAGGTATAGGCCAAAATAGCTGATGTAGAAGAATTCTCCAATTCGGCTACATTCACAGTTCAGCTGTTTTTGCTTGAAGGGATTCTCCAGTGCCAGGAAAACAAACCCATTTTCCTGGCACTAGAGAATCCTGGAGTGCCCCATTCCCTCCCACCCGACCATCCCACTTCACTGAAGGGGTTAAAACCCCTTCAGACACTTACCTGAACCCAGCGCCGATATCCCTCGGCCCTGGGTCAGGCTCCACCCACGCTCTTCCCCCGCCGGCGGACGTCATGCGCGTGCACATTAGACCTCCCCATAGGAAACAATTCTTTCCTATGGGGATTCCGGCGATGCTGGAGGTCCTCAAGCTTAGCGTGAGGACGTCCAGCGTCGTTTAGACGACCAAAAGTCATTTAAGGAGCCAGAAGTCCCTCTAGTGGCTGTCTGGTAGACAGCCACTAGAGGAGGACTTAATCCATAAGGTAATAATTGCAGTTTATAAAAACTGCAATAATTACACTTGCAGGGTTAAGGGTGATGGGAGTTTGCACCCAGACCACTTCAATTAGCTGAACTGGTCTGGGTGCCTACAGTGTCCCTTTAAACTTTTGCAATTTGGTTTTCAACTCACTGCAACCTCTGTGATATTGTATTTGCTTTCATGAGGGGGCGGCAAAATAGATCTTTGTCTAGGGTGGCAGAAATCTTTGCACCGGCCCTGAGTGCTACACATAGCCCTTAAAATCACTGTAGCTGAACACAGTGACTCTCTGAGAGATGAAGACCCTCAGGGTCTGAAAAGACTTCAGAAGGGTCTCCCTGCCGACAATGATCAGTGCTGGTCTGTGCTTTATAAGGAACAGCATCAACTTGCAGGATGAGGGAGAAATCTCAATTCATGCAGCAATCTCACAGGAGATAGCTCTTGCAGAGCATTGCCCCAAATATAGATATGTAGTTTAGCCCCCACTCATCGCCCATTAGTAGGGCTTGGAGTTCTGCCATAAACATTCTACTCAAGCACTCAATGCTGAGTGAGTGCAGTCTATATTCCATGTTGCTAATGTAATGATGTCTAGAAGACCTCAAACTGGTTCTATCAAAGGAGTCCAACAAAACCAGCAGTACAGTACATTTTCATAATCATGGGCCCTTTAATTATTCTGATCAACTGATAATTTTTAATTTAGAAGTCTACACGCTTTAAATGAGAAATGCAAAAATGGTGGAAAATGATATAAAATTATGCCTGGTGTGCTCTTATTATAATACGGATAGTGGAGAACTAATCTAATTATATTTGAAACATACTGGTTCTTCTAATGGAATTTACATTTTTGCTTTTAATAATTGAATACAGGTGCAAAATATACCAAGGTTATTTGCTATAATTAACCATAATTTAAGTTCTTCGGTGGGCATACAAAACAAAAACACAATTAATATTATACTTGTACATTGCAGCTGGCATAATTTTAATATGTACAAAAAAAACGAATAAACCTCTACATTTAATCATGAGCAGTAATATACTCTTTCAATATAAAATTTTTTGTATTAGTAACATTTTAAAGGGACACTATAGTCACCTGAACAACTTTAGCTTAATGAAGCAGTTTTGGTGTATAGAACATGCCCCTGCAGTCTCACTGCTCAATCCTTTGCTATTTAGGAGTTAATCCCTTTGTTTATGAACCCTAGTCACACCTCCCTGCATGTGACTTGCACAGCCTTCCATGAACACTTCCTGTAAAGAGAGCCCTATTTAGGCTTTCTTTATTGCAAGTTCTGTTTAATTAAGATTTTCTTATCCCCTGCTATGTTAATAGCTTGCTAGACCCTGCAAGAGCCTCCTGTATGTGGTTAAAGTTCAATTTAGAGATTGAGATACAATTATTTAAGGTGAATGACATTTTGTTTGAAAGTGAAACCAGTTTTTTTTTTCATGCAGGCTCTGTCAGTCATAGCCAGGGGAGGTGTGGCTAGGGCTGCATTAACAGAAACAAAGTGATTTAACTCCTAAATGACAGTGAATTGAGCAGTGAAATTGCAGGGGAATGATCTATACACTAAAACTGCTTTATTTAGCTAAAGTAATTTAGGTGACTATAGTGTTCCTTTAATATTTTTTTTCCCCATAACATTTTTATTTGCTGTTTTTTTTGCATTTATATGTGTAAAAATGTTGATACTTAACACAATGTAAATAAATGCACCAACTTTGAGGGGGTCTGTTCTCTGAGTCCACTGTCCCACTATGTATATTTTAGCACACTCAGTTACCAGGGTCGGATCTCCCATTAGGTTTAACGCTCCCACCCTAACTCCTGCCTGGTGTCTGCTGTTTATTGACTGGAAAAGGATAGCTGGGATTAGCTGAGGAAGCTGATCCATGCATAGCCCTGCCCATCCAGGCTAAATACAGTGATCTGCCTATGGCCCTGCCCCCTCATAATGAACACATTGATCTGTGCATGGCCCCACCACCTCAGTCTGAACACAGAGATCTGTGCATGGCCCCACCCCCTCAGACAAAATATAGCAATCTTTGCATGGCACCGCCTCCTCAGACAGAATATAGCAATCTTTACATGGCCCTGCCCCTGCAGACTGAACACTCTGATCTGCCTATGGCCCCTCCCCTCAGACTGAGCACAGTGATCTTTGCATGGCCCTGCCCCTGCAGAATGAACAATGCAATCTGCACATGGCACCGCCCCCTCAGACAGAATATAGCAATCTTTGCATGGTCCTGCCCCTACAGACTGAACACTGCAATCTGCAATGCCCCGCCCCCACATACTGAACACAATGATCTGTGCATGGTCCCATGCCCTCAGACATATACCTGTGTATGACCACCCCCCATTAGACTGAACACAGTGATTGTCACATGGCCCCGCCCCCTCATAATGACCACAGCAATCTATAAATGGCCCCGCCCTCTTAGACTGAACACAGCAATTTATGAATAGCCGTGCCCCATCAGACTAAATACAGCATCTCCTGAAATTAGAGGGGACACGACTGGCCAGGACAAGAGACAGGACTGGCCAACTCAAATGACTACACAACTACTACTATACATGCTGTTCCCCATACTGTTACACACACACACATACTGATATACAAACTGTAAATACACACAATTCTACACACACACTATTACACCTGCTTCTACCTACACTACTACTACACACTGCTACACCCACACTGGCACACACATTGGCACACATAGATATGCATTCAGACATTTACACACACTACACAAATATGCATACGCACACACTCACTGTATGTATGTGTATGTTTGTACAACAATTGTTTTCATATTTAAATCGTCATGTTTTTCTATTAGTTTGGAAGGGACTCATGATGTAAATCCAGCCATTTGCATTCTTTGCAAGGATACATATAATATATGCAAATTGATTACAAATATTAAAACTACCATTTTTCAGAATTCTAATGAATTCATCCAAAAGACTGGTATAATCACCATACCATTGCAGTTATAGGACAGAAAAGAGACTGTATGTTTAAAGCAACATGATTAGTAGAGTGGCTATTCTCTATTCTCTAGCATGTAAGCTCATTGAGCAGGGCCCTCAACCCCTCTGTTCCTGTGTGTCCAACTTGTCTGGTTACAACTACATGTCTGTTCGTCCACCCATTGTAATGCACTGTGGAATTTGATGGCGCTCTATAAATATCATAATAATAAATATCATAATAATAAGTTGTTGGTTAAAATACATATTGCTAAATTAAAATCTGATTATCTACATGAAACTTTGTGAAAATAATTAAAAATAAAAATAATCCAAATATAGAAAAAAACTAATATTTCATCGTTTGAGGTTTTATTTTAATTTGAAAAAATAAGACTAATCTTTCCTAGACCTATAGCCAGCAGCTAAAATATATATAAAAATAAATATAACCTGTGCCGTGCTATTACTTACAGATGGTGAGATAATTAAGTTATCGCGCACATTGTTTATCATCATTATTTTTCGGCAAGGAAAAAAAAAAGACTTTTAGAAAGGGGCAAGGGTGCGTTTTGAAACCTGGAGAGTAGTGCTTTTATAATTAGTATCACACTTTTGGAAGGAGCTACCCAGTCATTAAAGAAAGGAGTTTTGAAATATGTACCTGCGGCAATATCGGAATTTTAACATTCCTCACACTATGGGGTTGGTGTGAATGTCTGTGAACACACATATGCAAGTGACAGCCAGCTGCAAAAATAACTTTGATGTAATTAGCATTAAGTAGTAAAATGTTGTAACGATGGATGTAGGTCTCTTAAATCGCAAGCTTTGAAAAAGTAGGACCCCTGTGGAGTGGACCTCCCTAACCAGAAATAGTTATTACCAGTAATGAGAGTTGAAAAACAGTTATTCTCTGCAGGCTTGGAAAAAGTACACCACCAAGGGAACAATAAAAGGACATAATATAAATAAATGTCAGATCATACAAATCTATAAAAACCAGCCCCTGTTAAAGCCTGTGTTCAATTATTGTCTACCCAACGTGAATGCCATGCGCACTAATTGTTTCAGAATGTTTGTAATGTTCACATTTTATTTGCTACATAAAACATAACATTCAAGTCACTGTTTTGCTTCTTCGGAAGATTAAAGCAACAATAAACTTCAAAGATTTAAAACACTTTTGCTCCGAACGTTCGAGACACACATCAGGAATCATGTAGTTATTCACTAAGGTCAGAATGCCCCCAGTCTGGATTACGAAAAATAATCTGAATCCACCCAGTCTGCAAAATCCAGAGTTTGTTCTTAAGAGATATCATGTCCAGATTTTGCAATACAGCCTCAGAATTACCTTGAATATGCACCATAATTCAGCCTGTCCATATGCAACAAAATGACTGAAATCTAAACTTCATGGAAATACAGAATACAAATGTTCAGAATCAACAGACTGAGCCACTATCTTCCTGCAACTGTCACCATTTGGTTGGACTTAAATTTCATGTAGGCAGGCCCAGACTGGCCATCACGCAGCATGGCAAATGCCCAGAGGGCCGCAATCAAAGGATCTCCCATTTCTGCCAATGCAGTGCAGCAGCAGCATTAAGAGGAAGCACTGTTCCTTTATGGACTAGAGGGGATCTTAAATTACTGAGAAAGCCTGCGTCTCTATCTCTCAGGAGCTCCAATATTGATAGAGCACTGCTGTGGTAACCTGCAGGAACGCTCTGAAACACAGGCACTTACGAAAAGGAGAGACATGATCTGTAGCCTGCGGAGGTACAGACCAAATAACTAGCCCACTGGACTACCAGGGATCAGTAAATCTGTGTATGTTTTTTTTGTTTTTTTTAAATAATTAATTCAATTACTTGTTTATACTCCTATCCTAACCCCCATATACACACTACACCCTCTGTACTTACACCCACAAACAAACTACATGCACTCTATACACCCTATAAAATAAAGACACACTGCACCCTCTATACACTCACATACCCGCTACACACTACTATATATTCCTATAAATACACACTCTATATACATATATACGTACTGTATATACTCACACATACACACAACTGAGAACTGAGTGCATATTAGACAATGTATAGGTAAGAGCATTATATGATCTACTACCTTGATATTTGTTAACTAATTCTGTCCGAGACATTTAAAAAATATCCAAAAAATATCCAAATACAAACCCAGATTTTTTGTGACTCCAATTTCTTTTCACAAAGCCTCGAGAAAGGTTCTCTTACCAGTGTGGGTAGACATATGGGATCAACAACCTCAAATCAAAGCTCTATTATACTCACAAGAACGTCTGCTCAGTTTCGTAGAAATTATCTATTTATTCCATCATTTCCATTCTAAAATCGGCACAAACGAGCTAAGTAAAAATTATAATCCAAAAATCTCAACAACAAAAAATATTTTTTATTTATCTTAAAATAACTGTCAAAATTGTGGCCTTAGTTGTTGGTTTTGCATGTTGTGATATTTGATCCAAAACTTAAAGTTTTTTGATTCTTCATTTCCTGTCGAGTTTTGTTTTATCGTTCCTGTGTAGCTAATCATACAACGGTCCTGCTTCTGTTTATGCTTTGTCTGCCCACTGCATAGTGCTGTTAAACATGGTGGTGTTTTGGGTTTGTGCACCATAGACTGAAATCAGAACTCACTATTTTAGTATGTATCGTTGGTTCCCAGTACAGTTCTTAAAGGATCACTATAGGGTCAGTAACACAAACATGTATTCCTGACCCTATAGTGCTAAAACCACTATTTTAGGTGGCTTGCTCCCCCCCTATAAAAGTTTAAAACTCACCTTATTTCCAGCGCTGCGCGGGTCTGCCGGCGCTGGCTCTACCCCCATTGTGACATCATCAAAATGGCCGATTTTTAGCAAATCCAATGTTTTCCCACAGCATGGGGACAGGGCCAAATGCTGTTTTGGCCAGTCAGGACCTCCTCATAGAGATATGTTGAATCAATGCATCTCTATGAGGAAAATGCAGCGTCTCCATGCAGAGCGTGGTGACACTGAACGACAGGGCTGCCTACTGTGCAGCCTTGAGCCAGTAAGCCCCTCCAGTGGCCATCTAAGGAGTGGCCACTTGGAGGCGTTCCTAGGAGCAATGTAAACACTGCACTTTCTCTGAAAAGGCAGTGTTTGCATGAAAATGCCTGAAGGGAGCAATTATACTCACCAGAACAACTACATTAAGCTGTAGTTGTTCTGGTGACTATAGTGTCCCTTTAAGGTACATTTGCTCAGATTTGCAAGAATGTGTAAATCCAGGAACCAAACGTTTTTTTATATAAAAAGGGTTATTTACTAAAATCAGAATACGGAATCTAAGTTGACTGTTAGAAACTACGTTTCTAGTTTAGCATTTTTTTTTTTCACTTACACTAAGCAATTTTAGTGGCAAAACAACGTATTTAACATTTAGTGAATAAACCTCTAAGGCAGAAAGTGATTTATTGAAATGTAGTCACTCTATATGCATCTGCAGTGTTTAAATCTTAATTGTGAATTCTGAAAAATGACATTTGATATGTTGTGGAATATAACATGTTCTACTTTTTAACATGATTATAGCTATAGACCTTTAGTTTTAAAAAGGTTATCGTTTGTATTCCTTTGTGGTGCTTTTTTCAAAATTGGGGAAAAAATATATATTGGTGAGGGCAGATCAGGGGGATTCCTCAAAGGAGTGCAGATCAGCATCCATCCCAGGTTCTAGACAAGTTAACTGTTCTCAGTAAAAATCCTCAGAAAATATAACATCTCACACCGGATGGAGGAAAGCCTAAACACAATATTTATGGACCTTTGTGTAATGGGTTCCCTTTAAGGACCAAACTTCTGGAATAAAAGGGAATCATGACTTGTCACACATGTCATGTGTCCTTAAGGGGTTAAACTTGAGTAGAATGTCCCTATCCTGCAGCATAACTCAATCACTTAAATTTGATGACTCCAGTATTTCCTGAGTAATATCACATCGGGGGCGTGATATTACCCCAGAGAATAATATCACGTCGTCGTGAAATAAGGAAAAAATTTACTCTAATAAACCGGTGCTTGTTTATTGACCTCACGGTGGTAACAGCATTTTATGATTGATGATAGGCCATTTACTGGACATGGTCACCATATGACCTCTCTAACTTACTAAAAGGAGTGAAATCTTGCCACATCAAGGTGAGATGATTGTTCATCCCCAAACATGCTTACAGAAACAATTTTGTTTTTAAGTGAAAGGAACATTTTCAATGGGGATTCTTACCAATGATTTAGTAAGAGAAAAATGTATCATATATATTTTGTATATGATATTAATGTCTTGGTCTTTCAGCAATAAACCTTGTATACCAGTTTAATATACAACATTTTTTTTAAAGGAAAACTCCACTGCTTTGCAATAATTATGGTGCCAAGAGTTCCCTGGCACCCGTCCAGTGTAGGAAAACAAACAGTTTAGTAATGGTTTGACTTCGTACCTTGGGTAAGCTGGACACTGTTTCTCAACACCTCTCTACATCCTATGTGATAGACCACTTCTGAGAGTTAGACTCTGTGATGAACTGAGCCTTGTCACGTGTTCTTGGAGGGGCCTGCTGGCCAGCCTCTTACCAAAAGACTATGGGTCATTTAGAAAGTATGCAAACAGACTTGGTTCATGGTATTTTATATTTGGTTCGGAACCGAACAGCTGCACCAACCGGAGACCACCCTGGAGCTTGTTAAGCCTAATTGCTACTTTGTTGCAATTTCCACTACAGTGTACTAAGTTTTCATCTGGGTGGCCGCAATTCATATGGTTGACCAAGAGGTGGCGGACATCTTGTTCCCGCAAACACAGGCAGCAGAGTTTGGGCATGAATCTCATGGAACTGAAAACGGACACAGAAACTTCCGAACACCGCTAGACTTCCAGCATCGCCTGCGTTCAGTTCTGCAACACTTAGAAAGGCACTGTTCTGTGGAAACGTTCCCGCGAACAAGAGGATCAATCTTTTAAACTACCGAACTAGACCGTGGTCGGTCAAATTATGACTTCCATGACATTCCTGAACCCCTGAACTGATCTGGGTGATTTTTGGATATGTTGGTCACCCAGATCAGGGCTGTAATGGAGCTCCTAGTACTCCAACCGAGTACCTCCGTTGATGGATGCTCCTAGTGCTTCTGAGGGCTCCAAGCACTTCTCCAGACACCATAAGCACTGCAGACCGAACATCTCTTCCTGCAGAGACCGAAGCTGGAACAAGCTCTTAAAAGAGCTCAGTGATTATAGCCAGGGGAGTATACAGAGTATAGCAATCCCCCAGTGTAAATGCAACCGTATCCCCCAATTATGAGACAAGGCTCCATGTTGAGGGTCAAAACAGGAACAGACAAAGCTGTGGTTTTATTGTTCTTATATACACATTTTTACACAACAGTACCACCCACATGGTTTTATGGAGCAGCCAATCAAACATGTAATATACAATAAAACACTCCCATTCATTCCCACAAAATCCTCCCTCTGCCTGTGATATAATTACTGAACATAATGGGTTAATGTAATTATCACAGGCAGGAAAATATACAGTTTTACACAATATTCATAACTTTAAAAATATACATCACATTCACATTCACATTCACACACTTACATTTTCAGAATCAGCATACTCCAAATCCAGACATACTCAAAAATCTGGCAATTCCTTCCAGGGGTTTAAATGTGTCAGATCCTTTGTGACCAACTGCAAGCATGGCTTCCCAGCCCAAACCAGTTCCACAGAGTTAGGCTGTGCAGCCGGTCTATCTTCTCCTCCATCCTGGATAAATGGCTTAACTGGGTGTGGTAAGCCAACTATCTCCAGGTATAGAAAATATCTCTATTCACAACAACAGCAAAAATACATAAAAATACATAATTCCTATCATACTGGACAGAACCCCCACATTCAACCTATCCCCAGATAGCGTGGATCTGAGCACTCAATCTATCCGAACAGCGCTCAGATCCCATGAACAGAATAAAATCGCCATTGGGTTAAAGTTTAGCACGGGCTGATGAGAGGTTGAGGAGGGACAAAGCAGCCAGTTTCATTTAGAGGACCAGAGCAGTCTTTTAAAACACCAATAAGTCCAAATAGTGTTTTAAATGACAAAGTCTCCCAGGGGCCATAGTCACATGGCAAGAGGCCGGCAATTAGTCCTCTCCAGGCACAAGTGGCTAAGTTAGTTTCACCACAAGGGCTATCATGGGATGTAACGTTTGTGGGGTTTTTTTTTGTGTTTTAAGGTATTTTGGGGGTTTTGTAAAAATGTATGTTTTCTGTGCCTGGAGATAATTGAGTTTAGTACAGTGCTGACTCAATTATCTCCCAGGGATTGACCTATTTTGTATGGGAGTGTCCTGGACCTGAGAGCCAATGTAGTTGTGTATATGTTTTTACTGTGGATAGATCCTGTACACCTAATGTGATACACAGCAAAGAGGGAGGAGGACTAAAACTAAATAGCTACTAACTAGAATGATAGGGTCCCACTGAAACCTATACAATAAAAAGAAAAAAAACACTAAAAAGTGTAAAAAAAATATCATAAGGGGTATATAAAAACAGTGGATAAATCGGATGATAGAAAAATAAATAAATAAATAAATAAATAATTTATTTATTTATTTATTCTATCATCCGATTTATCCACTGTTTTTATATACCCCTTATGATAATTTTTTAGAACATATCAGTTGCATCTCAGAATCCTATCTTCGATATATTGATACTCATTTTTCTTAAAGGCACAGCACATTTTTTAGTCATATTTTTATTGCTGCATCCTTGAAGTATTTTATACAGATTTTATCCAGCATTCCATATCCGGATTTTTTAGTCTTATACTAGTTAGCTCCTAGATCTTTTACACTTTTTAGTGTTTTTTCACTTTTTAGTGTTTTATTTCTTATGTTTTTACTGTAGTCTACTCTCAGGTCCAGGGGGAGTGCCCCTTGCATGGGGACCTGCATATAAGGTATAGTTGTGGCTGCCATTATACAGATTTGTTTTACCCTTCATGAAGTCTAAGCTCATGTTTGGGGGATTGGAGAGCTATATTCACACACTGGGAATTGCTATAATCACTACTTCCTTGGATCACAACGATTGCTCTTGCAAGAGCAGCCTACTTCGGACTAGGAGATGTATACCCACTGGAAGCTGGATCCTGGTCTTGGGTCCAGGGTGGGTGGAGGACAGCGAGACCCCAACAAGCTGAGGTGGTTTGTGGGGTTTACAGTGGTTATGGTGCCCAGTGCGGTGCTTATGGTACTCAAGAATTACTAGGAAGCAGTGATTGACAGAGGTACCCGGTCGGGGTGTCAGGTGGTCTGTCACAAACTCAATGTACTTTAATTTCCTGATGGAAAGGAGGATACCCCATAGAAAAAAAATAGAGTAAGGGGGGATTACTGACTAGCAAGGGGGTTGACAGTTTGCTAGCATTAGAACTATTTCCTTTTTTTAATTGAATTATTTTTAATGCATTCTATGTATAACACTTCCACATAGTTCTCCTTTAATTAAAGCATTTCATTTGATTGGCTGTTTTGTTTCTAATTCCATCTTTTCAAACAGTGCTTGAACACTTGGTATGATAGGAATACTTCCAGTAGATCCCCATAATTAATGTGTGTATATTCTTAATGCACGCTCCTATATTTCACCATTTATTTTTACTGTTCTCATCGCAGAACCATATTATTTTACACCTTAGTGTGCAGAGTTTATTGTTGGCCTATTTGTGGGGGGTTTTCTCTACTCTACATCATCTTACTTTATTGATTTGTCTGACCCAGTCTTTGCTTAATGACATCCTCCTTACCACAGTTTGAACTGTTATGGCCTTTTTTATAATGGGTCAAAGATCTAATTTAATGCTTATTTGTGCTTTAAAGTTGCCCTTTGAAAGCCCTGAGTGTCCAGCATTCTCCTATTTCATTGTCGATCTCTGGTTACATTAGGTCCAACACAGCTACCTCTGTTCCTCTCCTAAGTGAACTCTTCCAGTTGTCTTATTAAGGAAAATGCTAATACTATTGCTATTTTTGACACAACAAAATTAGAAAATAGTCCCTTAAAATAAAATATAGAGAGAGAATTTTGAGAAGAAAATTGGTGCAATTAACAGCTTAACAAGGTAACACAGTAGAATTACACACTAACACAGCATAGACACACAAACAATTGTTTTGTCTTTCAGTCTCTCTTTTCTCTCACCCCCTTCCATGCGTGTCTCATTGTGTGTGGAACTTTGTCTTTCATTTTTACTAGCTCTTTCTGTGTCTGTCTCATACTCCCTGCCTTTATCTCCCTCTCACCCACTCTCCTTGTCTCTCTTTGTATTTTAGTTTTGCTCCTCCTGTCTGTCTGCCTCTCCTGTCTTTCTTCCTCTATACACATCACATAAGTCTTATACACTAAATTTTACAATTTGCTATAGTGCCCTGAGAGTGACCGTCCCGTGGAGCTGAAGGGGTTAAACCTTCAGCAGCTTACCTTTATCCAGCGCCGGACTTCCTCGGCGTTGGTGACCTCCTCCCCCCGCCGACGTCAGCTTCCGACTGGAGCGGAATGCGCATTGCGCTGCAAGTGCCGCGCATGCATTCAAACAGTACATAGGAAAGCATTTCTCAATGCTTTCCTATGGACGCTCTGCGTGATGGGTGCAAAATTCACATCCAGCGTTGCAGGTGCGCCTCTAGAAGCTGTCAGGAAGACAGCCACTAGAGGTTGGCTTAACCCCTAATGTAAACATAGCAGTTTCTGTGAAACTGCTATGTTTACAGCTGCAGGGTTAAAATCTGAGGGACATGGCACCCAGACCATTTCATTGAGCTGAAGTGGTCTGGGTGACTATAGGGTCCCTTTAGTACATCCAGACCTGGAGGGTGTCAAACTGATAATGTTGGTTATATAGTATTGTTAATAAACCTGTGGTTATAATTTATACATTAGTGCTCAATGTTGTTAGTCTGCTTTTGGTCCAGATATTTATGGCTATGGGATGTTAGGTATAATAACAGCTATGCCAAAGCTCATACTATCATTCTACTCCAGGTGGAATAACATTTTATCCTTATATTGTCCTTGTTTCCAACTTCCCAAAACTCTAAAGTGATAAAAGATTGAAGAATTGTTTATAGTTTGAACTCTATGGGAAATGTTTTGGTGTTTTTATGATGGTGCAGGCCAGACATATACGCATATTTTGTTGTATAATTTCAAGCTTGAATTGCATTTTGTAATAAATATTACCTTTACCGTGTTTGTTTATCGCATTACAGTATCCAGAAATGGAGAAATATCAACAGTTCGTTTTCTTTATGGACAGCATTGAAGAAAACACAAATGCGTTCCCAAGCTAGCTCTACAGACGAACACCAGTGGGAAATCATCACAGACAGGCTGTATTAATAATATGCAGCTCTGGAAGCAGTAGAGCTGCTAAGTTGGCTCGTTTTACCCTTCCAATGTCCTTAGGTTGGCTGCACTAAGTCTATGAAATAATATTGTAGGAGATGAATGTCTAGTATAATATTCATTACACAATAAGTCCTTTTCAGAGCATGCTATACTAACTTTGAAAGGTAGAAGTGAAGAATACAATTAGAATTTTTTTTTAAAGTTGAACAGATGGAAACTGTGATAGTAACTTCGATTTTAATTATACAGTGTGACTTTGTTACTATTTAGTAAGTTTTCATAATAGTTGCTACTAATTATGATTTTGATATGTTTCCTTTATAAACCATACAGTATGTTACAGTACATTTCCTGCAATTAAAGGACTACTAAAGTGCCAGGAAAACAAACTTGTTTTCCTGGCCCTATAGGGTCTTTAGGTTCCCCCCCCCCCCCTGCTGGGCTGAAGGGGTTAAAACACTTACCTTTCTCCAGCACCGGGCTATCTCTGCGCTGGGGAACTCTCCCCCATTGTCGACGTCAGTTCCGAATACGCATTCGCGGCAAGAGCCGCACACGCATTCAAACAGCCCATAGGAAAGAATTTCTCAATGCTTTCCTATGGACGGTCAGCGTCTTCTCACTGTGATTTTCATACTGAGAATCGTGGAAGCGACCTCTAGTGGCGGTGAGGGAGACAGCCACTAGAGGCTGGATTAACCCTAATGTAAACATAGCAGTTTCTCTGAAACTGCTATGTTTACAGCTGCAGGGTTTAAACTAGAGGGACCTGACACCCAGACCACTTCATTGAGCTGAAGTGGTCTGGGTGCCTATAGTGGTCCTTTAAGCAGAGTGACAGGTTACTATTAATGAACACGTATTTACTATAACGTATATACTATATACAATAACATATTTCTCAAGTGTCTCTGTTTAGCCTACTTTTGACATCCAGTTCCTCTGACTCTCTTTTCAAGGTGCTCAGTGTACCTAAGATGAATCCTGCTGGTTGTTTCTCCAGAATCCCAGATGTATCTTGCCACATCCTTTGTCATCATGATTCTGAATGAGTATATATGTACTCTAACAAACTCAAGGCCTTCCAGAAACAGTTGCATTGATTTTGCAATAATGTCATATGCTACTTGAACACAGATAGACTCCATTCAACTAATCTTTTGAAAATGTATGCAGCTAACTGAATTCACTTAGGGGTGAATATGTATGCAATCTATTATATTTTTGCTTTATTTACTTTTGAGTCACAGAATTTTTTTTAAATTTTTTTTTCTATTTTGTTTACTGAAAAAAATTATAATGAAATTTGCCATTTCTTCCTTGTTTTACACTTGTTTTACATGGCAGAACTACTCCCTATATGGTGTTAAGTACATTAACGGGGCCAGCAGGGGAGATCAAATGATCTCCCCTGTCTACCGGACACGCTGGGCAATGCGATTGGGCCCCATGCTTGTGGGGCCCCCGGGCAACTGCCCAGCGTCCCCATTCGTAAAGACGGCCCTGCTTATCTCCATTCCTAATCTTAGCCTAACCTCCACCTAACTTTACCTTAACCTTACCAACATTGTTTTTATGAAAGCAGGGACAATATTACATCACTATATTTAGCTTGGACATTTAAATCTTGATATTTCATAGACTTTCATCAGTGCCTGCCCCTCATCTAGCATTTCATCTGATATCTCTCCAAAGCAGAGAATTCCAGGACAGGCCAAGGGCAAGCACAGGTGTGTGATGGACTGTGCTTGCCCTTGGCCTGGGGGTATTTAATTTTTATGATATCTGTAAATCTATACATGTGCTAGCAATTTGGCTGGCAAAATGTATGGACGAAGTTATCTGCAAATGCAACATGGATTTTATCATGTTATGTTAGACAGGGCCCCTTAAAACATACACCAATGTTTCCAGTTAAAACAAATCACCCTTTAAACTATCAATCCCTTATAGTTACAGCATGTTGTGTTATACTATGTGCCCCTCTGCGTTCTTGTGTGCACTGGCTGTTGATGTCTGATATTGTCAGAATCTTTGTTTTAAATTTCCTGTTTTTCAGATGTAAAATGTATTATATATTTTTTTTTGAATGGTTTCACATTTTGCTTAGCTCTCTCTTGAGGGAAACTATATTTCACATTATGTATTTATTTTTAATACAATGTTTAGTTTATTTTTTTATTTTATTTTTAATAATGTTCAGATTGTGTTTTGAGTAAAGCAAATATTGCCCATTCCTTTATTTGTTGTTTGAATTTAGCTTTTTTTTTTTATTTGAAAAATAAAATAAAATTTTAAAAAATTAAAAATTAATATATACATCAAAAGGGACATGTTAACTTTGATAGCTTTACAATTCTAGTTGCTTTTTAATAAAATATATAATGACATTTTTATGGCAATTATTGAACACTTACATACCTCTATTTCTTGAGTCTCCAAATAAATCTACAAAATTAATATAGATGTGATGTAATTGTTTTTTTTTTGTTTTTTATTGTTTTTTTCCAGATGTAAATTATCCAGAGACTGAAGCATGGCAGATTAAATTTATTCATAGATAAGAATCTGATGTAATTGTTTTTTTTTTGTTTTTTATTGTTTTTTTCCAGATGTAAATTATCCAGAGACTGAAGCATGGCAGATTAAATTTATTCATAGATAAGAATCTTTTGACATGTTGTAAATTGTGAGACTATAACTGACGCACAATTTTTATCTTTATGTTAGCAGATAAGCTTACACATCAATGGCCAGTTGTACCAAAAACCTTATTTTTAGACTTGTGCACCAGGGAAATTTTTGTTTCGTACAAATGCAAGTTCAGGGGGTGGAGCCAGCAGCCATACCACCTGGACACGTCTCGAGACAAAAGCGCTGAAAATCACCCGATTACCCTCCGTCTTTGCCCTCAGCGAGAAAGCCCCCGTCTAATGCCAACATAGGTGATTTGCTTTAGAGGCCGCAAAACCCCCTGAGGCCTGCCATGGCGCCACTATCAGACGGACCTTCAGTGCACCTCCAGTGAGGCGCCCCTTGCTGACAGGGGGGAGCTGGAGAGCCCAATGGACCGATGGAGAGCTGATATACCTCCTGTAAGGGCAGAAGGTGCACCGGTCACTGAGGGAACACTAAAAATCCTCCTGGACCACCTCTGCCATAACATAGCAGCAGACATCACACTATTCAAAGAAGAGATCAATGGGGTGTCAGTGCGCCTTTACGACATGGAACTTAACACTACTGACCACGAGGTCTGCCCTACTGGCCTGGAAAGTGAGTTGAGGCCTCTCAATGTGCACAAACCCAAATTCAACACCACATGGCAGCAATGTGGCAGCTGGAAAAATGTGAAGATATCCTAGCTGAAACAATTGCAGCGGCAGAGATTCCCCACCTAGTTAGGAGACTCCTCACAAGCCTCCTCTCTAAATGGCTGCTGCAGACAACCAGCATCACAGACAGGCTTGCTGGGAGCTAGCAGGGATGTTATCAACCGATTCCAACACGGCCCCGACTGGCAAGCTTTTATGACAGAGGTCCGCAATAAGACTGTGTACCATTTTGACGAACATATACTGCTATTCTACACAGACCTGTTCAAAGCCACAATGGACTGGAGGAGCTCCATGCGACTGTTAATTATCGAACTTACCAAGCATCGAGTTTCTTAATACCCGAGATGTCTCTTAATACCCTGTGAGTCCGGGACTTTAAACGTTTCAGAGGCATCCGAAATCGCTTGCACTCTCCTAAAATTGGGGCTAACCTCCGACGTTGACCTGTGCTAACCATAACCTACCAGGTTCAGTCGTTTATACGGGGTGACCCTGCTTCCAAAACGATGCCTTCAACACCCCAGCTGATGCATCACTGCTCATTCTGTTTGACATGTTTTGTATAATTTTCACAGTTTTTATGCAGTAAGTTTTACTTTCATTTCAAAATGGAGAAATAAAGTAAACAGAGTGCAGGTCAGGAGTCTGGATACAAGTCAAGGGCTCATGAGCTGCACCACTGTAACCACCTAATAGGGAGCTCCAATGAGGGGGTAACCCTCCAAAATATGTAGGTAATAGGAGTAGGTGATGTGTAGAGTCCCACAAGGGGAAACCAACATCAGGAGAGCTCCACTGTATAAGAAATGAGGAAGGGAGGCCCTACCTCTAATCAATGTAAAGATAAAAAGGGATATGCAAACAAAAAGTATAACTTTCATATCAACACCTTACATGCTCCACAACGTGTGTCCTTAGAGATGTGTCCCATTCTACTATTACCGCATGGCAATAGGGGTTTGAGCCTCTATATTTACCCCCCACCCACTTACTTTAGTTATGATAATCTTGAGCCCGCCTGACATAGTGGGTGACAAAAAAAATAATTATTTCACCAGTGAATTTAGCTGGACTTAGTCTGATACATATATTTTGTACAAAAACATTTTCACAAAAAAAAATTTCTTTTGTTTCATGAATTTAAGTGCACACTTCACTAAACATTCTTGTTGGTTTCAGCCAACTTGGAGAATATTTACAGTTTGACTATTTTGACCTTACATTTGAAACTCGGGTGAAATTCCTGACACTTAAGGGAATAACCCCATAAAATTTGAATTGTGGTGAATTTGCGAGGGAACTGCAAAATCTTGGCCAAAACAGTAAAACACAGTTCACCCTTGGGTATACTAACCTAGGCATACGCAGTAGATATTATGGTATCAAAATGAATCAGGCCCTAGACACATTTATTATTATTAAAAAAAATCTTTAGCCAATCGGTCAGGGAGTATTTTTTTTTTTTGATGAAGGGGTTCACCTGAAACTATTTTTTTTTTATGTCATGCGAAAGTCTGTTATACAGCACTGCAGATCTAAACGATTTCCCAAGTCCACTTTTTGGATAGCTCAAGGCAACATTCTCACCTCTCAGCATGCTTGTCAATATATGGGTTTCGCTAGTAATATGAACAGGTTTCTTACAGGGAAAAACGGTGTATTAATATTTGTATTTTATAACACCATATTTACTTAACCCGTTGCCAAATTTCAGTATTGTAATGTCCTCTGGTGATTTTGCTGCACTTCAATGGTTATACGTTTCCCCAACTAAAATTAGGTTTCATTGGCCTTTTGTAGAAGTCATTAAGATACTTCAAAACTTTAAAACCAGCTTTTGTGCAAAAGAAAGTCCTACATTTAACACTTTTTGTTTATATCATTTTCATCAAATGGTTTCTTCGGTCATTATTTATTATTGCCTTTTTACTCGGCCAGTGCTATTTTCAGCATTTTTTATTTAGACATCAATATATCAGTTTTAATCTTTTTTTCTTCAGCTGTTAGTTAACATGGATGGTATATATTTTGTGGATGGGGACCTAGAATTAAAAAAATATATAGACTTTCTTTGTGGAATTCTTGTGTCAGGCAAAAATTAACTACTCAAAACAGCGGAGGAAAACAGTTTTTTCTTGAATTTTTAGTTGAGCTTATAACATATTTATACCAGAGTGTAATATGTTATTTCCCCATTCTTCACCATAAAAAATATAATTCTACATTTAATTGTTTGCTTAGTTACACATCCACATGGTGCTTCAGAGATACAGCATTCGGCCGAACAACCTAAATTTAGACAGATTGCAATTTGGCCAAAAAGAAATACACAAGTCAAATAAATTTATTTTAGTCTATAAATACATTTTTAAAAAATAATTTAAAAAACTCACACTTAGATTGAAAGATGTAGGGGATTTAGATGTTGCATTTATTATATAGATAGTGCATTCAAAAAAATAAAATAAAGTAAAGTCATACTCGTCTTGAAAGTACCTGCATTTTGCTTTAAATTCAGGGGATTTGCAGTCTCCGACAGGACTGCTGAATTTAAGATGAAGCTGATATCTGACAGTCAGTGCTAGCAATCCCATTGGTTTAATTTGGAGTGCCGAGAATATCCCATAAACCTCTGCTCATCCACAGTTTATAGGTTATATAGTGCAGCTATTGGCAGATGAGCAATTCATAAAAAAAATATAAATTAACCTGCTTCCCAAGATGATAGCAGCTGTGACATAATATAATACAACATTTTTATATATTATATTTTTTGTTTGTTTTTTGTATCTTTAAAAAAAAATGATGGCCTGACAGGAACCTTTGTCTATTGATTTCTTATAATTATAATAGATATTCTTTATATGATGCTTTTTCTTCCGGTTTATACAGATATATATTTAAGAATCATGAGTAACCCTCAAGATGAGTAACCTTCTTCATATGTGAACATTTCTCTCTTCTACAAAAGGCTAATCTGTCTTGTTCTAATTACATTTTAAAATATTAACTATGATTCTTGTGAATTTATTCCAGGTAATTACATAGCAGGTTGAGTGGAATATTTAAAACACTCTTATCTAGAGTACCGTGGCTGTGAATCTCAATAGAACTGATGTGCTGGTGTATATCAAAGTATAAACGGGTCTGCTAATATTGAAATTATGTGTTAATTACTAAAAAATTCATGGGAGTCTGACTGTAATCTTTCATGTCTGGGGATTCTCCAGTTCTGGAAGTAAGGGAATGGTTCCGTGACACCTGTGTCTGATAACTACTTTCCCGATCACGACTAAGTACAGCGCGTGTCTAAGTGATCTCCAATAATATATAACAGTACGTTGTCATGGTGGCAGAGCAAGAACTTAGGAAGTGTGATCACGGGGGTATGGATCACCTTAGATAATATTCCGGGGGGATGAAAGTGGAGATATACCCCAGTTTTTAAACATGCGCACAATACACTGACTGGGCCCCTGGCGTTGAGCTGCAACAGACGAGTTGACAAAGAGGAAAAATGGATCACTCTATGCACGTGTAGCACATAAAAATTAAACAGATCCTTTGTGTACACTGCAATGATTTCGAGTGCAGAGTATGAGGTCACTGTCATTAGCACAGAGATGTCGGTGCCTGTTTGTGTGTGCCTGTTTGTGTGGCTATGTGTATGTGTATATGCATAACAATTGTCATTTGTGGATATGAATACATGCCCCCCACCCCATCTTAGAAATATCTCCTCTTCCCAACTGCCCCTGCTAACACTCTCCTTCGTCCCCAGTAGCCCCGCTATCACTCTCCCCAGCATTGCTTCTCTTTATTAGTACCCTATCCAGTACCTTGCATTACTACTCCTCCAGTCTCCTCACATATTAGCCACCAAAGCCAGTGTCTATTAGCACTCTGCCCACTGTCTCCACCTAGTATTATCCCATGTTTCCACTCTTACTTCCCTCCCGAGGTATTGTGTATATTTCTTGTTGTATATAAAATAGTTCTGGGCAGGGGGGCTCTTGGGAAATTATCCCTACTTAGCACACACCCCAGTGTGCCCTCTCAGAGACCCCTTAGAACATTGCTATTTCCACGGTTATTGTGGGTTCCAATACCTGTACTTATGGGTCCAAAGTATTTAACCTCTGATATAACCTTATATAATTTTTAAATCTTAATTCTGCAGCAGAGGTGCCCAGTGAGCTGGAAATCTGGCTGGCAAATGTTTGTTGGCATAAACTTTAATTGGTGTATGGCTTCTGCCAGGATATATTCCTTCATTCCTGGCATCATAGAGGCTAGGGTGCTGATTTGTGTGTCAGTGCCAGTCATGGCCCAATGGAGTGACTGAAAGCATGGTGGGATATTACAGCATCAATTAGTCACTCAGCACCCAGTAAAGGATGTTTAATGTGGCCTCTGCTCTCCTGCCAACGTACCTTATGCACCTAGTTAGGGAGGACATAAAAATTATATATAAAATGGATTTTCACTAAATGATATGTTAATTTAAAATGTAAAAATGTTTCTACTGTATTAGTTTTAATTATATTAAGTTTACAATTGAGCTTTTGCCTTGAAAGGTACCAACAAATAGTTCCCAGAGTATAAAATGTAATGTGATCTGTTATCTTATTGGCAACTCTCTGGGTTCTACAAGAACCACTTGGCTTGTTTAGTACACTTCAATGATCAGAAATACGTAATACTAAACCCTTTCAGGAGACTTGAAAGCTATGGTTGAGATATTTCAAAGATGCCTCTGAAATAAGATCAGATTTCATTAGCTTTTTTTTCTGCCCTCTTAATAATAGACTATGTAACATCTCCTTTTAGCTTAAATTTAACAATACACTAATAATGGATTTCGTTTGCATTTTGTTAATGATATTATGGGACAGAAGGCACACAAACATAAGTTATAGAATCTCCTTTTGATAGCAGCAGTGCAAGTATTTGTATAAAGGCTAATATAAATAATGGATCTAGCTGGTAGCACATAGAAACATAGAAACATAGAATGTGGCGGCAGATAAGAACCATTCGGCCCATCTAGTCTGCCCAATTTTCTAAATACTTTCATTAGTCCCTGGACTTATCTTATAGTTAGGATAGCCTTATGCCTATCCCATGCATGCTTAAACTCCTTTACTGTGTTAACCTCTACCACTTCAGCTGGAAGGCTATTCCATGCATCCACTACCCTCTCAGTAAAGTAATACTTCCTGATATTATTTTTAAACCTTTGTCCCTCTAATTTAAGACTATGTCATCTTGTTGTGGTAGTTTTTCTTCTTTTAAATATAGTCTCCTCCTTTACTGTGTTGATTCCCTTTATATATTTAAATGTTTCTATCATATCCCCCCTGTCTCGTCTTTCCTCCAAGCTATACATGTTAAAAGACATGACTTGATTTCGTATTTAGGCTTGCGATAGTAAACCTAAAAGGCAGGTAAGAAAGTCTTTAGATGATAAGTCTATTTATTATAAATCAATTGCATGTTTTCCATATTCTAACAAACTACACAAGTTCAAAGATGCCTAATGACAACAGCCTTATCTGGTATCCTAATGGCCAGATCTGCTATTTCAACACTTCTTTTCTCTCCGGATGTTTTGCACTTTAATGGCTGCTGGTCTCTATCCACATTTTTATTTTTGGATTAGGTATTTGTACAATGACCTCACAACTTGCATAAAGTTAAGATTTTTCTTGCCACAACCCAAGCATAGAGTGGGATTATTAATTACCCATTGGACAGCATAAGCAGCCGCCTAGTGTCCAAGTTAGGACTGGGGCCCGATGGACATCTGTCTGGCTTTGGAGCTCCAGGCTGGGCTGTGAGAGGGAAGATAAAAAATATCCCTGCTTCCAACTCAATACCTCGAGGGAGCATTGTGGCCTGCACTAAAATTGAGTGCAGATCATTTGCAAGCTTACCATTCTGTAGTAAATCTCAATTATTCAGAGCACCACAGTCAGTGCTCTGAGTCACTGACTGAGCAACGGACCGTTATTGAGCTCTTAAAAAGATCTGCACCTGATATTGGCGGCTTCCCCACCAGACCACCAGATATCTTCCTCCCCATCATGCCTGCACAGGAATACCAGGGGTTCTGCAAAGAATGTCATCCACTGGGCCACCAGGAAGTACACCACCTCTTGCCAAATGGTTAGCAGGGTGGGAGCAATATACTACCATATAGCTTTCATACACACAAACACACACACACACACACACCATATTCATTCACTATACACACAACATTCATCCACTACACACTCTCAAATACAGTCCCCCCCACACACAGGTAACACACACACACTACTCACAGAACAGAGCCTATGCCTCTAGGAGGAGACGACACCTGGCATCCTGCCTAGGGCCCTGGGCAATCTTAATTTGGCTCTGCCAAAGCTCCCTAAAATATGAACAGGTAGGGTTGTTTATGTTCTCCACTATTGAAGATGTAGGTTACAGGGACCTTTATGTTACTGTTCTTTTACAAATATTTGTTATAAGGAGGTAAAAACAATAATATAAGTTACAAACCTGTTCAGATTGTCTAACCTAGGACTGAGCAATCCATATTTGCTCTTTCCATGTAAGTAAGTTATTATTTGTTTTTACATTTCCAGTTAATGGTGTGCCCTAAATATTCTTTTTTATACCTATACGGAGAAGACTTGTACCACCCACATATCCCAGATTAGGCATCATACCTCTCCACGCTATGCCCTAGGCTCCAGAAAATGTGAATGCTAAATACTTACTTACCTTTACAATTTTACATTCAACATACTACACTATATTATTTCATTCTGTTCTCCTTGTATGCATACGAGACACTACCATAACTCTCCTCAGTAGACTACTTTTTTGTTTCAATTACAGAATAAGTCTTTGCCTATTGCACTAGTTATAGACAGATGTGACAGAACAGCACTGGGTACAAATTCAATCTCACATCATCTCCACCAGGTCTACAATTCCCCAAATATATGATATTTTCATTTTCATAAGAGTAAGTCCCGTTACTTCAACTATCTGTATTCTCTTGTCCACCTATTTATTGGAATGTAGTTGTTCATTCTGAGATTCTTTGCAAAACAATTTGTCGTGACTTTACGTGGTGACATTTAACTTTCTAGGCCTCAAAGCGCTGTTTAACCCCTGAAGGACACATGACGTGTGTGACATGTCATGATTCCCTTTTATTCCAGAAGTTTGGTCATTAAGGGGTTAAGCAAACATGTAATCGTGAATTCCTTCCATCCTGACTACTTTTAAAACTGGGATATGTGATCTATCACATTAACATACAAAAAAAACGACAATGTGAATACAGGAATCAGCAATCACGCACAATGGAGGTAAAATTGGCTTGTTTGCAGTCTGCAATCTTTTTATCTCACACATTTTTTTATATTACTGTACATTTGAAATAAAATAAATAAATGCAGGAAAAAAAATGATCATGCATTCAGCCTTAACATGAATTTCTTTTTTCTTTTTTAGCAATCATGTTTTTATAGCACATTTTAAATTAATTACATTCCACTAGATCCTCAATTGAATTTCATTCTAAGCAATAATCATGGCCACTTGTTTCATTAGGGAGTTCACTTTTCCCTTACGCAAGCCTAGCATTAGTTCTTTCATAAACAGAACAACTTCCCTGATATTAAATTACTTTATATTTCAAACTTTTAGTGTTGTGTTCTTTATATTTCCCCTGAGAAAGTCTACTGCATCTACACCACCAAAAATTAAATCTGAAGTTATAAAAAAGAAGACACACACGAGAAAACAATACACAATATAATTATCAGAGTTTTAAATTAATCCCAAGCACAAAGAAAGAAAATTATTATGAAAGTAATTTTATAGGTCGTGTAATGATGCTTTATGTCCTTTTTTAATTCAATGAAAGAGCTTTATTTGTTATGTATTACTGATATTATATAGAGTATTTATATTTTTTATAATTCTGTTCTAAAACGACATTTCAATTACAATGTGCTCTAGGTCTATAAATGCTTGATATACAGTGGATGGACTCTATTACAGTATCTTTTTTATCCTATTTATTTTATGTTAGTGAAGAATTGGTACAAAAAAAATAGACAAATTTAAAAATAGCAGTTTTTTCATTAGATCTAAGGTATATGTTTATCCTGCAATGGTATTTGTAAATATTCACATTATAAGACAGAGTTGGCCAGTTATGATTTAACCTGTAAGAGTTTACGTCATTAGAAAAATCCAATTTACCCGTTACCTAAAAAGTTGATTTAGAAAAATGATATAAGCTGAAACGGTGGGATGCATAGTTAGTACATGACATTTAGATAACATTTAAGGGTTATTTACTAACATAAGAATTGTCAGGCATTCAAAATAAATTCATATCTCTAGACTGTAAGCTCGTTTGAGCAGGGTCCTCAACTACCTATTGTTCCTGATACATTTTGTTATTGTCTCATTTGGTAAATTCCCCTTTTATCGTAAAGCTCTGCGGAATAAGCTGGCGCTAAATAAATAATAGCCAATAATAATAATATTGAATATCAAATTTAAGGCTTGAATACCAAAACTGAAAACAATACTGGCAAGAGAATTTTTCAAATCTGTCTTTTTGAAATCCACTTTTATTTTCTGACTAGTAATATTTTAGTAAATAATCCTGCCAATGTACAGTGCCCAGAGCCTCACTCCCTTCCTGGCACCTAGAATAAAGACGTAAAGTTTAACCTACAAAATTTGCTGCAAAGGGCAGACTGTGATTTATAGTTTTTGCGCAGAAATGCAGAGGTCAGAATAGAATTCAGACAGGGAAAAGAGAAAGCTAGCATGTTTTTTTCTATGAACTATAATTGTTAAGAAATTTCTGCTTTGCGTCATCTCTCCAATCCCTTTCATTTAGCTGGTTAGTTCAAGCAGCGGTCACCGACTGACATCTTTACTGTCATTTGTTGACTTTGATTTTTTTTTCTGGCTAGTGATGGACAGGAATTAAGGTGTAGTATAAATATTTGCTTTTTTCTAAGAAACTATAGTGACCGATTATCTGCCATATTTACTGTTGTTGATGCAACAAATCAACTTTCTGCTTGGTTTCAATGGCTGAACTCTGAAATTATTCACTTTTTCCCATTCACAGTATTCCCAGTTGTCAAATGATGACTGATAGTGATTGCATAACATAGCAGTTTATAAAATAAATAGCAAGTTTCTGTGAGTTGACAACCAATTTGAAAGTTATAAGCTAAAAGTAAAGAGTTAGAAATTAAATTTCAAATTCAGCAGATATTTTTTAAACTCAGCAATATTATCAACTTGCCCTAACTCCCTGTTTTTTGAATTGAACCTTTAGTATTATCAATATTCTTTGGTATTCATATAGCACCTACATATTTATCAGTGGTGTACAATGATTAGGAATACAGACAAACAATAAACACAGACTTATACAAAAGGAAGAAATGATCCTGCCCATAAGCTTACAATAAAATGCTTAGCAAGACACACTATATGGACAAAAGGATTGGGATACACCTCTTAATTATTGAATTCAGTGTGTATAAAATCAAGCACCTAGCCATGCAGTTTGCATTTACAAAGATTTGTGAAAAAATGAGGTCCTTCTGAAGAGCTCAGTCAATTCAAGCGTTGTACTGTGATAGCAGTTTGGAATAAGTCAGCTTATGAAATTTTATCTCTGCTAGATAATCCATGGTTAACTATAAGTGGTATTATTGGAAAGTGGAAGCGTCTAGGAACAGCAGCAACACAAAGTTCTAAGGCGCATGGTGTGTAAAAGTCACCAATTCTCTGCTGATTCCATAGCTGAAGAGTTTAAACTTCCACTGGCATTAATATCAGCACCCAAACTGTGTGGCAGAAGCTTCATGAAATGGCTTTCCATGGCCGAGCAGTTGTACAATGCAAAGCATTGGATCAAGTGGCATTAAGCACGCCGCCCCTGGACTCTGCAGCAGTGGAGACTTGCTCTATGGAGTGATGAATCTGATGGGCAAGTCTAGGTTTGGCAGATGTCAGGAGAACATTACTTTCCTGACTGCATTGTTCTAACTGTAAGGTTTGTTGGAGAAGGGATAATGGTATCGGGCTGTTTTTCAGGGGTTGGGTTAGGCCTCTTACTTTCAGTGAAGGGAAATCTTAATGCTTCAGCAAACCATGACATTTTGTACAATGCTGTGCTGCCAAGTTTGTGAGAAAAGTTTGGGAAGTAGAAAACAATTTTGGAATAGAAATGGGGAAAGTCATTTTTTGTTCCAGTATGACTGTGCACCAGTGCACAAAGCAAGATCTATAAAGACACGGTTGGATGAGTTTGTTGTGGAAGAACTTGAATGGCCCGAACAGAGGCCTGACCTTAACTCAATCGAACACCTTTGGATAAACTGGCACAAAGATAGAGAACCAGACCTTCTCATCCAACATTAGTACCTGACCTCAGAAATGCTCTACTGGATGGATGGAAACAAATCCCCCACAGAAACATTCCAAAATCTGGTGGAAAGTTTCCCCATAAGAGTAGACACTGTTATAGCTGCAAAAGTGGGGATCAACTATATTTTAATGTCTGTTTATTTAGAATGTGATGTCATAAAAGTCCCTGATTGTGTAATAGTCAGGTGTCCCAATACTTTTGTCCATATAGTGTAGCTAATCTCAAGCTTTAAACCTTTAGATAACTGTCTTTGAATACTGGCAGAAATATCCCAAATTTTGCCATTTGGATCTCCATTCGTCATTTCATTGTTGCAGAGATTCACTGGTATTGCATCAAACTGATTTTATACAGAATTTGTCACGTCTTCACCAGCATGAGATTTTCAATTCTGGTATCACGTCCTTCTTTAGTCTTCCATTCATCTTGTCCGTATCTGGTATCTTTCTTGTGCCCTGTCATGTATCAATCTAATAATCTTGAGAAGTAAAAATATTGTGTGAAAAATGAAGTGAGGCACAGTTACATTCAGATATTTATCTCCTGGCTTTTCCTTCTGGTGGAGAGGAATTAAGGCTGTAAAGGAATCTCACGCTCCTTTATCATATTTACTTGTTCAGTAAACATGATGCTTACCTTATGACTCACACAGTCTCAGCAGACATTGCCAAAATAGCGGAATGCTTATCTTAATTGCTCAGATGGTAATTTGAATAGTTACAAATAGAATGCAATTATTTCAATAATTAGCTTGCTATTTTGTCTACACCTGTATGTTATTTGTGATCCTGTTTCATTCTGTTTGTTTCCTTTGTTGTCAGTTTGTTTAACAAATAAATTTCTATATATCCATGGTTCATCATCTTCATATAAACATCTATATAGACAAAGCGCAGTCAGGAAACCAATGCAGACCGACATACGTACATAATACATAAGACGAGGCAGACTGCTCTATAGACTGCTCTATAGTGTGTGCCAATAGTTCAAAAATAGAATAATTGGTATTCGACAAGACTGAGTGACGATACGGATAGATTTGGGACAGTTCAGATTCAGTTATCAAATGGGTAAATTGAAATGTAATGCAATTTGTGACTGGATGGCTAAATCCAGCCATCAGAAAATGTGGGGCCCCTAACACTGCTCAAGGTCTGGGCCCCCGGGGGCCCACCTCAAAGCCCACCCCCAAATCCCTCATCCAAACCCCGCCCACAGGAATACACACACACAGACACAAGCACACGCACTATTTGAAAAAGGACACAGATACACACACAAGGATACACACATATATACTAACAGACACACATACATACTAACAGACACTCATACATATACAGACACACAGACACATACAGACACATATACAGACACAAACACGCAAAAGGACATACATTTAAATACATACTGAGAGACATACATACATACATACATACTGACATACATGCATACAGACAGACATATACATATACATACTGACATACATATTGGCATACATACTGTAATACAGACACATACATACTGACATACATACATACAGACAGATATATACATACTTACACATACTGACATACTGACATACATACACATACATTCTGAAATATAGACACATACATACATACAGACATTTATACATAAACACAGACATACATACATGCATACACACACAGACATACATAAACACAGACATACATAAATGCATACACACACACAGACATACATACACACATACATAAACATACATACACATACAAACAGATATATATACATACATACATACTAACAAACCGACCGTCACTTCGTCTCAGCACTACTTGCGGCTGCAATTTTTTAAAGGGGCCTGGTTGCGCTATTGCACGGCCACAGCGCTGACCGGGCCCCTGAAGATATAGGGCTCTAAATACTTGTGTCACCCGATGGGCCCTATCAGCGTGCGGGCCCCAGTGCAGCTGCACCAGCGGCAGTTCTGCTGCTACATGTGGGCCCGTCAAGGTTGTCATCGTATGAAGAGGGCTCTGGCTGTATGATATTGACTCTAAAAGGTAATCTAGACACAGATTTATTTATTATGATGATTATTATTATTATTATTGGTAATGTTGGTAACTTATGTAATAAAAACACGATGAACAAAACACCTGGTCACGGTGCGTACTTTGTGTAAAACTGCAAGAAAAGTGTTTGTCACAGAACCAGAAGATGACAAAAGTAGCATAAGAGCAGTTGGGTTATAGGAAATCAAGAGATCTTTAAGATATCTTTGAAATAGATGGACACCTGAATGTGTATGACTTTATAGGACTGTATTGATGCCATTTTACTGACTTCTAATGTAGAGAACAGCTGCTGGGTGTTATATGCCACATTCTTGACTGGCCAGTTAGAAACTTTGTTGAAGTATTTTACACCAACTGAAGGTGATATAGTTGTTTTTTTTGTTTTGGGTTATAAGAAGAGTATTGCATTATTTAGATGCAAAAAAAAGCGTGTTGGGGCATTGTCACAAAAGAAGGTTGCCTGTGCAGCTTTCTCCAATAGAGTTCCATGTAAAAGGAACAATCTGTCGAAAAATATCAAACCATTTAACATTCAACCAAATAACAACTGCACTTATTGTTAATTTATATTCAGATTGTATATGTCTATTAATTGTGTTACAATGTTTTTATAAGATCATTGATGGACACAAGTCTCTTTTCAGCTATGTAACTATGTAACTATGTATTATTATTATTATTTTATTATTTATATAGCGCCAACAAATTCCTTAGCGCTGTACAATGGGTGGACTAACAGACACATAATTGAGATCAGACCACTGACGTACAGGAACAGAGGGGTTGAGGGCCCTGCTCGATGAGCTTACATGCTAGAGGGAGTGGGGTATAGTGACACAAAGGGTTAAAGTAGGGGAATTAAATAATTTGTTACAGACAGCAAACTGTTGCAACAGTGTGTGCCCATGACATTCTTTCCTAGTAAAATATTACAAAATATATATTTCACAAATACATACGTAAAGGTGTATGTGAGTTTAGATCTTATCAAGGATTCCACCAAGATTTCTCACCAGTGTTAATTCTGGCAGTAAATTTCAATTTAGTTTTAGTCATAGTCTTTTAACCAAAAAGTAATTTTAGTTTTAGTTGTATTTTAGTTATCTGAATTGTTTTCATTTTAGTCTAGTTTTAGTCGACTAAATCTGAAAAATTTTAGACGGCTAAAATTTGACTAATATTGTAGTCAACAAAATTAACACTGTTTCTCACTTGTCCTCAGGTTTTCAATTAAAACTCTCGTTATTGTAGAAAACACTCTTGATGGTATTTTGCTGTCATCGGGTTGCCTCCTTCTACCACGTGGTTTTGATTAACACATTGTTGCAAAGCATTGTGTGACTTGTTTGTTTAATTTAGCTATATCTATACATTATTGGGATTTGTATTATAATATTCTAACAATGTGGCATGACATGCAGCTAGTAACAATAATAATCACATTAAGAAGGGTGTGGGTGCGTCGATGCCTAGATAGAAATATGTTTATTATTATTATGTCATTAACTATATTAATTATTGTATATTATTGTATATAGTTTGTTTTTTGTGCATCTTATATTTATATTTGTTCCCCACTCTATGCTACATTTCTATGCCTTCAAGATTTCTCGAGGGCTGCACCGTTCCTGTGGAACTCGCTTCCTTCCTCCGTTAGATGCTCACCCAGTCTCCACTCCTTCAAAAAATCGTTAAAAACCAACTTCTTCAAAAAAGCGGATCAATTAAACTGTTAATAGCTCCTGACTGATTCCTCTTCTGCAACTGTCACTAGTCTAATACTATCTTTACCTTTTTGTGTCATTTTACCCCACTCCCTCTAGCATGTGAGCTCATTGAGCAGGTCTCTCAACCCCTCTGTTCCTGTGTGTCCAACTTGTCTGGTTACAACTACATGTCTGTTCGTCCACCCATTGTAAAGTGCTGCGGAATTTGACGGCGCTCTATAAATATCATAATAATAATAATAATAATTACATAAAATCATTCAATCTTAATGGCTTATTTAGCATCTCCAGGTATCATGATTTACTGAATATTTTATTAATTTGAATGATAATTAGAAGCTCACATAACATTCATGGGAAGAAAATGTAATTAATATTGCAGGATAGAAACATAATTACTCCCAATTTTAGATCTTCCTTTCTAACTTCAGTTAATTGGGTAGGAAATAATTAGTGTTAGAGAACTTTTTGTTTATTCAAATTTGTGGAATAAAAGCTAATGAACATTTGCAGTAATGAGATGCAATATCTTTCCTGTTATTGTGTCAGTAAGATTTATCTGTATTCAAATCTCACAGAGTTTACACAGAGCAGTTAATACATATTTTGTCATTAAAAGAGTCTTGAGGAACAGTACCAGAGATACACAGATACATGGTCCTGTTATCTCAGAGATACACAGATACATGGTCCAGTTAACTCAGAGATACATAGAAACATGGTCCTGTTAACTCAGAGATACACAGAAACATGGTCCTGTTAACTCGGAGATACACAGATACTTTGTCCTGTTAACTCAGAGATACACAGAGGCAAAGCCCTAAGTAACTGGAACATACAGAGACATGGTCATCAGTAACTGGGATACACACACAGAGACATGGTCATCAGTAACTGGGAGATACACAGACACGTGGCCCTCGGTAACTGGGAGATACACAGAGACATGGTCATCAGTAACTGGGAGATACACAGAGATACGACTTCACTCAGTAACTAGGAGATACACAGACACATGGCCCTCGATAACTGGGAGATACACAGAGACATGGTCATCAGTAACTGGGAGATACACAGAGATACAACCTCACTCGGTAACTGGGAGATACACAGACACATGGCCCTCGGTAACTGGGAGCAGGGCCGGCGCTACCTGTAAGGCGGACTAGGCAGCCGCCTAGGGCGCCCCTTGGGAAGGGGCGCCGCCAGGAGCGCCGGCCCCCCCTCATGCTGCAGCCGCCCGAGCGCTCTGTAGAGCGCCTCAGGCGGCTGCAGCTTTGCCC
>OW240916.1:295967614-296008108 GCA_933207985.1 Pelobates cultripes | reverse complement strand
ATCCACAGAGACATGGCCCTCAGTAACTGGAAGATACACAGAGATACGACCTCACTCGGTAACTGGGAGATACACAGAGACATGGCTCTCAGTAACTGGGAGATACACAGAGACATGTCCCTCAGTAACTGGAAGATACACAGAGATATGACCTCACTCGGTAACTGGGAGATACACAGAGACATGGTCATCAGTAACTGGGAGATAAACAGAGACATGGCCCTCACTAACTGGAAGATACACAGAGATACGACCTCACTCAGTAACTGGGAGATACACAGAGACATGGCCCTCAGTAACTGGGAGATACACAGAGACATGGCCCTCAGTAACTGGGAGATACACAGAGATACGACCTCACTCAGTAACTGGGAGATACACAGAGACATGGCCCTCAGTAACTGGGAGATACACAGAGACATGGCCCTCAGTAACTGGGAGATACACAGAGATACGACCTCACTCAGTAACTGGGAGATACACAGAGACATGGCCCTCAGTAACTGGGAGATACACAGAGACATGGCCCTCAGTAACTGGGAGATACACAGAGATACGACCTCACTCGGTAACTGGGATATGCACAGACACATGGCCCTCAGTAACTGGGAGATACACAGAGACATGGCACTCAGTAACTGGGAGATACACAGAGATACAACCTCACTCGGTAACTGGGATATGCACAGACACATGGCCCTCAGTAACTGGGAGATACACAGAGACATGGCTCTCAGTAACTGGGAGATACACAGAGACATGTCCCTCAGTAACTGGAAGATACACAGAGATATGACCTCACTCGGTAACTGGGAGATACACAGAGACATGGCCATCAGTAACTGGGAGATAAACAGAGACATGGCCCTGGAAGATACACAGAGATACGACCTCACTCAGTAACTGGGAGATACACAGAGACATGGCCCTCAGTAACTGGGAGATACACAGAGACATGGCCCTCAGTAACTGGGAGATACACAGAGATACGACCTCACTCAGTAACTGGGAGATACACAGAGACATGGCCCTCAGTAACTGGGAGATACACAGAGACATGGCCCTCAGTAACTGGGAGATACACAGAGATACGACCTCACTCAGTAACTGGGAGATACACAGAGACATGGCCCTCAGTAACTGGGAGATACACAGAACACAGAGATACGACCTCACTCAGTAACTGGGAGATACACAGAGACATGGCCCTCAGTAACTGGGAGATACACAGAGATACGACCTCACTCGGTAACTGGGATATGCACAGACACATGGCCCTCATAACTGGGAGATACACAGAGACATGGCTTTCAGTAACTGGGAGATACACAGAGATACGACCTCACTCGGTAACTGGGAGATACACAGAGACATGGCCCTCAGTAACTGGGAGATACACAGAGATACGACCTCACTCGGTAACTGGGATATGCACAGACACATGGCCCTCATAACTGGGAGATACACAGAGACATGGCTTTCAGTAACTGGGAGATACACAGAGATACGACCTCACTCGGTAACTGGGAGATACACAGAGACATGGCCCTCAGTAACTGGGAGATACACAGAGATACGACCTCACTCGGTAACTGGGATATGCACAGACACATGGCCCTCAGTAACTGGGAGATACACAAAGACATGGCTTTCAGTAACTGGGAGATACACAGAGACATGTGCCCTCTTCAACCTATTGATCCTGTAAGTTTTTGTAATTGTCTCATTTATTGTTAAATCTCCCCCTTTGATTATATTGTAAACGATATGGAATATGCTGGCACTATATAAATACCAGTAATAATAATAATAATAAATATCTCGTTTATAGTGGGTGCTTGGACTTAACTGATAACATTTGCTATCTCTTTAATTTCAATTTGAAACAAAACACAGTATGTCATGAACAAAAGTCTAACATAAGTTATTGTATATTTTCAATGTTTTTCTGTGTGGTGTAATTTCCAGAGAAGTGATGTTTTCATTTTAGTTCTGAAAAATACAGCTTGTAACATTTGTTCTTTTAATCTCATTATTCTAATACAAGGGATATTTATTTATCGAACCTGACCGTAAGCAATTCGCAAAAAAAAGAATTACAGTGTTTCACTTCTGGAGAGTTTGAGACGAAGGTGTTAAAACGATTCTAAAAAATAATTGAAACTTCTTGAAAGCAGACAGCGACCACGGGGCGCTGCCAAATATTTATGGAGAGACTATATTGATAAATAATGAAATTGGAGCAGGATGACATCATATTCACTCTATCACTCTAGACACGAAACCCACTTCTCACCAAGAACATGCTGAACTGATCTCATTTGTATCACATAAGCTGATAATTTAGTGTTTCCTCCCAACTGGGACTAAAGTAAATGTGATTGTTTGAGTCAATGATAAAAGGAGATTGTGAAATTTAATCATGGAGGCAGTGTGAACCAGTACATTGTACATTGTATGGTTCCTAATAGAATTTACAATAAAAAATGATATAGTTCTATCTCAGTTGTAATTTTCCAGATAAAAGGCTTATTGCATTTAAACAGAGAGATTGGTATGTTAAATAATGAATCTTGCAACCAATTACATTATGGAATGATATAGTAGACTGATTTCCAGTTGGCTACAATATCACCCATAAACACAATTAACCATGAAGTTATAAAGTAGCCAGGTTTTGCTTTTATGGGGGAGAAATAGACAAAGGACTGTGATGATTCACAAATAAAAAATATCCCAGCATTGCATTATCTGAACATGAATTCTGAAACAAAAGAACAAAATTCACTCAAACAAATATTTGCAAAATCTCAATTTGTAAATAGGAATCTATGTTTTTTTTTCCTTTATTGAACACTATTATAAAATCTAACAAACAATACAAAACGTACAGAAAACAAAATGTTTATATTGTTAGGATCCCGAAAAACCTCATCACAAAGTGGTTATATTATTTCTGAAGTTAATCTTTTTGTTGTGTTGTAGTTCTTTTATGAGTGCAACGCCTGCACAGGGGCATTACTAGGGTTAAACTATACCCAGAATTTCAGGCTAAAACAAAACATGGTCAAAACCCCACCCTTGACCCCTCCAAAACCCCATCTGCATAAAAACATAACTTCACAGACTTACAGATACATATATAAAGACACATACACTCACATACGTACAGACACACACAGTCACAGATACGTAGATAAATCTATAGATGCACAAACACATACAAGCACACAATACATATAGACATGCACACACAGGAACAAAGATACACACAGACACACAGCCTCAAGCAAGCACACACAGACCACAGAGAGTTGTGCACTGACACAGAAAGGCATACAGACAGGCACACACAGATGCACTGATACAGACACACACATTCACAAATAGACACTCACACAGAGAGACACAACCACACACACACACACACACACACACACACACAGGCATAGACAAGTGAACACACACAGAGACAGATACATGCAAAGACAGGCACAGACACATACACTTAGTATAAACAAGGATACTGGTACTGGTGCAGGGGGTGAAGATGGGCAGAGGCCAATAAATTATTACATGCTAATCTACCTGCCCAGTCTGCGAGTGAGACAAACATTGCATGGCAAATTAATAGACTTCATCATTTTCTTTATACTGCAGATATAACAAGCAGAATTTGGTTTATATGTAAGTTCTGGGTCCCGCTACACTTTTGTGTTCTTATGAAATACCCAGCTTGGTACCTGGGCCATATTTCAACACTCTTTTGACATCCCTGAAGTTAACAGTTACTAAAAGCATGCATACACTATGTGGCAGATTAAACCGAAAAGTCAGCAGTTTAACAAGGTGTGCCTCAATCTGAACTCTGTCAATTGTTCCCTGTTCATTTCTCTTTAATTTAGCAGATATTTTTTTCAGCTGGTTCAGGCTTTCCCCTTGCTCCCACCTCCATTTTATATGTTTTCCACTAGGAATCACATGGAAAAAAATCTGAATTGGAATGATTTAACATAAACACCTGTTAATTACCATTAAAGCTGTAACAAGCTGTTGATGGAAAGCATGTGACATATCTAAAAGTAAAGTGACAACGACAAAGATTAATGTAAAATTCTATCATATAACAATAATTAACATTACCCCAAAGGGATATCTCTATACTCTTGGACGTAAAAACCCAAGGGCAGAGTACAGAATATTTGATAGAGTCCTAACCTCAACATCTGAGGAAAGGGATTTAGGGGTGATTATTTCATGACTTAAAGGTAGGCAGACAATGTAATAGTGCAGCAGGAAATGCTAGCAGAATGCTTGGTTGTATAGGGAGAGGTATTAGCAGTAGAAAGAGGGAAGTGCTCATGCCATTGTACAGAACACTGGTGAGACCTCACTTGGAGTATTGTACACAGTACTGGAGACCGTATCTTCAGAAGGATATTGATACCTTAGAGAGGGTTCAGAGAAGGGCTACTAAACTGGTTCATGGATTGCGGGATAAAACTTACCAGGAAAGGTTAAAGGATGTTAACATGTATAGCTTGGAGGAAAGACGAGACAGGGGGGATATGATCAAAACATTTAAATACATAAAGGGAATCAACACAGTAAAATAGGAGACTATATTTAAAAGAAGAAAAACTACCAGAACAAGAGGACATAGTCTTAAATTAGAGGGACAAAGGTTTAAAAATAATATCAGGAAGTATTACTTTACTGAGAGGGTAGTGGATGCATGGAATAGCCTTCCAGCTGAAGTGGTAGAGGTTAACACAGCAAAGGAGTTTAAGCTTGTGTGGGATAGGCATAAGGCTATCCTAACTATAAGATAAGGCCAGGGACTAATGAAAGTATTTAGAAAATTGGGCAGACTAGATGGGCAAATGGTTCTTATCTGCCATAACATTCTATGTTTCTCTTAGTGTGTGGCAGTAAGTACCTTATCCAGGGGCTGGCCAGGGTCCTCAGCTCGAGCTGTGTGTGTCTCAATCTTCCCTACTGAGTGGGCCGCGTGCACTGACCTATAACTAAAAACATATTACTCACAGTGAAAAAGTCAATTTTTTATCAGCTAGAATCTATTAACCATTGAGATGGAGTGTAACAGAATTTGCTGAAGTCTCAAGTTTCATGGGTATAGTTTGAAATTAGTGAGATACTGGGCTTCAGAGAAGAAAGGCACCTCAATCAGTGACATTAATGCGTTTCGTGCCTTAACGGTACTTCAGAGACAATATAGCCCCTGTGTATGATATATAGATCATATAGTTTAAAATAATGCATTATATACAATGTATTCACGTGAAAAACAGAACATGTGAGAACATTGAGAACAGGCAAAAAAAAGTGTCGCTTGCCATTCGAATAGTCCAGCTCAGGTCTCAAACAAGCTTTGGAAGACATGTAACATGACAGAAACAATCTGTACTCTTCAAATCAAATTGATCCCACTCTCAGGGACAGTCCAGATAAAAAAAAAAAACAGCAAGGTCCCTCATCACAAGAGATCCACCACCAGACATTTGTATGATCTCATCAGTTTGGTGTAGCCGACACCGCATCAATGCATGTGCTGCTAGCAGCCATTTATAAATGCAATTACAAAATTAATTAAAAATGGCTCCACTTGAGAATTTATTCTAAACACTTATGCCTCGTTTCCACTGAGCGGATGGGTTCGGGTCGGTACAGTTTGGAAGGTTTAGAATGGACCAGCCCATTCTGGTGAGCGTTTCCACTGCAAGTCAGACCTTTCAGGGCCATGCGGGGTTTAAAAAAATGCTCTTCCAGTCCACCAATCAATGGATTGTATAGTAGCTCCGCCCTAACCGAACCGTTCCATTTCCTATGGCCCTACATCTGAAGCAGGACCATGAATGGATCGGTACGGTTCGCTTATATGGACCACTTTCATAGTGGAAACACCCAAAATAGCAAACCGTACTGAACCATACCGAACCGATCCGCTCAGTGGAAACGGGGCATAAAAGTCCTTTATCAACTGATTCACATTGGTTGCAATTCAGAACTTATCCAGATCAATTCTGAAGCGCTTGAGTAACTTTCTGACAATGTTTGATTTAGTGAATTATCTCTAAAATTAAACTTCTGAAGTACTCAATAATTCCGGAATGGTTTTAGGTGAATATAAAATAATTAGAAATGTGATGATTAATCCTATGCTGCAGTTGTATATACCAATAAGAGTATAAATCCAATACAATTGAACATTTTAAACAATATTATAAAAATGTTGCAATAACCATAAAGACACATAAAAAGATTATCTGAAACCTGTCTGACCCCAATTTTTCTTTAAAATATCTAAGCACAAAGACACAATTCTTGGTATTTATCATAAACATAGTCAGGGTATAAGACTATTGTAGCAGTGTCAATGTCAATGTATGAAATGGAAAATATCACACATTATTTTTTAAAACAAAATTTTCACACATATTATTGCATCTATGACATCTGATACGTGTATTTGGATGAAGTATAATAGGAATATTTTTTTTAAATGCAATCTATTTCCATCTGTGTCTAGTGCCTGAATTATCTTTTGTTTATTGAATTAAGCATCAAAATTGTTGGATAAAATAACAACAGAGTCCCAAGTGGAAATTGAATATGTGAGGTTATAATATAATTTTATAGCTGGTAAGATGTGGTGAAGAATTTTCCCACTGGCATAACTGTTTAATAAAAAAAAAGGGAACACTCCAATAAAACGCACGCATTAAATGTCAGGAAAATGGTTAGTGACACTTTAGTTCCCTTTAGGGTATTAATTCCCCTAACGCATTTAACATACGTGGTGGAAAATGTTCAGATCGTTGTGAAAGAAAATCCCAGCCAAGCAGGTATTCAGAGTTTAAGATTGCCAGTGAAAAAATGAATTTTACAACATGACAGGAGGCTTCATATTTTGCATAACTTTATTTACTTATGCATCCAGCAGCACAAGTCAATCATAAAACTTAAACCAATCTGAAACACGTAACACATTCCATAAAACGTCCGGACAGGCATAGCTCTTCCTCTTTCTTTGCTGCTCCAGCTAGGCACGGGTCAGAGTATTTTGTTCTGAGCAGATTTTATTCAATTTGTTGTATTGCACTTGGATTTAGTTTACTGAATTACTATTTATACCTGTTTGCCATCCTGTTCCCTCTCCTGTACTTATGTAATGCTTGTTTTTCCATTTTTAATTAATTCCTATACCTATGTAATGCTTGTTTTTCTGCTACCCAGAGCCTTCTCTACCTTACTGAAGGCCTTGAGCCTTAGCTCTAATGGCCTTTCACTCACTCCCATTCACTTGCGCACTGCGACTTTTTGCCACGATCTGCTTTTCTGCTCTTTTGAGCAGTTCTGGGGTTAGCCTGGGGGGTACTGCGGGCAGGGAGGAGCTTGGGGCGCTCCATTATGATCTCTGGTGGCCTGCGATATCGGGCCGTGCCGACGAAATTGTGTGCGAACGCCAGCCATCTTGAATCTCGCAAGATTCACATTGGCCATCTTCATTTACCCAGTTGGTGATTCCCACGAGCTGGGTTGTTCTACACTGTTCCTGACACAATTCCTGCAGGTCTATTCATTGCCTGTTAGGAGTTGTAATATATATGTTTATAGTGGTAGTATATGTACTTATGTATATGTATTTAGTGTATATGTAAGCTCATTGAGCAGGGCCCTCCACCTTTCTGTTCCTGTACATCCAATTGTCTGGTTAAAATTACATGTCTGTTAGTCCACCCAAAGTACAGCGCTACAGAATGTGATGGCGCTATATAAATAATATAATAATAATAATATGTATTTAGTGTGTAGTATATGTACTATCATATAGTGTGTATATATGTACAGTATGTGGAATATGCATAATCACATAGTGTGTATAACGGGTAGTATATGTATACTCATATGGTGTGTGTATAGCATGTACATTATGTGTTATATGTATGATCACATAATATGTATAATAGATAGAAGACATATAATCACATAGTATGTATAATATGTATATTATGTAGATATGTATAATCACATAATATGTATATTTGTATGATCATCAAGGATGCTTTCCCTACACTATAGCAGTATTCCCAAGTGGTGGAACCCCCATCTTACTTGGGGGTGAACCCCACATATATATATATATAGCCTCTCACTATTCCACTTCAAACAGTGCACACTGGGGTGACTCCCCAGGCGGACTTCCCGCATCCTGAGACTTATCAATGAAGAGGTGTTACCCCCACCCCCTTACTACTGGGATGACCCCCCACTCACATATGTGCATTCACTGACCGATTACCACGCACATTATTATTATTGGGGTGACCCCCCTCACTACTGGGGTGACACCCCACTCACATATGTGCATTCCCCAAAGGATTACTACGCACATTATTATAATTATTATAATTGGGGTGAACCCCCTATCGCTAGGGTGAACCCCAAGTATATTTATATATATATATGCCAAGTAATGGCAAGCGGTTTCTAGGAGTGACCCCCCCTTTAAGCTGGGGTGACCCCCAAAGCATTCTAAACCACGGAGACACCATAATAGGGATGACCGCCCATCTTGGTGCTATATATGGACTGTATGCCGGAACAGTACCATACTACATCACCTCTGTGACGCAACCAGGGGACCGATCTATTCCACGCATACTCTTGAGGGTGATCCCCTCAGTGGTACTGACCCCACCTTAGTGGGATATAACTAGGGTGAACCCCTAACACAGTATGGAGACTCCTCGTGTCTCCTTATTTCACAGGAGCTACCACCCCATTACAACTCAACAGTTATTCCTGGTCACATAGAGGGTGACCCCCTCTTTTGGGTGTCTGCCATTACTGCCTCACTAACAGTGGGCTCTGATTGCCTGATACCTTGGATGACCCCCAGTTTTACATGGAGGCGTGCTGTCTGTCCTAACATGTGTACACCTGTACCTGAACCTAATATATATTCCTCAGACCGAAGGGTTCAACTGACACACATCACTAGCAACTTACCCATCCTCACACTCAAAACTTTCAGTCTATGGTAAATGCCGCTGTTGCAGCCTCAGTAGAAACAGCAAGATGCTGGGTCTGGGTCTTCCAGAAATGGTGGGCTACGGTGTCCTACATGCCCCTAAGATCAAGCACCCATATCCACATGACACTGGAAGGTTACCATCACGGGCCCTCGGAAAACTAAAGGCGATCCCTGCAATGGTTCCCCCGATATGTTTGAAAGATTTTTCGAGATGGCTTAACCCCTTATTTTTAGAAGGAAGATTCCCGAAAATACACGGACAAAGGGGAGGATGATATTTCACGACACCCACTGTGTTCCTATTGTTTGACCACCGCATGGTCGAAAAACACACAGAGATCGTCGAAATGGGGGCTGCCAGGCCATCAGACACGATTCATACACTTCTATTTACAAAAGCCTATGAAAATAAGATGGCATGTTCAACTCCGGGCCGAACGTCCTAGATAACTGTTCGACCCACTGGCTAAGATACTATATTATGCGTACTTGGCAATCTCACAGAGCACTCCAATGGAGGCCAATAACGTGAGAATGAGCGCAACAAGCTATACGCATCCTGGGCACTACAAACATGGCATAGGGGCCTAACACCGCAAGGTGGCCCTTTCCAATAGGGACACCAAACTCGTAGAGTTAGGGAAAAGGAATGGGGTCCATTGGCTAATGGTCTCATGTTCGGAGAGCGGTTCCTAACAGTACTGAAGAAACATGTATATTCGTAGATATCTCCAGTTTCAACTCTCTCATGATGTAACCATGGGCAAAGGTTTCCTTTTCTCAAATTGGGAAGCAATCTCGGAAACTAGAATCCTCCAGACAGTCAGAGGATATGTCATAGAATTCCTCTATACTCCCGGGCAGAACAACCCAGTGTGGTAAGCTAGTTCAGTGGGAAAATACTTCATCAGGATATCTGTTCAATCCTTGGGGGGTAGCAATTTCCATTTCCCATAACCGCCTCCCCTGCGGGTATCGGATGACCACAAACCTTTTTGAGGAGATTTGCACCTTAATCACCAGAAGCGCTGAGCAATTCGCTCCAGTCATCACTGGTTACCTCAGCAATATCTTTATGGTCAAAAGACTATCAACCCGTCATCATCCTATGCCTACTTAATGTATTTGTGGTGTATCGTCACTTCAAGATGGATGGTACTCATCTTCTGCGAGATCTCCTCTGCACCTAAGATGGGTTCACTCATTTGGATTGGAGGAACACATACCTGTCCATGTTAATCACACTAGGAAGTCATCCATTCCTTTGGTTTCATTGACGGGACCGACCATGCCAATTCAGGTGTCTACCATTATGAGTTCAACCCATGGTACTTCAAGAAACTCCTGAAGCCAGTCATGGTGCACCTTCGCCACAAGGCGACACCTTGCCTTACCTATCTAGATGACATGCTGTGATTCAATGGATTGTGTAAAAGGACCGGAATTCGCAGGGAGATGCGTTACATACTCCACAAGAACTCCATTCCCCTTCATGACCAGAGTGATGTTACTCCTTCCCTCTTTTATACAGGCAACCTTTCCAGGGACTCTACATTACCGGGCTACGCAATACCTGAAAGCCTATTACTTGGGGACAGGGCGCTCCTAGGACCACTGGGCGATGGTCTCACTTAATTAAAATTAAGATTATAGGTACACTACGTTAGCATTATCTACAACTATACAGAGTTATTAACTTAAAACGAGCTGTAGCGAATCAAAATCCGAGAAGCAAAACATAGGCAAAAATAGTTATTATACAACATCTATAAACACTGCTCGGCTATTTTAACCTAAATTGGGCAATGTGATGTTGAATTCGCTACAATACAGAGTTTCACGAATAAGCCCCGTGGTGTATAACGTGGCGAAATAAAACAATACCAGTTTGGTTGGAGTGGGTCTAAGGACAAAACAAACTTAATCCTAGCATGACATTTGAGGACGACAGCAGGGCTGTGTGTTGTAATTGCCTGTTTGCAGGATTAAGAGAATTTATTCTCAGATTTTAAACTAGCCACGCTTTTCAGAGTGTACATACAAATCCACTTCGCTGATCCCGGTTTTCTGTAGCCTCGGTAATAAGGATGGCTTTTGCGTAACTGCTCAATCCATGCCAATTAATCATGTTTCTTAAACAATGTTGACAGGAGCTTGTTTCTCTTTAAGCTGTCTGAAAGCAGATCTACATAATACTCTCTAGGGAAAAAGAATAAAAAAAATACTAAAAACCCGAGTTGGCTTCTGATACAAGCTAAATTGCCATGGAAAAAAAACACTTTTGTGTAAATAATCACCTTTAAATGGTTTCTTAAAATGATCAATGAAAATAACCTGTTCCAGTACAAATGCCATTATTTATTTGTTATTTGTTTTATTTATCATTGGCAAAATCCTCAGAGCTGCCTAAGGTCACAACACTCATCTCATTTAATTTTGTTGCTAAGTAACTTTGTAATATTAGTTAAAATGTTGACCGATAAACTACAGGCCCAGGGGAACAAATTGATCAGACATTATACCTTGGTCCTAATTTACAGTGGATACTCAAAAAATTAGAATATCGGGCAAAAGTTCATTTATTTCAGTAATGCAACGTAAAAGGGGAAGCTAATATATGAGATTAGCATGCAAAGCAAGATAGTTCAAGCCGTGATTTGTCATAAGTGCGATGATTATGGCTTACAGCTCATGAAAACCCCAAATCCACAATCTCAGTAAATTAGAATGTTGTGAAAAGGTGCAATATTCTAGGCTCACAGTGTCCCACTCTAATCAGCTAAGTAAGCCATAACACCTGCAAAGGGTTTCTGAGCCTCTAAATGGTCTCTCAGTCTGGTTCAGTAGGAATCACAATCATGAGGAAGACAGCTGACCTGACAGTTGTGTAGAAATTCAGAATGCCATTTGTGGTGCTATTGGAGTCCAGTGGTCCCAGGCGAGCACACCTAAATATTGTAACACTTGGCAAAGAGACTATTCTTGTCTAGTGGCAGTTTATACAACTGTACCATCAGACTAAGAATTTAAACAAAAAGTAAAATGGAAATAAAAAAATAAAGATTGCATGGGACAAAAAAAAAGGAGGAAATAGGAATAGCATTTAAAGGGATTATCCAGTGCCAGGAAAACATAATAGTTTTCCTGGCACTGCAGGTCCCCTCTCCCTCCCAGCCCCCATCCCAAGTTGCTGAAGGGGTTAAAACCCCTTCAGTGACTTACCGGAGTCCAGTGCCGATGTCCCTTGGCACTTGGTCATGCTCCGCCTACTCTGCTCCCCCGCCGACGTCAACCAGCGGGGGAGACCTAATGCACATGCGATGCAATGGCTGCGCACGCACTTTAGACCTCCCTATAGGAAAGCATTATTCAATGCTTTCCTAGGGGGGTTTTGGTGATGCTGGAGGTCCTCACATAGCTTGAGGACGTCCAGCATCATATAACACACTTTTCGTGTTCTAAGAACCTGGAAGTAGACAGCCACTAGAGGAGGACTTAACCCTGCAAGGTAAATATTGCAGCTTATGAAAACTGCAATAATTACATTTGCAGGGTTAAGGGTAGAAGGAGTTGGCACCCAGACCACTCCAATGTGCAGAAGTGGTCTGGGTGCCTGGAGTATCCCTTTAATCCATGATGTTCTAGCAATTTGGCTAACTCAATGGAAAGGTAAAATGTATTCCCATTAAAGGGACACCAGGTTGTATTTATGTTGCATTTCAATATCACTCTTTCTGGTGTTTTTCAAGTAGGGAATATTAATTTCTGCAATTTAGGGAAATTCACTAAAATATGCATTTAGGATAATATATGTATGCTTTCAGTTCAACTATTTGGATTGAAGCCCAAATAGCAAAATCTTGGCTAAAAAAAATCAGATATAGTCACAGTTTGGATATGTTATCCCAAATTTTCTAATCCAGTTTTGAAATCACTACATTTCACAGTTTAGCGAATAACACTGTGTCTTTTCCAAAATATTTACAAATGTATTCAGATTCCATCTTCCTTCAATAAACCTTGCCAATCAGGTGGATTCAGAACATATGGAATATATGTAACTAAAATCTAATTATGAGTCAGTCTGGACATAATGTCAGCAATCCATAAGCAAAGCCTCATATTGATGTGCACCAGCATGAAATGGTTTTAAAGTATTTCAGCCAAAGTAGTTGCTTTAAATGAATCCTCATGTTTCAGTCTAAGTAGAAAGGTTTTCAAATAAACCCTTATTCATTCTCATGTTACAACTTCGTTTAGCAGCTGACAATTTCATTACTCTAAATGTACGATTTGACAAATTGTTTCTCTTCCTCTAGCCCTCCTTCGTATGAACTGTGCATGTACATAATAGTGTCAGATTTTTACGGCCTGAGTCTATATCAGCGTCTGTAAATCTAAAATATGCAAATTACAATAATATATTATTTTAAGCACTATAACAACTACAGCTCTCTAAAGCTTTGACACAAACAAAGGCCCCCTCAGACGTCCACAGCCTGGTCCTTCTCTCAGCATATTGATAACATGGAATTAACATTTTTGCATTATTAATGTCAATTTTGTCTACTGTCCCTTCCTGCTCCTTGCTGCTATTTTCAGCTCCTTGCTGACCTTTTCTGCTCCTTCCACTTTACCTTTGTGATGCTTTACCTTCCAGCTCCTTGCTGACCCTTCCTGCTCCTTGCTGACCCTTCCTGCTCCTTGTTGACCCTTTGTGCTTCTTGCAGACCCTTCCTTCTCCTTGTTGACCCTTCCTGCTCCTTGCAGACCCTTCCTGCTCCTTGCTGCCCCTTCCTGCTCATTTGTGTTCCTTTGTGCTCTTTCTCCTACTTTACCTGTTGTGGTCCTTGCTGTCCCTTCCAGATCCTTGCTGTCCCTTTCTGCTCATTTCTATTCCTTCTCCTTTCTGCTCCTTCTCTTACTTTACCTCCCCATCCCTTACTTACTTTTATTTATTATTATCAGAGAGATGGATATGAAGCTGAATTAGAAACAAGAAACCCTAAGATGGTTCTACCCGTAAATAAACAAGGTAAGACCACATGGATCCATGTGGCTTTAATTTGAGGGTGAAGATCAATACAACGGCTGCATTATTGTATTTTGTCATTTAAGCCTTACTGTCTTATTTTAACCAAATGTGATTATATGTATTGTGTTCCTCAACTTAATGTATAATTAAATCCATCTTGGTTTAAATGGCAGCCCTTTGAAATCCTTTCATTTAAGGCTCGTAACACTGAAGAGATGCCCTTGATAGATGCTGTGACTTCATTTGGTAAAATCCCCACTAGCTTTTTCTAAAACTACACTACAATAATACAATAATATTATTCTGGGGCCGTAACACTTTTACATAGAGTGTTTCCAGTCCATCTCATGCCAGGAAAATGTAGATTTGCTGCACTTATACTAAAAATGTTACATTTGTGCAGTTTGTGTAAAGAGGACTAAATCTAGATTGTGAGTTCAAGTCATGTTGGGTTTAGGAAATACTGATACACGTTGATAAAAAAAAACACATTTGCCCTAACTCTCCTGGCAGAGACACAATAACACGCAATAAAGGCAAAAAATGTAGCCACTAAAATATGTTACAATCTTACTCTATTGCAGTAAAATGCAATTAGGTTCCAATAGCATAGAGTCTGAAACTGTTTTTGACACACACACAAAGTGAGAGAAGCAAACAGAGCATCGGGCCAGCTGAGCACCATGGAAAATGTTGTTTGGAAACATGTCGGGTGCCAAGTTTAGCCAACACTGATATAGTGTATATTTGTTACTAATAGTTGTGAGTGTACTGTACTATATTTAGTTCTTCTGGAACTCTATTAAGATTTACTATGGTAAAGTAAGATGCCACCTTTTATTTCATTCCCTGTAGTCACAGAATCTCAGCCAAAAAACACTTTATATATTCCCAACAAGATGTCTTTCAGGCTTAATACCTAGAAATTCTCATAATATGTTCATAATGTAATGCATGATGTACTCAATGGTCTTGAAGGTATCCATTAAATGTTTATTGTGTGAAGGGGTGCATTCATTGCCAGTGCACCCTTAAGGTTGTTTATATGTTAATTTTTTCTAAACCATCAGTACATTCTTTATTATGGCTTGAGGATGGATGGATGGATGGATGGATAGATGGACGGACGGATCAGTGATGTCCGTAAAAAATATTGCCTTGTATGATTTCATTGCTTCACTCCATTTAAACCCGAAAAGGACAACAAAGAGAAAATAATTTAAAACTGGCACATTTTAAATCAAAGCTGTATTTAATTTGATTTATATGTATTTACACTCAATATAGAATACCGCAAAAACTGCATAGATTAGATATGTGCTAATGGCAAACCTTGTCTACCATGCAGACTTCAAAGAGCACTAGGAACCAGAAATAGGCAGGGCATAGTCTGACCTTCATGCTAAGTTTAACCATGGGTCGGTAGCTCAACAAGCATCGGTCCTGGGGCAACGTACAGGTTACTATGTCATTCTGAAGTATCTGTACACATGCAGATTATGTTTATCTACAATGTACCTTTCTAAATTGGAGATTTTTGAAACTGAAGTCTGGAACTGTAATAGCAGATTATTATATAAAATATATTTGTTTTAATGCTGAAGTCTATACACACAGCTCCATGCCTTACAGTAAGACAGGCACTCAGGCAGGGACAGTGCCCTCATAACATAGAAGGGGGAGGGGGGGGAGAGGGGCTATTTTCATTCTACCTGTTATAGTTAGTTTGTTAGTTCAGTTGGTTAATGCACTAACCGTAGAACCTGTTCAAAACGTGTTCACATCAAAAGTCATTTGTTCACATCAGGGTCAGTTCAGCTTTGCAGTTCAGGACATTGTTAAAAACAAAGGTTACTACGCACCATGACCACTTCAGTGATTTGAAGTGGTCATTGTGCCTGGAGTCTGTATGAGCAGAATTGAATTATGAAATGCTACACAGAGTTTAACTCTTTTGCTGCCAGAGGTGTAAATCTACTTCCAGTAGTGTCACAGGGGCATCATTAGAACAAGTTCAGACTGTGCAAATGTTGATGCAATGTTGGAATTGCAATTTTTGTCTGAGGGTGGTTAACTGATGCTCTGAGCCAATGAATGGTGGTTCGCTGATGCTCTCAGCCAATGAATGGTGGTTAACTGATGCTCTGAGCCAATGAATGGTGGTTCGCTGATGCTCTCAGCCAATGAATGGTGGGTAGCTGATGCTCTCAGCCAATGAATGGTGGTTAGCTGATGCTCTCAGCCAATGAATGGTGGTTAGCTGATGCTCTCAGCCAATGAATGGTGACTGGATCCACTAAGCCAAATTATTCTGCAAAAGTTACTAAACTGTTTGACCCATTACCAGGGAAACGGACCAGGGTACTTCTGACATCATAATCACTACTACAGCAGGCAACCCTTTAATGCATTATTCATGGAAAACATGTTTATAATTATTTAAAGGAACACTAAAATGTTAGGAATACAAACCAATGAATACAGGGGGAGGTCCACAAACTCCAAACCCAATTTGGTCATGTCTCCGAGGCAACACAAGATACCAGGGAGATGTGCACGCTACTAATACGCTGCATGATGGGCCTGTGTGCATGGCTAGCAACATATTAGCTTCCATGGCAACCTCAAACCCCTGTCATACAATACACCAATAGGGTTTTATAGAGGTGTATCTAAAATAGGCGTTGCCTCTATTAGGCACCATATTTAAACAGTGAACAGCTGAGCTGTCATTGCTTAGTTATTCCGATCTGTGTCTTGGTAAACACCCAGTGATTTAGCTCAGCTTTCTGGATTTCCTGATCCTTGGCTTGTCGCTCCGATTCTAAAACTTGCTGTCTGGATTTTGACCTTTGCATTAGGTTGACTTTGCTTTTTGCCTTGCCCGCATCTATCTTATCTTTTTTTGCCTCGGACTTTACTATTTAGTTCTCCTCTACAAGTACTGCATTTTGGGTTTCATACATAAACATGACACAGCCTCTCATTTCGCCGTCTGACATGTCTTCCAGCCTTGCTTTCCACATATTGCATGTTTCTAATTGACTAATATAAATACCTTATGAGTGTCAGCTTTGATTGAAATTAACATTTTAAAAATGTTTTAATTGTTTTAATCTGTGATACATCATATCTGTGTAGGTACGTGAAGGTTGTCTATGGCCCTATACCTATATCATATCCTCACCAAAAGCTAAACCTCTCTATATCTGTCTGCTCCCCTCTGTATCTAAACCTCTTTACATCTAATGTCTGCTCTCATCCATATCTAAACCTCTCTATGTCTGTCTGCTCCCCTTCATATCTAAACCTCGCTACATCTAATGTCTGCTCCCCTCCATATCTAAACCTTTCTACATCTAATGTCTGCTCCCCTCCATATCTAAACCTCTCTACATCTAATGTCTGCTCCCCTCCATATCTAAACCTTTCTACATCTAATGTCTGCTCCCCTCCATATCTAAACCTCTCTACATCTAATGTCTGCTCCCCTCCATATCTAAACCTTTCTACATCTAATGTCTGCTCCCCTCCATATCTAAACCTCGCTACATCTAATGTCTGCTCCCCTCCATATCTAAACCTTTCTACATCTAATGTCTGCTCCCCTCCATATCTAAACCTCTCTACATCTAATGTCTGCTCCCCTCTGTATCTAAACCTCTTTACATCTAACGTCTGCTCCCCTTCATATCTAAACCTCTCTACATCTAATGTCTGCTCCCCTCCGTATCTAAACCTCTCTATGTCTGTCTGCTCCACTTCATATCTAAACCTCTCTACATCTAATGTCTGCTCCCCTCCATATCTAAACCTCTCTACATCTAATGTCTGCTCCTCTCGGTATCTAAACCTCTCTACATCTAATGTCTGCTCCCCTCCGTATCTAAACCTCTTTACATCTAATGTCTGCTTCCCTCGGTATCTAAACCTTTCAACATCTAATGTCTGCTCCCCTCGGTATCTAAACCTTTCTACATCTAATGTCTGCTCCCCTCCGTATCTAAACCTCTCTATGTCTGTCTGCTCCACTTCATATCTAAACCTCTTTACATCTAACGTCTGCTCCCCTTCATATCTAAACCTCTCTACATCTAATGTCTGCTCCCCTCCATATCTAAACCTCTCTACATCTAATGTCTGCTCCCCTCGGTATCTAAACCTTTCAACATCTAATGTCTGCTCTCCTCCGTATCTAAACATTTCAACATCTAATGTCTGCTCCCCTCCGTATCTAAACCTCTCTACATCTAATGTCTGCCTCCCTTTGTAGTTAAACTATTGTATAAAAAGCTGTTCACTACTCTTGTTATAAAGTATTATTCCCATGTATTACTCTTCAGTCTTCAGTATGCCAGCTTCACGTGACACAATCTGGTTCTAGATTTCCAATTTCTCAATAAAATGCTTTCTTGGTCTGCTGTCTTGGCCTTTGAACCTAAAGGGGGAGATTTATCAAAGTGTCACAGACAGATTTACACTTTTATTTTTTTGGCATAATTTTATAAATCAGTTTGATTATTTCAAATGTTGCATCTTGGTTCCTAACTAAATATTTAAACATTTTAAAGCCTGTAGATTAATTTATCACTCGTGCAATTTGTTTATTATTTTCTTCACCGCCTACAGAACATGGAATTACCATACTAAAAATATAATAATTCATATCAATTAGAAACTTAATGTTTAGCTGATAAAACCCACCCCCCAAAAAAAAGTTTAAAAAAATCATGTGTCGCCAACATGACACGTGATGAGGAGTGTGACGCAATGACACCTGATAGGTCCTCATGCGTATAAAAACCCGGTCCACACAGAGAGAAGGTTATCCCCTGACGAAGGTGCAGCTTTATGCACCGAAACGCACATCAGGTCCTCTTATCTTCACATTATGGAGCACTTGAAACACTAATGCACTCACTGGGTGTTTTGCACCTTTTCCTTTTAGATATGCTTGTGGTGGCTGACTGGAGCTGAGAGATTGATCTAGTACAGATGAGGTATTAGCATAGAACACATGAAGGACATCTAACACCTACAAGTTTTGGCTGCTCTGCATAGATGTTTGCCCGCCACCCTTCCTTCCCCCTGTCTCTATGAGTCTCTCATTATCGGCTGTTAGAGGGGAAATGATACCTGCATTACTTAGTTTAGTAGATATGAGTGATTACTGAACCCATTTAGCTTGAATCTGAAATACTATTCACGGCAACTCCACTTTAGAATATCCCCTAGATTCATGCTACACCTGCTTTGCCCTCCTGCCCCCTGTGTTTATAGTTGTTCTATGATATAACTACTTGGTTCACTGTTTATTGAGCTTTCTTTGACCATCTTATCCTGTCATGTGGTCTCAGCAGCAATTATAAGGCTTGGTTTAAGCCACGTTACATATAGCTGCATTCTGAGACTAATAGACGAGGATAGGGTCTGGTGTTGTTATATACATAACAAATATTTTTGTTCCCCGGCTTTATTTCAATTTGTATCTTATTTTTTCCTGTTTTACCTAATAAAGTGTTTATTACTGGATACATTTTGTACAAATATAACTGTGGGGATTTAGCTTACTGCCTTACCAAGCTTCTCTTAAAGTAAGTTATTTAAGCTGTAAATTTTAAATTCTCCCCTCCTCCCCCCCCCTATATACCAACATTGAGTCCCCCCTTGTTTGGGGTGAATTCACTCTTTGTCTGTACATAATCTATTTAACTTGTTTGACATGAACTTGTAAGAAATCTGTGCTGGCCTAGCAGGCCTAGCAGGTCATTAGGCTTGAATGTGCACTCTGAGTATGTTTTAATAGCATGCATGGAACATTTCAGAAAAGTTCTTCAAACATTGCCCATGTTCTGCATTCTAATGAATAAAAGATTATTGTTTGGATTTTTCATGCTAAACATAAAATTTATTTCTCAGATATGGCTTTGCTTACTGGGAAATCAATGATAGTAGAGAATAATCCTTTTTTTTTTAATAAATAGTTTCTCCATCACGCTATAATGTATTTCTAGACAGAGAGAAAGTAGCGAGTATACAAATATATGTTCACTAGCGCCAATGTTGATTTATTTGTTGTCGAACTGTCTTTTTAATTTATGAAAGGTAGCAGAGTGGACAATACAACATATAGATAGGCATGAGAAAAGAAGAAGAGGAAGAAAGAAAATCACCGTAGAATGTGTGATGTTATGATGTGAAGGACTGGCAGAGCCTCTCATCTGTGATTATCTTCATATCAAAAAGAGTCAATTATGAGGAATTATGAATAATCAGATATAGGACCTTGACACATCTATTTACAATAGTATAACAAGTTAGGAAGGGGAGGAGGAATGTAAGCATAAGAGGAGAGGGGAACTAGGAGGATAATTGAGGGTACCTTCAGGGAGTGCCTGTGGTCACTACTCAGACCACAATAAAATAAAACTAGGAAACCATACATAGCCCCCATTTTATATTGTAATTTAAAGATTATAAATGTTGACTCACACTTCTGTGGAAGGAGCCTGTTTTTGTATCTATATCCGAAGGGTGTGTGTTACTTCTTATGTGTCATGTAAATAGCAACAGTGCGACAGGAGCTATAGTGAGGGGGGCTATCATGGGGGGGTGGCTATAGTGTGGGATAGGGGTTGTGGTGGAGAGATGGGGGCTATAATACAGTATGAAGCTCTAGAAGCCACTGCTGGTTCAGTGGGAGGTATAGCATGCTTGCACTGCACACCCAATGCGTCTTCCAGCTGGTGCCAGAGGAAAAGTATCAGAGCATTGTCGTGGTGATACAGTGCAGGCAACAGAGATCTATTATGGTCTCTCTATTCAGTGTCAGCTCTGCAGTGCAAGCTACAAAGCAGGAGAATGGGCCGGTCAGTGAGGGAGATCTTTAATCTCCCCACTGGTTGTGCTGCCCCTCTCCAGTCTGCCGCTCCAAGGCCTCATGGGTAATCTTGTCCTGATTCCGACACCCTCTAAAATTCAACAATACAAACGCTCCCTTCCCACCAGCCCCTAAAACAACAATGTACACAGGCTGGAGATAATGTAATGTAGTGGAGCCCGGTACGCAGTCTGAGTATCTCTGCTATTTCCCCTCCTTCTAGTCATAGGCTACCACAATTGTGAAAATAGTCCTTTCTCCATGCACTAGTCAAAACGTAGAGTGGGTAAAACAGGTGCTATCTTTATTGGCATAACAAGCCAGTATTTATACATGGAACAACAGCAGAGGTTGATCAACAGAACAATAGGACAAGTCGGAGTTAAGAAACACTGATTTAAAAATTGTTTAGTTAATTAAACTAAATACAGTCTATTCTTCACAGACATGAAGGCCAGGGATTCTGAATCCCAAACATCTCTCTTCCCAACATATATTCCCCAAATCTTATACATCCCCAGTTAACCTCCAGACACAGCAGCACACAGTCCAATTACCACCCAAATCTAAGGTTTCCAGCCCGAGTTTGACCGATTCATGGCCATTTTCCAATCCAGCTCCGAGTTCCATGTGTGAGAATGGATATTTCTGGTCTATCTATGATGGTTCCTGGAGATGGTTTCTGGGTCACAGTCTATAATTGGTGGAGAGGAGGCTGGCCTCCAAGCCCCTCCACAACTCGCAGGCACAGAGGCATCCATTACGAGTAATTTCCCAGATTCAAGACTATATTGCTTCCCTTTCTTATACCCCACATGAAGAAAGAGGAGACTAAACATCAAGAACCACTCAGTTCCCATGTTTTATTTTTATTTATTCATTTTGTAGATTAAGTGTTTATACTTGAGGCAAGATCACTGACACAACTGTAAGCTCCAACTGACCATGGTTCTCCTCATTTCTTGATCGCAATATTTTATTTATTATTTATTTGTTTTATATATCCTATGTAGACATCCTAGAAAACATAAAAATAACATCTGCTCCCCACTTACAAAAACTATGAAAATGAGGTATATTGATTCTTCTTATACAAATAAATTCATAACCAACATTTAGCCTCATATTGCATTAGTTATGCTGTAAATCCTTATACTCTAATTATAGATTCACATTCTAACAAAATAAAGTCACGAGTTACTAATGACCCTGTGCAATATACTAGAAAAAAAAATAAAATAAACTAATAAATCATAATGAACTAAGATTGTTACAAAGCTAGCAAGTATTTATCATAGGAAGAACCATTAACAGCTGATGTTTCCTTGCGGAAAGCCAAATCAAAAATAATTGGAATTCTCAAGCACCACAATACGACAGATAATATATCCTTGTTGGTTCTCGACTTTTTATTTCCTGGTCTACTAAATACTTGCATTTTCATTGCTCTTTAGCTCCATTTAGTATGAGGTTTAAGATAAGGAAAATTATGTAGAGAGCCAGCCTGTGGATCCCAAGGTTAAATATAATTGGTTGTTTTGTATTTCTACTTCCTCACAGACAAACCCTGTTTCTTCATCACTTAACATGTTTGGACTTCACCTCCACAGGGACTGTAATTCACAGAACCAATGAAATGATTAGCTAGAGTCATCAGCTACATCAATGTCTTGGAAATTAAAAGAAAGAATGTGTTCATCGAAAAACAGTTCAAAGGACAAAGAAAATATAATTTTTTTTTAAAAATTGTACTAAATGTTTTTTTCACAGTAAAGTGAAGTAAAGTACTAAAAAAATTAGAGTTTTTAGGCAATGCATATTTAAGCACGCGTGTTACAATTTGTGGCTGTCAGAACAGTTTGTCTACACGACCCCAGACTACAAGTAAATATTTATTTTTGTGTATGATTCATGGGTTAGTATTTTTGATGATGTCAATGAATTCAAACATCTGTAACCCATTGATTCTACGAGTTCCCAAGATGTGGGAGATAATTAACCGTTTGATCCTGAAGGTGCAGCCAAAAGTAATTTTTAGTCTTTGTAAACATATCTCAAGATAGATATTTGTATACTATTTTTTAATGATGCTATGAGAATGGATGTGCATCATGGGAAATGTAGTCCACCAATGTCTGCACAGTCGAAGTTACCCATCACGGCCTTAAGTAGGGTTTGCACAGTAACAGGCTGCGAGGGTCTGCCTCAATAAATACATAACAAGCAAATAAACAAGTGAACCAACATGCAGAATTTAGATTGGGATACCGGGCCTGATGATACATTTCTTACGTTATAGTATTGTAAATGTTTTCAGACTCCTGGTTAAGTCAATAAACCTGTTCATGTTATGAATAATCAGTTATAGAAGACATAGCATGCATACATACATACGTGTGTACAAATGTACTTATAGGGCACAAACTATTTAATACATTTCTTATACATTTATTAGGCCAGTCAGAACCAGGAACCAGCAAGCTCACCTCTCTTATCATCTATTGCTGAAAGGTAATTATATCCACAAGTTCTGTTTTGTTAGAGCTGACAAACACAGTACATCCTTATAAGCCCTGAGCTGAAACTTTTTTTCACAATATACAATTACTATAGAACACATCAGCCCCAATACATAAAATAACACTTGTTCGGTACTCTGAATATGGGTAGTCAGTCTTGCAGGGCTGACTTACATGTAGCGCCCATGCAGACTGGGCCACTAACAAGCCTGTACTTCAACCTCACCAACTACCTCCAGCAACTTCCTCCAGGACCAGTGTCAGCAGAAATGAACACAGCATGTGGAATGTGGTGACGTAGTATCAATCACTGGGATTGTGCTTGGTTCGTACTCATACTGGACAAGGAAGCTACTACTTATAAACAGTGAAGGAGAAGGAAAGGCCACTAGTAATGGGTTTTGATTCACGTTGACATGAGGTAGACACGTCTTAAATAAACACAATGCTATGTACACAGGGTTCAGGTGGCAAATAACTTTCAGATCTGGATAGCATCTAAAGAATTGAAATGTTGAGCCCCGTTGTAAACCATGCATTACATACAAATAAATAGTACACGAAAACGAAATTGTTTAATTCTAGCCTTAAAGAATAATAAACAGTATTCTTTAAGGTCTTACAATGCAGTAAAATATACTGAATATCTCCATAATGTGTCACGGAGAACGTAAACAAGTAATACGCTTTACTTTAGATATCACACAGATCTGTGTTTCCATGACAGACCCTTAAGAAAATAAACAGTATTTTTCATATCTTTGTCATACATGTTCCATCGATGGGCATAGACCTATAGATGTGTATTGTAATTAAGTTATTTTAAATCACCATGTTTTATTCTTTCCTGGAACCATATTTTGTTTATCTCTGGATACAATGTTTTTCCTGGTCTACATAAATGTGTAATTGTTGGGGTTTCTGACTCACTGGTTGGGTTATATTGATCTCTGTCCAATACAAATAAAAAACTGTGAGCTATAATTGAAAACACAATATTTCCTTTTGATGGAAGTTGGCCTCTATGTTTGAAAGCTTTATCCACCTAACAATGTAAACATGGTCAGATATGTCATCAGTTAATCAATTTTTTCTGTTAAATTACAAAGGTGTCCACTAATTCATTTGATTAATTTCTATTTATTAAGGTTATATATATAACAATTGGTTGCCAAAACTGTATTCAGATCTCAGGGTCTTCTAGAGCAGTGTTTCCCAACCCAGTCCTCAAGGCACACCTACCAGTCCAGGATTTAGGTATTACCCAGTTGTGTCTAAGGTGGGGTTTTTTCTTCTTTGTAAAAATACCTTAGACACAACTGGGTAATCCCTAAATCCTGGACTGGTAGGTGTGCCTTGAGGACTGGGTTGGGAAACACTGTTCTAGAGGCCGAATTTTCAGGCTCTCCTACTCCCCTGAATATTCCTGTTCTCTCGCGGTTTTTCATTGATTTGGATAATGCAAGAGTCAAGCAGTAAGTCTCTCCTTCCCCGTCACCAAATGATTAAAGGGACACTCCAGTGCCAGGAAAAACACAGGACATCCTTATATGCTGATTTCCTGGCATTGCAGGTCCGTTTTCCTGGCACTGCAGGTTTCCTCTCCCTCCCACCCTCCAATCCCCGGTTGCTGAAGGGTTGAAAACCCCTTCAGTAACTTACCTGAGGCAACTGACCTGCGCATTAGGTCTCCCAGGCCGGTGGGCGGGATCAGTCTCGCCCACCGGCCGACGCAATGCAGAGGATTAGCGGGGGCAGAGGAGAAAGCAGCGACGAGGGACCCCTTCAGCAACCGGGGATTGGGGGGTGGGAGGAAGAGGGGACCTACAGTGCCAGGAAAACGGATTGTTTTCCTGGCACTGGAGTCCTTTAAATAGATACAGAGCACTGGCCAAGGGTGTGAATGACTGTGGTATGTCCCCCATGTATTAAATTAGTATCCCCCAACCCAGCTGTGGAACTGAAATATGTCCCTGCATTCCAGTGGTTAAAAAAAACTAAGACAAATGGTAATTATTCTGTCCCACCTGTCTCAGGAGTGATATACATAATATTTCAATGTAGGGTAATAACTGCTTGATCCAAGGATTAATCTGACTGCCATTCTGGGGTCAAGAAGGAATTTTTTTCCTAGTTTGTTGCAAAATTGGAAGTGCTTCAAACTGGGTTTTTTTGCCTTCTTTTGGATCAACAGCAAAAAACAAATGTGAGGAAGGCTGAACTTGATGGACGCAAATCTCTTTTCAGCTATGTAACTATGTAACTATGTAATATTAACTGTTCGAGCACTATAATTTTACATTTGAAAAATGTTGAAAGTGCTGCTATCAAGTAACTATTCAAATTTAAAGTGTTTCAATAGATAAGCTAGACACTGTTGTTATCACATATTCCAATTTAAAATAATCAGTCAGTTATAATCACGCTGATATCTGAACAAATGGCTCTTTGCGCTGCAAACGACATTCTTTTGACATCTGCTCGTTCCCACATTGCCACTTCTAATCTGCATGATTTTTCAAGGGCTGCCCTATTTCTTTGGATTTTTTTACCCCTTGCCATCAGATTCTCCACTAGTCCCCAGTCCTTTAAGACGTCACTGAAAACACACCTCTTTAGGACAGCTTTCCATCTTTCTGGATGACTCTTCTCTCATTTCACTGCCCTCGTCAGTTCCTCGCCTCCATAGCCCAGCTCAGTCTCTCTCTTGCCACTGGTCGGTTCTTTCACACACCTCTTTTACTAGCTATTTCTTCACAGTCATCTTTTTCATCGATCCCTACCGTCTCTGAAATGCTTTTATTTCTCTTGTTTGTCTTTACTCCTTTATCAAAGATTGTAAGAACGTTTGAGCAGGGTCCTCTTCACCCCTTGTCTCAGTTATATTCCGTCTCTAGATTACTTGTTGTCAGATATTCCATTTTATAACTGTACAGCGCTGCAGAATATGTTGGCTCTATATAAATGATGATAATAATACTAATAATATTAATGATCTCTTAATCTCTCCTTTTCATTTTCTTTTGTCTCTTAACTCATGTTACTTCTTGTGTATCTTTTAACCAGTGCTTACCTCTTTACTGTTTCTGAACTCTCTTCTGGTTCCTGTACATACATACATTGACTTGCATACACACATACATTCAAATGCAATCACACATGCACTCACATTCAAATATGGACACACTCACAGTCACATTCACACAAACACATGCACAGTCACTTATATTATTACAATGGCACTTGTCAAGAGGTGGGATATACTAGGCAGCAAGTGAACAGTCAGTTCTTGAATTTCATGTGTCGGAAACAGGAAAATGGGCAAGAAAAAAGATCTGAGTGACTTTACATAGAATGTGACAGCAGATAAGAACCATTCGGCCCATCTAGTCTGCACCAGTGGCGGATCCAGAGCCTGAACTCAGGAGGGGCACTTGTAGATTATTTAAGAAATAATCCAGGCACAATAACCACTATAGCTCAGTGTAGTAGTTATGGCACCCTTAGTGCCAGGATCCCATCCCAGAGTAAGTAGTCAAACCATTTAAGAACAGTTTGATTACTTACCTGGGGTCTGCTGGGATATGGGGCATAGAAGCAGTGGTATGTGTTAGGGGTGAAGTGTGTATGAAAGGTGCAGTGTGTGTGTGAGCGGTGAAATGTGTACGTGAGGGTGGCAGTGTAGGCAGGGACGTATTAGCTGCGAGGCAAACAAGGCATTTGCCTTGGGCGGCATTTTTCAGGGGGCGGCAAAAAACACCGCCCCCAAATGCCCAGGGGAAATGCCTTGTTAGCCTCACGGCTAACAGACATGCCGAGCGGGCGGCGCTGGCTGCTGTGCGGGCGGCTGGCGAGGGAGCACTTCCTCTGAGCGGCCTGCTCAGCTCCCTCGCGCGCCGCAGAGTGAGGCTGGGAGCCGGAATATGACGTCATATTCCGGCTCCCAGCCTCACTCTGCGGCGCGCGAGGGAGCTGAGCAGACCACTCAGAGGAAGTGCTCCCTCGCCAGCCGCCCGCACAGCAGCCAGCGCCGCCCAGCCTGACCGGCAGCCACTGGACCACCAGGGAGAGAGAGACCCCCCCAGCACTCCCAAAGGTAAGGAGGCGGGGGGTTAAATTAAAAAAAAGTTAATGTGAGTGATTGTGTGTGTGTGTGTGTATGTGTCTGACTGTGTGTGTATGTGTGTGTGTTTGTGTCTGACTGTGTGTGTGTGTTTATGTCTGACTGTGTGTGTGTGTGTGTTTGTGTCTGACTGTGTGTGTATGTGTGTGTGTATGTGTCTGACTGTGTGTATGTGTTTGTGTCTGACTGTGTGTGTGTTTGTGACTGTGTGTGTGTGTCTGACTGTGTGTGTGTATGTGTCTGGCTGTGTGTGTTTGTGTCTGACTGTGTGTGTGTGTGTGTGTGTTTGTTTGTGTCTGACTGTGTGTGTGTGTTTGTGTCTGACTGTGTGTGTGTGTCTGTGTGTTTGTGTCTGTCTGACTGTGTGTGTGTGTATTTAGAAGGTGGGGCAGGGGGAAATGGTTGGGTGGGGGTGGCGCGGGGGCAGGGGGGTGCCTGAGTTCTGTCCTTCCTAGGGCAGCACAAAACCAGGATACACCACTGAGTGTATGTCAGGGTTGCAGTGTGTGTTAGGGGGCAGTGTGTGTGAGAGAGCTGCAGTGTGTGTGCGAGCAGTGCAGTGTGTATGTGAGGGGGGGCAGTGTGTGTGAGAGTTGCAGTGTATGTGTGTTTGGGGCAGTGTGTGTATGGGGGGGCACTGTATGTGTGTGTGGGACAGTGTGTGTATGGTAGGCACTGTATGCGTTTGTGGGGCAGTGTGTGTATGGGGGGGTACTATATGTGTGTGTGGGGCAGTGTGTGTATGGGGGGCACTGTATGTATGTGTGGGGCAATGTGTGTTTGGGGCAGTGTGTGTGCGGGGCAATGTGTGTATGGGGGGCACTGTATGTATGTGTGGTGCAATGTGTGTATGGGTGGGGCACTGTATGTATGTGTTGGGCAATGTGTGTATGGGGGCACTGTATGTATGTGTGGGGCAATGTGTGTGTGGGGCAATGTGTGTATGGGTGGCACTGTATGTATGTGTAGAGCAATGTGTGTATGGGTGGGGCACTGTATGTATGTGTGGGGCAATGTGTGTATGGGGCACTGTATGTATGTGTGGGGCAATGTGTGTATGGGGCCAGTGTGTGTGGGGGCAATGTGTGTATGGGGGGCAATGTGTGCATGGGGGACAATGTGTTATGGGGGCACTGTATGTATGGGGGCACTGTATGTATGTGTGGGGCAATGTGTGTATGGGGCAGTGTGTGTGGGCAATGTGTATGGGGGCAGTGTGGAGGCAAAGTATGTATGGGGGGCACTGTATGTATGTGTGTGGGGCAATGTGTGTATGGGGGCACTGTATGTATGTGTGGGGCAATGTGTGTATGGGGCAGTGTGTGTGTGGGGGCAATGTGTGTATGGGGAAGTGTGTGTGTGGGGCAATGTGTGTATGGGGGCAGTGTGTGTGGGGGGCAATGTGGGTATGGGGGGCAGTGTAGGTGGGGGGGCAAGGAGGGTAGGGAGGCTTTTTAATATATTTTTTAAAATTTGTATTTAATAAAATATATATTTATGTCCCCCCTCCCTTCTTACCTTTAATGAGGGAGGAGGGGGGACATTTCACAATCCCTTGTGGTCCGGTGGTGAATCCCTGGTGGTCCCATTGAGGCTAGAGTTCACTCTCGCGAGATTTGGAGCATTGCCGTGGTAACCGCGGCAACGCTCCGTGCAGGCTGAACTCCCGGGTCCTCCCTCCCCTGCCGGCTGGCAGCACAGTGCCTGTGGACCGGGGAGGGAATTCACTGATCTCCCTCCCCAGTCCACAGGCACATTGCAGGGATGGCACTTGGACAATGCCAGCGCTGCATTAGCCAGCAGGGGAGAGTCCCTGGATCCGCCACTGGTCTGCATGATTTTCTAAATACTTTAATTAGTCCCTGGCTTTATCTTATAGTTAGGATAGCCTTATGCCTATCCCACACATGCTTAGACTCCCTCACTGTGTTAACCTCTACCACTTCAGCTGGAAGGCTATTCCATGCATCCACTACCCTCTCAGTAAAGTAATACTTCCTGATATTATTTTTAAACCTTTGCTCTTCTAATTTAAGATTATGTTCTCTTGTTGTGGTAGGTTTTTCTTCTTTTAAATATGGTCTCCTTCTTTACGGTGTTGATTCCCTTTATGTATTTAAATGTTTCTATCACATCACCCCCGTCTCGTCTTTCCTCCAAGCTATACGTGTTAAGTTCCTTTAACCTTTCCTTGTAAGTTTCATCCTGCAATCCATGAACCAGTTTGACAAGGGCCAAATAGTGATGACTAGAAGGCTAGTCCATCTGGTGTGATCACACAGAAGAGTCACTGTAGCTCAAATTGCTGAAAAACTTAAAGTTGTCCATTATAGAAAGGTGTCAGAACAAACAGTGCATCATAGTTTGCTGCATATGGGGCTGTGCACCTTCAACTGCTCTATGTCCCTGTTGACCTTAAACATGCCACTGTAGTACCTATCCTAAAGAAAAATATCTTGACCATTCCTCACCCTCTAACTATTGTCCCATGTCCCTGCTCCCTTTTTCCTCAAAGACTTGTCTTTACCTGTATGTCTCACTTCCTCAATTCCAACTCTCTCCTTGACCCTCTTCAGTCTGGCTTCTGCTCTCTCCACTCTACTGAGACTGCTCTTATCAAAGTTACTAAAGACCTAATCGCAGCTAAATCCAAAGGCCACTACTCCATACTAATTCTTCTTGACCTCTCTGCTGCCTTTGACACCGTTGATCGTGCTCTCCTTCTTCAAACTCTTCAATCACTCGGTCTCTGTGACTCTGTCCTCTCATGGTTTTCCTCTTAACTCTCCCCTCATTCAGTGTCTCCTTTTCTAATGATACCTTCTCCCCTCGTCCTGTATCGGTTGGAGTCCCCCAAGGCTCTGTCCTTGGTCTCCTTCTATTTTCTCTTTATACTGCCTCTTTTGGATTCCACTACCACCTGTACGCTGATGACACCCATATAGATCTCTCCTCCCCTGCCGTCCTGCAACGTGTTACTGCTTGCCTTTCTTCCATCTCTGACTGGATGTCCTCCCGCTTTCTGAAACTCAATCTCTCTAAAACTGAGCTCCTTCTCTTTCCTTCTCCTAATATTGATCCTTTTCTTTCGCTCTCCCTTCAAGTTAATGGTATGCACATAAGTCAATCCTTGCAAGTGCTCTGTCTTGGCATCATACTTGATTCTGGCCTCACCTTTGAGCCTCACATCTAATATGTTGCCAAATCCTGTAGATTCCATCTTAAAAACATAGCCCGCATCCGCCCCTTTCTTACACAAGATGCTACCAAGGAGCTTGTCCATGCTCTAGTAATTCCCCGCATGGATTATTGTAGCCTTCTCCTAACTGGTCTTCCCAAAAACTGTATTGCCCTGCTACAGTCTGTAATGAATGCTGCTAGCAGACTGATTTCCCTCTCTAGTCTGTCCTCTCACACCTCACCCATTGGTCAGTCCTTACACTGGCTTCCTGTATCCCATAGCAGTCAATTCAAAGTGCTAACCCATACATATAACGCACTGAACAATTCTAGCCCCTCTTATATCTCTTCACAGATCCATAGATATGCCCCTTCTCGGTCTCTCTGCTCTGCCCGTGACCTTCTCGTGTCCGCTGCTTGCACCCGTACAGCCAACTCATGCTTGCAGGACTTCTCGCAGGTGGCTCCCTTCCAATGGAATAGCCTGCCTTCCGCCATCAGACTCTCCCCTAGTCTTCGATCGTTTAAGAAGTGCTTTAAAACCCATCTCTTTAGGAAAGCTTATGGCCTCCCAGAGTAACCCCTACCTTACATACCTGTCCCTTGCTCTCTCCTAGGGCAGCACTCTACTCTCTCCTCCAGCTCTGCTTCACTCCCACCTTATTTGATTTCTATTTCTGTCCTAATGTGTTTTATACCCCATCTTCTATAGATTGTAAGCTTGTTTGAGCAGGGTCCTCTTTAGCCTATATTGTAAAGCGCTACGGAATCTGTTGGCACTATATAAATGGCAAAAATAATAATAATAATAAAGATGGCTGTAAGAAAGGTTGAGTCTTACAAGGACAAGTGGAACGTGATTTCCTCCAAAATGTATTTATACATGATATTTATTTTTAATTAGTGAGATGGTATATTGTAGACTTGAAAATTTGTTTTGGTCTAAACTGGAATTTAGGTGGATTGGGTGATCTGTCAATTTCACAAACTCTGATCAAAACTGTTTCCGAATCATGAACAAGATGAGCTACCCAATCAGTGGCTGAACATGTTAGTTTTGATTATTGGTTCTGAATTATGTCCATGTAGAAGAGAAAAAAAAGATGATTGATGTGAAAAATATGATTGATGGCTTGGAGACAGTCACAAAAAGTTGTATATTATATTTTTGATAAATATATTAATATAGATTTGATTTGATTTTTTTACTGCTCTTTAATCACTGTTGCTTACTTTTTCTCACTCGATCCATGAACCATGGTGGGAAATGCTCCTATTAGTGTACTGTTAAATATATACATAATATTTATATTATGTATTGTGTATATTTTGCAGTACATTGATTGGCCAATTTTTGTGCCCTTTTGCTTCATCTGATTTGTTTCCGAAAGGGGTTTTCAGTACAGAAATCCTGCAGAGTAGAACATGTCTAAAATGTGGGCAACCCAAAAAAGTTAAATTTTATGGGAATATGGTTCATCCAAGGCAAATTTTCTCGCCGTGCACAGTCTAGTATTTTGTAACCTCACCTCGGTGAGAATTAAAACTCCAATACGAAATGCTAGGCTGATTCAGTGCCAGAATACTTTTAGTTTTTTCTGGAGCACTGAGGACATCAAGTGGCTAATTTTGTAATTGCAATTGATAGTTGCAGATTTATTTATTTATTTTATTTTATTTATATGATTTAGATGATTTATTACAAAATAGGATTGCAACACTACAGGCTCCTTAAAATCAATAGCATACTTGCAATAGAATGGATTTTGTCAATTTTCTTCATTATAAGGTAATCTTCAAAATATTAAAGTAAAAAATATTCAGCAAAACTGAAATAGTTAATAGCATGGGAGGATGATTTTGTAACAGGAGTTGGCTGTCTTTTGTCAGACCTGAACTGGCACTAAATATAGGCCTGGGCATTTAAAGGGACACTATAGTCACAAGAATAACTACAGCTTATTGTATTTGTTCTGGTGAGTAGAATCGTTACCTTCAGGCTTTTTGCTGTAAACTCTGTCTTTTCAGAGAAAATGCAGTGTTTACATTACAGCCTAGTGATAACTCCACTGGCCACTCCTCAGATGGCTGTTAGAGATCCTTCCGGGGTCATGGCTGCCTAAAATGCATCCAAACATTCAGTGTCTCCTCCCTCTGCATGCAGACACTGAACTTTCCTCATAGAGATTCATTGATTCAATTCATCTCTATGAGGAGTGGCTGATTGGCCAGGGCTGTGTTTGAATCATGCTGGCTCCACCCCTGATCTTCCTCCTTGTCAGTCTCAGCCAATCCTATAGGGAAGCATTGTGATTGGATCAGGCCACCACTTCTGATGATGTCAGGAGACTGCTTGTTTTTCTGAGACAAACAGCATGCAGATCTACAGCTTCAGGCTTGAATACAGTAAGATGTTGCTTTATTTAGAGGCATGAGGGGGAAAGGTGAGCTAGAGCGTGGATTTAACACTATAGGGTCAGGAATACATGTTTGTGTTCCTGACCCTTTAGTGATCCTTTAAATTAAAATCATCCCATAAGCAATAAGTTGCACGGAGCCTGGGCTAATCATGTTTCTCACAGTTTCACTGGTTCTCTTCTTGTATTTTTGAAGTCCATAGCCAAAGCACACATCCACTTCCCTCACTTAACAAATACAGGGAGAGATACAACCTTCATGATAAACCAAGGCTCAGCAAGATTTAATGGAACACTATTGTATTAGGAATATTCCTAACACTATGGTGTCCCTCTGCCCCCACTCTCCCTTCCTATTGCTATCACAGGGTAAAAAAAAATAAAAAATGTGTAACTTTCCTTATTCTGGCACGGAGTCCCTCGGCACTGGCTCCATCTCCACCAAGGCACCTAGAAGGAAGGTAAATCAAGAGCACTTAAATATTCTCTTTTCCAGTGACTGACAGAGTAGAAGGATGCCTCTGTGGACAATGGCCCAAAACATTGAGTCGTTCATTTCTTTCATGCTTTTAGACTTATTATTTTAGCTCATGGCGTTCCTTCATCCATGAACTCTGTGTCCTCTCTGGTTTTCCTAATCGTTTTCGCAAAATCCTTCTCTCAAATCCTAAATAAAATTAGTAACCGATTAAAATTCTATATATGACTTGTGGATAGATGCTGCACTGCTAGGGATTGGAACGTGAATCCCTCTTAATACTGTGAAAAATAACTTTTACATATGAAATATAGAAGTAATGAAATTTAGGACACCTTCTGCAAATTAAGCCCTGTATGGTTCCCATAGAGTCTGTTTTTCAACCCCTAGGGGGCAAGCAACTCCTAGAGATTAGAGCCCCCTCCTTGAAGCTTACCTTTAACCCCAAACAGGGGATGGGATCTTAGCAGAGGATGCACACAAACCTTATTCCCAAGAAATTGGTAAAACCAACAGCATCATATGTACCCCATCTTTGGCAGGTCCTACTCTAACAGCCTAATGTTGCTGTTAAGTGGATAACGGAGTATTCTGGATTTTCTTTTTTATTGTATAAATTGGCTCCCAGCAGCACCCTGTTTAATGCATGTTTAGGTGAGTGCAGCCAGACCCTTGTTTTCTCATATATATATATATATAGCCAACTCCTTGGTTTTGCACCCCTCCCTGTCACAGGTGCCTCATCTCAGTAACCCTATTTTCCTGACATTATTCATGGCAGCATTTACTCATGGGTTAGCTCCTCCCCTCACAGCAGAAAGGACAGGAAATAGAACTCTGAAACTGGTATAAATAGATCCTCCCCCTTCCCATCAGGCAGTCTTTTTTTCCTGTCCTGCACAGCAGTTTGGAAGGAGTCTGCTTATGCAGGCCTATATTTTTTCTTTTATGCTCACCAGGCAATATTTTTGTAGCCATGCCGGGGTTCAGCCTCTAAGCCCTGAGGACCCAGCAACGCACTATTGTTAATACTGCAAACCTGGGTACCCCCTTTAGTGACCGGGGGTTGGACCCAACCTCTCCCTTAAGGGATGAAAATGGTCCACTGCATGCCAAGGTTCAGCCTCTTATCCCTGAAGACCCAGCAACAGGCCAGCTTGGGTACCCCCTCACGGGATGTATGTGATATACTGCCTACACAAAGCCAGGCCAGGGTTCAGCCTATTATTATTATTATTATTATTATTATTATTATGATATTTATAGAGCGCCGTCAAATTCCACAGCGCTTTACAATGGGTGGACGAACAGACATGTAATTGTAACCAGACAAGTTGGACACACAGGAACAGATGGGTTGAGGGCCCTGCTCAATGAAGACCCTTATCCCTGAAGACCCAGCAAACAGCACATCTGTAAGAGTTGCCAGCCTGGGTACCTCCTTCAGCAATCAGGAGTCTGACCTATCTCTCTCCCTGAGGGGATGACAGCAGCCCACTGAATACATGAGGCCCAGCCGAGTCTAAGCCCTTATCCTTGAAGACCCAGTAAACAGCACTTCCATAAGGTGACTACCTGGGTATTCCTGTTCTATGTGTTCCACCTTGTATGGGGTTGGTTAAACCTTCTCCCACTGGTGATGATGGACGGCATATGGGGTACAGATGGAAGCCCATAGTTTAAACAGTTTAAGCTGTCAGTTTAAATCCCCATTTTGCTGCTGAAACACAGGCCTACAGCTGTTCAGGTAAGTGCATTAGTAATTAGATTAAAACTAGTATAGGCACCTGGGTCTCTGTTCTTTCAGTCCCTCCCAGTTGCTTACATTAGGCTTCCTTCTAACAAATAGGTCACATTTAGGTAAGTTTATACATGAAAGGATGCTTGGTGCAAATGAGTGCTGATAATGCAAGGAGGCATTGTGCAAAAGAGTGCTTATAATGGATATCCAGGCTGTATAAAGTCTGCTGGAATTTCACAGTGCTGAAGAAATATCCAAGGTAAGAGAACTTTCCTGGGTGACTGAAGTACTCACATGTATATGATAGTGTGACGAAGTGCCCTTCGCCAGTTGGTTCTGGAGAGGCCTACTTGCCAGCCTCCTCCACTGTGACTGACTCTTTCATGTATCTGGCTTTAAAGCCCCTAGTCTACCTTCAGACAGACTATTTATGTAGGCTGCTTTATTTATCTTATGTTTTAGTCACCCTGTACCCATTATAGGTGCAGGGTGTGTGTAATGTAATTGTTTATAGTGTGTGTGTGTGTGTGTACTGTGTAATGTATTGCCTGCTCTCTTGTATTGCTGGGGTTTGCTACCAACTAGGTGGGTTTGGCTATGGAGCTGGTCTAGTGCCCTCTGTTGGTAGCAACAGCAATATGCACTACCTGAATTGCAAGACTGGTTCATTTGCATATTTGGGTAGATTTGCATATTGCTAATTCTGCAGGCAGGTGAGATATTTACTGTTAAATATTGTCTCCCCCCACCCCTTTAAAAATGTGCCATTGTGTTGTTATAAGTCACTGTGTGTTTCTTGATATGGTTTGACTGTTTGTGATTTTATTGAGGTTTCACAACAATGTTATTGTGGTGACCCTATTGGCTGGTCCCAAGGGAAATAAAGGTTTTGACAGTTCTTCTTGATCCCTCTAAATGTAGCTTTGTCTCGTTATTGGAGGGAGCTGTTATAATCACACTGGGGATTGCTATACTCTGCATGCTCCCCTGAGCTTGAGTCACTTAGCTCTTTTAAGAGCTTGTTCCTGACACGCTCTCCTTGGAGGAGGGGTCTTCACCACACAGTCCTGGATGCTGGAGGTTCATACAGGGTGGAAGGAAGAGTTCTTTCCCACACAGCCCTGGAGGACAGAAGCTGGTCCAGGGTGGAAGGAAGACGGCGAGACTCCAGTCAAGATACGGCGGTTGCGGAGTCTGCGGTGGTTGTGGTGTCTGCTGCAGCGCTTGGAGTCCTCAGGAAGCGCTAGGAGCATCCGTCAACGGAGGGTACTCAGTCGGAGTACAAGGAGCTCCGTTACAGATAGGTTTTAAAAACCTAACCCTAAGTCTACACGCACACTTGTTCCTATCAAGATATGTGGCATTGATTGCTGTTATCTGTGCATTATCGCAAATAAGCAGGCTTTTACGGACAGTGGAAGAATATACTGAATATGAGACCACGGGGCCCCAGTATCCATACATAATCTGGTGGTGGTACAGCATCGGTATGTTTTCACTTTATGCTCTAACATATGAACAGAGTGTGTCCAGTATATGCTCCACGTATGGGTTACTATAAGGACACGGCCTCAGTGTATGTATCCACTACATGCTCTATGTTTGAGTTACTATGAGGATAAAGCCTCAGTATATATATCCACTACATGCTCTTTGTAGGAGTTACTAGGAGGATACGGCCTCAGTATATATATCCACTATATGGTCTATGTAAGAGTTACTGTGAGTACACTGCCTCAGCATAAGTATCCTCTATATGATATATATATATATATATATATATATATATATATATATATATATATATATATATATATGAGTTTCTATTGAGACACAGCCTCAGTATATGTATCCGCTATATGCTCTGTGTGAGGTTTTTATGGGGACAGCCTCAGTATATGTATCCATTATAGGCTCTATGTATGAGTTACAATGAGGACACTGCCTCAGTTTATGTATGCACTACATGCTCTATGTGTGAGTTACTGTGAGGACACAGCCTCAGTATATGTACACACTATAGGATATATGTATGAGTTACTATGGGGACACAGCCTCAGTTTATGTATCCACTATATTGTCTACGTATGAGATGATCGGAAGTCTCGGCCTCAGTTTGTGTTCTTTATTTGCTCTGATAACACAGCCTCAGTATATGTCCTCTACATGCTCTATATGTAAGTTGGTGTGGACATTGCTTCAGTGGATCTGTTCACTATATGCTTGATGTATTAGTGGAAACACAATATAGGTGAAAGATATGACACATCCTCTGAGTCCAATCTAATACAGGTTTTTTTGTGGGGGTTATTCACAACCTCAGTATATATGAGTGGTGTAATATGTGCATGAAGTTCTGTTGAAAACAGCCTCAATTTATCTCACTCATATAATCTTAATATGTGTGCAGGCATAGTGTCACTGTATATAGCAGAGGTAGGCTATGTATGATTACGGTTTAACCCATTAAGGACACATGACATGTGATGATTCCCTTTTATTCCAGAAGTTTGGTCCTTAAGGGGTTAAACAGACTCCATATATGTAACTGTGCATAAGGTGCTGTTAGAAACATCCACAATGTATGCAGGTTGGTAGTATTAGATAACCCTAATTTATACACGGCATTGGTAGATTTAATATATACAAATGATCTAAGGTCTGTTTTGCGCTGAAATGTAGCACTGCCCAATTCTAGCAAATACAAATGCACTGTTGTACTGGGTAAGTAATTATTGCCTACTGTGGATTTTCTATTTCAGTTTTTTAAATGAAGTAGATAAGGAAACATACTGCTTTTGGCTTTGTATTAGATTCCTTCTCCCACAGGTGTTTCAGGATAAGCAATTAACACATTTTACCACTTCAGATAGATTGCAGGTGTTACTGAACCTGTCTGAGTGCCTCTCCCAGGAGAGAAGGAGACCTGTTTTCCAAAATGAAGCATGGTAATGTTTAACATAATCAGTTTTTTTTTTGTGTGCACTCCTATGTATATATACATGAGATCATTCTACAAAAGATTTTCTATTGCCAGGTATCCTCTCCTCTCTGATCAAGATAGGGAATGTTTTTTCAATTGGTGACTAGAGATGTCGCAGACCCTCCCTCCCAGACCCTCCTACTTCCTGGACAGCATCCATGTTGAAGGCAGCTTCAACATGGATGCTGTCCAGGAGGTGGGAGGGGCTGGGAGGGAGGGTCTGCCGGAGATTGGCAGGGATGTGTCAGCTGACCGGAGTTCGCCGTAAACCGTTCGCAGGAAGTTCACGGACGGTTCGCGACATCTCTATTGGTGACAGTGTTTTACCTTCAGATATATGCTGATTACTGATGCACAGCTTAGTAGATCATACTGGTTGCAGGAGCACAAATTGGGCTATTTATTGATCTCATAAGTAGGTAACGCTGAAGCCATTACCTGATTTAAAAGCTGTTAATATTGGTTTTTTCTTTCACCTGGTCATAACCTTTTATTCTTTAAATCTGAATTCATTTTCTTAAAGCATACATCTTATATTCAGTATTCTCTTTTATCCCTTGGGGACCTGAAAGTTTGGCAATCCCTTTAGTATATGTCAGGAGTGGCATGCTTTTGGTTCTTAAGGAGTTAATGATCAGAAACTTCTGACCGATTCCCCTGTTGTGAAGGGGAACATTATAATTTCCTTTCTGCAATAAAGGTATTCTTTTAGGCTCATATGCTCCAGGTAACTTTGATGCTGTGTATTGCAAGTATTTTAAGGTCGTTCCAGTTCCCAGACCATTCTACCAGGTTTACTATTTCAGGTAAAATTCACCTACTGCCTGAACAATAGAGGAAATCCCTAAACAGGTAGTTCCATTACGGACCTCTCTTCTGATATTCATGGGGATTCTTCTAGGTGTCCTTATATCTGAAATTTGCAAACAATGTGTGACTTTAAATGGTTGACTTATCCTGCATAATATAATGTAATGCAGCTTGTTGATGACAAACATTTGACTGATATGTTTTACAGGGTCTCCGTACCTAGATGTGTATAAGTCATGGTCACTCCTAACGTTGCATTGATTTAATACTTATGGATTATATGCTTGTTTTTTTTTTGATATCTTGCAGATATAACAAGCTGCTTATCATCACCATAGGCTCTGCCATAAGTACTTCTTCACTATCTGAAGACAAGGTAAGAGTAAGTATGCCGTTGTTGTTCTCATAAGGATTACAGAATATCTTCTACTACCCTGCTTATTATGTGTCTGTTGTCACAATGTATAATGTGCCTCTGGTTTCCACCTTCCCATCAGTATCTTGCCTAATATATATATATATATATATATATATATATATATCTTACTTATGTTGCACAACAGTCTCTAATAAATTTGATTATACTGTTTGGCATAATCTGTACTATTTACAAATATAGGTACTGACGTGGTTGGCCTCCTTATAAATTTAGTAGTTGCCACAAATTCTATGGTTCATACTGATATTTCTTTTTTTCCCTCAACTAATCTGTATATGATTCTTCTTGCCTTTGCCTAGTAATGTTATTGGTTTATTCCTCTCCTGTGACTGATCATTGCTGTATCAATTCATCCACGTTGTGTGGTAATGTTGAATCTGAATTTAGCAACATCGGGTCATTGTTGCAGTGTTTTAATAATAGACTCTTATTTCTCTACTAGGCTCTGCCTCTTTCTGATAGGCAGATATTGATTTGTTCCTGTATCTTCAGGTAAGTAGTTCACAAGGCAAGTGTGAATCATATTTAATAAATACATCCAGTAAGTAGTAGGATTCTCAGTGTAATTCTCCCCGTGTTTAATAGCATGGTGTGTCCGTTCTCTTCCAACATTATCTGCTTGTTCCAGTATGATCTCTGGAAGTCATGCCTTTGTTGAGGTTCTGATTTGATGATACCAATTCGTTTTTATGTCAGAATTACATTATCCTTCTCTAGCTTATGCTATCATGGCCTTAATTCCTATCTGACTCTATATCTATTCAGGATATTTCAGATATTGAATGGCAGGAGGTTGCTGACCTTGCAGCCTCTAGAGTAAATTATCTTGTC
>OW240916.1:295876079-295967514 GCA_933207985.1 Pelobates cultripes | reverse complement strand
GTTCTCTTTTAGATACACTGCTTGCTGCTGGAGACCAACTGTCTCCCCTTTTGTTGCACAGCTCTGCTGCCGGAGGGGGAGACCGACTGTCTCCCCTTTGGATACTCTAAGATGTCGCTGGGGAGAGGGGGTAATGGGCTCCTCTCCCGATAGAACACTCTGCCGCTGGGGAAAGGAGACTGAGCTCTCTATTCCCTGCCCATTAATGATCCGCCGCTGGGGAGAGGTGGTAGTAAGCTCCTCTCCCATACATACTTTCATCCTCTGTGGAGGGAGACCGACTGTCTCCGCTCCCAATACAGTTTCCTGCTGCTGGGGAAAGGGGACTGGGCTCTCTATTCCCGGTAGGACACTCTGCCGCTGGGGAATGGAGACTGGGCTCCCAATTCCCTGCTGTATCTCCCGCTGGGGAATGGAGACTGGGCTCCCAATTCCCGGCACATCACTCGGCCGCTGGGGAATGGAGACTGGGCTCCCAATTCCAAAAAAATCACGCTGCTGCTGGGGGGCAGGAACAACTACCTCTGCCCCCTGTAGCTCAGCCTGCCGCTGGGGAGGGAGGACGCTGCTCTCCTCTCCCTGCACTTTACACTGCCATCCCGGCATATCACTCTGCTGCTGGGGGGCAGGAAGAACTACCTCTGCCCCCTGTAACTCAGCCTGCCGCTGGGGAGGGAGGATGCTGCTCTCCTCTCCCTGCACTTTACACTGCCTTCCCGGCATATCACTCTGCTGCTGGGGGGCAGGAACAACTACCTCTGCCCCCTGTAACTCAGCCTGCCGCTGGGGAGGGAGGACGCTGCTCTCCTCTCCCTGCACTTTACACTGCCGCTGGGAAATGGAGACTGGGCTCCCAATTCCCGGCATATCACACTGCCGCTGGGGAATGGAGACTGGGCTCCCAATTCCCTGCATATCACACTGCCGCTGGGGAATGGAGACTGGGCTCCCAATTCCCTGTATATCACACTGCCGCTGGGGAGAGGAGACTGAGCTCTCTCTGTCCCGCAACTGTAGCTGCCGGTGGAGGTCCACCCACCGTGGCAGCTGACCGTCACCCTCTGCCCGGTACAGCAGAGTCTTGAATACTAGACTCCTCACGAACTTCACGGATTTCTCAGCTGGATTAGGTCCGAAGAAGTTCAGCCACAACCACATCATACGGTCAAATTCCTGTACAGAGTATCTGTACTCCACTGCTGGTTCCATTCTGTTGCTGTCAGGGTCGCTGTACTGAGACATGCGTTGCCCTCAAATTGTAAAATCCACGGAATGGTGTCTCCTGTAGCTGTCCTTCTGGCTGTAGGAACGATCCCGCCGCTTGCCACCAATTGTAACGGACCGCTTTGCACACAAGGGGTAAAAACCGTTTAGGCGATCGGCCCCCTTTCCAGAGATTCAGGCACAGCTACTGCAGAACACCAAAACTCACGAACTGGATACAAAATAGCACTCCAACTCCCGAACTGGAACCTCCCAAATAGCTGCTAGCAGACGAACAGGAAAAGCAGACAATCCGCTTACACTCCTGGCAATCAGTCCCTAACAGCATACAGTGAATCCCCCCAAGAACGAGACAAGGCTCCGTGTTGAGGGCCAAGCAGTGGTCTGAGGTGCTGGCACACCCAGCCTGGTTTTTATTACAGTGTTTCAAATACAGGACCACCCACAGGGAGGGATAAAACAACCAATCATATCACAGTTACATCCCACATATTCCCTCCCCTTATCCTGAGAGGAAACCCAATTATACAAACAGTTAAAACATACTTTCTACCCAACTTTCATAACTCCAAAACCATACATCACATTCACATAAAATTACATATTCTCAATCAATCCATTCAGGGGAACAACATATTCAAAAATGGCACAAATCAGACAAGGGGTTCAAAAGTTAGTAAAAAGTCCCTTGTGACTAAATGAAGCATGGCTTTCTGGCCCAAACCAGTTTCAGAGTCTTCTATCCTGGAGATAAGTAATTCAATTATCTCCCAGGACAGACACAAGACTCCATTAAGCACATGGTTGCAAAGAGACACAAAACACTTTAAAATACATAAAGTCATATTTATTACATAAAACACAGACATGTAACATATCCCCAGATAGCTCAGGTCCGAGCGCACATTATTAAGTGAATGGCGCTCAGACCACACGAATACAGTTTAATCGCCATGGAGCTAAAGTCTTTACAGTCAGTTTCATACAAATGGGCTCCATGGGATTCCTATCTAGGGTATAACACATTCAAACAAATCTACTGAACCCCAGGCAGAAAAGCACGAATACAGCTTTTCTGCAGGCAAAAATAAAGTCTTTTAAAAGGGGGCCATAGTCCAGAGGCAGCAGGCGAGCAACCAGGCTTCTCCAATGCAATGTGGCGAGATTGGTCTCGTCACAATGGCTGAGTGTAAATATCACACATTTGACCAGAAAAAGAAAAAACCCAAACATCTATCTGGTCATTCTGGAGTTCTGAGTGGGTCACCAGGGCATATTGAATAGCTTCGCAGCCCTGCAGATGCTCTATCACTGTATATAGTGACGTCCCGTCTGCTGTGACCAGAATACATCCATGCTCTCATTTAACTGTGGATAAAATTTTGATGATTTGTGTGGAGTCCCTGAAGTAAGACCTGAGTTTGGTTACTGGTTATTGTAGAAATTTGTCCATATAGTCTGAAGTTAGGGAGCCTATTCCTGAAATAATAGGTCTACGTGGTGGATTTGTCAACCTCTTATGAGGTTTAGAGAGATGATAAAATACAGCCAACCTAGGATATTCACAAAGTAGATCGTCAAACTCCCTTTTGTTCAGGTTTTGCCCTCCTTTAGAAGTATAGATAATTCTTTTTTGAATTCTACACATGGATTATTTGACAGTACCACATATGTATCTGTATCGTTAAGTAGTTTTGTGCTTCCTGTTTGGTAGTCACAGAGATTCATTACTACTAGTCCCCTTCCCTTGTCGGCTGCTCTGATAACGATATCATCGTCTTCCATTAGGCTCTTTTGTGCTTTTCTCTCTTTTTTAGCCAGGTTATCTTTGAATCCTGGTTTATTCTGTATGGATCTGAGGTCCTTCTCCATTTTTTTCTCAAAAACCTTAATTAAATCATTCTTTGCTTGTTGCGGCCTGTAGAAAGTAGATTTAGGGTGTAGGTTTGTATGTTTATAGGGGAACTAAATTTGTTTTCTACAAAGAATCTTCAGATTGTTAATTTCCTAACATACTTGTTGAGGTTTATGTACATGTTGAATGTGGAAATGTCAGAATTGGGGGCAAATTTTAATCCCTTCTGGAGGAGTTGGAATTATTCCTTGTTGAGGGTACGGTCTGATAGGTTAAAGACTCATATGGCTTCCGCATTGTTGGACTCTGTGGTTGTGTTTGTTGGGCTTCTTCTAGTGCTCTTCTTATTCTTTTTCTTTGTATTGGGGACCAATTGGGGTCTCTCCAAGTGTGTTTTGGAGAGAAGGATCTCTCCCCTCTGTGGTCTAAAAAATTGGCCAGTGCTGGGTTTCTTGGGGCCAGTGGTTGGGGAGTAGGTTGGGGCTTTTCTCTCCTCTCAGTCGATTGTGTTGGCCTAGGTTTTTCTATTCTTTTATGCAGAGATAGGGTATTCCTATTCAAAATCTGATTGGCTGTGGATCTGGTATTGACATATGCTGTATTCTCTTTTTTCACATATGGTCGATTTGTCATCTCTCGAATTCCTCTGGTCATCTATCTATCATATGGTCTTTTGGCATAATGTTGTTTTTGATGTATGTGGGGTCTGTGCTCATGTCTATTTAGGAATTATATAGTATAATTACACTCAGTTACACACACACACACACACACACTACACACACATTCAAATACACACACTTAGATAAACACACTGACATACAGACACACAGACTCGAATACACACTGACACATACACATACTTGCATGCACACATGTCATACTTTACATATTTGCAGCCACACTCTTGTTAGCTTACCTTTGTGTACAGGGGGGTGGCTTTCTTGGCGTTTTGGCTGAGGCTGATGGGAGTGAGCATGCAGCACCCGCTCACTCCAGCCTCTACTGTACCTCCATGCTGCTGCATCCTATCTTCACTCCTCCTGGGTGGGCAGCTCTCTGTGAAGCTGGGAGGAAGTAGCGGTCACTTCCTCCCTGCCGGCTGAGATCACAGGGGCTCAGTCGGCTCTTAAAGGGCCAACACCCGACAGGGGTGCAAGTCATACACAATATAATGTAAATCACACACACCCACATTAGATTGTGTGTGTGATTTTCGTGATATTGTATATGACTCGCAGGTGTCAGGGAGCAGCATTCACCATGCGGGAGTCTCCCGGAACTACCGGGAGACTTGGGATTTCTGCAATATGCTTACATGGGTGATGCACCAGAGCCAGTTGTGAAGCATGGTCAGCAAATATGAATTCTCTCCCACATGTGCAGTCCAGATCTGAAAAGCCAACAGGTCCCATCTGCATGAGAGATATAACAACCTAAATAATTGTTTTGGCCTTCATTGGGTACACTGAACTAAGAGTGAATATCTGAATTACCCTTTTGACCTAGGTAAACCCAAGTCATGTGCAAATCACAAAACAAGTGTTTGAAAACACTGAGAATAGACAACAGCTCAAGCTTAAATTTGAGGAGTACCTCTGGATGTTTACGTTGTTTAAGCAGTGAGTATTACAGTTAAATTTAGTGTAGGGCCCACCAATATTGAGACATGGTGATGTAGTGGTGGGCTTATCACATTACGGCCATGTGGTAGAACTTATTTGTTTGCTAAGATGGGTGATTTTAAGAAGCCTTGTAAAATGTAAACTGTACTTTTTGTACGTTCTCTTCCTTATTCTGTATTTTGTGTATGGTTTTTTTTTTTGTTGGAACCACTTCCAAGAAATGCATGTTTCGGGTGTCCGCCCAGTTTCCCCCCTTTTTTATAGACATATTAAGGCTATGTGCTGAATTTTAGGCACCTATTAGCAACGAGTGAGGCTGAAACATTTGAAATCAACAATTAGTCAGGGGGCAAATATAGTGTATCTATCAATCTCTTGCACATCTGCCTTGTGCTGTACAAAAAAAGAGTGTTGACCACATACAATCCATCTATTTTTCATAGTTACCACGTCCATGATCGTGACCAGAGTTTATTGTCCATTACCCCTGTCATTAATCAGACACTTAATGTATTTACGGTAATTAGTGATACTTTTTCAAACCAGAAGCTTCTTGATAGACCCATATTTTAATGAGAATTAATTCATGACCTGACATTTCACAATAATAAACCAGAACTATTTCAGAACCTCTTCCAGGAAGGATTGAGGAAGAATATTATAAAAAATGAAATGAAAACTCAGCTTGTTGTTTGTCCAATTAATGAGTCATTGCTTACACACACGTACACACTGCTTTCTCTACACACTCATTGCATCAACTATAAACACACATCACATCCAGTAATGGGATTCAAATATTTTAGTAACCAGTTCCGACTTTTCATATTTTTCCAACTCCACAGGACCCCCCCCTGCAATCATGCAACACACACACACGCAAGCACATCGACACAGTCACACATATACACCATGGGGGGCAAGGGAATGCTATTAATGCAGTAAATGTCAATAAATGGCAATCTTGTCAATAAAAAGTAAATGCATAAACTTGCAAAGTGTGTGAGGGGGACATGGGGCAGCAAAGTGTGTGAGGGGGACATGGGGAGGCAGGGTGATTGTGAGAGGGACATGGGATAGCAGAGTGTGTGTGATGGGGACATGGGGCAGCAGGGTGTGTGTGAGGGGGAAATGGGGAGCAGGGTGTGTGTGAGGGGGACATGGGGAGCAGAGTGTGTATCAGGGGGACATTGGGAGGCAGGGTGATTGTGAGGGGGACATGGGGAGGAAGGGTGATTATGAGGGGGACATGGGGAGGAAGGGTGATCGTGAGGGGACATGGGGCAGCAGAGTGTGTGAAGGGAACATGGGGCAGCAGAGTGTGTGAGGGGGACATGGGGCAGCAAAGTGTGTGAGGGGGACATGGAGCAGCAGGGAGTGTAACAAAAAAATCAAGCACAGAAAGTAACTGTAGCAAGTGTGTAACTTTAGCAAAATCTCATGGTCACTACTCTATCCCAATTCTCTTTTTCTCTTTTCCCTTTTTGCATATTGCATCCTCTGTTTGTCATTCTTTTAATGCTTTTGTGTCTTTATCTAAATTGTGTGGTCTCTTAACCCCTCTTAACCCCTTTGTGTCACACTTTCACTCATTCAGTGGCTCATACACACACATTGGCTCATACATACACACACATTCACTGGCTTATATACACAAACACACACACACACACACTTGCTTTTACACACACTCCCTTGCTCATACACACTCATGGCCTGCCCCAACAAATATTTATTCTATATCTATTCTTTCTCCATCCACCTTTTCCCAATTGTCTAAATCCTTCATGTCCACTCCATATTTCTCAATCTCTGGTAGTGTTTCATATCTTTTTAATTCCTGTTTTTCCTGACTGTGGTCTATCTTCATCCTGCTGCCAAGTGCCATGAATGCCAAGGGTCACTGAGGGGGCAGTCTGATGGCAGACATTTATGGCAGAAACCATGGGCAGCAGCAGTGTGAGTAGCTGAGGCACAGAGAGGCAGAAGTTTCTGGAGTCTCAGTCTCATTACTCTCAGGCAGAGTAACTTTCTACCTGAGAGTAAAGAGACTGAGACTCCAGAGCCAACAGTCTCTGTAAATTCTCTCTCTTGCCATTCAACACCCGAGCCAACCTTAAAGGAACACTATAGTGCCAGGAAAACATACTCGTTTTCCTGGCACTATAGTGCCCTGAGGGTGCACCCACCATCAGGGTCCCCCTCCCGCCCGGCTCTGGAAAGGGGAAAGGGGTTTAAACTTACCTTTTTCCAGTGCTGGGCGGAGAGCTCTCCTCCTCCGATCCTCCTTCTCTCCTCCCCGTCGGCTGAATGCGCACGCGCGGCAAGAGATGCGCGCGCATTCAGCCGGTCACATAGGAAAGCATTCATAATGAGACAGCCACTAGAGAATTAGGGGGAAGGCTTAACCCATTCATAAACATAGCAGTTTCTCTGAAACTGCTATGTTTATGAAAAAATGGGTTAACCCTAGGTGGACCTGGCACCCAGACCACTTCATTAAGCTGAAGTGGTCTGGGTGCCTAGAGTGGTCCTTTAACAGCACCCATCAGACTAGATTAGTAATATACACTTACTGGGGTGGTGTGGCCACGTCATCTCCTCACCAACACCAACGGACTTGTAAAATTTTAGTAACAGTTTTGTGCAAACTGGCTGAATCCCACTAGAGATCACATCCCCTACACACACTGGATTCCCTATACACATACACTACATTCCCTAAACACACATTTTGTCATCTCCCCTACAAACACACACTACATCTCCTATTGCAGCTCTAAGTGGATGTGTAGCGCCTTCTGTTTATAACAAGGGACAAACAACTGCTGCTGCTCTGCCACAAAACTATAGGCTATATCGGAGGAGAAACTTAACAGAACACTTCCTGAAACAATTTTGACAGTAACAATCAACTGACAATAATCACATTCAAAAAATTACTGTACACCCATATTTCTTAGGACCACCACACATGCAAGATCACTGAAAGTGCAGTTTCAGTATGGGGTCCTTGCCATTGACAAACCCTTAATAGTGGTGCTATGGAGACAGGCTCAGGCACAGTGTTTGTGGAACCACCATCCTCTATGCCTAAGGTGTGCAAGAGTGCAGCCAATGACAAAAAGGACAAGGTGACGCCTGATAGAATCCCCCAACAACAAATGCTTTCTATCTTAAGAGGTGTGGAGTTGGACAATAGTGGCCTTGTGAGATGTCTTCCTGGAGATGTATTTGTAATATTGTTAAGCAAGCAAAGCAGGAAGGGGAATTTGATGTACTTGTAATGAGGTTTCTGAGGTAAAGGAAGTGGTTTGTGTTCTTGCCAATGATATACGACAGGTTGTGTCCACACTGTCATTCTTTCTGCCTGTGCATAACACTCAGAATGATAGACGAATGCGTATTAGGAACTTTAACTTGTGGCTTGATGAATGGTGTCGGGAGCAAGGATTTGGCTTTATTTCTCATGGTAGCTCTGTTTGGAATAGAAATGAACTGTACAAAAAAGATGGTTTGCATCTTTCTCAAAAGGGAACAAATGTTCTCAGTGAGCAGTTCAGAGGTTTTGCTAGGATGTATTTAAACTAGGGAGGAGGGGGGCAAAAGGGTGATAAAACATCAATCCAATTGCCCCCCAAAACAAGGACAGAAAGTAACTGTAGCAAGTGTGTAACTGTAGCAAAATCTCATGGTCACTACTCTATCCCAATTCTCCTTGACCTTTCTGCTGCTTTTGTTACTGTTGATCATCAAAGGCTTCTTTTCATCCTTCGTAATCCTGGTCTACAAGATACTGCTCTCTCCTGCAACTCCTCCTACCTCACCCAGCGCTCTTTTAGTGTTTCTTTCTCTGGCTCTGCCTCTTCCTCCCAACCTCTCTGTTGGTGTCCCCCAAGGTTCAGTCCTTGGTCCCCTACTGTTCTCGATCTACACGACCTCCCTTGGTAAACTCATCAACTCTTTTGGCTTTCAATATCACTTCTATGCACATGACAAGCAAATCTGATCTCTCCCCGCCCCTCTTGACAAGTATCTGACTGCCTTGTTGCTATTTCTAACTGGATGGCTACCCACTTCCTTAAAACTGAACCTGTCCAAAACAGAATTTCTGGTCTTTTCTCCCTCAAGTGTTGATACTCTCGTTTCTGTCTCCCTCCACGTTAATGGTGCTACCATCAGCTCCACCCTAGGCTCGCTGTCTAGGTGTTCTCTTTGACTCCGACCTCTCCTTTACCTCTGATGTCCAGTCGATCACCAAATCCGGTCGCTTCCATCTCAAAAACATTGCACGCATCCACCCCTAATTAACACCAGATGCATCTAAGGTGCTGGTCCATGCCACTGTCCTCTTGCCTTGACTACTGCAATCCACTTCTCAGTGGTCTTATGTGCTCCCAGCTTGCCGCATTGCAGTCTATAATGAATGCAGTGGCGAGGCTCATCTTGTCCGCCCTCGCCTCCAATGCCTCACCCCTCTGTCAGTACCTGCATTGGCTTCCTATAAGATATAGGGCTCAATATAAAATTCTGGTTCTTGCTTTCAGATATACATAATGCTACTCCCACCTATCTATCCTCACTAATATAAAAGTATGCCCAGTCTAGGCCCCTACGCTCTGCCAAAGACCTGCGTCTATCCTCTGTTCATACTCCCATCTATGATGCTTAGCTCCAAGATTTCTCGAGGGCTGCACCGTTCCTATGGAACTCCCTTCCCTTCTCCATTAGATGCTCACCAAGTCTCCACTCCTTCAAAAAATCATTAAAACTCACTTTTTCACAAAAGCGTATTAAACTGTGAATGGCTCCAAAAAACAAACAAAAAAAAAACACACTAAGTCTTCATTGAATACTATTCTAACAATCTACTTCCCTAATACTTCCCTTACCTTTGTGTCACTTTACCCCACTCCCTCTAACATGTAAGCTCATTGACTTATCTGTTCCTGTGCGTCAAACTTGTCTGATTACAATTACACGCTTGTGAGTCCACCTATTGTAAAACGCTATGGAATTAGTTAGCGCTATATAAAAATAATAATAATAATAATAATTTGCGGCCCGCCTCCCCGGGGGCCGCTTTGTGCTGTATGGGAAAATGCTTATTTTAATGAGTTACACTAGTCCTGCTCTGACACAATTAATTATGCTAGATTATTACAATTAGCACAAAAAAAAAAAAGGAAAAAGAAAAAAATACTTGAGAATGCAGGACATTAATATCATGCAACTGCATCTGTGATAGCCTGGCAGTATGCTTCAAAAGAAAGTGTTTTTTTTTTTATTGATTTTTTTTCCCTAAACCAGATTTTAAAAAAACATTGTTTAAGATGTTACATTAAATTTGCATAGATCAACAAATATGAAAGTAAACATCACTCCACAGAAACTCAATATTTGGAATTAATGCAATTTGCCAAAGTCAGTCAGGAATTGAATGCACAGCCTTATAGACACCGTGCAGAACTGCTAGGCTACGTTGTAATCAATGGTTTCCATAAAATTGTAATACTTTTTACATTTTATACACAGGGTGTCCAATTCAGATGTCCTGTTGGAGATTAAACAGGGCATGTCATAAATCACCTCTAGAGACATACTGAGCATGTCAAAGGTGCACTTTAATTGGACAGATTTTAAAAAAAAACTATATTCTTGATGCCCTCAACAGTTTATGCAGACTGAATGTATGGGTATGCTTTCCCTTTATAATGGAAATTTGCTAGTTAGTATTTTCCCAGAGGGAACCAATATCATTAATAAACTCTTGTTACAACTGGCAATAGATTTTTTTATTATAATGTCAATAACTATCTGGTGGGGTGCAGCTCCAAATGCACCTATGGACAAGCCACCACTGTATTAGAATCTTCAAATTACCTGTAATGATATTGATGTTACCAAGGTTTGGAGTCCAGTAGCCAGATCAGCAATGTTTCCTGCCAGAAGTAGCCACTCGCTACCCAGGTGGTTGAGCCCCTGAGACTTGAGTGGTCATCTGGTCTTAAGCAGAGATGAGAGACTGGAACAGAAAAATAGTAATTGTAATAAGGCAAGCTGAGGTCAGTGGGAAGGTGAAGCAGCAAAGTCATAAAAGAGTTTTAATTTTGCCCCTAAAGAAATCAGACGAAACGCATAGGGCTGCCTTTTATTTGTGGACTTTTTATTTATGTTTTTTTTATTTTTTTACTTGTTATTTTCATTGCTGGATCTTGTTTGTTTGTTATTTTATGTTTGTAAGTGCAATATATTACCTCACCTCTCAATGTGTGTTACAATACCACCCTATGACCCATTGTTTATTTTTGTAGATTTTTTTTGTCCAGTTTTGTTATATGAAGATTTAGAGGGATCTTGTTTATCTACGATATCTGGTGATACTAACGGGTAATTGACATATTTATCCCTTTCGCCATTTTCCAACTGGTTGATTTTTGGGGTGTTTTATTTTTATTTTTTGCTGAATAAATCTATTCAGTTAGTGATACTTTTTCAAACCAGAAGATTCTTGATAGACCCGTATTTCAATGAGAATAAGTCCATGACCGGACATTTCACAATAATAAACCAGAACTATTTCAGGACCTCTTCCAGGAAGGATTGAGGAAGAATATTAAAAAAAATGAAATGAAAACTCAGCTTGTTGTTTGACCAATTAATGAGTCATTAATTCATTCACATATATATATGTATTGATATCTCCGGGAGTTCAGAAAAGATACACTGAGAAGAAGACATCTGAGGATGGACCTGTTTGAATTGTTGGTTCTTGCTCTGCTGTCCATCGGTGCTCATGCTAGTAACCAGGTAAGAAACAGATAGAAAGAGTGGTATTAGCTGGAAGGAGATAGAATCTCCTTTACACTACTCTCTCCCTTTCTCTATGTATTAGACTTTTGTTATGTAAGGCAGTATATATGATGGTAAATTACTGTGTGTGTATCTCTCTCTCTATATATACATATATATATTTTTTGTAGAAAGTTCCTTGGACTCAGGCTCTAATTTTCCACAGAAAAGACAGTTCAGTGCCGGATGCCAGACTTTAGTTACATTTATATACAAAAAGATAGTAAGTAGTAGTCTGCACTCACAGTCTTTCTTTAAAACGTAGCGTTTATTTCTTCATTTCATAAAAAGTGCACTCAAGAAAGTGCTTGGAGTGACGCAAAGTGTCCTCAGGGACTTTTCCCAGCCAGCTTGTGCAGTGCCTGCAGGGGGCTGCCTGGTATGTCATGCAGCCCCCCCAATGCCTGAAATAAAGTTTTAAAAATGTTTAAAACAGTTTATAAATGAAAATAAAAGTACTTAGATAATATATATGTATTTATGATCTAAGCACAGACATTCTAAGTGTATTTTAATATATATATATATATATATATATATATATATATATATATATATTAATATCAAAATACACTTAGAATGAAGTTATGTCACCGTTTTGACACGCAATGCTACACTGACCCCTTGTGGGCAACAGGAGTTAAACACAGAGGTCTGTGATTTCAGCTGTGAAGAATTAGATACCCTAAGAAATTTTGCCATATTAGATTTGTCAAAGGTTTACTCTCTGCTGGAAAAATATATAGTCTATCTGTTATTAATTCTCCATTCTCAGATTGAATATTCATTCAGTAGAAACATATCTTAATTAATACCAGATCAAAATATGTGGTTTCATCAATACAAAGTATTTTGTGCAAAATCTTAGACAAAAAATAAAATAAAATCTGACTTCACTTACAGATTGTACTTATTTAAGAAAGAGAAAGCTAAAGATAGTGTTAGAGGTTGAAATTAAACGTTCACTAAATGTTATTGGTAAAAATTAAGGATCTATATATTGCATTCCATGGTAAAAATTTTATACTTTTATTTCTAAATTCCGTACTTGTTTCTGCATTTCCCCTCCATGTTTCAGTCATATAATCACATGCAAAAATTGTAGTATATTAATTCAAATCAATCGAACGCTAATTTAATATAATTTAAATAAAAACCTGATTTTGGATATCTTGTACTTTTTTTAGTGTTCACTAGCTGGAAGTTGGAGAAATGAATTAGGATCTACTATCACCATAAATTCTGCTAATAAATACGGGAAATTCAGTGGGACTTACATGACGGCAGTGTCAGTGAACAATGTAAATATCACAGAAACACCATTAACTGGATTTCAGCAAAAGTCTAATGAACCTTCCTTTGGATTTACTGTCAAATGGGCATTTTCAGGTAATTTCACTACACAATAATTCATGTATTTATTTTATATCAATCTCATTTGGTTTTCAATCCATTTATCCATGCATTTAACCACACTGATTTCCATATTTTTATATTTACATATAGTCATCTATCCATCAGTCTCCATCCATTAGACGTGTTATATTTAATTAATTTACCCACTTATTTATGCATTTCTTCTCCTATACTAATTTCCTTTAACAGCAACCCACTTGCCCACCATCACATTCAAAGAATATTGGGAAAAATGTGAATGCTTAATATTTTCTACTGAGTTCAATTCTGAGTAGGTATTTTAAGTACCATACCACTGTCATGAGCCCAAGAATCCTGCAGTGTTTTGCCAAGGCAAGCTAACAAACTGTATATGAATGGTTTTGTTGGGGGACCATGGTTCTTCCAGTCTCTACTGATACACTAAAGTGGAAGTTCATACTTCTGCATTACCAATATAAATTTTGTACGACTTTGCTTCGCCCCCTCCCCCCCCCAGTTTGGCTCTTCTGACCTCGTACTTGGAATTCACTTTGCATTCTCACTGTAGTGAATAACTCTAGACTTTTAGGTAGGTAGCTGTATATCTTTAGGTGTCTTGTCCAGGTGACCAGGATTGAATCTGGCTTCCCTAAGGCAGTGACATTACCGTTGCTCTAAAATGCCACTATACAGCCACCTTCCAATGGAACAAATAGTGAACATAAAACATACATTTTTTTGGCATTTTTTAAAGTCTTTCTGTTACTAGCAGTTTGAAACACAAGATTTTTTTTCTGACTTCCTACATGGATGATTACATGTGCAATACAATTGTAAGACCATGGTTTACTGATGCTGTCATAGTGTAACATTTATTCAACATTCATGATAGACACTATTATTATTTATATATTATTATTTACAGAACATTATTATTATTATTATTACAGAAACTGTTTTTGCAGCGATTTGTTTATCATTAGTTTAAATGTACAATACCTGCAGTAAGGTGAAGGTCAACATGGAGCTTTGGCTAAGGGTTAAGGCAAAAGACGATGTCAGGCAAGCAGAGTCATCAACGGTCTAGCAGACGGGAACCAAATCAGGATGAAGGAGAATAGTCAATGGCAGGCAATAGTCATCCACAATCTAGCAGAAAAGTACAGAATCAGCAGGCACTGGGGTAGTGAGGACACGGGCAGTAAAAGAATCAAAAATCCAGTATGAATTCAAGGAAAAGCATAGTCAGGGAATGACTCCAATAACCAGGCCCAGAGTATAAGTAGTGCTGGTATTTTAGGGCTAAGGTGATTGCAAATTTACTGCAGCTGGCTGGTGGTGGAGCCAGGGAGACCTAAAAGCAAAAGTACTGTATAGAAAATACTACAGGAAATACTGAGTCCTCCTTGTGGATGAATGGTAGAACCTCAGCAACCGACAGACCCAGTTGCAAATTCCACATAAGCACTTCCACTAAACAGGTATGGGGCAGAAAAGTACATGACAGAATCATCTTTGCAGCTAATCACCACTTAAAGTTTACGCTATTTCTCTTAAATGTAGTTCTTACTACGTTACAGATTCAATAACAGTCTTCACTGGTCAGTGCTTCTTAACCGCAACGGGAGGAAAAGTTCTTCAAACAAGTTGGCTGCTGAGATCAACGGCCGTGAATGAAGCGGACAACTGGAAGGCAACACGGTATCTATGACACAATAAAACCATAATATCTCATGTCAGATACCATAACATTCTAATAATTTATGTGAAATAAAGTTTGAAAACAATTACAGAATTTTGAAACACTGTCAAAACGTTCACATTTTAACTTTAACTGGGTATAATGCCAACATACAGGGAATACAGTTTAATGCCGGGCATCTGTAGTATATAGGACACATTACAGGTGGAAGTTGTAAACAAATTAAGATATACAGGACTATGGTCTAAATTTGAATACACTTTCCAAATTAATCAATACTGTTAAAAAAAAAAAAAAATCAAATCATTTATCTGCAAAGATCCCCAGGTACGTTAATGGTGAAATTGAGACCTATTTTAGTTAATGAGCATTATTAGTTAAAGTTTATTTCTACAAAAAGAACATAATTATTATCGATAAGTATGAAAAAATTGTTTACCCTTTGAGGAAGTTGTGTGAAATTTAGATTTTTTTAAATTAAATTATTAGATTAACTATAAGTTATGCTCTACTTTCTTTATTTTTGAAAGTTCCATTCCTTTTGCAATGTTGAATAATGTGAGGTTTCATGAATATTACTATTATGTTATAACAAGTTTCTTGTCTAATATTTTCACATCTTTGGAATTCTTTATTTTGGACTTAAAATATTCTTTGCGTTTTCTTTTCAGAGTTGGTGTTAACACTTTCACGCCGATTTAATGTTGATTAAAAAGAAAGATGATCTCAGTTATATTCATGTACCAGTGCTACCATCACTCAAAGCTTACAAAGAATGGATGCTGGTATTATTCAGTCTTTATTTGTTACATTTGACATTTTTCCAAATTCCCTAATAAATCATTTTTAATGAAAACTGTGTTGCTTTTACTTGTAACAGAAAGTCACAGAACATGAAAATGCCCTCATGCATTTTGTAAACATTTTTTTTAATTCTTTATTTTCTTGCAGAAGACTAAAAACAGATCACAGCCACACTTATATAATTATACATTTGATTCAGTTCAATTAGTATATATTTTGTTTGGCAACATGTCTGTGACATGAAAAAAAGAAGTAAGAAGGGGCATGGGAGGGGAAGGGTAGTGAAAGGGGTTAAAGTGACTCCTTTGATGGGTTCCCCCAAAGGCAGAATCAAAGGTTCCCAAGTACCACATTAGGGTGTCAGGCTCTCTTTGAGGGCTGCCATATTTTATTAAAGAATTCAATGGAATGCCTGATCTGTGCAGTGAGTTTGTACATTACATATGTGTCTTTTATTTTTTCTATCATTGCACCAATGAAGGGAGTCCCCTTACTTCTCCATTGCTAGGCCAGGGCCCATCTGGCCACAAGTGTTAGCTTGTAAAATAATTTGTGGGCATAGGGGGGCATTCTACTGATCTAGATAGCCAAATGGACCGGGGCTCTGCCTCTATTGGTTTCTGAAGTACCCTAGCAATTAAATCTCGGATTCCATCCAAAAAAAAATTACCACCTCGGGGCAGGTCCACCACATATGGAGGTATGACCCTCTCTCCGCAGCCCCTCTAGCACACATCATTGGTAGACCTGACCCTGTGGAACTATTTGTTCAGTGTGCTGTACCACCTGAACATTGTCTTGTAGACCTGGCAAAAATAGAGACCCTACAGGCATTCTCCCAGATCTGCTCCCAGTCTCCTTCCTCCAGTGTCTGATGCAAGTCCCATTCCCATTTGTCTGTATATCTCATAGTGTCCCATGTAGCTTAAGATTTGTTAATGTGCTCATACAGTTTGGAGATTAAACGTTTGGAGATTAAACCAAGCTTGTTCACTTGGTTTGTAATTTGGAGTTCCACCCATAGTGCCGAAAAAAATCATGATCAACGGATGTATTTTATTGATTATTTATTGATTGATGGCAGCATTTATTCAGCTCCTTCCCACACTGCAGAAAAGACAGGAAACAGAATAGTGAAATTGGTATAATTGGTATAAATAGTACCGTCTACTCACTGTAGGTCTAGTTATTATTTTATGCTCACCAGCCGAGGCCCAGAATGGCCATAAGGCAAACAGGACAATAGCCATAGGATCAGAGGATCTCCCCTGCCAAACAGAGCAGGGCTGGCGCTAACCAAATGCCAACCCTGCTGTGTACCATGAGGGGCGATGGGGAGATAAATGATCTCCCTCACCAGCCAACAGGCAGTCAAATGTAGCAGTCAGCAAGGAAGGAAGAGGACCTGGGAGCTCTAGCCTGCAGTTCCTCCAGGTACTTCCTCTTGCAAGGTTGGAGTGTTACTGTGGTTACCATGGCAACTCTCCGATCAGGAGAGGTTGCAGGAGAGGCATGCGGCAGCACCTGATAGGCCCCAGTTAGAAAATGAAACTGTTAAAAAATGGTTTAATGTGCTGTGGTGGGTGTTCTAAATACTTAGAATGATAAAGGATGCAGAGTTTTGACGTTCCAAACACACAGTGACACTGAAAAATGGAAACTGCCGTGCATGCTGCCTGACGGAGCATACCTATTCACATGCAGTCACACTGAAATTACACAAATACATTATGAGATGTGATAATTTACACACATACACCAGAGAAAGGCTTGACTACTCTGATAATGCAAATACAGAAACTATCCCCCCCGAGAAATAAAGTTGTGTTGAAGGAAGTAAAGTTTCCGTGCAATTAATGAGTGGTTTATTTGTTGCCAACTATCGTACAAATTCTCCAGGATCTCTTTAATATGATAACGGTCAACTTACCTCTCTTAAACTGCAATTCTGCTGTAAAGCTGCGTGCACAGGTGGATTTGCAGGCTACAGAAGCGTATGAAAATGAAATGGATATATATTTATAAATACCAATGATATTATTTATGAGCAGCCTAACTGTACACATATTGCAATATAATTCTATCATCCAGCCAAGATGACAAAATTAATTGTTTTACAATCTTATTAAATGACTATAATGAACAATAACTCAACACATTGCACAGAAATAAATATCTCTGCAATGTATCATTCGTATTAACCAAATCAGCAAGGAGGCAGGATTGTGGAGGGACTAAATGCAGTTTTGGCCAATCAGCACCTCCTCATAGAGATGCATTGAATCAATGCATCTCTATGAGGAAAATTCAGCGTCTCCATGCAGAGCGTGGAGACGATGAACGGCAGTGCTACACACTGTGCAGCACTGCTCCAGGAAACACTACCAAAGGCATGAAAAATGCCTGAAGGCAATGAAAATGCCTGAAGGCAATGATTATACTCACCAGAACAAATTCAATTAACTGTAGTTGTTCTGGTGACTATAGTGTCCCTTTAATATATTTAGAACCAAAGTTAGTTTGGCTATTACGGCCTAAAAATTTGAAATCACTTTAAATTCACAGCAATTTCCACTACACTGAAATATCCTGTTGGATGTGCAACATAACTGAGGCTGCATGGGATAAACAGTCAAAACACATGAATACACGGAAAGTAAAATTCTGGTACAATGCATTTAAGAACATAGGACATCTTCTTCCAATCTCCTCCTCGATAAAATACTGTATGCCAAGGTGATCATGTCATCATTAATATCTTGGGCCTACAACAGCTGGCAATTTCAGTTTTGTCCATATTGACTCATCTTGCTGATGTCGCCATTTGTCGATCCTCACTATAACAAGAATATTTAACTCTATCAGAGTTATGCACTAAAAAGTGTGAGTACAAAGAGACTTATAGGGCTATTTACTAAAGTGTGAATTCAAAGTGAATTTAAAATGCAAGACCAGAGTATCTGAAATTAAAGCATAGATGAGAATTTTTCCAGTTTGACCTTAAATTTGAAATTCGCCATAAATTCACTTTGAATGCTCACTTTGCTGGGTTACTGTAATTAATCTTAAGATTGTATACACGGATATATTTTATACTGTGCTCTAACGTTAACTATACTTTTTTACGTTTAGTTTACTTTTTGGATGATAAGTAATATGTGTGTTATACAGTATGTGGAAAATCAATGACAAGTCTTTAAGTCTGTAAATACAACTGATAGACGAGAAGGAGATACTCTTGTCTTTTATTGCACCCACCTCATTACTGCCTAACGTTTAGTATTTTTCTACATTCAAAGTTACTTTTGTAGAGACAGGTATTTAGAACTGTATTTTTAGTGCAAACTTTTATTTGGGATTTCCTTTAAGCATTCAACAATTGTATCCTTTTTTTATAAGGATCAACTCACTGTGGTTAGCTTAGACCTCTTTCTAACGGAAATAATTTATGCACCTTGTTTAGTTTCATCTATGTGCTATGGATTCTAAAAAACAAAAAACATCAGAACCCTTTCAATATAATCTTTCATTTTCATAACCCACACTTATGCCCTAGACATTCCAAGTCTCCCAGTAATTCCGGGAGTTTTTAATGCGGCTCTCTGACACACGCAAATCACATACAATATCCCGGAAAACACACGCACAATTGGACATACAGTGTATATCAGATTGTGTGTGTGTGATTTCCAAGATATTATAAATGCTAAATGCCCTCAATTAATGCCGGTTCCGATTACCCACCCGATGGATATTATCACGTCCTCCCAGCTTGTCACTTCCTCCCAGTTAAAAAGACAGCTGTTAGGCAGGGAGGAGAAGGCTGAAGGCCACAGGTCGCATGGAGGCAGAGTAGAGGCTGGAGTGAGCTCCTACATGCTCACTCCCATCAGCTTCAGCCAAGGCCCCAAGCAAGCCACCCTCCAGGACACAAGGTAAGCTAACAGGAGAGTTGCTGCAAATCAAATTATTATACCATGTGTCTATGTATGTATTGTGTATCTGCATCTGTGTATGTGCCAGTGTGTGTATCTGAGTGTGTGCATATATGTGCAAGTGTATCTGTGTGCCAGTGTATGTATCTAAGTGTGTGTATGTACGCCTGTGTGTATCTTACTGTATGTGCCAGTGTGTGTATCTGTATGTCAGTGTGTATCTGTGTATCAGTGTGTATATATGTGCCAGTGTGTGTATCTGTGTGTATCTAAGTGTGTGTGTGTGTGTGTGTATGTGCCAGTGTGTGTATCTGTATGTATCTGAGTGCATGTGCCAGTGTGTGTATCTGTGTCAGTATGTATCTGTGTGTCAGTGTGTATCTGAGTGTGTATGTATATGCCAGTGTGTCTATCTGTGTCAGTATCTGTGTGTCACTGTGTATCTGAGTGTGTATGTATGTGCTATTGTGTGTGTGTATGTGTGAATTTGCATATCTGTGTGTCAATGTGTGCATACGTTAATAGTGTTTGTAAATAGTTGTAATATGCTGCCAAATGGTTGTGTTCTGTGTCATTATAAAATAACATGTCCTTGTTCATAAATGTTTGGTAGCTGTATGTATGTGTGTGTTTGTGTAGGGCGTGCGTGCATGTGTGGGGGCGCATGTGTGTGGGTAGGTACGCGTGTGTGGGGGGCACGTGTGGGGGGGTGCAGTTGCTGGTGTAGCCACCACCCTGAAATTCGTTTTTGTATTTTGGGATGTCTGTATCCCTCACAATAATCTTGATACCTGCAAATAATTGTTTTCCTTTTTCCTGTTGCCATAGGTGTCCAAACTAAAACAGATGTGTGTCTCTGTTTAATATTAAAAGAAGTGATAAATTAACTGATATCTATTTTATATGGTGTAATTATTTTCTCACACATTACTGACTCACTGAGTAAACACTAGAGGGAGACATTGTAACACAAATACATAACTATGAATAGATGTCCGATAAAGACATATTATGGGATAGGCATAAGGCTATCCTAACTATAAGATAAGGCCAGGGACTAATGAAAGTATTTAGAAAATTGGGCAGACTAATTGGGCCAAACGGTTCTTATCTGCCGTCACATTCTATGTTTCTATGAAGCAATAAAAAAGATTCTTTGACTTGAAGAAAGGGCATGACTGGTAAGTACTGTGAGCAAAATAAAAGGTTCAGCTAGATATTTTAATTGAAACTATAGGGGATTTAGATATATAATAATACCAGTGGTTCTGGACTATACAAATAAAAGTAACAATATGAAAAAGATCATCAACAAACATTGGAATATATTGACAGAAGTTGATATTTTAAAAGACATGTTACCTGCCAAACCAAACATAGTTTTTAAAGTAGTTTTAAACCATTAACTACACTAGAAAATATAACTTTAGATAAAAGGTTCTTGTGGCGAAAGTAACCTCGCCACTGGTTTTTGGCAGTTGGCGGTTGCCTGTTTGCCAGCCTCCTACTCTGTGACTATGGCCCCTGCAATAGACCTGGCTAAAATACTTTAAACAGACTCTGTTTGTGCAATTGGGACTATATGGTTCGTTTACCGAACAGCCGCACGAACTGGAGACCACCCTGGAGCTTGTTAAGCTTAATTGATACATTGTTGAACTTGCCACCGCAGTGGTCTAAGTGTTTGTCTGGGTGGCCGCAATTCCTATGGACGACCATGAGGTGGCGGCTATCTTGCTCACATGGACCAAAACTGCAAATAGACTTCGGGGGGACTTAGCCACGAATGCCCTGAAACTTTTTGGTTCCCGGTCAGTCCTCCAGTGGCACTTAGCCGCGATTCTATGGAACTATGGAACTATTTTTGGCTATGGGACCAGGCCTGCAATCGGTCAAATAAATGACTTCCAGGAAATTCCTGAACCCCTGAACTGATCTGGGTGATTTTTGGATATGTTGGTCACCAGATCAGGACTATCAGGGGATGTAACATGTGTGGGGTTTGTATTTTTAGGGTACTTTTGGAGTGTTTTTTTTTTTTTTTTTAAAGTATGTTTTTTCTGTGCTTGGAGATAATTGGATTAGAATTAATACAGTTACTGATTCAATTATCTCCCAGGCAGAGGGGAGAGATTGTGTGCTGTGTGCGGGAGTGTCGTGCCTTGTAACCTTATTGTTATTGGTCTGTGAAGTTGCAAATCAGTCCCCTACAAGGTCCCTGCTATGTTTACATTTGGGGTTAAGCCAGCCTCTAGTGGCTGCCTCCGGACAGCCACTAGAGGCGCATCTGCGACGCTGGAGGCATATTATGCCTCCATCTTGCAGAGCGTCGATAGGAAAGCATTGGGAAATGCTTTCCTATGGACAGCTTGAAGTCGGAAGAGGGAGCTGACGTCGGCGGGGGAGGAGAGGTCATCAGCGCCGAGGGAGTCTGGCGCTGGAATAAGGTAAGCTGCTGAAAGGATTTTAACCCCTTCAGCGCCAAGGGAGGGGGACCCTGAGGGTGGGGGCACCCTCAGGGCACTATAAAACCGCTTTGTTTTCCTGACACTATAGTGATCCTCTAAAGTTAAATCCCACCCCCTTTCCCCTGCTTTAATAAAATTAACACCTTCACTGCCATTTGATCACTAACTACAGTGATCGAAATACAGACTATGGTATTTTACTATGATCTGATTATTGTTTTAACCCCTGAGAGTTAACTTTTATTTGTTTTTAACCCTGAGGGGTTAAAGTTATTTTATTAATTAATTAAAATATTTTTAAATTATATACATAGCTAGCTGGGGTGGGTGGAAGTTAGTGGGAAATTGGGGAATTTGGTGTTAGGCTAGCTAGGGGTTAACGTAAAAAAAAGTTTTACATTTAAAAAAAAAAAAGTTTTATTAATGTTTAAAAAAAGTTACAAATATCCCTCCCCCCCTTCACCCAGTCCTAATAAAAAGTTAAAAATACCCCTTCCCTGCCAGTTGACCACTGCTTACGGTGATCACAGTATAATACTGTTATTTGCATTTTGATCTGATTTTTTTTAACCCCTGAGGGTTAACTTTTATTTATTTTTTAACCCTCAGGTTAAATATTTTAAAATGATATATTTTGCTAGCTGGGTGGGTGGGAGTTATGGAAAGTTGGGGAATTTACTGTTAGTGCTGCTTACTGCTAGTTAGGGGTTAACGGTAACAAAAAAGTTTTAAGAAAGTTTTAAGAAGTAAAAAAAGTAATAAGTAAACAAAAAAGTTTAAAAACAAGTTTTAGAAAGTAAACAAAGTTTAAAAAAGAAAACAATACATAAAAAATGCTCTAACAATAAGGTTCACAATATGGCTTTTTAAATTGTGGGGAATTTTGAATAACCAACCAGTTAAGCTACTCCAAAATAAAACATGGACACAGCGTCAAAATAACATTAGGTAAATAGCCTGTGATACAAATACAAAAAGATAAGTCCTGCACTCACTCCCATCACTACTGGGCAGGCAGCAATGACTACAGTACACATCAGCCCCAATATATAGTAAAGACCAAAGAAAAGAAAAAAGAAAAGAAAAGTTACCTGCGCTCTCTCCTTAATCCCTATGTATATTTAGACAAATGGAGGTCATTTAGTTGCTCCAATGGCCATTGGAGGGACTGCCCGCCTGCCTGTGATGTCTACTTTATATAAATATAAACTTTTGTGTAGCAATTTAGTTTTTTGTGATGGCTACTAAACTTACAAGATAAACATACCAACTTCTAAAATTGTTTCACATCGAATAAATAGTTTCACATATTTTGTGACCTGTAACTTTTTTTTAAAAAGGCTGAAACCCTTTATTATTTTTTTTCAATTACTTTTCCTAAGCTGGAAATATTATGCACACGCTATTATTGCCAAAACTGTGAAAAAAAAAAAGAGAGGGTTTTTTTTCATTTGTTTCCCCATTTTTGGGCTTTTTTTATAATTAACCCCTTAAGGACACAACTTCTGGAATAAAAGGGAATCATGACGGAATACTTCCGTCATGTGTCCTTAAAGAGTTAATGAGAATGTATATATGTACAGTATATGTGACATCAAATTAAAGCCTTTTTTGTCCTCTAAAAAAAAGGTATATAATATGTGTTGGTGCAATTAATGAGAAATATGCAAATTGCGGTTGAACAAAAACAGCAAAAAATGCAAAAATTGCTTGTGTCCTTAAGCGTAAGACAAGCTACTGATGCTGTCCTTAAGGGGTTAATATACCCCGCCCTCTGGCCATTTTTAGTGACTGGACAGCAATGGTTGTATAGTTGCAAGGTTTTCTATTATACTGTTTAGTAGATATGCTTATATAGACAATATTAAGGCACAATAAAATGTTATTATTTACAATGATTCAGTGCATTTCAATGTAGAGAACCATTCAGCTATGATAACTGGGTTGCAGTGCACGTGGTATCTGCTTGATAATTCTTTCTGGTAAGTTATTTTTAACAAGGTGAAATTGTCGACTGACGTTAATGTAGAATAAATTAAAAAATATATAGCATTGCAATGGGAATTCAATGTTAATTGGAAAGATAGAAGGTTTGAATATTAATAATATTACTGGCTGATATCTTTAGCTCAATAACATTCTCTATTCCATTATTGCCTTACGGATATAAAACGAGTGCCATTAATATTGCAGAATACAGAACTGCTACATATTGAGCTGTAAATGTGCGTTATGCAGACATTGATATGGTTACAGAATATTACAGTCACAATGGTATTTTTCACTGTATACTTTAGATGTAAAAATACTTAACTATATGGAATAGGGGAAATCCTTCTTACCATAAATACTTAGAACTTGTTCTGATTTGCCTAAATATATATAACTTAATTTTAAATGTACTAAAATGCATGAATCTATTGAATTATCTGCACGGTCAAATGTATCTTTCATGTCCATGCTATAACAAAACTTGTATTTTGTGATAGGTAAAATCTCCTTTCTTCAAGTCTGAATGGACAATGTTCTTGGTATTGTTCTTCTAATGAACAGGTAACAAGAGAGCTGTTTTTATTGGTTATGTATGCTATCACAACTCCAAGAAGATGTCTTTTAGTACATCCAATTGCAACGTTGTTCCCTCTTTCTCCATACTAAAAAATGGTTACTCTTTAAAGCAGGGGTAGTCAACCTTTTTATACCCATCACCCACTAATGCATCTTTCTTGATGGTAAAATGTCCTTACCGCCCACCAGTGCTGCAGTAACTCAAACCTTTTAGCACAAGTGTCTTCAGATACTCTGGTAAACTTTTACTCTTACCACGTTTTGATCTGCACACCTCACAGTGCTCCCCCTCCCCCCCCTTTTCCCTTTTATTACAAACACCAAAAACAACGTTGTATTAGGTGACAATTTTTATTACGTGTCACCATAAAAAGAAATTCCCCCCTTTTTTTTTGCAACTTTTCCTGCCTTCTTCTTTTTTACTTTCCTTATACTATATCAATATATCAGGGGTCTCTTTTCCCTTTCTCTTTATTCTCTCCTTCTCCTTCCTTTACTTATTTTCCTTCTTTCTTTCTTTTATTTTATAAGATAACACAACTTACCTTTCCAAAAAATGAGCCACTCTAAACACTGCTTTCTCGCCTCTTTTATTTTATCCCCTTTTTTCTATTTTTCTTCCCTTTTTATTTTTTAATTATTTTGATCTTTTCCTTTTTATCTCCTTTTTTTTAAAAATGCTTTTCTTTTACCTTCCTTATGGCAATGTCCAAAAGCTAGACTGAGCTAGCCCACTTATTATTAAATATTATTATTAGCCAACAACAATTCTCTCCTTCTCCTGCTATAACTTTTCTTTCTCCTATTTTACAAGCGCTCTGTTCTGTTTCTGCCTGTCCCTTCTATCGTGCATCAGCCCACACTCCTCCCCTTCCTCTTCCCACATTTTACACTCACTCGTGTTGGCATGCGCGCACCGGCACGCATTCTCTTGTTCGTGTGCACTCATTTTCTTGTTCTCACGGGTACGTGTGCGTATGTACACGTTCATGCGCGTTTGTGCACTCGCGCCCGCCCGCCCACTCTCTCGATGGAAGGAGGATTCAGCTCGTTGTGCTGCCGAACCCCCTACCGCCCACCTGGAATCCTGAAACGCCCACTAGTGGGCGGTAGGGACCAGGTTGACGACCCATGCTTTAAAGGATCACTATAGTGTCAGGAAAACAAAGTGGTTAAAACCCCTTCAGCAGCTTACCTTATTCCAGCACCGGGCTCCCTCGGCGCTGGTGACCTCTCCTTCTCCCCAATGTCAGCTCCCTCAGCCGACGTCAGCAGAGCCGAATGCGCATGCGCGGCAAGTGCTGCACGCGCATTCAAGCTGTCAATAGGAAAGCATTTCTCAATGCTTTCCTATGGACGCTCTGCGCGATGGAGGCTTCCGGACAGCCACTAGAGGCTGGCTTAACCCTGCAATGTAAACAGGGTTCTGTGTCTGCGAGATAATTAGTTTAATTACAAGCTGACTCAATTATCAGACAGAGAGGAGCCTGGGTGTGCTTGTATTGTACTAAATGGATACTCCATGCTGCTGGTCTGAGTATAAATAACTGTCCTTGTTTAATAAACGTAAATGCTTATTCACCCTGGACTAACTCTCGACTAGTGTTTGGGTGAGACTGCTACACACTTCGCAAGAGAGGTAATCACTCTAGAGCTTAAACACTACGGGAAGGGACAACCTAGGCGGTAGTAACCCAGCTACTTGTGGGTACACCGTCACAACCTGTTTCTGTAACTGGTGGACTAATCTGAAACTGAGATGGATGGGTAAGTGGTGGGGGGAGGGGGGGAGCGGTAGGCTGCAGAAACTCCCCTAGCCGACGGACGACAATAATGCTGTCTGAGCAAGTTTATAGCAAGTTTATAAATGTTAACTATGTACTTTTCAATGTGTTTCTTGTTTTACTTTGGTTTGTATAGTTGCTTTAAAGTGTTTGCTTGCTGGTCTAAAAAATTGACAAGTGATGCATGTCCCATTAATTTTGATATTGACCTAGGGCATAGCTATGGACCTGTGTGTATAATTTTGGTGTTCTGAAAATTCAACATGGCTGCAGAACCATGAGACAAAGCGATTTTGCATAAAATAATCTAAATCAAGGTCACAACATAACTTGCCACAGCAAATTAGAGATCTCAGAAGAGGGCTTTTTGTTCTCAATATTGTGTAAAATTGGTCTCAAAAAACCCAAAATGTTATAACAAAGTTCAATAGTGAAATGCAAATTCAGAAACAATTGACTTGCATTTGGCATTTTGATTTACATATTGACTTGCATTGACAATCCTTGGCAGAGGACCATGCATTTGTGTAAAATTCTTAATTGTCCTAACAAATAATAATAATAATAATAATCTCAACACAATAGGTCCAGCAACTTTATAAAACAATAAAACAAAACAACTTTAAAAACCCTCATAGCAAAATGGTGAGTATTTCGTTTACCAACTGTAACTCACCACCCTGGCTAAATATAGGAATTATCCATTTCACTGCTAGAGCTAGAGATACTGAAAAGGTATGGCTATGAAGACACATAAAAATTCTAATATATATCCTAGAAAGTGTAATGCTTGAATGAGTTCACGCAGTGAGCGATACAGTGTGTTTATAACACTGGTTTAATGTATCCAGCTGGAGTGCAAATTAGAACAGAGATACATTAAATCTCAGACTGACTCATTTAATTAACCCCACGCTGTTTGTGTATCAGTCTTTCTTTGTGACACAATCATGCTGCCAACTAGGTCCATATCCCAGAAGACTGGATATAACAAACAACACAACATGTATGAATAAAGTGGATATGCCGAATGCGTATGAATAGTTGTGTTAGCCCAGTGATACAGATGTAAGGTTACAAAGTATTGCCATATCTCAACTCATGATAACTTTTTCAGTGGAATATTTCTGTTAGATTTGTCATTTGTAAATCGTCACTCTGAGTTAATCAGATTTAGCGGCTATGGTCCAACAAGTATATTTGACAAAAAAATAAGGCTCGTCTAAAACCATGACATGTCGCCATGGGGGATATTAATTAGATATGTGTGTTATCTCTCCTGTGGTAGCTAAGACATCTGCACTGCAATTCAGGCTCTAACTGCCTAAGTGGATGGTTTTGATAATATAGACTTGATAATAGGATCATCTACAAAATTCTGTTATCAAGATAAACATGGTATTAAGATACTGCAATACTCTATTGGTGTTCCAATCAGCTACAAGCCAGTGATAATGCCATTGCTATCTCTAAGAATTGCACGATTTGAAGAGTTACCTCAACATTGTCCATGTAGGCCATGCTATATTTAATGGTATGTCTTAGATGTGTCCAACATAGTTTGAGTATAAGGCCTACTTTTGAACTTCAGATTAAAAGGCAATTGTTTGGTATTTTAATCATCTGGTCTTTGACATTCATTCTCACATCTTTTTGATTCAGTCCAAAGGTTCTTTACCCTGAATCTCCTTATCCCCCAGTTCTTGGTCTCCAATGTTTTTTCTTCCAAATAATGTCCCTATCATCCTCTTAACAAAAAGAAATGTAATGACAATGAATACATGTATATGGTATATATTTATATTTATGCACAATAGAGTCACAGATCCATATGCAGATAAACCAAATGTAATTGTTCAGTTACCCTTTAAATATGATACAATGATAAAAAACTACTACTCCTACTACTAAAAATATAAACATGACCTACTTAAATAGAAGCAAAAAAAAAAAAAATGGTCTGTGTGAAACGTCTAGCTTGGTTTGCGTGAGAACACAACATTTTCTTGGAAAAAAAGTGTTTCTGCATATTAAAGTGTGAATATCTAAGAGCGTCTGTTACAATCAACACATTTGTGAGAGAAAAAAAATCTAGTGTCACTACTGCTAGAATGGGCCAGGGTAAACACTGTGTCAGCAAAATGTTACTGTGCAGAAATCTATTAGCAAAAACAGTTTTTGGAAAGCCCCTTTTATTACCAATATGACTGCTACAGCTGGGGTAATTGTGATATAACTACAACTTGATTGGTATCTCAGTTTAATTTCTAAGCATCATGTTATGAAACTTTTTTTTACATAAGAGAATTAGCTGTGAAATTTGATAGAAAATAGATAGAAAATGTGGTTGTTTCTCTTGCGATGTATTGACGTTCACTTACTTTGATGCTGGTTTGATTGACATTATCTGTCAAATTGACAAATAGCACCCAAATGTAAATTTTCTAAAGGCATCTTAAATGTTTGTTTCTCCTTTGTATTTGAGACTAACGATTCCAACGCATTTTGTGGCAGTTTGCTTTTCTAAGACAAGAGGGCTAAGGTTCCCCTCACACATGCTGGCAAGGAAGAACATCTGAAAATGCATGTTTACCAGAATGAAACCCTCCATAAAAAGCTAAAAGCTATTACGAAAAACCAGTATGATAAAGGGAGCCTGCATCTACCACTTGCTGGTGTAACTTGTAGCCACATGAATTTAGGGAGATTCTACTGCTCAAAATCAGTTTGACATAAACGGGAGAGTAGAGACTATTTGCACCATATCTAGTGCCATAAGTTCTTGTAATTATGATGCTTTTAGTGTCACTGTGCCCCATTACAAATACCATTCAGAATTAAATTGCAATGATTGCATGATCTGTGTAGAGACGATATAGCCTTTCTATTATAAAACTTGAAATCTTTTATAAGAAATAATTCTATATTTAAAGTGAATCCAAAATGCATACTACTCAAGAAGTGCTTTAAACCCTATTTGTTTCTATGTATGTATGCATGCATGTATGTGTGTGTGTGTGTGTATGTGTGTATGTGTGTATATATATTGTAGCGGAAACCCTAGTCCTAGTAGGGACTCTTCTCCGCTGGATCCACCAAAGTATAATCAGGAACAATAAAACAGCCAAGTAATATCCCATCTCCTCTCCCGTAACCGGACGACACACAGTTCTGGGAATACAACTGAAGTTTATTTTCACATACACGGCTTTTATGCCCCGTCCCATGCAAGGGGTTACACACATAATAATGCAGGGGTTTCAATCCCAGGATCCTCTGTGCCTGAGAGATAATTGCATTAAAACACGCATCTAATGTAATTATCTCCCAGCTACAGAAAATACTACAAAATATCCTGTACCCCAAAAGTAACTCAACCCTATATATATGTGCCCTGGCCAGTCTCCGTTCGTGAGGTTCTTGTGTGAACACCATCAGGGCTGGCCTTAGGGGTGTGCGAGCTGTGTGGCCGCACAGGGTGCCATGGACCAGGGGGCACCATGTGGCAGACACAGCTCACACATGGCCGGGTGACAGGAGCTCAGAGGAGCTAAAACAGGTACCCGGGTGGAGGATTAATTATTTCCTACCAGGTCTATTAAAAAAAAACAACAAAAAAAAAACGAGGCAGAAGGGGCAGGGCTTAATGAGCGGTGGGGGCAGGGCTTATTGCAAAGTGGAGGCGGGGCTAATACCTAACCAAAGCCCCTAGTAACTGCTGCACAGGAAGAGGGAAGAAGGATGGAGTCCCTGCTTCCCAAACAACCAACTGCATCCACTCCCCCTTCCAGCCATAATGGAAAGTGGTAAGTCTGTGTGTGTGACTGTGACTGCCTGCCTGTGTGTGACTGTGACTGCCTGCCTGTGTGTCTGCATGCCTGTGTGTGTGTGTGTGACTGACTGACTGCCTGCCTGTGTGTGTGACTGTCTGTCTGTGTGACTGCATGCCTCTGTGTGTGACTGTCTGACTGCCTGTGTGTGTGACTGCCTGCCTGTGTGTGACTGCCTTCCTGTGTGTGTGTGACTGCATGCCTGTGTGTGTGTGTGTGTGTGTGTGTGTCTGTGTCTGCCTGCCTGTAACCGAGTGTGTATGACTGTCTGCTTGTAATGAAGTATGTGTGACTGTCTGCCTTCAATACTGTCACTGGCTATTACATGAATTTTTCAGAAATAAAAAAATGTTACTTAATAAAAATAAAATATGCGGAATGGCTCAATGCCATGAAGTAACATTACCTGCTGTGTTTTATGATTGACATTCATTATGTGGTTTATCATTATTTATAGCTGACTGAACTTTCTACAAAAATGCTAAACATCCAACATTAAATACGAGAGAATGCCAAATAGCCTTAGGTAAATACCTCTTAGAGAAGCTGTCAGTCAGGTCTATTTGCCATTTAATAAATCTTTTCTGGTTACATAACGTTAAGATTTGAGCAAGTTCTCCTACCCTGTGGCTTCACTGTGAGAATGAACATTCTGCTCTATAACACCAGCAGGTGCCAAGCTTATAACCTACAAATTAACACCTGCTTAGCCTAATGCCTTGTGCCGTTAATTCAAGACAAGAAATGCAGAAAAAATGTTAACGTTAAAACCGATTCTACTTATCTCTGGAATCTTTAGCTACTGTTTTTCATTTCCTATGTCCTAAATTATTTTATTTACAAAACACCTTTGGTGCTCACCGGCGCGGCTGGATTTACATCTATCTGTAGGCATATTAAGATGCTCCCTGCCGTCCCTCCTAACCCCCAAGGCTCCTGGTACTTATCTCTCCATCTATAAGCCCACTTAAATATCATAAAGGCACATTATAAGCACTGAAGACAGGTGTCCCCTGCAGGCCTTTTTTGCCTAATGAAAAGTTGTGAACATTCCTATTAATATCATCATCATGAATTAACATGGTCCAAGATTTTAAAGAACATAGAGTCAATAACTTTTTTTTAGTAATGTACCAATTTCAATGATAGTACATGAATGCTTAAAGGGATACTATAGTCACCAAAACAATGTTAGCTTAATGTAGCAGTTTTTGTGTATAGATCATGCCTCTGACGTTTCACTTCACAATTCACTGACATTTAGGAGTTAAATCCCTTTTGTTTCTTTTAATGCAACAACAGCCACCTCCACTTGCTGTGACTGACACAACCTGCATAAAAACAATTTTATTTCACTTTCAATCAGATGCAACTTACTTTAAAAGATTCTATCTCCTGCTCTGTAAATTGATGTTTAATCACACACAGAAGGCTCATGCAGGCCTGGCAAGCTCTTAAACGAGCAAGAGATAAGAAATTCTAAATTAAACAGAATTTGCAATAAAGGAAGTGTAACCATTAAATGACTCCTTACAGGAAGTGTTTAGGAAGGCAATGCAAGTCACATGCAGAAAAGGCGTGACTAAGGCTGCATAAACAAAGTATTTAACTCTTAATGGCAGATAATTGAGCTGCAAGACTGCAGTTGCATGATCTATACACCAAAAGTGCTCCTATGAGCTAAAGTTGTTTAGGTGACTATAGTGTCCTTATAGTGTAATGTATGGAGATTTTTTTGACTCTGTACGGAAAATTACATCTTTTAAAAGAGCTCCATTTGCCTTTTTTCAAAGTTGGGCTCTTTTGATTGAATTGTTTATAACATTAATTAATGTTTGAGGCTCTATTGCTGCGATTTCTACATGGAAAATTTTCACCAATTTTTAAAATAAAATTCCACAAATTTTACTCATTGTTCCTTGGTGGAATTACCCATGATGAGACTTTCTTATAATATGTACCTGCAACACAAAAGCTGAACTGCCTACAAATAAGTTAATTACCTGCCAAATCCTACTCTGCATTTTGGTCCACCTAGTATATATAGTAATAGAAAGTGTGAACTCTGTTACACATATATATTACTCCAGGCTGCCTTGATATTCCAAGCTGTCTCAGTAAGATACGTTGACATAGTATTTTAGGCTGAAATGTGCAGGATGTCCACGTCCTGTCAAGTCTTATCATTGTCCATGACATTCCAAATTCCAGCATGCATGTCAATTCCAGATCAAAATTCCAGGTACAGTCTTGTATAGTCAAGACTAGTTGAAGAGTGTAGATCCACCCAGTTAACAATTGCTATGTTTAAAGGACCACTATAGTGCCAGGAAAACATACTCGTTTTCCTGGCACTATAGTTCCCTGAGGGTGCCCCCACCCTCAGGGTCCCCCTCCCGCCAAGCTCTGGAAGGGGGAAAGGGGTAAAAACTTACCTTTTTCCAGTGCTGGGCGGAGATCTCTCCTCCTTCTCTCCTCCTCCGTTCCTCCTACTGGGCTGAATGCGCACGCGCGGCAAAAGCTGCGCGCGCATTCAGCCGGTCACATAGGAAAGCATTCATAATGCTTTCCTATGGACGCTTGCGTGCTCCCACTGTGAAAATCACAGTGAGAATCACGCAAGCGCCTCTAGTGGCTGTCAATGAGACTGCCACTAGAGGATTAGGGGGAAGGCTTAACCCATTCATAAACATAACAGTTTCTCTGAAACTGCTATGTTTATGAAAAAATGGGTTAACCCTAGTTGGACCTGGCACCCAGACCACTTCATTAAGCTGAAGTGGTCTGGGTGCCTAGAGTGGTCCTTTAAGTATTCAAGCTAATTTTGGTGCCAGTTATCCAAGTCTCGGTCATGTCAGGTAGAGCGTTATTTTACCAGTCTCATTCCTCTTCTCAAATCAACTATTATAATGAAACTATTAATTCCAGTTCTTTGTACGACATCTGTTCAAAATTAAGCCCCATACAGGCTAAGCATCATGGGAACTGGAGTTAAGAAACATAACACAAACATGTATAATTACAGTTTTTATTGGTGTTTTCAAATTGTGTTGTGTTTTTACAGAGATAGTCCAATTCGAAGGACAAAATGCAAGGAGTGGAAACTTGTCTAGAGTTTGAATGCATCCATGAGAAAATTAATGTCTTATTCTCAGAACTGTATTTTTAACCCTGAAGTGTCCCTCTGCAGCCCCCAATGAGATGAAGTGGTCAGAGAGACTTTAGTCTCCCTTTAAACGGACACTGTTATCACCTAGGTCACTTCACCTTAATAAAATGGTCTTGGTACAATAGTCTTGGAATTTTGATCCTACAGTGTAAAACATTGCTATTTTGGAGATTCAGTAGGGCTGGTGTTTCTGCTTTTTGCTGCGAAAACCGAGTCAGACCTGGTTCCTCATGTTCAGTGACCTCACACATTGCATGAGGATGTCAAAAGTTCAATCAATGCTTCTCATAGAGAAACACTGGATTCAGTGCACTTGACGCGCATGCACCTCTAATCCATAATAATTACCTAAGAGAAGCACTTGATTGGATGAGGTATGAAAGAGTATAAGCAGGGATGAAGACAAGATTAGAGGTGGAGCAGGTGGCAGAATCTTAGCACTGGAAACAAGGTTAGTAAAGGGTTAACTACTGTAAATATTTAGAAAAAAAAAAGGGGGGACTGGGTGCCACAAACTGAACTGAATAAAATATATATATTATTTTGGAAATAATAGTTTCCTTTAAGTACTCTTGTACACAATTAAGTAATAACTATATATTATTTGTATTATTTATTATTTTATCTTTACATCACTACACAGAATGCCTGCTCCATCTAAATAAGTAATTTCTGAAGTCATCGGAAGGGCTCCCTTAACATTGTGATCCTGGTCCCTACATTGTGAGTGTAACATATAGTAGTGTGATCCTTTGAAAGCTGAATTAAGCTATTGTCTATTCTAATTATCTTCCAGATACACAGTATTCACCCTTTTTTGTAATAAGCCATAAAGCTGGCTGAGGATCACAGAAAATGTAGTCCAGAAATACATTGAACATCAAAGTTAGCCATCGCTAGCATAGGGTAAGCTAGCTGGTGGTACCAGTGGGGTGGGAAGCCTAGGAAGCATAATGAATAATGTAACAGGTTAACTTAGGTAAATCTAGAACTAAAAAACAATTGAATATAATTGGAGAATGGGCTGACTAGATAGCTATATTTATTACCTATCAATATAGTATTGTACGTCTAGTGTACCACCATACATTCTGCTGTTCAGAAGCTGAAAATGTACAAATTGTTACAGGTGTTTGTTTTTTCCTAGAAATGTGATCAGTGACTTATAACAGTCGAATAGGAGGATACATAGTAGAGGAACTGTACAGGAGAGATGTAACTTGCACAGCCAGCTTACCCTATGGTCCCTATAGCTAAGATGTTTTATTTGAACAGCAGATGGCTTAAAAAATATTAACAGTACAACAGAGAATAGGAAAACTGTAATGGAACTTTAATGGTTATTATTTTGAGTTTACAAAACAATAAACTACAGAGGGAAAAAAAAGAACTCTTTGGTAGACTACGGACATCATGTAGACATGGAGACAGTGCAGTGTGTGTACTGTGTAATATCGTGATTGCTGATTCAGAAGACATTGCTTATGCGGAAATGGAATATCTCACCCAAACCTCTACGTAGTGTAAGCGCTGTAAAAAAAAAAAAATTAAATAAAAAATCCTATCAGAAACATTTTACAATTTTAAAATGGATTTTGTAAAGTATTAGCAAATACGCTAACTGTTATAGCGTTCAACATTATACTGTTCAATATATTTTCTTTAATTATATAGTTGTGAGAACTAAAGAAATTCAATAAAATTACTGGCTCATGAAACCTAGTGATGGAAAAGTTTTGTCACCGATGATGTCATCACACACATGATTCAATGTGTAAATGCACTGCGATACAGGAGTAGATCAATGAAAAAAAATGTATATATTTATTTATGGATTTATTATGGATATTTAAGGTTACGAAGATGTATATTTAAGTGGTACTAAGCACTAGGCCACCTGCCTACATACTCTACCCATTGGCCATGCAGTACCCATTCTGATCATGCTCCAGTCCAAAACGTGTGCTAGGGTTACACTTGACACATTTTCAACATTTAATGACATGTTAACATCTGATGAAGAGCCATTAATAATGTCAGAGTGATCTTAACTCTCCGTTTCCATACCTCTAACCATTATTGGATCAGTGGGAAAGGGCCTTATATCTTGTGTAAAACACTCATGTTTACCAGTATTACAAAACTTCTGAAGAAGAGTTATCAACACGTTAACAAAACAACTGAACATTTGACAAGACCTCCTATAAAGACTTTTATTACATTGTGCAGAACACACCAGTAATGAGTTTCCTGGCAGATTAAGCCATCAGTAACTGAAGAAGATGACAAATATGGTGGCAGAGAAGATCAGGATGCTAACATCTGCTTTAAGATCCAGCAGGGTAATAGTGCCAATGTCGCAATCGGATAGTGTCTTGGCAATCTACTCCTCATTGGTCTTACACATTCCCAGCTTGCCCCATTTCAGTCCAAATACAGGATCCCCTGAATAGATACTAAGATTTACACTAATCTTCATACCAATCACAACTTCTTCCACTCTACGAACTTGCTAGTTAGGCTCTTTTATGGGTGTTTATTGGGCCCTTAAATGAGATTTCCTCGCAATCCTTCCAGATCCAACCAGCCTATTTTACCAAATGTATAAATATACATGAGAAGCACATTTAAAATAAGAGTTTATTAATTTAATTAATTCATTCAACTAATGTATTAAGTAAAATTCACAGAATCACACTTAAGTTACCATGGCCACTACAAAAGCTTTTGTCTTGCGCTGATCTCCTTGTCTCCACCCAGCAGCTGCTTGTTGGCTGCGGTGTGCGAAACTACAGTGGTCATTTGATTTGTGCATGAGTAGAGGTCATTAACACTACAGTTGGCTGGTAAAGGCCAGCTGATTAGAAGGACAGTCCAAGAGTCCTCAGTCCGTGACCATTTCAGTCTGCTCCAGTTGATGGTTTATAGATGGGTAAAAGAAGTGTTAGACCTGAGAACATATTAGTCAATGGTTTATGAATTTTTCCTGTTCCTTCCAACTCTTGACTGATGATCCCATGCATAAAATTACATTTCCAGCTACAAACACCCACCTCCCAGTACACTCTATCATTAGATAAGGCACAGTTAATGTAGTAAGATGAATTGCCATCACAAGCACTGGGTAGATAGGGTTAGGAATGGCTAGGGTCAAAGGAAGTATAGCAATATTTGGAACATAAGTACATCACAGAGCACACTGCTGTTTCCTGTGTCGTTACAGCATGGAGTACTACAGTGTATACAGGATGTGTAATGACACCAGCCGTAATAAATAGTGCTATTCTAGCAGCTAAACAATTAAATCTCAACAAGTATAAAGTAAATCTCTCTAATGGGATTAGACACAGCAGAGTGCAACAATAAAAGGAACCCCATCCTTTCAGATAGGGGTTAATACTGCTGGAACTGCTTGCTACTGCAATAGATGTGTCATCAGTGACAACAATGCTGCAGCTATAGGTAACGGAGAGAAATCTGTGTCTTACTGTTTCCTTTTCAGTTAGGATGTGGATAATGTCGCAGCTTCAATCTGCCCTTATTGTTGTTCTGTTGGTTGTTTGTTTCTTCTTTCGGTGAACAAGCAGGGCCCAATTGGATCCTCAGGGACTCAACATGCTTCATGGCCAATCGAAAAACAGCAGGCTGTAGACTCTTGGTAGCCATGTGTTTCTTAACTATCTCGCAGGTAGTCATCCTGCCAGCTGATAGGTTGTTAAATGTTTAGAATGCAAACAGAAAGATCCAGGGCTGTAAGAGTCCTGTTAATGGATAGCCGCAACAGCCTGCTAAGGTTCTCTTTTCTTGGCTGAACTAATAGTAGTTATTCGGAGATGGTTGGTAGTTGCACTTCAAGTGGGTGGATATGTAAAACAAAAGCAGATAAAGTCCAATGATGGAGTATATCTAAATATATGGACAGAAATGGGTGAGGAGAGCCATCCCATAGTTCCTCACTTTGTTGATTATTACAATTCGGTCTGATCACATGATTGGACATACAAACTAGATTTTCCAAAATACAATGCATTACTACGATTCGGTCCAATCACGTGATCGTACTATTACAATCTTTCATCCTATTTATAAAGCTCATTTTGAGCACTTTTCTTGCCTTAAACTTAGGAGGATGATTACCTTCATTACCATCATTATTAAGCTTTTTTTATACTTATTACAATATAGTCTTCCCTGGATGGTTCACCAATTGCCATAACCCGATCTTTCAATACTACACTTTAATCGGCTCCCCATTTTTTGGAGCCCTATTTGGCACCATACCTTTTAAAATAAAGTTCTTTTAACATATAATTTTTTTTTTAAAAATGCATCCAATATTTACAAGTCATAATAACAATAGTTATTAGTATCTTATCTATATCGTTCTATCTTGAATAAGTTCAAGTTAATACAACTGACCTATGACATCATAGGTCACCAAGCATTGAGAATGATGGCGTTTTGTATTTCGAACTACCTTTATTAGAAGGCAATAACCCTTATACACTTTTAAACAGCCTTTTTGACAAGGTGAAACGTGATAGTGTTTTAAATAAATGTTTTCATACTTTATTTTAGTTTTTTGTTTTTATGAATACTGCAATACCGTAATTTCTCAGGAATATGTAAGTAGTATTTCAAAATCCAGCTGAGTACTATCCTTAGAGTGAGGATTGTACCAATTTACGCTGTTTATCTTGAGCCACATAAGGCTCTGAATCATGTGATAACTTGACTATTACAGGAATGTTTATCTGTTACTGTTAAAGTAATTCTATCACTTGACGTTAACATTTGGTTTTTGTCATGTGTACGAAATTCAATCTCTGTATTTATCAAATAGTAAAACACATATTGGACTGCAGAAAAAACAAACAACCAGCAATTCGGGTTGAGTATTGGACATTAAAGATGCTCGGAGATGAGTTAAGGCAATCTGATTTGGTTCTTATTGCCAATTTCTTGGGAATAAGGTTTGTATGCATCCTCTGCTCATATCCCATCCCATGTTTGGGAATAAAGATAGGCTTCAAGGATGGGGCTCTTGTCTACGGTAATTGCTTGCCCCCTGAGGGCTGGAAATCAGAATCCATGGGACCCACATCTGGCTTTATTTGCATGAGGTATCCTACATTTCAGCATTCATATATTTAATTTCATATGTAAAATGTACTATTCACAGTAATTATGTTTGAGAGGGATCCCTGCTTCCAGTCTCTGACAATGCAGTATCTATCCATAAGTCATAAATAAAATATCAATCAGTTACTAATTTTATCTAGGATTTTAACCTTGCTCCCAAAAAGAGTGAACCAGTTGTCACTTTCTACAATTACCCTGAAGAGTTGCGATGGGGGGTGGAGGGGGAGGGGGGGAATTAGGAAGGTATTAGTGTGGACAAATTATTATTATTATTATTATTATTGCCATTTATATAGCACCAACAGATTCCGTAGCGCTTTACAATATTATGAGAGGGGGGATTAAACTATAAATAGGACAATTACAAGAAAACTTACAGGAACGATAGGTTGAAGAGGACTCTGCTCAAACGAGTTTACAGTCTGTAGGGGATTATATATATAATGTGTGCCCTGATTAGCTGGGTCCAGATATGCCAATTGTACCAATCTCTTCTCGAAGTTTACTGCACACAGACCTTCTGTGCCCCATGACTTATGGGCTGTGACTCCTAGCTTTCCCATCAAGTGTTTCTGTGGTCCACCCTTCTTGTGAAGATGGACTTTATATGTTTGATATTTGTGGGGAGTGTTTTATACATGCATGCAAAGCCTAGTTGCAGACGGAGGTAAGAGGCATGAAACTGAAAGAGAAATTTTGCATTAAAGGGTTACTACAGCCCACTGTACTGGTTACAGTGCTTGGCGTACCTTGGTGCCATTCCCTGGCAATGGGGCAAACCATTTTACATGCACAATGGTATGCCCACTTACCTGGGTCCCACAGGGCTCTGGGTCTCCTGTGCAGCAGGCTTACAATATCTGTCTTCTGCAGAGCTCTAGAAGCCAGACGCCAAACCCACTGATTGCTCTCAACCAATGATTGGTATTCTCTGCATATTCCAGACTGACCAATGACGCCCCAATGATGCTGCCAAAGGAAGAGTTGCACCTCTGGAAGCAAATGGGTTAAGCACTGTGTATGCAATGTTTCATAGTGAAATGCTGCTCGTAAAAACTCCAAGTACCATGACTGCTACAAATTACAGAAATGGTCATGGTGCTTGCTCCTTTAAGGTCCAGCATGATTATCAACTCAAAACCCATGTATACCCTAATTTACTGTTGCTGGTGAGACTTTTAAACGTTCAGCTTCTGCCAATGGTCACATAACAAAGGTAGTAAATACAAGGTCACATTGGGTCCTGGGGAGCCAGTTTTTTTAATATACGTGTTTGGAACGCACCAAACTGGATTTTAAATTCACATTTAAGAAGGGCACATAGATAGTCAATCAGTGATAAATCTCATTGAAACTCTACTATATTTGGAGCAAAACAGATTTATCTGAGCTCGTAGTGATAACTTGGTGAATTTTGCTCATTTACTGCAAATTGACAGATTCTTATCAACAGGAAATGCTCAACAATCACAACTCTTCCTGGAATGCAGGGTTAGATTATCACTTAAATTAGATTTATATCACAAATGAAACCAGATAAAATTGTATAGATTTACTAACATGAAAGAGAAAGTTACATTACACCTCTATTGATACATTTAATCATAAAACATTATTATACAACATTGCAATTATAGATACACTGTTTGACACAATAATGTAATCTTTTCTAGTGAGTCGTAGACTTCAACCACTGGAGGGCAGCATAATGCTGCTATTGATGGGCTGAGACTACCAGAAGTTTTACCTGTGATAATTACTGTATAAATAATACTTTTCAAAGAGAAGTCTTAATTGCAAGTCTTAAATTACTGGAAATTGGATACACCAATAGTTTATTAGTAGTCATTAGAAACATACAAGCACACTTACCCTTTAAAACACCAGATATTGCTTTTGCAGGTTGAAATAAAATCTCTTTAAATCTGTTTTAGATTTGGTATACTTCTTATTTCTATCCTGGCTTTGAGTTTGTGGTTTGGATTTTTTTTCTCGAAGTTAATTGGGTGTATTTACAAACTACATATGCTAATTGACTTTTATATTAATATTAAATAACGGAATACAATATACAGGGTTGTTCACTGAAGTAGGAATTGGCAAAGTGATTAAACATTTTAGTCCGCAAAAGCCAAGTTAAAACTGCATACATTCTGCCCACCTTCTGTTTCAAGCTTGCCTCGCTGAAATAGAAACATAGAATGTGACGGCAGATAAGAACCATTCGGCCCATCTAGTCTGCCCAATTTTCTAAATACTCTCATTAGTCCCTAGCCTTATCTTATAGCTAGGATAGCCTTATGCCTATCCCACGCATGCTTAAACTCCTTAACTGTGTTAACCTCTACCACTTCAGCTGGAAGGCTATTCCATGTATCCACTACCCTCTCAGTAAAGTAATACTTCCTGATATTATTTTTAAACCTTTGTCCCTCTAATTTAAGACTATGTCCTCTTGTTGTGGTAGTTTTTCTTCTTTTAAATATACTCTCCTCCTTTACTGTGTTGATTCCCTTTATATACTCACTAGTTTTATTTTTCTGTTGTACAGCGCTGCATAATATGTTGGTGCCTTATAATAATATAAAAAATATTAAGTAACTTCAAAATGTAGAGTCTGATTTCATTGAATTGGAGTTGCCAAAGTGACAACTGTGCAGAATGTTTAACTACACTTTTTGCTCCGATCTGGAAAAGAAATAACTAAAATAAGTAATTTTGCAGTATATCATCTGGGTAATAAATTGTGCATACAAAAAAAATCACTGTCAGTAGCCTTTATCTGTAAATCAGTGGGTGGTCATTTTCAGAATGCGGTGCTATATCATTATTTACAGGGAAATCATGACCCTTAAATTATCTTTATTATCTATATCCAAGAGGCAGCATTTCCCAGTATGCTTATATGTGATATACTCATTTTTATTTATAAATATTTATTGAAGACACTCTGGACCCTCCTGCTTTCAATGCATTACCTGTTGGACATTACTTCTCTTGGTGGGGAATATACCACCTAAACTGTTTGTATTGAGCAAAACCTAATTTTGCACCATTTTTGTAAGTTATTTTTATTTTATTTGCACTAAATAATATCACAGAATGAACCATTTTTTTTTATTTCTGTATTGTTGCATACCACATATACGGAGAGGACTTGCACTCACCAGTGTTATATCACTCCACGCCATGTGTTACGAGCCAACACATAGGCTCCACACAATGTGAGTGCATTTCCATTTTATTTTATCCATTTCATCCAGATATACTACTCCACATTAGGCTCTCTGTATGTTTTATACTTTTATAAACATTGCCAGACTGGTGATTGCATCAGGGAGCTCACAAGAATCCACAAGCGGGGATTGTACCACTCAAACTCATAGAAGTGGAGCTTTCAAGAGCTCCTAAAATGTGTAAGTGCATTTCTTACTTATCCTTCCATTGTGCTAAGAATACTAAACTACATATTTCTCCATCTTCTGATTTTTGTTACATATACAACCGGAAAATACTGTAAGGCTCTACCCCTCTCTTCCGGTACAAGCATTGTATGTTTTAGGCCAAAATATTCAAATTCTAAAAATTATTCAGCCAGATATTCTTTCAGCGTGGCATTTTGCTCCAAAATACCTGGTTCTCATGTCACGTTGCACAGTTTTATAAAATCAGTATTGACTCTGGTGAAATATTATGACTGATAGACTTGGATATTAGGATCAGTCAGAATCGAAATTCAGGAGAATTTCGACCAAATCTGTGCCATTTTGAATCACAGAATTTCAAATCGAACTTTGACACATTAGGCACCTTTATTCCTTCATTTTAGGGCTTACCTGGCAATTTTTAGATAGAACCAAAATTTTTCAAAGCAAACCAAAATTTTGAATTGAACCAAAAACTTTAAAACCCAAATTCTTCAGATCCGAAAGTCTTTTAAATTGAGAACTGCATCAATTTGGAAGAACCCAAAATTTTTACATGTACAAGTTTAATGACAAATACAAATTCTCAAACACTTTTATTTTATCTGAGAGGCCAGATATGACACCATTTGCTGCCACAAGAATACACAGATTCTTACAAATGCTGGAACTGTATTTACCAGGGCAATGTATAAATACACCTTAAAACAGGGGACGCCAAAATGTATACCCTCATCCGCCCCAGCTATTACCTATTTTTATCCACCTCTATTTTCCACATGGGATGCTAAGTGATGGGACCTTCTGCATGGTGTCTATCAGCGTGATTTCAATACTTAGACACACTACAACTAGGTATGTTGTACATGTGTTGAATAGATGTTTTATATTTTTAACCTGTAACACAGGCTGTGTGCAGAGTCTCTGCAACTGAACTGTGAGTTGATCTTCTCAACTGGTCCAGTGTAAAAAACACGACCGTGCCACAGTCACCAATGGCTTTGTGGATGTCCCCCTGGATCGGCCGGTGAATAATGTTCCACTCCTAACAAAAAACATATAAAGTGATATCTATACATGTTAAAACAGCATACTGTATCAATTCTGCCTGCATTCAGCGAGGCTACACAGTCACCCAAGTCCTGTAATAGATAGAGAGCGTATAAAATCATTGGCAATTGTCATTCACACACAGCTGTATGGATCCTATAATTTCATTATTAGATAGAAATTCTCATATTTTGTAGCACTATCCCTTTTAACAGAATACTCTGATAGTATTTATAACATAGGGATATTTTAGAAATAAATATGTTTAATAATTTTCTTTGGAAAATATTTTAAAATGTACTTTATATCCATGTTCATTAGCACTGCATGCATCTATTATTATTATTAGCATCATTTATATAGCGCCAACAGATTCCGTAGCGCTTTACAATATTATGAGAGGGGGGGATTATTATGAAAACAACAGCGGTTTATCAACCCAGCATGTATTAAAATCTAATCAATGTATTCAATGGATTCATTTAACTCCTTATTGTAAATATTGCTAATACAAGATATATATTTTTCCTTCAAAGAACATAAGTATATCTATATAGACAATCTCAGTACCCTATTCACTTAGAACTTTGTAGAATCCTTGTGAATAATAAAGGCATTTGGCAGACCCCAGACTCCCCACACAATAGGCATCCCCCTGCACACTCACACACATTGCAGTGTGTGTTTGTATGCTGTGTGCATTGCTTCCTCCCCCCTCCCTGTTTACTGAGGGTGAGTGGGGCAGGGTTTCCAGACTCAGACAGCCAGCCTTCCCTCACTTGCTCCTCCTCAAGCCTCTAACAGCTCTGTGTGAATGAAGTGGAGCTCACTCGCAGAGCAGTGCTGAGCACAGTAACCCCGTCTGCTCCTCCTTCCTCAGCAGTCCATGTGCCCTTCACCAAACCTCAAGAAAAGCCTCAGAGCTCATCCGCTAGCCCGGGATTACTGAGCAGCTGGCCCACACAGCCCAAAGCGGATCTGCAGTGCCCTGAATGAACTGGCACAGGCTTTCCATCAGTTCTTGCGGGAGATCGAAACGTTGACACAAGTTGTGGATCTCGCACCCACTGTCATGATACCCAGTGAGCTGAGGGTGAGTCTGACTTCCCCAACGTTCTATGAACAGAATTCCAGTAAGTTGCAGGATGTATCAGTCACTTCTGGAAGTTACTCACAGACCCCAGCGATCTGTCTGCAGGGGAGGGGGGGATATTATGCCAATATTTCTAAATATGCATGGCAGCATCCTATTTATTATTTTCCACTCATTGTTTTGTTTATAATTGATGTTATATTTCTGTTAAAGAATAATCTAAATTAAAATAATGACAAGAAATACAAAGCAGCCTGCATCTTAATTTATGTTAACAGAGCTTTATTGGTTTATAACTGCTTTAAAATAAGAGAATGAATAAGGGATGAATATTTCCACTATAGCTCTCAAGCTGTGCAATGCATAATGTGCCTTTCCTTGACAGGTAAAGGGTTAATAAATGATTAATGATATCTCCTATCTTCCCAATAGCCAACCCAAAAAGGTGATTGCATGTTTGTTTTGATATCTGTGTACACAGACAGAGCATGCATGTTTGCAATGCAAATATATGTTGATCCCTAATGGCAACTGTCTTCCAAAGTTGTTTTAACGTGTGATCACGAGCAAATGCGGGAGATTTACTTATTTGTAATTTAAATTAAAATTTGCATGTTGCTATGTGGATGCAGAGCCTTGCAAATGAATGAAAGTCGTGCAGGCAGCATGTTGCATTGGTCAGACCTGTATATTCTGCATGGGCAATGTACTAAAGGCAATTAATACATCCTAGTCACAAAATAACACCCAGCTGGTGTTGCAATGGTTAAGGGGTTATTTCACAATGCAAGTTTAAATGTTACGTTGTTTGGTTATGAAATGGTTATGTTTACATTAATGATGCCTTAGGTTCTTTGGTCATGCAAGGGTTAATGTTATATCACTGCATTGCTATATAATGCAATTCCTTAGAATATACCGAGGTTGCTAGGTTCTCTGGCAATGAATGGGTCAAGGTTACATTTCTGCTGCATAATGTTGCTAGGTTAATACTTTTTTTTAGAGTTCTTTGGGGTTGCAAGGGTTAAGATTACACTGCTGTTTCCTAGATCAGTTGGGATTTTGAGGGGAATACACAATTTTACCTAGTGATGCAAGGGTTAATGTAACATCTCTGCTACATAATATACATAATCCTTGGTTGGTTTTAAGGGTCTCTGGTGATGCAGGGGTTAAGTTTGCATTGCTGCTACATAATGTTGCTTCTAACAGAATCTCCTGTGTGTCTGAGTGTGTGTGTGTGTGTGTGTGTGTGCTTTGTTCATGCCAGTAATTGCTTAGCCCTGGGCTGCCCTGTGTGTGTTTGTGTGTTGAAGGTCTGGTTAGTCATTTCATAGACTCAGGCTTCCAATCCCCTCACACTCCCTCCACGTGCTGCATGTACAGCTGTCAGGCTGTGTTAGGAGGTAGAATGCCCCAGTACTGAATGGAAGGTACAGCTCCATCACACTGACAGGCTGCATGTCCTGACATGTATATACTGGATGGATCTAGCAGTGAAAAAGGGACAACAGCATGTCTAACAGCTCTGATCAAAAACACACTCACATCCCTCTAAGACATACAGTATGCGAGGTTATGATCCACAACACACTCACATCCCACTAAGATATACAGTGTGCCAGGTTCTGATCCACTACATACTCACATCCCACTAAGATATACAGTGTGCCAGGTTCTGATCCACAACACACTCACATCCCACTGAGATATACAGTATGCGAGGTTCTGATCCACAACACACTCACATCCCACTGAGATATACAGTATGCGAGGTTCTGATCCACAACACACTCACATCCCACTAAGATACATATGAGGTTCTGATCCACAAGCATGTTATTCACAAAACAAGGAACTGGGGAAATCTGCAAATTACAGATTTGTAAATGTGCTCTAAATGTATTTTTTTTTTTTTTTTTTACATCTTTAATTAATCTCCCAGCAAGATACAGTGGGCTACTTTTTAAGCTGAGTCAGCTATGCCTCAATGCTAAGACAATGGCAATCAACATGTTGGTCTACAACTCCCATCATCCTCATCCTGCCATGCTGACAGATGTTATTGACACTCCAGTAGCAATAAATCCCCGGTGGTGTCTTGATGTGCCATTCCAGATAATCCCATTGTCTCATTTTGTTGTCACTGTGTATGGATGCCCATTGAAAACAATGTGTGCTTTGTTGCCTTGTTCGGATATGGGCCAGATCTACTAAATGGTGTGATGCCAGGTGGAGTTTTTAAAAGGCTTTGTTCCATGTTACTGTCCTGTGTCAGAGCTCTATACACCTGAGAATGACATTGTTAACAAATAGAAGACTGAAAATTGACACTTTTCATCTTGTAATGGATATTCTGCTTGCTCTGTGTGCATGTTTCCAGTTAGTGAGATGAGATGTTCTTTGTTCTCCCTGCAGTCAGCCAGGAGGTTGAAAAAATTATGATTTGAATAAAAATAGCAATTTTTATTCTTTTTCTTTTTTTTTTGGAGCAGCATGCTTAATGTCTTTCTACAAGCTGTGTCCCAAACCCTACAATATGCTGTGCAATCCATTCATCAGATCCATGCACCTTTTTATTTCATTTTAAAAGCTTTCTCCCCTCTCTGCATGAGCCTGGGATTCAGTGTTCTCCCAAACAGACTTACAGAAGACTTAACCTAAGTAAAGAAGATTTTTTTATTCTTGGTACATCTTTGATGTATACAGTTAGAAGCCTACAGACTGCCTTTAAGAACAAAAAAAAAATCTTGAAGTCAGATAGACTTGCACATTCCTCGTGCTCCCGTAATGGTTATAAATCCCAGCTCTGTCAGATGAATTCCTTTTATCTTGCCTGCAAACATTTTACTGCTCATTTTTGTCTTATGCAGTGAGGTCATTATAATTTGCAGACACCCAGCATTCCTCTGATAAGATATCAAATGGGATGATGTGTTAGTAGTTTACTCTTTCTAATGCCAAGGGTTTCACCCACATGTTGCAGTGCCACCTTGGTTGAAAGGGTTAAAAAGTCTTTGTTCTCAGTATGGCGATATCTATGTCAGTTCATAAAGGGCTCCCATTAACCATTTATCTGCCACAATTGAATTGAAAGATAAAATAAGTCAATCCGATGTTCCCTTTTTAATCCATCGGGTACCCGTTGGCACTCAAGGGACGAAATATGTTCTGTTAGTCTGCAGACACTGACGTTCTGCTTTTACACTGTTGGCGTATTACAGCAGCTGAGTGTGGCGCTGTTTGTAAAGATGAATGGCAGTTTATCTTACTTAAACAGACATTTGTCAGGGACATTACTTCTAGTTTCTGCATGCCCAGTCCTGTTTTTTTATAATTTATATTCCATTTGTAATAATTTTTTAGAGTAAAATAACCATTCGGAATTTGGCAAACTGAATTTTGGATACTAGGAAGGATGTTTATCAAAGGGATCTATTCGCTAAACACAGAATTGTACAATTTAGATCAAATTAGAATAGCCATGCTGTTGTTATAGCCACATTGGATAATCTTTTACAAATTTACTATAGATGCATTCATTTTCCACTTTCTGTTGAGACTCTCCATGTCTGTGTGTAGTAAGTAAATCCCACTGTGTTTAACAAGAGGTTTTTAACTTTATCTAGACCTTAGAACAGGAAACCCCTTACTACTTGTTCTGTAGTCTGATTAGTGGGACATGCAATGTGGAACCAGCAGGTACATTTAAGATTGTGGATTTAACATTGGAGATTGCCCACTTTTACAATTTTGCACCATTTTAAGTTTATAACACTTTCATTTTTATTCACTAAAGTGAGAATTCAAATCAAATTCAAAGTGAATTTCAAATTTAAGGTGAAAAAATAGCCACATTTGAAAAAAATCTCTAAGTCCGCAATGCTTTCAGCTTGGCTACTCTGGCCTTAAACTTGGATTTCACTTAGAATTCTCACTTTAGTGTATGATTCCATAATGGTGGTTGGCAGTAAGTAGTGTGGCGGACTTAGTATCTTTGTCAGTTGGCATATTACACACCATATCATCATTTAATCTCTTGTTGGCTTTTGTTATCACAAGTATTAATTAGCAGCAGCTCCGGCCGCTGTACTCTGTTTGAATTTATGTTAAAGTCCACATCAAATAACACTGATCTCTTGTAAAACTTGCGAAAGAGAACATTCTCAGGATTAAGGCTTTTGAGATTTACCTACATTTGTTGGGTTTAGCCTGAATTTACATTTAACAAAGCTGACAGTTGAGTTAAAAGTGAGGGGCCACTGCAATACCTGTAACACACTGTAGGAAGCTTCTCGTAAATATATTAACCCCTTAAGGACACCGTTATGATTCACTTTTATTCCAGAAGTTGTGTCCTTAAAGGGACTCTCCAGTGCCAGGAAAACAATCCATTTTCCTGGCACTGCAGGTCCCCTCTCCCTCCCACCTCCCAATCCCCAGTTGCTGAAGGGGTGAAAACCCCTTCAGGTCACTTACCTGAGACCCCGCCGATGTCCCTAGGCGGTGGTTTCATCTCGCTGCCGCTCCTCCCAGTCTTTACGTCGGCCGGTGGGCGAGACTGATCCCGCCCACCGGCCGGGGAGACCGCGGGGAGACCGCATTAGAGCTCCCCCTATAGGAAAGCATTGAAAATGCTTTTCAGTGCTTTCCTAAGGGGAATTGAGCGACGCTGGAGGTCCTCACACAGCGTGAGGACGTCCAGCGACGCTCTAGCACAGGTTTTCAGGAAGTGCCCTCTAAAGCTTTGACATTTTTGAGAAATGGCAATATTTACATTTTTCCCAAACTTTGCCTTTAGTGGTTGCCTAGTGGCTTCTTATAATAGAGAATCAATGGATTCAGTTCTTCTCTGTAGACCGCAATTTCCTCACATTGATGAACTGAGATCCTATAAAAGTCAAAGGGCATCAACACTTAGAGACTTGCGAAAACTAGATAAAATTATCAACGCTGATATAGTTATTGTATCAGAGGCATCATGAGAAAATTTTCCTAATTTGCATAGAAAGCCCTCTCTGTGCCGTTTTCAGAAGGCAGCTGTGATGTGAGAGTTTAAAAAAAAAAGTGAGTAATGGCAGCTTTTGTGTGCTGAATTAAACAATATTCAGACTTGACAGTTCCTTTTTTTTCATGAATGACTCCACTGTGTTCCCTTGTTCTGTCCCGCAAGCCTTGCTTTGTGGAATTGATGGCAGGGCCCAAGACATTCAATGATGTTGTGGAGGCTGTCTGCACACAGCACATTTCTCTGCAGCAGCAAAGGGCTATTGTGTCTTTGTAATCTGTTTGCATAAGTGACCATATCTATTTAGACAAGAAAAATGCACACTGCATACCAAGCAGCCTTTACATTTATTCTACAGGCTTGGCATGGCAGGGATCTTAGCATGCAGCGTTTAGCTCAATATATTACAATGTATTCTGTATCTGAACGAAGCTCTACTTATTCTTATTTCATCTTGGTCATCGTTACTTCTAAAGGTAGGCAGCAATTTATCTATGGGACAACTGATCTCACATTGAAAAATCTCTGGTCCCATGGCTGCACAGACTTCTAAAACAACCTTATGGGAGATATTGAACGGCAGACTAAGAAAACAGAGATTTGTATTTTCTTTTTAAATTTTTTTACAGAAGTACACATATATTTGTCCATTAACTCATTTTTGAATGGATCTCAGAACCTACTGACTTTTTAAAGGGCTTATTCACTAAATAATTCTTGAGAACTTGGGTTCCACATCACCTCTCTCATCCTCTGATGTGGAAGGGTGGGGGGCAGAGGGTTGTCAGTAAATAATAGAAGAGGTGCCCAGCCCCGTGGTCTATGATATACCTAGACTGTAAGCTCTTTTGAGCAGGGTCCTCATCTACATATTGTTCCTGTAACATTTCATTATTGTTTCATTGGTTAAATTCTCCTTTGAATGTTAAACTCCGCGGAATAAGCTGGCGCTATATAAATACTAACAATAATAATAATCTATACTCTATGCCGCTAACTCAGTATTATCCTCCACTTTGATTTTTTTCTATAATCAGCTTGCCTGGCTTGGTTTATTTGTCAATGTGGAGAAATAAAGTCACACGATTCCAACAGTTCGAAGCTTTGTATTTTCCATAAACCATAACGTACAAGTCTATAAAGATATTATGTCACTTTAAATTCTCTGTGATGGGACCCTGGTCAAACAAAGCTTTATCGCAGGAAGGTGTTATGTAGATTAAGATTGCATTCATAACTCAGATTAGCTCAGGGCTCGTTAATTAGCTCATTGACCTTTGTACTGTCAGCAAAGTGCGCTAGATTTAGACATTGAGATCTCCTTGGCAGTGCTCTGCGTAGAGTACAGTGGGTTTTTGTTTTTTGTTTTCCTTAGCTGATATTAAAATACTCTCCAAGTTTGTTATAGTCACAGCTTGGATATTTTTGCTTTACGTTTGCAACAATTTAGATTTTAATTTGCTACAATTTGAAGTTTATTGAACTTTAATGATGCAGAACCTCCTTGAAAAATGTAGGCTAACATCTATTTAGAAGCATTCTTTTTTTTTTTTTTGCTTTTAATTTCCATCCTAAACTTGGCTAATTTTGACCTGAATAAGTATTCAGTTGACTAGGGGGCGTGAGTAGGATTTCTGCCAGATTTGTAAAAAATTCTACACAGCTGCAGTTCTGTGGCAGATGAGCACATGGTCTATATCCTATAACGGGCCAGGTCAGATCTTATTTCTCATGCATGGGATTTTCTCTCTCTCATATTATAGATTCACCATGGTTGACTTTACAGATCATTTTTTGTGTAGTTGTTTTTTTTTTTATGTTTGACTGCTCTATAAGCATTTTGACATGCGTGAAGGACAACAGATGAAAGTTAGGAGGAAAATAAATAAAAAATTACTATGTTTGGGAGAAAACCTTTTTGCTGAGCTCAAGTCTGCATTACACCCGAGTAGCACGTGGAACTGGTTTTTCAAGACTTCATATATGTTGAGAAATATGATAATGTGTTTTTTAAAAGCTCACACGTTCACTGCATTAGGGAGGGCACATGCCACCAAGGGTTCTGTTAAAAGAGAAATTGCATAACACTCCTAAGATTTACCTTTCTGTAAGGACAATTTTGTGACTCGAGCCTGTATACGTATTTAGAGTTACTTACTATACATAACTGCATTTTATATATACAAAATGTGTATTGCTATCTTTTATACTCTTATTCTTTATATGAAGTTGCAGTGAATGGTTTGACTAGACAGGATGTGCTTCTCAGAAGAGGTGCAACAGAAACTATGTCCCCCTTTTTACTGGGAAAACTGCTTTGTAATTTGTACTATTTATTTTGTAAACATTAGAGAGGTGTGTGTGTGTGTGTTTGTTTTCTTGAATCTGACTTAAAGGAACGCTATAGTGTTAGGAATACAAAGCTGTATTCCTCACACTATATAAACCCTTTGCATCCTCCCCACCCCTGGCAATGTAAAGGGTTTAAAAAAACATTTTTCACTTACCTGATTCTAGCACTGATGTCTCCACCGAGATCAGCAGATTGGGGTGAGCCTAAGGCGCATGCACAGTGAGTGCCACGCAAGCATTAGGCCTTCCCCATTGGAAAGGCCTAATACAAAGCATGGGGACTGTTATAGGTTGCTGGGTTAAGGGAACCGGGATGCTGCACCCAGACCACTTCAATGAGATGAATTGGTCTGGATGTCTATAGGGTCCCTTTTATATAACTGAACCCTTAATGCTACTGTGTTTATGCATTATAAATATTGCACAGAATATACTGTGGTACAATCTGTTTAACTAAAGTTTTTGGTTTGTCTAATTACAGGAGTGAAAATGTCAGTCAGCATACATGAAAACCGGAAGTCCAGGGCCAGTACTGGCTCAATGAACATATACTTGTTTCACAAGTCTTCATATGCAGACAATGTCCTTACTCACCTCAACTTACTACGCCAGCAATGTCTCTTCACAGATGTCTTACTGCTGGCAGGAAACAGGTCTTTCCCTTGCCACCGTGCTGTCCTTGCCGCTTGCAGTCGCTACTTCGAAGCCATGTTCAGTGGTGGACTTAAAGAGAGTCAAGCCAATGAGGTGAATTTTCACAGTGCCATCCATCCCGAGGTTCTGGAACTTCTCTTGGATTATGCTTACTCATCAAGAGTCATCATCAATGAAGAGAATGCAGAGTCTCTCCTTGAAGCTGGGGATATGTTAGAATTTCAGGACATCAGAGATGCTTGTGCAGAGTTTTTGGAGAAGAACCTTTACCCTACCAACTGCTTAGGGATGCTGCAACTTTCCGATGCTCATCAGTGCACTAAACTTTACGAACTGTCTTGGAGAATGTGTCTTTCTAATTTCCAAACCATCTGTAAAACAGAAGACTTTCTCCAGCTCCCTAAAGCAATTGTGATACAGCTGTTGTCCCATGAAGAGTTGGAAACGGAAGACGAGAGAATGGTCTATGAATCTGCTATGAACTGGATAAACTATGACCTAAACAAGAGACACTGTTATTTATCCGAATTGTTGCAAACTGTACGATTAGCTCTGCTACCTGCTATCTATCTCATGGAGAATGTAGCTATGGAGGAACTTATCATCAAACAGAAAAGTAGCAAGGAGCTAGTAGAAGAAGCCATCCGGTGCAAGCTTAAAATATTGCAAAATGATGGTGTAGTCACAAGCCTGTGTGCAAAACCCCGTAAAACTGGTCATGCCCTGTTTCTCCTTGGTGGACAGACTTTCATGTGCGACAAACTTTACCTCGTAGACCAAAAGGCAAAAGAGATTATACCCAAAGCCGACATACCAAGCCCTCGAAAAGAATTCAGTGCTTGTGCAATTGGCTGTAAAGTCTACATCACTGGTGGAAGAGGTTCTGAGAATGGCGTTTCAAAAGACGTTTGGGTGTACGATACACTCCATGAGGAGTGGTCAAAGGCTGCTCCCATGCTTGTAGCACGGTTTGGACACGGTTCTGCAGAACTTAAGCACTGTTTGTATGTAGTAGGTGGACACACAGCAGCCACTGGCTGCCTTCCCGCTTCCCCTTCTGTGTCTTTAAAACAAGTGGAACAATATGACCCAGCAACCAACAAATGGACCATGGTTGCTCCTCTTCGGGAAGGTGTGAGCAATGCAGCTGTAGTCAGTGCAAAACTCAAACTGTTTGCTTTTGGAGGGACTAGTGTAAGCCATGATAAATTGCCCAAGGTTCAGTGTTATGATCCATCCGAAAACAGATGGTCAGTACCAGCCACATGCCCTCAGCCGTGGCGATATACAGCAGCAGCTGTTCTGGGAAATCAGATTTTTATCATGGGTGGAGATACAGAGTTCTCAGCCTGTTCAGCTTACAAATTTAACAGTGAAACATATCAGTGGACTAAGGCTGGAGATGTGACAGCCAAAAGAATGAGCTGTCACGCTGTAGCATCTGGTAATAAACTGTTTGTTGTTGGCGGCTATTTTGGGATTCAGAGGTGCAAAACTCTGGACTGTTATGACCCAACCCTTGATGTGTGGAACAGCATAACTACAGTACCTTACTCCCTAATCCCCACAGCATTTGTCAGCACTTGGAAACATCTGCCGTCTTAAAGAACAATGGCATGGTAAGAAAATATCCCAGAAATACATTTGGAGCAGATATTGAAATGCTTAATTAGCATATTTAAAACATTTACATGGCACTTGTGTAGTAAAGTAAAATGTAATTTGTATGAAATGTCAGTTGAATGTTAAGTGACACTGATACACTCATAAAATGTTGAAAAAATTTATTCGAGATTTGTACTGTTGCGCATAGATAAAAAAACAACAGCAGCAATGTTTGTCATGTGAATATGAATAGGAAAAACACTTTTGAATGAATTGGAATCACTTATACACACCATTGAGAGGTTCACCTAGAGGAAAGATATGTAATACATTCAAAGTACATGATTCATAAACATAGAGGGTTTATTCAATAAATAGTTTGTGGTATTAATCTGAAAACCAAATGGCAATATGTAGGCCAAAATAGCTGATTTGGAGAAATTCTCCATTTACTGTTAAATAGAAGGAAAAATAATCTTATTATTTTTTATTTTTTCATTTTTTTTTACTATACAAGCTGTGCAAATTGGTCTGTTTTAGTGCACGAGGCCCCGGGAGACCAAGGTCATTAAAGGACACGAGGGGGTTATTATATAGGCATCAATTTGCAGACTATATATGGGAGAGTTATAGATTGACATTTCTCAATTGTCTGTTGAATGAGCAAACAAACTTTCAGTAAAAGTATATGAACTGCTTAAACCAGTTCCACACGTTTCTGATGCTTTGTCGAGTGTGTAAATGAAACCCACTCTCCTTCCTCATTCCTGGGGTATTGCTAAGAGTTAACTGGAGTGCTTGCTGGGTTTCCGCTCCACAATGACTTTTTACTCTCTTACTCATTTCCCAGTGTTTGTCATGGCTATTATCAAGCTGTCTGCTCCATTACTTAACATACTCTTGAAGGTCCCTTCCCTATTTTGTGTGAAACTGTTTGCTTTATATGATCATCATATAACCCTTTGTTTGCGAGAGAGGTTAGCCACAACCCTCTGACATGCATACGGCTTAATCCAAGGAGAGGGACAATATTTGAGTAAATAAGAATTATTTGGGTCTTCTGGGACACCCATTTTCTTTTTTTTTGTCTTTATGAATACATTTTAAATCCCTTTATCATGATTTTAGTTGCCCATTCCACGTGGATTTCACGATTTTCCTGCAGACATTTCTTCATGCTAATGGACAACTCATGAATGGTGCTATATTGAATCCAAAGGCTAAAGGAAGTAAATCAGTTCGCTAGTCAAGGAAAATGCTAAAATTAGCTGATTTGATTTTCTCCTGCAGCATGAGAATTCTACATACAGTGGGGCAGCTTTTCACAGTTGCTGCCCATCAGCATGTAGAAGTTATATGTATCCAGGAAAACAGTGGATAGTGGTGGATATGGCACCCAGATTTACTCTTTCTCTACCATCCAGCTCCAGCTAATGCCTAGTTGTTCTCCTCTTTGTGTCTGGTTGTAGTTTCTACCCATTCTCCTCCTGTACTCCAGGGCATACATCGCACAAATGTGTAATTAGTGTAATACGGGGTTGGTGAGAGACACAGGAATATTGACCAGTAGTCCCAGTAAGCTGGAGTGACTTAGCAACAGAATGTCTACAGGGGGAGGCAGAAGATCCCTTTGGACACATGCATTTTCAAAAATTTGCAAAACACTTCGAGTATTACGTCCTAAAACCATGCATCACTCACCAGAAACCTCAGGATGAAAGATGGTAGACATAATATTATTATTATTATTATTGGTATTTATATAGCACCAGCTTATTCCGCAGCGCTTTACAATAAATAGATTTCAAATCCCATGTACAATGGTGTGTGAGGTAGTGAATGATCACTTTATGGTAAAATACCAAATATGCATGTGGATTTTATAATTTATTTATTATTTTGACATTTAGTGGATGTGGATGGAAAGTCACTCGCTGAATAAGCTCAGATCTGAAGTCAAAGTCTGCTAGTTTGTCACATTGACGCTATATCTTTTTATGTCAGGAAAAAAAAAAGAATCCATAATTCTGATGGATTGTCAATGGGTCAGACATCTGCCACCCCAAGGATTAAGTCAGTCATCGCCACCCCAAGGATTAAGTCAGTGCAACATGAAAGGAAGTCTATAGACGCAATACACGCTAAACGTTTGCTTAGCCACTTCTGTCTTGAAAAGGTTTTGTCACAGTCCTGCAAACGGATATACATTTTATCAAGGTCTCTAAGCCATTAACATGATAATAACCTATTATAAACTTTCACAGTCTGCTCTAGAATCACAATTTTTGATCTGTGCTTACATTTTTAATTTTGGTTTACTGTGTAAAATCACTGTTTAGTGAATACATCCCTAAGTTAACTGGATCCTAGTCCTAAAATGTTAATCTGTACATACTGAGTGCAGCTGAGTTCACACCAGGGCATTTTCACACCCCATTTTAAAGGATATTAACTTTTCACTGGCGAAACAGGAACAAGGGGGCGCTGACAGTTATTAGAAATGTTCAATAAAACAGATGGGACCTAATTCATTTCCACGTAGATTTGCAATACAATTGGACTGTCGCTTTGTAACCCTTCTAGGGGAACCTTGATATTACCCATTTGCTGCAAGCCGTCTTTGTTTACTTTAAATCACACGTGTGCCTTTATCGTCTCGAGAGGAAACTAACCTTCGCTTGTTTTCTTTATGTCTCTCGCAGATACAGGAGCTCAGCTGTGAAGACTCTGGGCCATCTCTTAAATGGAGGAGAATAGACTTCCCTGGCTTGAAAGCGGTTGCTGGCATCCTGTACATTTTAAAATGTTGTAGCCAAGGCTGCTGAATCCTTTGGCACCGAAAAAAGAAAAAGAAAAAAACAATTTGGATCGTAAGGGAGCAAAACCCCCCCAAACTCTATAAATTGAGTTTTAAATATCAGTATTAACTGCATTTGAGAAGCAGAATCTTTGACAGAGAAGAATTGCATGATTTCTAACATTGGTAGGGTTTAAAAAGGAAACAAACTCTGCGTCACGTGGAAGACAAAACTTGGATCCATCTGGACAGATCTCTATGGCAATGATTGCCACCTAAATGCAGAATAACTCGTAACGTCGGCACCGGCTGCGGGGGAGGCTTGCGGGTTCCAAACCGCAAAATGTCATGATGCATCAATTCCAACTACATATCGCTTGCAAACAAAACTGGACAGACTGTGATCACTGCAGGGTGTTTATTAACCCTTTGGGTTCCAGAGAAAAGTCTTGCTCTAGTGCAAAGCTTTCCTCTGCCGCTCAAAAGGTCAATCAGAGCATACGCACACATCAACATTGTGTAAACCACTATTGTAATTTAAAAAGAAACTGTGAAGGAACATTCTATGTCTTACTCTCAAACCCCATTGCCATTTCAATCGCCTATTTGTATATTTGTACTGACCGTCTCATTTTTATTTTTCGTTGCATTCCACATTGTGTCTGTACAATGGTCCTGTGCTGTCTGCATGCCAATACAATGCGTGTAGCTGTATTCACATGTGAGAGGTCTGACGATGAATGAATGTTTTTATTGTTTTGGTAACAATTATCAGAATGGAACCAATAATCTCTTTTTTAAAGATTCATTTTCACCTAGCTGTGTGCAGCATGTCAGATCTGACATTACCGCTTGGTCATACAAAGCTTTCAGACGTAGAACTTTTAGTTTTTAAACCTTTTTGTAAACTGAAGAAATTGGTCTCTTATTAGGATTTGGCCTTTGTATCCGAGGGGACAGTGCATTGGTTTTCTGGGTAGGAAAAATACAGAATGGGTATCGACAGAAGATTTTCAAAGGAGGGGTAATTGTCCATTACTGCCCTATGCTGTAGACACCTGCTCATGTCTGGATTTCAAACAAGTAGCTGGGAGGAAAGTGGTTTGACTCCTGAGGTACAGAAATGCTGCATGCAACAGGCCATGCGTTGACCATTAATTTCCCGGTCAATAATGTGCCTATAAAAAAAAAAGTGCATCTGGCGTTAAGAATGTAGAAAATCCGTCTGAAAAATTCATACCTCTATCTGTTGTGTCTTGTGATAAATACAGAACTGAACTGGTTAAAACCAGCTTCTACAAAGAAAAAAAAATAGTTTTTCAGGGCATTCTGAGCAACAATATTACTGGAAGCAAAGCAGCATAAAGGTCATGGTGTCGAGGGGTTCAGCTTTTTCAGACGAGGGTAGTTGGATTACTTAACCAGGTCTTAAATTACACACGAGAATAAAATAAGCTTAGCAGGTAACTTTTTCAGGCCAACGGCTCTGCGAGTCATATAGAACCTCTGCTACATATATCTGACCCTGAACGTTCTTTGAATTCCAGAGGTATGCACTTAAAGGTTGAATCTAGAGGTATTTTCTTTGCAAAGTGTAGAATGTACCCTCTTTAAGCACGGTTGGTTTATTATAAAATGTATCCAGCAGGGCAGCAATACCTTTTAATGTAGCCATGCCATGGTTTAACCCCTTAAGGACCAAACTTCTGGAATAAAAGGGAAACATGACATTTCACACGTCATGTGTCCTTAAGAGGTTAAAGTGCACCCCCCCCCCCTTTTTTTTTTTTTTAAAGAGGACACCTATGGAAAAACTCATTAATGCACAGGTGAATTTGTGTCAGAGTTATCCTGTAATAGGTATTTTTCTGGTGTCCCTTTAAAAAAAAAAAAAAAAAAAAAGTGAAAATGATCTTAAAGGAAAACTCTGTCACTTTCATTCCCTCACTTAATTAAATGCTATTTAAGCACTTACAAGAGTGAGGAGTTCTTTGTCCAGAACAACATCCTCTCCCAATGGAATCTCTACAGAAGCAACATGTTAACAGACCTTGAGAAATTATTTAAACTCCCCCCCCCCCACCATAGCTCTGCATGCGCACATTTGGCATTATGGAAGGAATGGCCAAGCACATGCGCTAATGTTGGGGTTGAATTCATTTTGCTAGGTATACTATGGCTTTTGTCAAGACAGTCAGGTATTGTAAATTATTGAAAATAAATAGTTGAGAATAAAAAGATAAAAAAGTAGCACAATCCATAGCTGTTAGTTGGCTAATGGTTATGCAAAAATCTCACATGTGACAGTTCTGCTTAAATATGCTTCGAGGTTTATTGAAGTTTAAAAAAAAAAAATAATTTTCAAAATATTTTTGGTGGTCCGTTCTCAGGAGGGTTTTTATGCCCTTCTGTTTAATTAAAAATGTACTTATTGCATTGTTAATGGCATTATCCAAAGTTATTTATTTTATTTATTGATGTTAGCGGTGCACTTTTGCCAAAGCCACGTGTATTTTTATGTGAAAGAATGGCGGTTTCTTTGTGGTCTTTCTTTCAACGCTCAGTGGATTTGTGTTAAGGAAAAAAAAATAAATAAACTTGCACTGTTTGACATTTTCTGAATAATTTGGTCTGGTTTTATTTTCTTCAAATTTTCAATGAGCAGATAATGTAGAACATTTAGTAAAACCACACTTCAACAAAACTAAAACCATCTAGCAGTAATTCATACAGAGACTTTTTAGGTACTAAGCACCGATCTTTATTTTTAATGTGAGATTGCTACAGTTTAACAAGGTGCAGTTCACATTTTTATGAGATGAGCTGCTGGTATTTAAGATTCATAGGTTATGTCAGACCCTAATAAAACAGTGATCTCATAATCTAGCTTTCTGGAGTTCTCAGACAAACTTTGGGCCACCGGCTGGCTAAATTATATTCATTTTGGAATTTCTACCCAAATATTAAGCATGCCACTTGTTTGTGTGCTGGAATTAGGAGTAAAACTGCCCAAGATTTTTTTAAATAATTTCCTAAGTACTAGACAAGAGCACAAATCAGTTTCAGCTGCTTCCAACGAACCAACTTCCTGTTAATCTATGCCTAAACAAATAATAGACCTTTCTGGGATTTACCCGAGGAGTCTTGACTTCATGGCTAAATCATGGACGGATCGATTTGTTGGGACATAGATTAATAAGAATTTTGATTTGTTGAACGCAGCTGAAAAAATGTCAAAGGGACTCTCTCGTCATCCAGACTAATTTATCTCCCTCATTTTAACCCTGCAGCTGAAAACATTGCTGTTCGGTGGTTAACCTGCCTCTCGTGAAGGGGCTTCCGTGAAATAGTTGAGTAAATCTGCTTGGTGCAAAAGGGGCGTTTTGCTGCACATTCCCTTAACCTCCAAGTGGTTTTCTAAGGGAAAGCATTGGATTGGCGGAGATCATCGATTTTAATAATCTCAGAAAAATAGGCGGAGCTTCCCCAAGGAGACTGGCAATGCAAGGGTGAATTGATAAGCAAAATAAACCAGGCAGCAGGATTTAAATTCATATGTGTATTCCTAATGCTATATGGTTCCTTTAATGCACATGTCTATTTATTACCTCAATTCTAGTCACAAATATCACTTGCACATTCATAACCACTTTATATGCCATTTAAACCAAAAAGTGATATTTGGCAGAGGTGGCTATTATACGGATCTCCAACAGACCACAATGGCTTCACAGGTACATGGATATACAGGACATATTTTTGAGAGACCATCACAGTTAAATAAAGTATTTGGATGTTATATAAAGTTAATTCATTATCCCACCAAAGTAGAATTATAGGTTTGCTAGACTCGCAGTTTTAGTACTAGGCCTATGAGAACACTTTAGCCATTTTTGTAAAAACACAAGATTTATTCAATAAACCCGGGTTTGTCAGAAATATAATTTGAGAACGGCAAATTCCAGGCCAAAATAGTCAAATTGGTAACCTAATCCCCAGCTATTCTAGCTGTAAATTTGCAATTATTTGCATTTCAGACACTTCACAATTTAATGACTAAGCCTGGCTACGTGTCTGAAAATAAGAAGGGTAAATACATAGTTGCAATTAGGGGGCTTAATGGATTGGGGTATCGGTACTGTTGAATGGTTTTTACTACCCTCACCAGCAGCATTTTGGATTAAAAGTATGACCTGGCAATCTTAAAAAGTATAACCCGGCAATTCAGAGTGAATTTCAATTTTATGGCCAAAAAAGTAAAACTGAATTAAAAAAAAATTTTTTTTCTTCGAGCCTGCTTTACCTCGGCTAGTTTTAATTCTTGTAAATTCTCACTTTAGTGTATAAGCCCTACATCAAGCTTTTGCTCAGTTATATGATTTTAGTTTGGTATTTCACAAAACAAGGCGTGAGCAAGAGTCTAACTCATTAATTGTCAGACTAGTGTAATGAGGACGTACTGAAGGGGTGCTAACTATGTCTTTAACAGATGTAATCACCTGTTCATTTTAGGATTACTTTAATGTAATCAAACACTGTGTGACAAGTATAACCCTGAAATGCTGGTTCATCAAGGCAGCTAATGTACTGGAGTTAAATAACCCTGATGTAAGAAATGTTTAGGTGATGGAGTGCAGCCCTACCGAGGATCCTTAAAGTAGCACTGTCACTCTGCAGATTTTGCTTTGAAATTACGTTTCTATTTTTTATTTTTTTTTGCCCCTTTCTCTCTTCTTGTTTTTATTTATTTAAATGGGCCTTTGTTCTTTTTAGTAAAACATAAGATAAATTATGGAGTACTTTTTCTTGTGGGAGGTAATCTTTGGAAATGGAGGGCGTTTAAGCAAAGTTCTGTTTCTGTTACTATGCTAATTTACTCACAATGCATCATTTAAAGAACTACACTAAAGAGCAAACTGCAGACATCATGCACTGAGGAGAACAAAATGGAGGCACCTGATATTGGCATCCAGCACATGGAGGAAAATAAATTCAAACAAAGGCAAGTGGCAAGGAAGGGAGAATAATAATTAAAGGGATACTCTAGGCGCTATCACCATTTCATCTCATTGCATTGGTTAGAGTGCCTTCGAATCCCTTGGAGCTGTCATTGCATTACATTTTAAACCATTTTTAAGCAGTTTAGCACAGAGTGAGGCTCCCTTGTTAGCTCCCCATTGCACTGCCCCCATTGGAGGAATGGCTAATGCAGGGATTACGCTCAACCTTGGTCCATCCGATTCCTATCAGCAGTGGGTGGCTGTTAAAGGCTGAAAGCAGTCAGCTAACACTTAGCCAATCACCATCAATCATTGCTGCTGAAGCTAATACTTCCTTATTAGCCAAATTAGCATACCACAACAAGAGGACATAGTCTTAAATTAGAGGGGCAAAGGTTTAAAAATAATATCAGGAAGTATTACTTTACTGAGAGGGTAGTGGATGCATGGAATAGCCTTCCAGCTGAAGTGGAAGAGATTAACACAGTAAAGGAGTTTAACCCCTTAAGGACACATGACATGTGTGACATGTCATGATTCCCTTTTATTCCAGAAGTTTGGTCCTTGAGGGGTTAAAGGACCACTATAGTGCCAGGAAAACAAACTTGTTTTCCTGGCACTATAGTGGTAATAGGTCCCCCCCACCCTCATGGCCCCCTCCCGCCGGCCTCTAGGGGGAGAAAGGGGTTAAACACTTACCTTTCTCCAGCGCCAGGCTCTGGGGACTCTCCTCCCTCTTCCGACGTCATCCGCCGAATGCGCACATTCAATCAGTAGATAGGAAAGCATTTCACAATGCTTTCCTATGGATGGCAGCGTCTTCTCACTGTGAAAATCACAGTGAGAAGGGCGGAAGCGCCTCTAGCGGCTGTCCGTGAGTTTCTCTGAAACTGCTATGTTTACAGCTGCAGGGTTAACCCTAGATGGACCAGGCAACCAGACCACTTAATTGAGTTCAAGTCGTCTGGTTGCCTATAGTGGTCCTTTAAGCATGCGTGAGATAGGCACAAGGCTTTCTTAGCTATAAGATAAGGCCAGGAACTAATGAAATGGGCAGATTAGATGGGCCGAATGGTTGTTATCTGCCGTCACAATCTATGTTTCTATGTTTGGACTAATGAGGAACAGTGAGCAGAAGGAGAGCACCATGGGACACCAATCACTATAACCACTTCAAGGAGATAAAGCAGTTACATTGACCCTTTAAGTTACAATATACATAAGGGGAAAAAAACATGCCGTTATAAGTGCTTATTCCTTTAATATGTTTCTGTACAAAGATTGACTTCTTTATATCCCATACCTAATGCTAAAATTTCTCATTCCTTTATTACTTTTTAAAAAAAATTATATTTGTAATATACTGATCAAACAGAATTTAAATAAACATTTCCCTTCCCTGAAGCTTAATGCTGGTCCTCTGGTTGTATGTGCGTTGGTCATCCTAGGAATATCATATATCCATGCAGCTTCAGGAAAGAGAACAAAAGATTTCAAATTAAGGAAAAATTGGGCAGCATTTTCCAGCTAAGGCAGAATAAGTCACGTGGTGAAATAAGCCATAAACAGAACACATCCAAGACAGCTGTGCCTTTTGTAACATGGATGCAAAATGGCGCACGTTTGCAAATGTACATTTAATTAGGAACATTTTAAAGGTGGCGATCTAATTTTGTTTCAAGATTATTTAAAATTCCAACTGTTCCTATAAATATAAGAAGGAATGCAGATTTTTCTTTTCAAGAAGAACACATATAAAATCACACATTTTACAGGTTCTTATTCATAAACTTTACAGAATACATTTTCCACCCCCACCCCTATAAATGAGACTTGCAGGTTATACGTTTTAGAAGGGAAAATATGACAATTCTGTGAATGGTACAATAATGCCAAATCGTTTTCTCCCTCGGCGCTCAAGACTTGATTTCCCTCATTGCACTTAAAGTCTTCTGTCGGACTTTGCGTACCGTATATATATTTCTATAACAATTACTGTAATTTGCTAAACTAACATCTTTGGCAGCTGACTGCGGTTGATGTGAAGATGTGAGGCTTTTTAATCATCCGTCTCGGATTGATGACTAACTTGTTAAGATCTGAAGCAGCTGTCTGTACGCTATATGCACAGTTATTTTCATCTTTCAAAAACCACTTTACAATATTTTTTTGTGAAGTTTTTATCCTTCTACTGCAACATTATGAGGGGGAGGCCTAGAATTGTTCCAGTTTTTGTTGCTATTTCTATGCTTAATTCAGCTGCACTGAGGCCGAGGTCTGATCCTGGCCTCGATTTAATTATAGAGTGTAGGCCGAGGAGGGCTGAAGTCACGGTGGGCCTCTGTCTCTGCAGGGAACATTCAGGGCTCATGCTTCTTGAATTGATGTGGGAATTTCGACTTGTGATTAAACGCTACAGATCTGAAAGAAAGTAAAAAAACAAAACAAAAAAAACATCCCACACGCTGAAGCCAAAGAGATTCACAGCACGGAGCACACAAAACCTTGGCATAAGACGTGAAGGTGCTTCGTATTCGACGTTCCAGTTGCTGTGGAAACCAATAACAAAGGGCAGCCTTCCACTCTTAGTCTGATTGTTTAGGTCGCATTCAGCTGCCCTGACACCTGTCTGAATCGTGTTGATTAGCAATGAATAATGTTTCTTCTATGCTGGTTCTGGATATATACATTGTATTTAAATAAAAATAATAATAAAACTAAAACTGAAGTGTTAAGTAAACGATCCAATTTTATTATTCTATGTTTTTTTCAGAAGCACACTGTATCAAAATAATGTGTCGACCATACAGTATTGTAGTTACATTTCTGGTACATGTAAAAATAAACTTTATTTTAGGGTCTACATCCACTTCTATAATTTCTGTGATAGGTAGGTGGATGCACATATAATGTGTGTGGGTCAGTCCCACGATTCAAAGCGTGTTGCTTTTTGCATATTACACTGTAAGATTGAAACACGATGTGAAATGAGCTAGGGTGTAAATATCCAAAGTGTCCCAAATCAAACAGAATAGTCACAGTTTAGAAGCCAACTCCTCCCATCCCAAGTTTTTATGGATATGGAGACTATTAAAAGTGTACAGCCGGGGGTGGAGCCTAGCTGCTGAACTGCATGGACAAGACCCTCCATTGCTCCTAAGAACAGGTGTATAATCCGCTACCACCCGCAGCTTCAGTGGGTCCCAGACATACCCACATGAGTGCCTTGTTACCCCAGCACCATGGGCTATACGCTGATGCCCTTTTTGTACACACAGAGGGCAGGAAAAACCCAATGTAAAACACGGGCCTACCTCATGCTCTCACCAGCGGAGAGCCTGACGCAACGCCTGGAAAAGTACACGGAGCTCACATAAGAGGTATAATCGACACCAGTGAGGCCCCTGTTCACCGACCACAACATGATGAGGACACAGGGACTTAGGGACTTTATTGCAAAGGCCCCAGAGCCACAAAATGGCGGCCGGCCCAGACCTGACATCCTGTCCCCACAGCTCAGCCTCACTTCAGAGGGGCAGGGAAGCTCCCATCATCAGGATGACGGGGAAGACCTAGCACCTGCCCAAAAATGGGATATCAAGCAGCTAATAAGGGAGATGAAGCAAATGTTCGATGCTGACATGAACCTAGCTCGAACGGAGATACAGGCTGTGTCCCAAAGAGTCCAGGCCTCAGAGGAGGATATCATTGATATTCGACAAGAACTAAAAACAGTGGGTGATACCATACGCCAGCTGCAATCCTCTGATTCTGCATTCCAACTTAGACTGGATACTATGGAAGACCAAAACTGGCAGATGAACATCAAAATCTGGGGAATACTGGACTCTGCAGGCCCGGCAGAACTGTCTCATTACTTACGGAGGTTAACTGCTACACTGTTGCCTCACACCCAGGCCAAGAAATTGGAATTCGACGGACACGTCAGAATCAATAAGGCTAAACAAGCACTGCCTGAAGCCCCGCAGGATCTAATTGTGCGCTGTCACTCCATACTAGACAAACGGCGCTTTCTAACTGCAGTTAGGAACAAGACCCCACTGGACTTTGAGTCATCCAGACTCACTTTCTTCCAAGACATCACGCGCACCACACTACAATGACGAAAGTCACTAAGCCCTATAACCGCCCAACTTCAAAATGCAAAGGTGGTATACTGATGGCTGCTGCCAAGAACCTTAGCAGTGGTAAGGTACGACACTGTCCTAAAACTCACCTCTCTCGCGGAAGCCCCCGCTTTCCTGCAGGCCTTGGGACTCTCACAAGACATAGGGGCCCAAGAGACACCTTCCACGTCTACACCTCACACATGGGATCCTGAGAGAACTGACTCATTCACCCCCAGAGGTGACCGGAATAAAACAGCGGTGACCTGAGCAGACATCACGCGGAGCCATTTGGCTCGCATAATATCACATAGTATCGCCGATGTCATCAGCCTAACAGTTTCTATCTCACCACATGGTTTATAACATTTATTTTGTTTCTTTTCTTACCAAATTGAATGTTACTTGTATATGTTAATGGAGAACCAAATATTGTGCCTTCCTTAGTATAAGGGAGAAGTTCAGCACCTAAAAAAACTCACAATGTTTACCAATCTCTGCCGGACTAGACCCCCCCGTAACCCCCATAGTTAAGGGGTCATCACTCGACTTCGCTCCCTAGGAGATGGACAGGTACAGCAATACACCACAACCCTTACATTGCAACTCAAGTAAGGAGACGTTACCAGATGACTAACAGCACTTGACTTACTCTTACAGATGAAGCAACCAGGTTGCGCTTGAGGGAGTGTTATGCACATCATTCCAGAGCACAGTGCACTACTCTCTTTCCCTACATCACACAGCCTCATTAATTCACACTGTCAGGTGCACACCCTGAGACGCCTCATAGATTTGTCTAACTAAACGCAGATGATCTAGACTTTTATTATTGTTAACTTGTTTTAGACATTTTCAAAGACAGCCATAACCTTATTAATTCATAGTTCCTACACAGGTCTTGCGATGTATCGTGATGTTCCTAACTTGTCTACTAAACCATAAAAATGTGCCGTTGGATATGTCCAGATTACGATTGTTACTGCATTGCTTGCTCCAGCTGTCATGGCGGAACAAGCCAGTTTGTACCCTTAAGCACAACAAAATAATGAATTAAAAAAAAAAAAAAGTGTACAGCCAGGCTCCTCTTCCTGACCTTTCCGACCCTTCCATACCACCCTCTCTGTCAGGTTTTATACTGGCTTCCTATGACTTAGAAGGTTATTCACTGTAAGGTAAGGTTTCAAATAAAGGTCAAAATAGCTGAAGTGAAAACAAAGTCAGCTATGATTCCAGTTTTGACCCTAAATGTGAAATTCACTTTGAATTCTCACTTGAGTTTATTTTAAAATCCCTAGAGCTTACTTGTAAATTGCATCATGATACGACTCCATCTGCTTATCTCCAATAATAAATGTCCCATAAATCCCCTCTGCTCTCCGAAAGACCTACTTGTGTCCTCAGGTTCTACTCACTCCAATGACTCTCAGACTTCTCTAGATATTATTAAACTCTCTTCCTAAAAAATAAATTAGTTTGGGTAAATCTTTTTTTTTTATTTGAATGACCAAATTTTGACCATGCAAACAATTTGGGAAAACTATTCAGAAAACCAAAATTGATAAATAAATGTTATTTTAGTGTGTATATATATATATATATATATATATATATATATATAACTTTTTTATTTATTTTTTTTAAGTACAGTGATATGCTCTTTTTCGCTCCTTTTTACCAAAGCTAATTCTGGTCTTAACACATTCATCCATATTCAAACTAATTTTGACTGAATAGGTATGTTAACATTCAAATTTGATCCACATTCGGTGACATATTCGGATTTTGAGCAATATGTTACTTCTGTTGTGTTTTTTAAGCATTCTGTCTTGCAGATTTCAGGTTTATATAACATTATTTATTTATTTGATTAAGTGAACCAAGCAAAACTATTTGAATAGTTACTGTTTCAGTTGTTTCATGATTCAATCATATGGAGATTCTGAGTTAAAGAATTTGGACTCACCGAAGGGCCAAAATTTGGATTAATTGCAATTGGTTTTAAATGCACAAGTCTACTAAACACTTCCTCAAGACGATATATCACTTGAAAACGAATAACCTTCTTCCCATCTCCTCTCTGCACACTTTACACACTTTACACTAACCTGCATTATAAATACCAATATTAATAATAACAATAACAGCAGGCAGCAGACGTGAGCAAGGGACATGGTACATGTGCTGTGTTTTGTGCATGTGCAAATGTGCCTAGCTGGCAAATGATGTGTGCTCATATGCCGATCAGAAGCCCTGCAATGCCCATCAAATGTAGTCAAGCCATGCAATATCCTGCGTAGCTAGAATAGAATGTTGGGAGGAGGTGTTAAATACAATGCAGGGAAGTAGAATGTTTAACCTATACATTTACTGTTGATTGTGCTTGCTCAATGTATTCATATAATGTTAATACTAAAACTAGGCTTTAATCTACATCATGTTCTGAGAAGCTGTAGGATAAACTTGAAAGATCAAAGTGGATTTTTATAGCAATGGCAGCCCTTCTTAAAACGTTTACTTTTTCTAGGTCCAAATTATTATAATTTTTTTTCTTTTTAAGATCGTCAAAAGATATCACTGAGGGTTTTAATACTCATAATCCACTAGAGAGTGATATGATGTACACCTGATACATTCAGACTCACGAGGCTGGTTCTAATTTATAAATCACAAGACATGTGAATTAGTAAAGAATGGAATTTTTTTTTACTGCTGGCTGTAACACTTTGCTAATATGGTGCAGGCCATGACCCCTTGGAGAAGAAGGCATGATATGTGAACTGTGAGTCTCTGCTTTCGTCTTTCCGTTTCACTGGGATATGGTTGCTCACAGATGTTTGGATGCATTTTTCCGTTAGCTTTTTGTATACATGGATACACAGAGGTCATCAGAAAAGACTAAGATAGAAGACTCGGGAAGAGATGTATGTATCAAATATCAGAATAACATCCTTCCAAAGAGCTCCAAAGTTCTCTAATGAAAAATTATTTAAAGGCTTCAACGGATGGAAAGGATTGGGGGGGATTCGTTTGCTGCAAAAACATTTCCTATCAGTTATATAGCAAAGTGGAAAACCTCACAGGGTTATTTTCTAAACTAGGAATTTGCTAAAGGAATTATATTATTTTATAATGACAAAATTGACAAATTGGCAGAAAGTCTCCAGCTTATTTCATTTTACATCTTGTCTGCATTGGCATTAAATTTGTCGCAATTCAGTTGTTAGTGAATAAACGTCAATAGTGATTGTCCTGTTGTAAAGAATTTTTTTCAAAATTAATTTAACAAAAATTCATAAAATAACAAAAAACTTTATAAGTGAAAATTCTTTCAGTACATATATCCACGTATCTGAAATTATATTAGAAGGCAACAGAGACATTTGCACTTTAATTTGTATATTAAAATTCATTGAAAAAAATTAACAACTCTGTAAAATAATATCAGATTCAAAACTGCTAATAATCGGCATTGAATACATTTTCTATTAATTTCGTGCATTAACTTATTTTAAATATACTTTTGAAAAACTGGTTTACTTGCATTTTATTATCTGCTAGTTTCACTTTGTTTTAAGGTACTGACAGAAACCAATTTGTAGGCTTCACCCGAAGCCTTTGAAGTGATACTGGTTGACATACCTGCATTACAGCAATCTGATCCCTTTCTGTGCTTGACCTCGGGCAATTCATTTGCAAGTAGTTGGTCTCGTCTTCACTTCTGTGTGAATAAACTGTTTATTAAACCTGTTGAATGCCAGACAGACATGATGACCACAGAAAAAGGCACAGAGAAAGAGAGGCATTTAAAGATTTCCTATTAACAGATAGTTGTTACTTTCCATTCTGTTCCCAACTTTAATGAAAGAAGAGATTCTGTTTTTTGGGTTTATAGTACAAAATGCCAGGCAATGTTTCAGAATTCTAATGATTTTTCTGTTCTGCTGGGGGATTTTGTAAATTGCAACCTTCGCCCTGCAATACAAGGAGAAAGTATTCATGAATTCCTCGCTATGTATATAGCAAGTCACCGATTATTGTGAAGCAGGTGCACAATTCATATGTCTTTGTGTATACTTGTCCATAGTAGGAAGACGACATAGACCCAGAGGTGACATACCTTTCGCCTGGTGATCAGTCATCGGTACGAATATTTCAAGCACATTATTTCAAGGTTGCTTTTCAATGTCATTCTCCAAAAAGAGAACATGAATGATAAATGACTCATGAGCCGAGGCAAGAATTACAAGGAAAATAAAAATAAAGCTCTTGGTTAAGTCAGTATTTGTAAGATGAAAACACAAATCCTTAGAACTACGTGAATAATTCTGAACAAGTTTTTATGACTTGTAAAAGACACCGACCGTCAAAACGTTGTCACCTGTGGGTTTGATGGTTCAATAAAAACCCTTATTTAAAAGCGGAGTGCTAAGGATTTGTTCTTTCATCTTCATTGGAGAACGGGGACAGAATCACATCTGACCTAGCACCTCCACTTAAATTATGTAACAAGTGAGTGCCTGCCATAGTATTATAGAATTTTTACAGAGAAAGTAACAAATATATATATATATATATATATATATATATATATATATATATATAAAATAGAAACATTTAGTAAATGAAATCATGGGTAGCTTTGTTAATTATCGCTGGGTGCCGCTTTTTGTATATGTCCAAGTTAAACACAGAGGTAAAGAAATCTTGGTCTAGCACTATCGACCCATTGCTTAGGTCTTCCAGGTGCCAGTTGTATGGCTGTTTTGTTTCTGGATTTTCAGATCATTAAATGAGTTGTGGTTAAATTGTTCACTGTTAAACTTTTTGAGATGTGGTACAGTTAGTAACAATGCTGGCTTCCTAGCGTACTTAACCCTTTAGGCAGCAATGTCACCTCCCCTCCGAAATGAGTATTTCATAAAGATAAAATATTTATGAAATACTCAGATTGACAGTGTTGGGATTTCACCAAAATCCCAACCCAGTCAAAAGATATACTGAGACATAGTAGGGACTACTTGGATCTCAGTATATTTCCTCCTCATGACAAAGGTTGACACTGGGCAAAGCAACCAATATCAAGCCATGTCATTTCCCCCAGTTGTCACCAGTGACGGCTCTAGAGAAATTAGCACTTCCAGTGGAGGATCCCGTGGAAGACGATGGCAGTTCCTGCAAGGGGCAGGTTCAGGAAAGTAAAACTCATCCTTACCTATCTCCCCTTCGGTCCCACCACCAGACACCCAGCGGCAGTATCACCACCGGGGGTCTTTAAATGTTATTTATGCAAAGTTTCTAGACTGTGACAGCTCTTCTTTAACTATTAAGTTTGCTTAAGGCTCTTTCCTTGCCATTGAGACATTTCTCTTGAAGATGCAATTGTATAGCTTCAGCTTCTCTTTGATAGTGCAATACAGTGGCGTACATACCAGGGTCGCAGGGGTCGCGGTTGCGACCGGGCCCGGCCCACCAGGGGGCCCGGCCGCCCCTGCGACCCGGTATGTACCCACAGGGCCAGCCTCTTCACCTGGGGGGCCCAGGAGCCGACCACCCCAGGGCCCCCCGAGGCTGGCCCTGCTGACACCAGTCAGGCGGGTGGCCGGGCGGGCAGGCAGGCAGGCAGGCGGGCGCGCGAGGGAGCACTCAGTGCTTCCTCTTCAGCTCCCTCGCGTACCGCACTGATGCTGGAATCTTCCGGCGCCGGCATCCCTACGCGGCGCACGAGGGAGCTGAAGAGGAAGCACTGAGTGCTCCCTCGCGAGCCCGCCTGCCTGCCTGCCCGCCCGGCCACCCGCCCAGGAGCCCAGCAGCACCACTGGACCCCAGGGAATCCCCCCAGCACTCCAAAAGGTAAGGAGGCTGGGGGGATTATATTTAAAAAAACATGTGTGAGTGTGTTAGAGTGAGTGTGTTAGAGTGAGTGTTAGTGTTAGAGTGAGTGTGAGTGTTAGAGTGAGTGTTTGAGTGTGAGAGTGAGTGTTTGAGTGTGAGTGAGTGTTTGAGTGTGAGAGTGAGTGTTAGAGTAAGTGTTAGAGTGAGTGTTAGTGTGTGTGTCTTAGTGAGTCTGTTTGATGTCTGTTAGTGAGTGTGTGTTTGTCAATGAGAGTGTATGTTTTGTAAGTGAGTGTGTGAGTGTGTATGTATGTCTGTCGCTGAGTGTGTCTCTGTTAGCTAGTGTGTATGCGTCTGTAAGTGAGAGTGTGTGTGTGTCTTCAGCGCCGGACTCCCTTGGCGCTGGGGATCCCTCAGCCTCTCAGCTCGGAATGAGACCGCGCACGCATTCAAACCGCCCATAGGAAAGCATTACTCAATGCTTTCCTATGGACGTTCAGTGTGCTCCTCTAGCGGCTGTCAGTGAGACAGCCACTAGAGGCTGGATTAACCCTCAGTGAAACATAGCAGTTTCTCTGAAACTGCTATGTTTTCAGCTGCAGGGTTAAAACTAGAGGGACCTGACACCCAGACAACTTCATTGAGCTGATGTGATCTGGGTGTCTGTAGTGGTCCTTTAAAGGACCACTATAGTGCCAGGAAAACATACTCGTTTTCCTGGCACTATAGTGCCCTGAGGGTGCCCCCACCCTCAGGGACCCCCTCCCGCCCGGCTCTGGAAAGGGGAAAAGGGGTAAAACGTACCTTTTTCCAGTGCTGGGCGGAGAGCTCTCCTCCTCCGATCCTCCTCTTCTCCTCCCCGTCGGCTGTATGCGCACGCGCGGCAATTCATAATGCTTTCCTATGGACGCTGGCGTGCTCTCACTGTGAAAATCACAGTGAGAAGCACGCAAGCGCCTCTAGTGGCTGTCAATGAGACAGCCACTAGAGGATTAGGGGGAAGGCTTAACCCATTCATAAACATAGCAGTTTCTCTGAAACTGCTATGTTTATGAAAAAATGGGTTAACCCTAGCTGGACCTGGCACCCAGACCACTTCATTAAGATGAAGTGGTCTGGGTGCCTAGAGTGGTCCTTTAAGTGTGTGTGCATCTGCATGCACTGGCTTACATACCGCGGTCGCAGGGGTCGCAGCCCTGTAACCCCTGCGACCAGGTGCCCACCGCCATGTGTTGCGGCCTGGCCCGCGCGCTGGGGGGGGCCCACGGATCAATTTTCGCACCGGGGCCCCATGGGTCATGTGTACGCCACTGGTGCAATATGTCCTCTTCTTTACTGTTTGTGGCTCAGGGTCTGGATATCCTCATCTCTTGAGCCTTGAGCAGTCTAATCCAAAATAATTTTAAAATGTTTTTTAATGATTCCAGACTTTCTGATCAGACATGAGATTCCTTAATTGATTTAAAAGGACCCCTCAAGGACACACGTCTGACCTTTAGTCTGTGATTCCCTCCCAGCACCCAAGAATTAAGATTTAATTCTGGGAAAATAAAATGTAAAATGGGAAAAATATCTTACACCCTGCAATAGACTTTACCTTCTCATATCTCACAGTCATCACAATACTCTAATTCCCACAATTAACTGAACCAATACTTTCTAAATTCATTCCATCCTGATGCCCAATTCATGAGGTTAGTAAAATAGCGTGGTTCGGTCACATTCTTCTCCTATTTAAAACTTCTTCGCATTCCACGGGCATGACACACCTTTACCCTAATCAGAAATCAATGCAAATACCTTTCATGAACCATAAAGTGCGTAGTAAAGAAGGCGTTAACTCCAAATGGAGAAACCAAACCTAAATAGATTAAATATAATGCTGTGTTAACAGAAAAAAAATTCATACTCTCGATCACATAAATACTTAAGCTACAGGGCCCACACAGAGGAATGCAAGCTACTCCTATAGCAGTGGAAAAGGGAACATAGTAACAACAAAACATGTAAGTGTATTTCTTTTAAATAGACAATACACTGTCTAAATAATTTAAAACCTTTTTTTCTAAATCACTGTTTAGTACGTATACTGCCAATTAAAGCATGATTTTAATTATGCATCCTTGTCTGCAGCCTTTGTCAACAGTCACTCAGACGGCCTCTAGAGGTGCTTCCTGGGTTAGTGCTTCACACTGTGCAGCACCTACAATAATGTTCCCTATACGGATGCATTGATTCAATGCATCTCTATGAGAAGTTAGATTGCCCCAGTGGCATTTTGCCGTACATGCGCAATAGTCTCCCAATGCTTTGCTATGAGGAAGCATTGGATTGGCTGAGATCGTCAAGATTGAGGATTTAAAGCCATGGAGGTGGGGCCAGCCACAGCATGGAAAAAGGTGAGTAAAAAACAAAAACAAAACCCTTTCCCATGTGATTGGAGGGAACACACACTGACCGACTCAGACTCACTCACAGACAGACACAGAGACAGACACTCAGACCAACACTCCGACAGACACACACTCACAGACATACTCACAAACACACACACTCAGACAGACACATACACTCAGACACAGTCACTCACAAGTAATTACTTTTTTATTTAAATTTAAATCCACCCAGCCTCCCTATCTTTAAAGAGCTGGAGAGAATATGCTTTCCCTGGGGTCTAGTAGCACTGCTGTCATCTCGCTACTTGGCTCCCTCTCACGCACTACTTGGTGAGCCGGGGGCCAGAGTGACATCATAACCCAGCTCCGGGAATCACTGCAAGCCGCGCAAGGGAGCAGAGCAGGGAGATTACAGCTCCTTCGCCGTGGCACTAAGTCAGCCATCCGCCTCCCTCTGCTCTCCATTACCCGGCTGCTCCCCTCCGTCAGCTGCCCACCTTTTCTACCACAGCTCTCCATGGGCCAGCCACCCCTCTCCATCCCTCTGCAATAAATGAGCTGGCCACCCAATTCCCTCTGTCAGCCGCCTGCCTTCCTTCCACAGCTCTCTATGAACTGGCTGCCCCCTCCCTCCTTCAGCAGCCTGCCTGCCTCAGTCCTCAGTGATCCCAATGCCTGCCTCTGCTCTCAGGCAGCTGATCATCGTGGGGGCTGAACATATATATATTTTGATATAATACACATATATTAATATACATTTGTGCAAATATATAGATGCATAATACTCCCACAAATCACCAAATCACATAGATAAAGCAAAACTATATAAAACGATATATAATTTTTTTTAATTTCAATTTATTTTAAATTTAAAAAAAAACATAGACAGACACATGGATATTTAATTAATAAATACTCACTGGCACACACACCGGCGTGTAGTCACTGATGCCCATACATACTGACATATACTCATCAACAGACACTGGCACGCAAACTAATGCTGCATCCCATACAAACACTGGCACACAATCACTAATGCATACACACTCTCTGACATACACACACATTGATCCATACTGACACACACACACACATTGATCCACACTGACACGTTGATCCATACGGACACACACACACATAAACACACACACACATTGATCCACACTGACACATTGATCCATACTGACACACACACACATTGATCCACACTGACACATTGATCCATACTGACACACACACATTGATCCACACTGACACACACACACATACACATTGATCCATACTGACACACACCCACATTGATCCACACTGACACACACACACACATTGATCCACACTGACACATTGATCCATACTGACACACACACACACACACATTGATCCATACTGACACACACACACATTGATCCACTGGCACACATACATTGATCCGCTACTGACACACACACACACACAAACACACACACACGGTGATCACAACGCAACTTTATGGCAGTCCACGCGGCTTTTTACATACATTGATCCATACTGACACACACATTGATCCACACATTGATCCATACTGACACACACATTGATCCATACTGATCCATACATTGATCCATACTGACACATACATTGATCCATACATTGATCCACACATTGATCCACACATTGATCCATACTGACACACACAAACTAATCCATACATTGATCCATACATTGATCCATACTGACACATACATTGATCCATACATTGATCCATACCGACACATACATTGATCCATACTGACACACACATTGATCCACACATTGATCCATACTGACACACACATTGATCCATACTGACACACACATTGATCCATCCATACTGACACACACACACACACATTATCCACACTGACACACACACATTGAGCCACACTGATATAGCCATTTATATAGTATTGATCCATGCACTCACACACACACACACACACACACACACACACACATTGATCCATACCTGACACACACACACACACACACACACACACACACACTGATCCACACACACTGACACACACCACACACACATTGATCCACACTGACACACACACACACACTGATCCACACTGACACACACACACACACATTGATCCATTCTGACACACACACACACACACACACACACACATTGATCCATACTGACACACACACACACACACACACACTGATCCATACTGACACACACTACAAAAAAACACACCAAACACACTCACAACTACACCCTCAAATATAAACACTCTAAGAATCAGTATAATTAAAATGAAATGCCTGGGTGCCTCTGCTCACTGAGCCTACCTTGCTCCTTCCCAGCATCTTCCCTCCAGCTCTCTCACAGGGCTCCCTGCCTCACAGCACTTTACACACAGGAAGCAAGACTTTGGAAGACCCGTGTGGGCATCCCTGCTCTGCCTGATTGCCAGGTCAGGCAGTGACAGAGACTGCCATCCTCCCTGCACTTACTCCAGGCTCGCGAGCAGCATTGAAAGTTCTATTTACTGCACCTGGATAAGGAAAGCCTCTTCTAGAGGTAAGAGGAGATCTGTGCTCCCCAGTATCCCCAATGTGAGTGTGTACTGGGTGGGGAGAGGAAGGGCTGCTGCACTGTGCCGCCCCAAGTGCCACGGCCCACCGGGAAATTTCCTGGTATCCCGGTGGGCCAGTCCGGCCCTGCAAACCAGGAAGTAACAGGAACAGTTGTCTGATTCACAACCATGGGGGTGTAACTAGGTTCATTTTAAAAAGTGCCAATGTCTATTGAAATCTTCACATTTTGTAAAATGAAAATAGAGGACAAGCTCTTCACACATAGAGCACTTCAGCAGCTAAAGTACTTTATCTGTGTGGAGTGGTCCTTTAAGTTTGGAAACATTTTCTACCCATTTAGAAGTTTCCTTTCCTACTGTAGTAAGAATTCATTAGGAACAGGATGCCCCAGATGCTCCACTCAGTGGTGGAGCTACCGCTGGTGCAGCCAGTGCACTACACCAGGACTTGCACGCTGGTGTGTGCCAGCAGGTGGCCCATGCATCAGGGCCACACAATGGGTAGTATTTCTTTATTGCTGAACAGGGGTTTGGTTGGGCACTGTGGTCCTTTAAGAGCATGACCGACCCCCTGTAATATTGGTTAGCTTGGTGGAAGTAAATAACAGCCACTTCCTCCCAGCTTCATACAGAGCGCCGGGCAGGGTGGAGGGAGGGAGGGAGGAAGGATACGGCAGCGGCACTGGCAGTAGAGAGGAAAGAAGCACAGAAGTGAGCTGATGCAGACCCACGCACACTCTCTCATCAGCCTTAGCCATCAAGAGTAGGACCCCAACAAAGCCACCCTCCTGCACACAACAGGTAAGCTAACAGTAGGGTGACTGCAAATATAAAAAATATTACATGTTTGTGTTTTTGTATGTCAGAATATGTGTGCGTATATGTGTCAAGGTATGTGTATGTGTCAGTTTGTGTATCTGTTTAGATGCGCATCACATGACCCTGATTTTTTCGTTGTTACTCAACACACATAGTTTTTAAGCACACATTATCATTTCTGTAAGGTGCCTAACACATTTGATAGTACTTTTTTTTTTACTTTTTGTTGTTTTAACTTGCTCAACATATATGGTTAATTATTCTACATGGTAACTTGATTGGGATCACGATTACGTGACCATGGCATCATTTTGTAGCGAATTTCAGTTTTTTCTTCTGCTATAAAACCCACTATGCCAGGTCCCCCAGTAGTTCACTTTTTAAAGGTGAAACACATTGTGAATTATTTTGTTTTGTTTTTAATATTATAACAATAAAGTATTTTGGCTTATACCCATATTGGATATGCCATACATTTTCTTTTTTGTTATTTTAATATTTGTATTCTTCTTCCTGGCTTTCCTTGAGTAGTATTTTGCCAAAGACTTCTGGGTGTCTGATCCTTGGTGTGGACTATACCGCATATGCTGTTAAAATAGAGCGGCTCAGTTACTCTAACAAATGTGAGTACGGTTTTCATATCTTTTATGTAGTTACCATAACAGAGAGCAGTATATTGTTTCTTTTTTCCTTTTATGGTTTTAATTGTGCTATTAAAGAGACTATGGTGACTTGATATTCTTAAGGTGGTGATTGTGCCACCCTAAACTTGAAATTGTGAGTTGAGATATAAGTTACCCCTCCTTGTGAGTATATATCTTACTATCAATACCACTCACAATCAAAGTTGCAATATCACACTATTTAAATTTTTCCTCTCTTTGTTACATACCCATCACTGAGTACTACCTGAAGATCAGGCAATTAACATACATATCCACAAGTGTGAATTCTACCACTGCACACCGTTTGATACAAGACCTGGTTGGAAGCTCCATCACATGTGAGTGGGTATTCACGCATGTGTTATATCGCATATCAAAAAATATTGCACCATTGGTTCTTCTTTCTGTTTTTTTACACGTACCCACAGAGAATATTTCAAGTTTTATAAGAAGGAAGACCTGCTGGCAAAAAAAGAGAAAAGTACTTTTGGACTGTGTCCTTTTAATTTTTTCCAGACATTTTATATCATTTTCTCACTCTAAGATATCGTCTATTTGTTATTCGGTGCAACCTGTTCTTTTGTTTTGTTTGTGTGTATCATTTGGAGTATTTAATCCCCTTCCTCCAATGTTTGCTGCCGCAGGTAATCTATTGTCCAATTATCTAGCATTTATATAATTTGTATTTGTTTGCTCCACATAGGTTCCTACCTGCAACTTTGCTTCGATCTGGCTTGCTAGTGTATTTTTGCATTTGCTTGCATTGCTCAAGACATCCACACATTTCAATGTTTAAAACTGACAGGAAAAAAACCCATTGTATCTACCCTAAATATGTATTTTTTTTTTTTTAAACCATTGTTGAATATGGAAAACTTGAGTAGTTAGAATTGTGCTGTAAAACATTGTTTAAATGAAGAGACCCATAGTGGCATTTTATATACATGCCTGGATTCCAACAATAACTTATCGGGTTCTAAGCTCACTCTAAGCTCCTTATTAGTAAGCAAGCTGCATATGGTGCGTCTTCACACAGTAATTGGATTTGAATGTAAGTAGTACAAAGCAATGGATGGCAGGGCCCCTGAAAGCACTCATGGGTTAAAATGCTTACAGCTGTCTCATTCACTGTATGCATTCTATATTGGTGAGAAAGATGTAAAGAGCCAATAAGTGGGAGCACATGCCGTCATGGCCATCTGGCCTTCATTTCAGAGCTTTTAAACTTATTTCAATGTTAAATACTTGTATTCCTCAAGTTTGTCATGTTTCATTCAGTTTGAGGTATTCCCTGCGGTTTAGTGCCAATATCTCCGATTTCTGACATCTCTAGGCTGTCAGGTAGCTGATGTTTGAGGCACAGTACGAGTTGTTCATGATTTTTATTTGTGACCTTTACCGAACAATAGAGTTTTTTCATGCATTGATACAAGATGGAATATAATAAAAACCTTTTGTAGCGTGTTTCACTGTATGAAGTTCAGTACTCAGAAATTATTATTATTATTGAAATAATAAGTCTAATATTTTCCAACCATCAGAACCCTTCAGTAAAATAGGGAATAAAAAAAAACAAAAGCAAGTGCATGAACCATCACACGTTCAAACAATCTTTCCAATTTTAGGCTAGAATAACCCACCGCTGACCTGCCAAGTTAGGAAGGAGCAGTTAGGATAGAGCCAGCAGATGGGTGTGTCTGTGCCATTTGGCACATGGGTGCCAGTGTGACGGGCTAAGTGATACTGTGGCTATAGGTTTGAATATACTGCTATTCATTTCAAGTGGACGGAAAATTGTGTGAATTGGCATTTCTGCCATGGACAAAAGGCACAGCGGGATTGGAGATTAAGTTTTTAAATTGTTCTTTTTTGGCCGTTTTAAGGTAAGGTTCCCAACACTAGATATTATTAATGCAGAAAATGAACAATGCTGTTCATTTTCTGTATTTGTTTATTGTAATGGTGGTGAAATTTAAATTATTTATTTCACTGGTGATCTAGCTGCACTTTTGTATTTCATTTCTTTGCAGAATTATTTTTGTTGGCGAATACATTCTGTTTTGCACTCTGTTTGATCACTAGGATGACTCTTTTTTATTTCTTTCTCTCTGATTTTTGTTTACATTTTCCAATACTGCGCTCCTCCTACAACCTATGCATTCTATCCCAATTCCCTCTTCGTATAGTTCAATACTTCTCTCCCTCGGGGGGGGGGGGGGTTCCACACCCTTCACCTATGTTGCATCAGGAAGAACTATACTTTTAATATTTATTTTTTTATAAAGAAAACTGCTTCTTGAAGTAGCAGCCTGATGCAAATTTAAGAATCATTTTAAAAAAACCACTAATATCCCTTTGCGCCCTTCAGTAACTATAGAGGGCCTTCAGCCCCCGATGACCTCACTAGCAACAACTATGCTGGTGGCAATGTGATGACTCATAAAGTTCTCTATATTGATGCTGTGTCACCTCAGCAGGCTAAAGTGCTTTAGGTGTTTGGAACCCCCCCTTTTAAATGTGCTGCTTATTCTGGTCTCACACATTTTTAATTGTCCCACCCCCCATGTATAATCTTTATTAAAAGGACTCTCTAGGTCCCCTCTCCCTCCCACCCCCCAAACCCCTTCAGTGACTTACCTGTATCTAGTGCCAATGTCCCTCGGCGCTGGTTCAGGGTCCTCCCCCGCTCCTCCCCCGCCGACGTCATCCGGCAGGGGAGACCTATTGCGCATGCGTGGCCGGCGGCGGGGGAGACCTAAGGCGTACGCACGGCAATGATGCGCATTAGACCACCCCATAGGAAAGCATTGAAAATGCTTTCAGTGCTTTCCTATGGGGATTTCAGCGACGCTGGAGGTCCTCACTAGACAGCCACTAGAGGAGGAGTGAACCCTGCAAGGTTAATATTGCAGTTTATGAAAACTGCAATAATTACAGTTGCAGGATTAAGGGTTGTGGGAGTTGGCACCCAGACCACTCCAATAGGCAGAAGTGGTCTGGGTGCCTGGAGTGTCCCTTTAAAGTTTCAAAGCACAAGGCACAAAGTAAAGTGAAACAATCAGAGCTGGTAGACAAAACATCACAATATGGCGGTGCCTTGACGTTTATGTTTAGAGCAAGCCAAGTATCCTGAAAGTAAAATTCTAAGCTTGATAGTTACTTAGTTACAGTATATTCCTTGGGGCGAATCTGTAATTTTGGCCGCTAATGAGCCATCTCTCTCTTTTTTTTTTTTTACAATAAAGTACAAGGAGTACTTATTGTCAGTAAGTTTGCAGTATCTTTACACTGCTACCAACTGTTCCAATGAATGAGGCAGAATGTTATAATCAAGACCCTAACCCAAACTAGATGAAAGTTTTCTTTTTGGTTCCAATCTCCATGGTAACCATAATCTCTGAAGAGATGAAGGCATGTGGGGGCGGTATAAAGAGATTCCGTAGAACCATTTGGTAATTCTTTCTTATGGGACCCTTAGCTCTTTTGTTGAGGCTGAGATTTCCCTTAAAACTCCAGCATGATATATTGCAGTGATTACTAACCTTGGCACTGCAGAGCTTTTTGAACTCCATTTCCTAAGATCCTCGGCCAGGATTTAGGTGCCAAGATTAGTCTTTACTTTTATATTGCGGGAGATTTGTACTGATCCCTGCTGTTCTGAAACCCAATCCAAATGTTTCATATCAAGAGCTCTTTCATTCTCCTTACTATACGAGCTAATGAAAGAGAAATCTTACAATTCTTTTTTGTTAAATGAAGGAGCAAATTATCCCAGCAGTTGACTTTTATCTATAGGAGATTGTGAGTTGAATACTAATAAGCGGCATACGTAAAAATGGTGCATCTTATTTTTCTGTTTCTATTTCTTAACTTCTAAATGCATTCACGATTAGAATGACTGTTCACATTGCAAATAGTAAGTATTTTATTAATATTTTTTCTGCCCCTTTAAAAATCCATTACTGTCATAAGATTTAATTCCCAGAATAACAACAGAAAATGTATTTTATGCAGGAAAAAAAAAACCTTTAAAGAAATATATAAAAATACATTTAAAAATATATATAAATTTATATAAAGTAAGTAAATATATATAAAGTAAGATAAATGTGATGGGTAAAAAGATATGTCCAAATTTATAAATTTATAAATTTATAAAAAAGGCCTCAATTTAATATTTTTGGGTAAACTTTCGAAATGATTTCATATTTTTGTACACACTTTAAAAAAATGTAGAATGCTAAAATATCAAAAAATATGTCATACATAAATATATACCAATATAGAAAAAAATATTTTTGTTCTCAAAATATTAAGTTATTTTAAAAGTTTACCCATAAATATTAAATAATTTGAAAAGCGTATCCAAACATATTAAAGTGAGGCCTAAGTTTCATCAACAAAGCATCAATTTACTTTGAATGAAAAGGGTTAATATCTGGGCATATCTAATTCCAATGTTTTAGTGTTTCCACTTCCGTTTCAATTATTGGTATTATCTAGATAGTTCCACTGCCAGCATGTTCCATAACTCTTTAAATAAATCATTTGCTTTTGTAAGGTATTTTATGATTCAACACTAGGTCAGCAAAAATGTAACACAAAGGTATCTATTTAAAAAGTCTTTAAAGTCACTAAATTTAGATTGGCATGTTTTATGCATTTCTTTTTTTTAAAATGACAAGCAAGCATGCGATCAAAGACAGATAGAGCATTAATACAATCAACAAAGTGAATGGAAGAGATTAAGGTGCCGGTGAGGTTAACAACGATCAAAAGAACACACTAAACATCAAAACCACTTAATTTTAATGAAGTGGTTTTGATGCATAGACACTGTCCCTTTTTTGGACAATATAAAAAGTTGCTCTTTCAGGAAAAGTAGCAATGTTTATATTTGTCCAATATTATACATCTAGTGCAGGGGTAGGCAACCTTTTAGCAGCACTGTGCCGATATAGGATATAGGATAGGATATAGGATATAGCGTGCCGGTCCTATTTTTTTAAATTGAGGTGTGTATGCTGCCGTATTCTGCTTTTGTTACTTATACGCACAAATACAACGATACAAAGCAATAACAGTATATGAGCTATTATATTGTATATGTTCAGGAGTAGTTTGTGGTATCGTGTATGATACATATGAACGTGGGCTGTGTATGGGGGCTGCTTGTGGAATTGTGTGTGTGTGTGTGTGTGTGTGTGGATGGATATTATTTATTTATAAAATATTTTACCAGGAAAGATACATTGAGATTTCTCTCGTTTTCAAGTATGTCCTGGATATGTCACATTGTGTGTATGTGTGGGGCCTTTATGGGGTATTGCATGTGAGAGGCTGCATGTGGGATTGTGTGTATGTATGTAGATTGCTAGTGGTGTTGCGTTTGCAGGGATTGTATGTATGTTTTTGTGTGGGCTGTTCGTATTATTTGTATGAGGGGAGGCTTATTCTGTAGGTCTGTGTATATCTAGCAGTGTGGGTGGCTTCCCTGGGTTCCAGTGGGGACCAGGCGGGCCAGGTACAGGTCAAGGACAGGAGCTGCAACAGTAGCTTCAAGCTGCTCTACTACAGTGTGGATTCCCATTCACAAGTGCTGGGAGGAAGTGATCTGAGATCACTTACTATATGTGTTGCAATGCATAAATTGAGGATTGTCCTTCACCACATTTTCGTATTAGCAGATATCTGAAGTTTCACTGGGACTCCTGATAGGCCAGAGCCAGTTTGGCTGTAGCAGCCTTGAGTGCCATGCAAAAACACCCTGAGTGCCGTGCAAAGACACCTTGAGTGCCGTGCAAAGACACCTTGAGCGCCGTGCATGGGACTAGTGCCATAGGTTGCCTACCCCTGATCTAGTGGCTATCAGACAGAGGAACTTCATCATAAAGCAAAGGTCTTCACATTCGGCATCATAATTTCCTGCGTAATGATCCTAAATTCTTAATGCCAGATGTAGTGCTTCTCTGTGAGAATCATCTAAATAGTGTTCTGCAGTAAATGGTGCATAAGCGCTTTCTGTGCTCTGTACTGGATTGGACAGAAGTCATTATTACTGATAACGTCACTGGAGGAAGATGTAAGTTTGAACATTACAGTATGTCCTGTCCTTCAAAAAGGATTACTCATATGGTATGGCATGAATAGAGGTATCCAGTGTGTCTTCTTCACTTCAAATATTTGGAATCAGGGTGACCTGGGAGTTTTGGAGTATTGTGCCAAGGTGTTTAGAGATGTGCTAGTAGGTTTATGTGTAAATTGAAAATGATCAGTGGTATGGTGTCCTAAAAGAAATTAGTAAGTCCCTTCCCTGTTCTTTAAAGGCAGTGCCAGATTAATATAAAGGCTAATATAGCTGTAGAATTTTGTGCACAGTGCAAATGCCCTGTTGCATTCATCTCTGTAACAGCCCAACATCCTCCTGTCATTATGTAGCAGTGTTGCATATCCCCTTTCTGCTATACTCACCACATCCACCTTTTTCTCTCTCCCAGGATCCAGTCTGCTAGTAAGATGGAAAGGAGAGCAATAGACAGTTGAGTCCTTTGGAGGGTGTCAGAATTTGTGAAAGATCTAATACTGAGACCCAAAGTTAAGGAGGTGAAAAGCTTAATGCCCATCCAGTTCTTTGAATGTACAGACTGGGCTTAACAAAAGAACTTCAGATGAGGCAAAATGTAGGAATTCTTTCAAGGAAAGGTGTAAGAGTAAAACAGGTCAAAGGCAAAGGAACCAAAGAAACTCAAAAACCAATTACAAGCCAAGGTCAAAGAACACCAGCGCAGGTCATCATACAAGCCAGTTCAGAACCAAAAAACAAACGGTATAAAGTGCTAAAGGGCTAGCAAGAGCCATGATAGAGCACTTAATTAAGGTTTAAGGGGTTTAAGTAGTGTGGTGTATGGAGTATTACTGAACCTTATTCAGCTTTTCTGAAGTTCATTACTGCACATGTGTGGAGGACATCCTCAACATTTCGCACCTGCAATATTATGCTATTCCGGGTATTAGAGTCTGAGTAGATGCTACAGGTAGTGTGGGGACTGCCATCCAAGGTAATTATTCTTGGGCTCCTTGCAGAGCTGTGATCTATATTACATGGAGTGCAGAACGAAAAGTGAGGACCATTCACTGAGCCTCCTGATTTCTTGGGTCCTAAGGAGCCTTGACTGATTGTAGGGGAGAGAAGAGACATTACATATTTTTAGAAGGTAACAATTGCTCAGAACTAAATGTAAACTTTTGAGTCTAATATCAGAGTGTTCATTCAAATTACATTTAGTTAGTACATCTCTTGCAATTTTGTCACATTTAATAATATTTTCAATTTTTGCTAATCAAATGCATGTTAAGATCATAGTTCAAATTTAGTTAAGATCATCATATAAGCAGATAAAAAAAATATATATATATATATTATCCGTAATAAATCAATTTATTGAAAAAAAAACTCTACCATTTTCCAAATCAGTTTGAAATATTTTCAGAATAAAATAATAGCTTTTCTTTATGGAGCTTTGATGTTACTGAAGGGGGAGGAGGATTTGAGAAACAGCTACAGGTTATTTAATGACTTTTCCAGTCTGGTTCATAATCCCTGTTAATAGGTGCACGGACTGTAGAGATTCATCAAAAGGAAAACAATGTGTCATATCTTTATCAGCGACGATCAGTGCACTCTTACTTTTCCCACAGTTTTCACTAAGTTAGTTATTCATTAAGTACCGTTAATCGCATGAGAACAACATTAACACCGTATTATTTCAGGATAATGCTGCATTATGTGCCAGAATTGATGCTATTTAAGTAATGAAGATAACTTTTAAACTGTGCAAGAGTGGAGGAAAAGAAACTACTCACAGAATTAACGAAATTACTATCTATTAAGGGATTATTATGTTGAGCCTACACAAAGCTGTTCTTAATGATGGACCCTCTAATGGTGGGAGTTGGCTGTAGGGCTCCTTATTTACTCACACTTTGGGATTTATAATACAGAGGTGAAAGTCCCCTCTTCTCCCCCCCCCCCCACTCAGTGTATAGGAGATGAGGTTATATATTAAATTAGCCATATTTCCAAACATTAATCAAAATGGAATCCCTATTAATTAAGCACATATAGTGGATGGGCTGGATTAAAGGATCAATATAAATACTGAGGGTGTTATGAACCCCCTAATAACTATCAGGGGGAGCCCTGTGCTTCATGTTGGTGGATATAGGGGGTAAAGTTAACCTTATGTACAGTTTAATAACCGCCAGGGGCTGGCCCCGGGCTCTATTACATTCCACGGCAAAGGATAACATATCATTAGGGAATCCTAGCTCCAGGCTTTCTTCTATCCACTCACCCAGTGGAACGTAGGTGAGTGGTTAAATGTCAGTATAGTGCCAGAAAGATACCTATGATCACATCCATTTTGTCCTTAGAACATGCATTACTTTGTTAGGAACGCGGATGGAACCTAAGTTGTAGCTTCACATTCTTCTGAAGGCTGAGAGAAGGTGGTGACTGTTGCCCGGCAGAGTCCAGGTAAGAGGTCAAACCATTCCAGAATGGGATGACTAGTTACAATCGAGGATGCCAGGACACTCTTGGCTCCATAACCATTACAGTGCTGTGATAGTTATGGTGCTTGAAGTCTTTCTTTAACTTTATCTACATAAATATATAGTTTTAATAGCAGCAAAGCAATCTTTACATTAAGTCCTGCATATGAATTAATCTTGTACTTTTTAGAGCCATACGAGGATGTGTGAATAGCAAGACAAAGGAAGTAAATCATAGGCATCCAACATCTGTCAATAGCCCAATTGCTGTATTCGCAAATATGGCGACTCCAGCATTTTAGTACAGTTCTGCATTATGTTGGTGTGACAATGGTTCTTTTTCTGTGCTCTGTGTACACATATGTTCTGCAGGCCAGATAGCCAAATTCTATTGAATAATTAAATACATAACTGTCCTCCCTTCTTACTAAATCAGAGTGGGAAAGCTAAAGTGTTTGATAGAAGATATTTGGTCTCCAGTTGAGTTCAAAAAGCTATTTTTTGGATGTGGAGGAGGTCCACTGTGGACACATTGTTGTGGACAATAATTGCACTTCGGACAATAATCACAATTTTTCTCACTATATCACTGCTGCATTCATACTCAGGGCTAAAGGATGTCTCCATGTCCTCTACGTGGGGTAAAGGAGTTAGAACCTTCAACACTTGCCATCAATATCCTATGATCTGTGTTGAGGTGGATCTGCGAGTCTTCTCATTTGGTTGGCAGCTACTAGTAATAGCAGTGCAGGTATAACATAGAAGAACATATGCATATGTTTGATTAGATATATGTTACAAGCTCCTGGATATTCTTTTATATCTATTTCTATGTATATGTATGGGATTTGATGAAACCCTGTTTTTCCAGTTTAAGAGCTTTTTTCTACTCTCAGTCTTATTCCTTCTTATAAATTTTCTAATAGACAATTTTTTTTTGATTATTAGGATTTAATTTTATTACATAACATAGAACGTTTTGCATGGCAAAGTCTTATCAAATACTCATATTCTAACTTTATGTAAATATATTATCGCAACAACCTGCACCAAAGACTATTGACAAATGGATGCACTCACTATATATACTGAAGATTAACCCCTCGATATATAAAAAAGTTATAAAATGCAACTTATGATCTCTGTTCTAAAGTTTTGCAATATTAAAGCTACACTGTTTATTTTTGGTGTTGTGAATAATTATGTCATCCTGGTGGGGGGTCTTTGACTATTGCAGCCAGTCTTATTTGGTTGACGTTTCTGTACTGGCATCACCCTTGACCCAACTGCCGAAGAATGTTGTTGTGTTAGCAATTGTGCTTAAAGCAGCCTGCCTAGACTGGATGGCATATGTCTGTGGAATACACTTAGAGAAATGTAAGAACTAATGACTAATGATAAGAAAATATTTTTTAGAACTTGGCTGTGATTTGGATGTTGAAAGGTATTCATTTTAATAAAACATTTTAAATATTACAAAAGTTAAAATGAACTCTAGCATAATTTGCTCTGTTATAACTTCAAGCACAATACAATGGTGTTAGAGTGATATAGATGTCTGCTTTGGTACAACTGTTATATACTTTAAACGTTGCTTTCGTTTAGAATGACCACTATCTTATGTATCTCTGTACAAGAGGAATATAGGGAACAAGCAGACACAATGTTAAAGGGACACTATAGTCACCAGGACAAATACAGCTTATTGTATTTGTTCTGGTGAATAGAATCATTCCCTTCAGGCTTTTTGCAGTAAACACTGTCTTTTTATAGAAAATGCAGTGTTTACATTATAGCCTAGTGATACCTCCAATGGCCACTCCTCAGGTGGCTGGTAGATGGGCTTCCTGGTGCAGTGCTTCCTAATGTGCAGCACTGCTATTCAGTGTCTCCACCCTCTGCATGCAGACACTGAACGTTCCTCATAGACTGGCATTGATTCAATTCATATCTATGAGGAGATGCTTCTTGGCCAGGGCTGTGTTTGACTTGTGCTGGCTCTGCCCCTGATCTGTCAGTCTGCTCATTGACAGTCTCAGCCAATCCTGTGGGGAAGCATTGTGATTGGCTCAGATCGCTACTTCTGATGATGCCAGCTGTAAGCAGGCAGAGAGGGGCAGATGCAGCAGCAGCTGTAGACTAGAATACAAGTAAGATTGTACTATAATTAGGGAGGCAAGAGGGTGCAGGGGGAGGTTAGATGGCGGTTTGTGTTTCTGACCCTATAGTGTTCCTTTAATGAGATGGTATTTCACACCCATCAAGTTGTTTTGAATGGGATCCATACATGTGGATTGAAAGTGAACAGATTTTTTGTCAATGCAAAATATGAGCCGTAAGAAATAATAAACAAGCCTGTTGCTCTGTTCATTTTAACACAACTCCTCTCCAGACTAAAGGATGTACTAACTCAGACATGGGAAATTAGAATTCCCTGCTGTTGTCAGTGGTACTCCTCAAATTCAGGGACATTGCATTGGTGGATGAACTTACAACCCAGGTCAAGGGTCACTTCCGTCCTATCAAAAAGTCAGTGAGACACTCATTTAATGGAGGAGTCTCTGCTTTTTAAAGAGGGGTTTGTTGTATTATCTCCATTTTGGGATGCTTTGCTAGGGGAAAATGTGTTTAGAAAATGATATGTCTCAGAAGTATGTCCAATTAGTAGTCTGAATCTACCTTCTTGTTAAGTATGACATGAAAGAACATTCAGGGGGCAGTGTTTGTGAACCAAAATCTCATCCCCATTCCATTTTAAAAGAACACACAATGTACATTCTGGTCTATAAATGGTCAGTCAGTCTGTTTTAGGGGATTCTCAGGGCCGCCATCAGGTTGTCATGGGCCTGGCGGTCCTGAGGGGCCCGGACTGCTTTGGGAGTTCCGTGCCCCACATTACCTATGTTCACATATAAAGCGATTTTTGTTATATATATATACTTCCAGGCCCCCGGCTACCTGTTTGTTGAAGAGGGGGCCCGCAACACGCTCTCACTTCCCTTCCCAGCTGCTCCCCTGTCTAAATCTTCACTATACACACCGCATCTAATACACACAAACCCTGCATCCACTACACAAACACACACTCTGCATTCTCTATACACACCACATCTATTCCACACAAACACTACATCCACTACACAAACACACACTCTGCATTCACTATACACACCACATCTATTCCACACAAACACTACATCCTCTACACAAACACAACACACTCTCTGCATTCACTATACACACACACTACATCCACAGCAAAACACACACTCTGCATGCACTATACACACTGCATCTAATACACACAAACACTACATCCATTACACAAACACTGCTCTGTGGGCCCAGACCTTGAGCTGTGTCAAGGGCCCTAAACTTTCTGATGGCAGCCATGTTTGTTATTATTAATATTAGCATTTATATAGCACCAACATATTCCGTAACGCTTTACAATATTATAAGCAGGGGCGGACTGAGAACCCTCAGGGCCCCCGGGCAAAATAAATCAAGGGCCCCCTTACAGGCCCCACCCATACTCTGCAGCAAGCGCCACCCTTGTCCCGCCTCCAGCCACACCGTACACAATCTTTAGACACAAGGAACAAAAGGGCAATAAGCCCTTCGAGGCCCCAGTAGAGACTACAATTGAGGGCTAATGGGCCATGGAGGGGGGTCTTTCTAGCGGAGGCTATCTCAGTGTCCTTTAGAGAGTGTGTTAGAAAGAATCCCCTCCAAGCCCCATTAGAGACTACAATGGAGTCTAAAAGGCTTGGAAGGGGGTCTTTCTAACAGAGGCCATCTCAGCGTCCATTAGATATCCCCTGCTGGAAACAGTCGCCTCCAGGCCCCAGTAGAAACTACAATTGAGGGCTAATGGGCCATGGAGGGGATTTCTAGCAGAGGCTAGAGTCTAATGGGGCCTGGAGGGTGGTCTCTCCAACACTCTGGTTCCTATTCACAATATAGCAACACAACATAGCTCGCTGATACCTAAGCCAAGTTGGCTCCTCTTACCTTAATTACTGTTGCTGGCTGGCAGTCTGTGGGCTTGCTGGCTGCGGCTGGCAGGCTGTGGGCTTGCTGGCTACTGCCGGCAGGCTGTGGGCTTGCTGACTGCGGCTGGCAGGCTATGGCTTGCTGGCTGTAAGCCTGTGGCTTGCTGTAGGCTGTGGGCTGGCTACTGGCCTGTGGGCTGGCTACTGGCCTGTGGGCTGGCTACTGGCCTGTGGGCTGGCTACTGGCCAGCCTGTGGGTTGGCTGGCTGGCTACTGGGGCACTTGTAGATTATTTAAAGAAATAATCCATGCACAATAGCCACTACTGCTCCAGAGTAAGTAGTCAAACCGTTTAAGAACAGTTTGACAACTTACCTGGGGTCTGCTGGGATATGAGGCTGTAGTAGGGAATAGGAGCAGTGGTGCAATGTGTGTGAAAGGTTCAGTGTGTGTGTGGGGGTGTAGTGTGTGAATGTGTAGGGTGTGTGGGCAGTGTATGTGTGTGGCAATGTTAGTATGGGGGGCTGTGCATGGGGGTCTGTGTGTATATGGGTGGGCAGTGTATGTGTGTGTGTGAGGCAATGTGTGTAAATGTGTATGGTGTGTATGGGGGCAGTGTGAATGTGTATGGTGTGTGTGTGGGGGCAGTGTGCTTATGGGGCTAGAGTTCACTCTCACCACTGCGACCACCCGGAATCCATGGGGGTTACAGTGTTGAGAGTGAACTCTAGCCCGTAGCTCCAGGGCTAGAGTTGACTCTCGCAAGAGCAGTAACGTTGCCATGGTAACCGCGGCAACGCTCTGTGCTCGCGCAAGAAGGACCCAGAGGAGCTGCAGGGTGAGCTCCCAGGTCCTCTCTTCCTCCCCTGTCTGCACAGTGCCTGCGGACAGGGGAGGGGGGGCATTCTTCCCTCTCTTTCTCCCCCATCCTCCAACTCTCTATTCCCCCTCTTTCTTCCCGTGTCTCATTCTTCCCTCTCTGTCTCCCCCCTCCCCATCTCTCTATTCCCCGTGTCTCATTCTTCCCTCTCTGTCTCTTTCTCCCCCTCCCCATCTCTCTATTCCCCCTCTTTCTCCCCGTGTCTCATTCTTCCCTCTCTGTCTCCCCCCTCCCCATCTCTCTATTCCCCCCGTGTCTCATTCTTCCCTCTCT
>OW240916.1:295821217-295867578 GCA_933207985.1 Pelobates cultripes | reverse complement strand
GGAGGAGGAGCATGTGTCTGTCATGCTCCTTTGCGGTTCCCACATCCTGTGCTGGGAATTGTGGGAACCGCAGGGAGCATGACACACATGCTCCTCCTCCTCCTTCCTCTTCAGTGTTAGTGAGAGGAATGCCACCCGGTCCGGCGGCTCTAACATGAAACGGCCGCCCCCCCCTCACAGTGTGCCACCGGACCGGCCACCCGGTGGCACCTGCAGTCCCCCCCCAATCCAGCCCTGCCGCCGGGCCCCCTGAAGGCGGCCCTGGCGGCGGGCCCCCCTCCCGGCCGGGCCCTCGGACCGTGTCCGAAGTGCCCGACCCGTCAGTCCGCCCCTGATTATAAGAGAGGAAGATTTAACAATAAATAAGACAATTACAAAAACTTACAGGAACAATAGGTTGAATAGGATCCTGCTCAAACGAGCTTACAGTCTAGAATTGTTAAAGGAATACTATTTAATATCAGTTTTGGCTTGTTTCATATGCCTTAAATGGTAAATCCTTTCACATTTAATAGAACATAAGCTTAGTGTCTGCTCCATCTTATATTTGATGAAATATGAGCCAAATATGACACAGGTATAATAACCCTTCAAGTTGACTAATAGATAGGACACCAGTGAATACATTGTCTGGCACAAGAGAAAGAAAGAATAGGTGGAAGAGGAGAAGGATAGAGGGGTATGAGAAGAACAGTAATAACCAATATGAAAAGAAGAATAAAAACTGTCCTGGAATTACACGTTGCCAGGATGATGACGATGGAGAGAAATAAATCTTATGAAGAGATGAAAGGTCAGCCCCTTGCACCGGGGTAACCCTCACACCAGTGTATAATGTAACAATTTTAGAAAAGAGTTATCTTTTTGTAACGCAATAGGTTTTAAAACAAACAGATAAACTAGGACTCAGTCATATGATACCCCATATTTGACACTGCCCCATCCCAAACAGAACATGTGAGCTTGTGTACGTTGCAACGTGTAGAATATTGTATGTAGGAGAGCGGGAGTGTGGAGACTGGTAATTATAAATCCTATAAGTGTATTGGCGCTACCTTAGACTGAGTTAACCCAGCAAGAATGTTTACTGCTGGACTTCACAGAAGGAACAAAAATGGAATTAAAAAGGACAAGACGAATTGAAATGGGTGAAGTGAAGGCTTTTCTCCGGGGCCCAGGTCTAAACTTTAACATTACAGCTGTGGTGGTTATTGTGTAATTTGCGAAGGAGCTTGCAGCCAGCATGCTATACAAGAAGAAAATCATGCAGGCATTATTTATTATTATTATTATTATTATTATTTTATTATTTATATAGTGCCATCAGATTCGGTAGCGCTGTACAATAAGCGCTGCTTCTTTGTCCCTCTGTGATTTTCTTTAAGCTTAAAAAAGTGGAAATATAGGCAAAAGTGTCCAATGGTTGTGCCAGCTTACTGGATCAAGATCCTGCTAGTTTGTTGCAATCTCTGTAGTCTAATTGTCTGAAAAAAACAAATATGTGGCTCTGTTTCTAGCAGAAGCCATGGATTGCTGGACCACTCAGGATGCATCCAAACAGCTAATTCCTGGCTCCCCAACGTAAGCACAGGCGCCTGCATGAGGTCCTCTGGGGGAACCTCGGATAGCCAGCATAGAACCTTGATTGTGAAATATTTTGCTTACAGACATGTCAAAGCCACAAGAGGCATATCTGTGTTGGATTTGTGATTTGTATCTAATCAAACTTTCCGATGTGGACCAGTCAAAATCTTGCATTAGAGATAATAAATGTATTTGTTACAATAAAGAGTTAATTGTGGTTCTATCAGACAAAAGGTAAATTTAAAAACATTCCAATTCATATGCGTTCTGATTTGTTTATGTTAAATTTTGTGTCTCTAGCAGTCACTATAATCACTGTACCTTATACCATGGAAGTAGTGAAATATTAATGTAGACTTAAATATGACATTCTGATTTTGGCATTTAAGTTCTTTAAAACCATATACCAACATTCCTTCTAATTTAGCTGTTTGTAGACTCTCAAGATAAAGAGCTTCGGACAGGGTTGGGTAGAACAGGTCATGTATTTCTAAAATCAAGGTCAAAATAGTTAAGATCCTTCTACATAAACATAATTTCTGGTTTGCTGTCATTGTGTTAACGTAAAATGTGGAGAGAAAAGAGCAATTAGATTTGACTTGGCATGCTCAAAGTAAACATAGAAACATAGAATGTGACGGCAGATAAGAACCATTCGGCCCATCTAGTCTGCCCAATTTTCTAAAAACTTTCATTAGTCCCTAGCCTTATCTTATAGTTAGGATAGCCTTATGCCTATCCATGCATGCTTAAACTCCTTTACTGTGTTAACCTCTACCACTTCAGCTGGAAGGCTATTCCATGCATCCACTACCCTCTCAGTAAAGTAATACTTCCTGATATTATTTTTAAACCTTTGTACCTCTAATTTAAGACTATGTCCTCTTGTTGTGGTAGTTTTTCTTCTTTTAAGTATAGTCTCCTCCTTTACTGTGTTGATTCCCTTTATATATTTAAATGTTTCTATCATATCCCCCCTGTCTCGTCTTTCCTCCAAGCTATACATGTTAAGATCCTTTTAACCTTTCCTGGTAAGTTTTATCCCGCAATCCATGAACCAGTTTAGTAGCCCTTCTCTGAACCCTCTCTAAGGTATCAATATCCTTCTGAAGATACGGTCTCCAGTACTGTGTACAATACTCCAAGTGAGGTCTCACCAGTGTTCTGTACAATGGCATGAGCACTTCCCTCTTTCTACTGCTAATGCCTCTCCCTATACAACCAAGCATTCTGCTAGCATTTCCTGCTGCTCTATTACATTGTCTGCCTACCTTTAAGTCATCAGAAATAATCACCCCTAAATCCCTTTCCTCAATGTTGAGGTTAGGACTCTATCAAATATTCTGTACTCTGCCCTTGGGTTTTTTCGTCCAAGATGCATTATCTTGCACTTATCCACATTAAATGTCAGTTGCCACAATTCTGACCATTTTTCTAGTTTACCTAAATCATTTGTCATTTGGCTTATCCCTCCTGGAACATCAACCCTGTTACATATCTTAGTATCATCAGCAAAAAGACATACCTTACCATCAAGACCTTCTGTAATATCACTAATAAAAATATTAAAGAGAATGGGTCCAAGTACAGATCCCTGAGGTACCCCACTGGTGACAAGTCCAAGCTTCGAATATATTCCATTAACTACAACCCTCTGTTGCCTGTCACTCAGCCACTGCCTTACCCATTCAACAATATTTGAATCCAAACTTAAAGATTGCAGTTTATTGATAAGCCTTCTATGTGCAACAGTGTCAAAAGCCTTACTGAAATCTAGGTAAGCAATGTCTACTGCACCACCCTGATCTATAATTTTAGTTACCCAATCAAAAAAATCAATAAGATTAGTTTGGCATGATCTCCCTGAAGTAAACCCATGTTGTCTCTGATCTTGAAATCCATGTGTTTTAGATGTTCATCAATCCTATCCTTTAACATGGTTTCCATCACTTTCCCCACTACTGAAGTAAGGCTTACTGGCCTATAGTTGCCCGACTCCTCCCTATTACCTTTCTTGTAAATGGGCACAACATTCGCTAACTTCCAATCTTCTGGGACTACTCCTGTTAACAATGATTGGTTAAATAAATCTGTTAATGGTTTTGCTAGTACACCACTAAGCTCTTTTAATAGCTTTGGGTGTATTCCATCAGGTCCCATTGACTTATTTGTCTTTACTTTTGACAGTTGAAATAGAACCTCTTCCTCTGTAAACTCACGTGTAATAAATGACTCATTTATCCTTTTTCTCAACTGAGGTCCCTTTCCTTCATTTTCTTCTGTAAATACAGAACAAAAATATTCATTGAGGCAGTCAGCCTGACCTTTATCCTCTTCTACATACCTTCCTTCTTTTGTTTTTAATCTAACTAATCCTTGTTTTACTTTTCTTTTCTCATTTATGTATCTAAAAAATGTTTTATCCCCCTTTTTTACTGACTGTGCTATTTTCTCTTCTGTGTGTGATTTGGAAGCTCTTATAACTTGCTTAGCCTCTTTCTGCCTAATCTTATAGATCATTTTGTCTCCCTCACTCTGGGTTTTTTTATAATTCCTAAATGCTAACTTTTTGTTTTTAACTATTTTGGCCACATCTGCGGAGTACCACAGTGGTTTCTTGAATTTTTTGCTTTTACTGACAAGCCTAATGCAATTTTCTGTTGCCTTCAATAGTGCAACTTTTAAATAATCCCATTTCTCTTGGACTCCATTTAGATTGCTCCAGTCTGATAATGACTCCTCTACACATATTCTAATTTTAGAAAAGTCTGTTTTTCTAAAGTCTAAAACTTTTGTTTTTGTGTGGTGTGACTCAGTCACTGTTCTTATATTAAACCACACTGACTGATGATCACTGGATCTATCTGATGAACTGAACTGAGGATACAACAAAGGCTCTTTGAGGAGTCAAGTTTTAGACACTTAAATAAAGCTGAAAGGAACCAGACTCATGAGTCACAATCATGGCCAAAATATAGATGGGAAAGAGCATATAAAATCATGATACAACTTATATTTAAAGGAGTAATCGATGACACACTTTCTGTACCTCATTCCTGCTGTCAGTAAACATTTTTATGTTGCCTCCTATAATTATTTTGCTTTGGTCGCTGAGAACAAGCAGAGAGATCCTGGTGATTTGATGAAAGGAAGTTGTCCTTAGGCAAAACATTTAAACTAGCGACTGGGGGGCCTGATATCGGCGTCTACCTCCTGATTGGTGTATGGCACTGCTCTTAATGCAACTGTTTTAGATGAAATAGATGCAGGAATGTTAAACTATCCCATGCTTGTTGTTCCTCTCAATATATAACCATGAAGGAATTCAAATTCTAAGAAAGTAAAAAAAAGTATTAATGAGATGGGACTATACAGCATTGCCTTCGAGGAGTTATAAATCAAGCAGGCTCCTCTTGCCTATAGGTGGACACAGCATTCAATTAAGGGGAAGGTTGGGTGTTAAAACCAATATGTTACTTTGCTAATTTGTAATCTAAGCTCACGAGCAGCTACTTTTTAGTGATCCACAATTCTTTCTCCTGGGCATCTTTCAAAAGGGGATATAGAATGAATATATAAACTAGGGTAGATAAACATGAACTAGCTGGATTAGAGATATCGGGAACATACATTATCTGAGTTGTGGGAGAAGATGACCACATTAACTGACTGGAGGAGAGAAGAAATGAGAAATTAAATGGATGGTTGTTGGAATGAGGACATGATGTAGCTAGAGGGTGGGGCAAAGAAAATTGATAGGGATAGTGTGGAGGCATGAATTACCTGAAAGAGATACAATTGTGACAGAATGAGATAAGTGTAAGAAGGAATAGTCACCTAAACTATCTAGGGTGAGGGAGAGAATGAGAAAAATAAACTGATTGAAGGAAAGAATGAAGGCATGAACTGTTTTGGAGGAAGATAAATGGATTTCTATCATTTGTGTGGGAGAGAAAGAAAAGACAAACTCAGGGCATGGAAATGACTTGGCATGAACTGGCTAGGGAAGAGGGGGAAGTATTGTTTCCGTCCTACCGTAGTAAAGAATGAAGATACCTAGAACTCTAGTTTAATGTGTCTAAAATAACTTTGCTTTTCGCACTTTACTGGTCATTTTGCATACGATTCTGGGTCTTCTCTGAAACCACTCCCTAAGTTATATCCCCACCTACCGAGCCTATAAATTATTGCAATGTTAAAAAGGAGTGTGGAAGGAAGAATAACTTAAAGGAAAACAACATTGTGATTGGCTGTAAACATTCCTGGTATTATACATCCTGCCAATCATAATGTGGGGGAAAACAAGACACAGGCTTTACAAACACACTTATCATACTTATTTTTGCTTGTTTTTCTTTATAATAGTCACTGCAATTCTTAATGCTTTTTTTTTCCTTTTCAATATAGGAACCATTCCTATAGTCATATTCAAGTAAGAACGACATACATATAGTTACGTATAGTTGGTTGGGATCTTGCTGGGAAACATTATGTGGGTGTTTGACCTCCTCGAAAGAGCTGAGTCAGCCTGGCTTATCATGTTGTTGACTTTCGTGCACACTTAGTTTGGACAGGGCATACCCTTGCATTGCCCTTAGGCTAAGGAGAGTGGTTCCTTAGATTCCACTCAGAGATATACAGTAATCCTTCATTTATTTAAAAGGGAAGCATACTTAAAAAGGAATCTTTTACCCAATCTACCTAAACACACAATTCTGTTGGTTTTATCAAGTAGGAGATTATGTCGGAAATAATACACATCTAAAGAAAAAATATAAAGTAGGATATAATACAATGTAATAACACAAATAGCGGCAGGTATAAAAACAATAATACACTATTCTGTGCTACTAACATTAGTCATTTTTACACTATTTTAGTATAATTTGCCAAAGACAACAAATAATACAGTAACCAGGGCAAATGTGAGTAAAAGTTCACTAAAGCAACGTAAAAAAGAAAGACAGGTGGTCATTTTTTTTTTTAGATTGCTTGTTTTTGCCTGTTATGTATTTTCTATTTGTCGTGCAGCTGGTTATATGATTAATTGGTTGAGATTTCATGCTAATCTTGTTAATAATTTTTCTCTTTCCATATTTTTATTATCCAATATTTACTTGCTTGTTAATGTTTTTGCTTCCTTTCCACTTCTTCATTCCTTAAGAATACACATTTTGAAAAAGTACAGATGAAACATTTTACAATAAGTGTCTTTTGACAGTTCTATAGTTTAAGGTACATCGTGCCAGGGGTACAATTAATGTTGAGTAGTTTTAAAGACAACCATAAAAGCATAAAGCACTTTAGGTGATGTCAAGCATATAATTCTTGAAAATTATATAATGGCAGTTCTGAGTTTGAAGATAGTTGTATATCTAAAAAAAAAAAAAAACAGAACAAAAGAGAAAAAAAATCAGAAAAGAAAAAAAAATAAGCATAACTTTAACCAAGATTGAAATTGCATTTTGTTTAATATAAAACTAGATACTAATTCTCCTGGCACATCTGATGTGGTTACACAACTGTTTATCGACTCCATTCAGTCCCTCTGGAGTCTATTGTCTTAGCAACATATTTTTTTCAGTCTGCATATTAAAAAGCCAGTTTAATGTTCTATGTTTTTTTCTGCCTAGATGCTATTAAACAGCTCTTTTGTATCACAGAAGCATTGATGCTTAAATCAAGCTGTTTAATTGGTATACAGAGCTACATTGTGCCTTAACATGCAACAAACTGCAGATCATTTACATAAAATGTACATTTGATCATTTTTATACATTTATTACACACAAATTCTTATTACTCTGGGAAGAACCCCTTGAGATTTTTTCAAAGACAGACAGACAGACAGAGACATACACAAACAGAATGACAGAATGGTAGAAAGACAAATAGACCAATGGGCAGACATACAGATTCCAAGTGGACAAGAGAAGAGGCCAGCAGAAAATGAGAGAAAAGAGAAAACTATCTCGATGTCATATGCAGAGAGATGGGTATTGAAGCCATGAGAAATAATGAGGTCAGACGGGGTGAAAAGAGATGGGCTGAGTGGATGAACTGTATAAATAAGCAACAAAGTTATCCAAGGTTGATCAACACTATCAACTAGAGAAGAGGTTAAGAATGACGATGAAAACGAGCTGACAATTCTGAGCTTGAACAAGGATGTTATGGACAGATATGAATATTATTTTGTTGAGTGGGCAGACCAGAAGCCAGTTTGGATAGCTGAGAGAATCGAATAAGTGCAGTACAAAGAAAATAGTTGGAATATTGGAGATAGACAGAAAATGAGAGACTGGTTGGAAGATCAAGAGGTAACTGCCAGAATAGACTGCTCGGAGTGTCCCATTAATAAACCATCACAGCTCGCTGTAGTGTCCTAATGTGTTTTATACCCCACCTCCTATAGACTGTAAGCTCGTTTGAGCAGGGCCCTCTTCAACCTATCGTTTCTGTAAGTTTTCTTGTAATTGTCCTATTTATAGTTACATCCCCCCCTCTCATAATATTGTAAAGCGCTACGGAATCTGTTGGCGCTTTATAAATGGCAATAATAATAATAATAATAATTTATAAACTTAGGATAAGTAAAGTAGAAGGTGTCACGCCAAGGGTGCATAATTCATTGTTGCACAATAGAATATTGCCATTTAAAGTAATTTGTGTAGTGCATATATGAATTGCCCACTTGGTTGCAAGGTCAGATGACAGAAGGGATAATGTGAATTGCACTATAAGGTGTGAGAAGTCAACATAAGTGGCCTGGAAATATGGTTTAAATGTAAACTAGCTGGCTTCAGCCATATGGCCTGTACCTCCTAATTTATTGGTTGATTTCTTTGATTTGTTTTTGACTATTAGCATTCAAGAAAAAGAAAAAATAATAAAAACAAGTCTTGTGTTCCAGTGTCATATCCAAAAGAAACATTAATACTTACTTACGGAATAATAATTGAGCCTCATTTTTGTTATATTTGGAATGGGGTGAACACAGTCTTCTAATCAAGGCCAAACATGATTTGCATAACTTAACCATAGGGGAAGGGATTGTGATGTCTGCTATATTGGGTCACAAGTATGACATATCTATGGATTGGAAAAATGGTAACAAATTCATAGATGCAATTAGTATATCTATGGCAAGTACATATGAGGCGATAGAACCAAATGTTTCCATTTGGATTGCTGTTGGTCTGAAACACAAGGGGTGGTCTCTTATTGATACGCTTTATCCACAGGGTATATATCCAATGATACTGAGATGTGTATTTGGACTCGCTTAATTTTAAGCGAGTCACCACTTTTCTTACCAGAGACCCCCTGGGGCAGAAGTTTTTCTTTGAAAACCTGAGTAAGTGATTAGGAGTTCTGTTATTTTATCCCTTTTGTTTTTATCTGTTGTTGGTGTAACTAATTTGATTGTCATCTATATTTTTGTATTTGAAGAATCTATGTTTTAGATATGAAAATGAGTGACAGTGAAGGAAAAGGTCAAAGGTGAAATCATCGTTTTGCACAATGACTTTGCATTCCACGGTGGAAAGGCAGCTCGATTCTTCAATTGGCGACGTGGGAACATTTTGAGAGGAGCTTAGTAAAGGTAGTGGGGTAATTGAGGGGTAAATGTGTAAATATTGGGATGATATTGATGGTGTTTATGCCAGATTAAATTAAAATACTTGATATAGTGATTTTATGGATTCTGATAAACTTTGTTACAGCTTAATGTATTCTTTGCTTTTGCCTGTATACTCTCAAGACACAAAAAATGATTGCCTGAGTCAGATCATAATTTAACTACTAAATAAAGAGCTAGTAAATACAGAGGGATTTATTCACTAAGCTGTGTGTGGTGGAGAATATTTTAGTTATTTATTAAATATTTTGCTAGACAGGGCAGGATTTCCCATTTGACAGAGTAGGTCACCTGCTCTGCCTGTTTTTCCCCTTCCTAGCTCCTGTCTTGTGTCTGCTGTGTGTTGGACTCTTGGATAGCTGCATTCAGTCTAAGGAGCATGGTATGTGCATGGCTCCACCACCTCAGACTGAATACAGTGACCTGTGCATGGCCCCGCCCCCTCATACTGAACACAGTGATCTGTGCATAGTTCCACCCCTCAGACTGTACACGGTGATCCGCAGGAGAGAATGGAGAGGACATGGACAACTCAGAAATCAAAAGTACAAACACAAACCCGGACTGGCCACTGGGCAAACCGGACAAATGCCCGTTGGACTATTATGGCCATGGGCGGAGCCTACATAGGAGATCACAGGATCTCCCCTGCTGGCCCCTGTACGACCAGTGCTATCCATGCGCCGGCACTGCTGTATGCCTTCATAGGCTGGTGAGGACATCAGAGCTCACTGGCTCACAGGCATTGAAAAGGGTAGCCAGCAGTGGAGGGAGAGGACGCAGGGCAGCTATAGCCTGCAGCTCTGCTGGGTTCTCCAATTGCGAGGTCGAAGTGTTGCAGTGGTTACCATAGTAATGCTACAATCAAGCGAGAGTGAACTCTAGCTGGAGGAGCCGCAGACTAGAGTTCACACCCCCCTCCCTGGTAAAAAGGTAAAAAGGTATTAACTATATTTTTCTTAATTAAAATTGAAAAATACACACACACATATATATATATATATATATATATATATATGTATACACACACATTTACTTTGATCTGATCCAACTTTTACCAAAACACACACAAGGCACCAACACACACACACACACACACACACTTCAACTCCCTCACACACACACTGCACTCCAAACACACACACTGCACCAACACACACACACACACACTGCACCCTCCCACACACTGCACTCCAAACAAACACACTCAGGGCCGGCCTTAGGGGTGTGCAAGCAGTGCAGCCGCACAGGGTGCCATGCCAGTATGGAGCGCCATGCCAGTAGGGGGCACCATGCAGCCTGCACAGCTGGCACACTCTCCCCTAATGCTGGTCACGCAGCACAGCACAACCAACATTATAGGAGTGCTCTGAGCACCACTCAAACAGCACCCGGGCGGAGGATTTTATTATCCTCCACTCAGGTCTATTAGAGAGCAGGGGGCGGAGCTATGCGACAGGCGGGGGCGAAGATACACATGCTGAACCCTCTGCCTGGTAAGTAAGAAGGGAAGCAGGAAGGAGTTCCTACTCCCTCACTTAGCATCACACTACCCCACACCCACACCCACTGTGCCCCTGCTCCCTCAGTTACTCTCTGTGCCTCTGCTCCCCACACCTACCCACTGTGCCCCTGCTCCCTCAGTTACTCACTGGGCCTCTTCTCCCCCCACCTACCCACTGGGCTCCTGCTCCCCCCCACCTACCCACTGTGCCCTTGCTCCACCCACCTACCCACTCTGCCCCTGCCCCCACTGGGCTCCTGCTCCCCACCTACTCACTGTGCCCTTGCTCCACCCACCTACCCACTGTGCCCCTGCCCCCACCTACTGTGCCCCTGCTATCCCCACCCACTGTGCCCCTGCTCCATCACCTACCTGCTATGATGATTTTTCGCAAAGGGTGCCTAAAGGCCTAAGGCCAGCCCTGCACACACTGCCCTCCAAGCACACACACTGCACCCCCTACACACACACTGTACCCCAAAGACACACACTGCACCCCAAAAACACACACTGCACCCCTCACACACACTGCACCCCAAACACCCCCACTGCACCCCCACATGTGCACTGCATCCCCTACACACAGGCACTGCATCCCCCACATGCCCTTGCTCCACCGACCTACCCACTGTGCCCCTGCCCCCCACCTACTTACTGTGCACCTGCTCATCCCCACCCACTGTGCCTCTGCTCCCCCTTCTACACACTGTGCCCCTGCTCCCTCACCTACCCGCTGTGATGATTTTTCGCAAAGGGTGCCTAAAGGCCTAAGGCCGGCCCTGCACACACTGCCCTCCAAGCACACACACTGCACCCCCCACACACACACTGTACCCCAAAGACACACACTGCACCCCAAACACACACACTGCACCTCACACACACTGCACCTCACACACACTGCACCCCTCACACACACTGCACCCCAAACACCCCCACTGCACCCCCACATGTGCACTGCATCCCCTACACACAGGCACTGCATCCCCCACACGCCCTTGCTCCACCCACCTACCAACTGTGCGCATGCCCCCCCACCTACTTATTGTGCCCCTGCTTCTCCCCACCCACTGTGCCTCTGCTCCCCCTTCTACACAATGTGCCCCTGCTCCCTCACCTACCTGATGTGATGATTTTTCACAATGGGTGCCTAAAGGCCTAGTGCCGGCCCTACACACACTGCCCTCCAAGCACACACACTGCACCCCCCACACACACACTGTACCCCAAACACACACACTGCACCCCAAACACACACACTGTACCCCTCACAAACACTGCACCCCGCAACACACACACACACTGCACCCCAAACACTCACACTGCACCCCCACATAAGCACTGCATCCCCTACACACAGGCATTGCATCCCCCACACGCATTCCATCCATCACACACACTTGACCCCCCACACATACTGCACCACTTATACACACACTAGATCCTGTACACAACTCTGGATCATCTACCCACATATACACACACTAGACTCCTTATACTCTGAATCCTGTACACACTAAATCTCCTATGCACACTCTGGGTCCTTCACACATACTAGACCCCCTACACACAATAAATTCCCTATGGGCACACACTGCACCACCTACACACTACATTCCTCACATACACACTCTGGATCCCCTATGAACACACAAGATCCCCTGTAAGCAAACACACATACTTTAAAGCCCCTACACACACTACATAATCTATATACACATACACCACAGCCCCTATGCACACTCTCTCACTCTCTACAGCCCCTAGCCACACATATTACACAACACAACTGAAACCGACATTTACACAAAACACCACACCATACCCAGCTTACTCTACACACACTATGCTCTTCCAGCACTGTCCCCTTGCACCCTGCGGGATGCCAGGAGCCGGTTATGACGACACTCCTGCCCCGGCATCACTAAACAGCTCACGAGGACACAGTGCTGGAAGTGCATGCAGATTACACAAGCCCCACACTGGACCCCAGGGAGAGGACAAATAAACGGTTCTCCAACTATTGACTCAAAGTAATATATTTGGATAAACGTTTAAAATAATTTAAGATTTTTAGATAAAAAAAAATGTTTTTAAAATATGAAAATACAAAAAAAATATCACATATGAAAAAATATACCAATACATTTAAAAATATCAAAATATTTTACAAAATATTAAAATAATTTTAAACATATATGCAAAACTTTGAAATCATCTGAAAATCTTGTCCAAAAAGATTAAAGCAAGGCATTAGTTATTTTTACAGCTGAACTATTTTGCTTTAAACTTTACAATTCTGCAATTTTCCACAATTCCTCCTATATTGAATAAACCAAATCTATTATTTATTATATCCATTTTGATTGTACTTATCGCAGGCATTTCTGAGTAATGGAAAGTAGTATGTTCATATTTGCCCTCCATGATGTTCCCTAACACAGACCACAATAGTAAGAGGCAGTAAGGTTATACCCCTCAGGATATATCACCTGAAGGTACAGATAAGGTTTCAAAAGAACAGGGAACTTATTTTTGACTGCTCCTGTAAGCCACAGTGGGATAGAATCTCATATCTTGTGAGTGGAATGCAAGAATGTTCTACAAATTGATGACCTTATGAAAGCAGTCATGAGTATTTGTAGATGAAACATGACTTGATGTCCTAATAAGACACAACACAGACCTCTTATATACCAACATTCTCAAGATCCCTTTGCCATGCGTGCTTTGCAGTTAAAGTCGAGGCACCAGGTTTTATTTAAACAAAAAGTGCTAGACTCACAAAGAAGCATTTAATTATTCATTTTGTTAGCTTTATCTATATTCCAGATGTAAAGGTCTTAAAGTCAAGGATTTGCCTTAATCAGAAAAAAGGCAACTTGGAACAAGGGGAAAAGTGCTGAATTTGGCAGGGAGAGTCAAGTCTTGAATGGAGATAAAGTGGATAGGAAATTGAATAAGCATGTGAAAATGATTAGGTTCACATAGAGAGAGTAGCACAAACATCTGTGATCAAGCTGTTATCATATTGCAAAACGCACACAAATGTCTGTCTGTGTGGGTTTTCGGTGTTTCAGACAGCCTTCTGCTCATTTGAACACTTTACAGACTTTTAATAAATGAGGATCTTAGTCATATAATCCAGGTCTGATGACGAGGGCTATCATGGACCTGTGCTCTGGATTATATCAAAATTTAGACACCTGTCAGATAGATATGAAATCCGTCTTAGATGTGGTCACATTGAGTTTCAGTGATTGCATCATTGTATCGCAGTAATGTATTCTATGCACTTCAAAAAGAAACGTGGTTATGATGGAATAACAGAGAAAAATTAAATAGTACACAGATTGTTGTGCACTAATTGCGTCATGCACACTTCATCTGTTGAGGGATTTAATGCCATTGTTGAGATCAAAACAGGCCATAATCAAATGTCTGTCAGTTTAGTCATTCTAGTGCAATCATTATAGTCCATATGCTATGGCCACTATAGCCTGCCCTGAGTAATATGTCAAACTATTTAAGAATGGGCTAACAACGTATCTTTGTCTCCTGGGCACCAACTTCACATGTCTCCCCTGAGCTAAGCAAGGCCAGATACAGGTTGCCCTCGTTGGCCAATGAGAGTGCCACTAAACGTTCTTAGCCACGGATGCTCAGAGGGACCTAGGTAAAACCAGAGGGGGACCGAGGTCAAACCAGACTTAACAAGTTTGACAAATTACTCTGAGAAGTCATAAGACTATGGCACTATAACCACTGCAGCAAAAAAAAATAAAAAAATAATAACAACTATGCCTATAAAATTACTCCTCACCTCAATAGCATAGAAACTGAGGGGAAGGGGAGAATAGCTATTTGTTCATAATGGTCCTTTAACTCACAGCACTTTGGAAATAGCTCAAGGCTGATAGAGGGTTTACTAAATCCTTGTAATTAGTTATTAAACTCTGACCTTCCAACCGAGGATCCCTCCTGGTCATTAAAAGGGCATTTCAAGCACTATAACCATTAAAGCTTACTGCAGTTGTTATGGTGATAGGACATTATGGCTGCAGTCCTTTGGAATTTCACTAAGCAGTTTTTAGTTTTTTTTATCACTAAGCAGAGAAGCTCCTTTAAGGGTTATTTACTAAAGTGAGAATTAAAAGTGAATTTAAAGTGAATTTCAAATTTAAGGCCAGAGTAGCGGAAATGTAAGAAAAGCTGAATTAGAGAATTTTAGCAGTTTGGCTAATTTGTCCTTAAATTTGAAATTTACTTTGAATTCACTATAAAGGCCAACACTAGAGAGAGATTGATCCTACTATACTTGCACTAATAGACATAACTGACACATTGTAATCCAGATTCAGCCTGTTGAATAAACACACCACTACTGTCCCTCCTGTTATTTAAACTGTCCCTTGAACACTCCACACACTCCACACACTTCAGCTTGGAGTCCGTCATTTCATATCAGTTTTTTTTATATGTCAGTTTCTAAAAGTGCCGATTTCATGAGTGATTGACACGTTTATAATTGGGACAAAAATGCCCTCACAGCTGTCAATCAGCCAGGGAGTTTTTCTTCCATTTCCATTCATCCACCTTCTCAGTGAGCTGTACTACAGCTCATTAAAAAACATAAGAAAGCCGAAATTGAATGTGTGTGTCCCGGCTCCAGCATAGTGACTTCTCAATGAAGCCTCTGATTGACGTATTTCCTGACAAAAAAAAGGAGGGTGCAGGGGGGATTCTTGCAAGAAATTGCAGATAGCAGGTCTAAAGCCTTTGGAAGCTGTACTATCATATACTCCCAAAGAAAACATACATACAAAAATATAATTTAGGTAAAATGCCCATATTAGGGGTCTTCATATTGAAGGATCGGAACTAAAATGCTCCCTCCCACATATAATGGACGAATTTTCAGCATATCGCTCCCATTATAACTGCAAGATAAACTAAATTAGAAAGGTCTCCCTTCCTCAGGCTACAATACAGCAGGTATGTACAGACTCTCATACTTTGTACCAGACCTTGTTCCATCTTTTTCTTTAAAATTATTCGCTTCTATGTAGACACTTGAGACAGACATTGGCAGATGGAATATTCTCCAAATAACATGACTAGGTCAGGTAAATATTCTCAAAATGAATTTTCTATTACAAACCCTGCTGTATATCGTATAGATTCCCCCAGTAAAACGTCCCAAGGGCTTTCTACACCATGACCAAATCACTTTTTCAGAAATTTATGTAGAACACGACTCTTGCATGCTTATGATATGATAATCAATATGCATCATTCATATTTTATAACATGTTGCTAGTTACACATCATCAACTTTTCTGGGTGACGGCAGTGTAGCACACCCAGATAGTTTTTGATATACCTACCTTTCCTACTTTCTATGACCACTTATTTCCCCTCCTGCCATATTTAGACCCTTAATGTTCTTCAATCGCAGACAGCACCCAGACTTTTATCATCCATGGGTTAGGTTATCTTAATGTTGAACTGAGGCTCACCTCAACTCTACAATATCAGCCAATAGGAATCGGGGATTAGTATTACCCTGTTTGATAAGCAATGGATTCAAATTTTCCCAATTTTGGCAAAGTGGATTAGGTCTTATAACCTTTTATATTTCCAAAAAAACAAATTCCTTTTCAGACACTACATATCAAGCTAAAAGATGTCTCTCGAATTTTCAGACTGTGATTCGGGCACTAATTAACAGGATTTCCATGGAATTTTCCTATATACGCATTTGTAAACATCAATTAGCTTTCCTAAAATGTATTGTTGTCAGTAAGAACAGACCAATTAACAACCACAGAACAGATCTCTCTTCATCTGCTTTATAGAAAAAAAAAAAAATGTCACCCATAGTTAAGTAGCCTTTTCACATTTTTAAATTTAAATTAAACTCATTAGTCCTTGAACCAATGTCACCAACTGTATTAAGAACAGAAATGTTAGATTACAGAATATTCCATGTATCTGAGTTTATTAAATATATCTGGGCACTGTCTACTGCTTTTCACATACAGAAATCAAATGTTTTTTCTGTGAAGAGTGTGTATATTGATTGAGGTGGAAGCTGGACTATGGACGAGTGTCAGTGTTGAATTTCCTATCACCACTCTCAATACCCTAGACAAAAGCTAAAATATATAGGGAATGCCAGAAATGACAAGTAAATTATTTTTTTATAGGTTTTGTAGACAAACTTGCTGTCCAGAAGAGTCAGTGCCTGGTCCTTGCAGTTTCATAGTAACCACTACTTTGATCTTGTTATCCCAGATCATCCTTCTGCCCTTTCTTTCCTTCATTTGTCCCGCCGCCGGTGTACCCTATATCCTCTTCCTACTTATACCATGCCCTTGCTTCTTATTTAACTCTAACATCTTGTAGGCTGGCCTGCTTTGATAAACTCCCACTGCTCTGAAGTTTGCAAAGGAAATTGCTGAGGTCCTCTCTGGACCGATGACCCAGACAGCAATCTGTAAAGCTTTGAAACCGTCACAAACAAATTCTATCCTAAGGTGCCTGACCAATTCTACATTGGATGTAGCTTGTCCCAGTTCAGTGGAGATTAATAAGCGTTTTTTTTAAAGAAAAGAAAGGATCATATGTAAAAATACCAAAATACATAAAACACAATCAAGGAAGGTGGAATGTTTGCTTTAATCCCTTAAGGACACATAACGTGTGTGATGTCAGGGGTCTCCCCGCGGTCTCCCCTCCTCCCACCTGTCGGCGAGCGGCGTCTCCTCTCCGCTGCTCGCCGCTCGCATCCTTCACGCCTCCCAGCGGCAGCATGTATAACGCTGCACGCTGGGAGGTTGCAAATTTATGCACTCACGTGACCTGGCGTTAAAGCAAGAGTACCACAATCACAGTGGGAGGCATAGATATCTCCCACGTGTGATTGTTAATTCTGATTGGAAGTTATGCAATCAGAATTAAGCAAAGGGTATTTATAATTACCTTTCCTGTCTCTCAGTGCCCTGTTGTGGTCTTGTGATACCTGTAGTGCAGTTTTCTCGTGTTGCTGTCTGGTTACCGATTATTTGGCTCGTTATTCCGACTTTCCTGTATTCTCCACTCCTTTGACCTCGGCTTGTTTCTCGTTCTCCCGTTTTCTGGCTCCCTTTACTTGGCTTGTCTCCTGACTATTCTTAGTGTGCTTAGCTCGGCCACTCTAAGGACCGGTATAGCATCCTTCCTCTCTGTGACCTGTTAGCGTGTTAGGTTCCGGAATCGTGACATGTGACATGTCATTATTCGCTTTTATTCCAGAAGTTTGTTCCATAAGGGGTTAAACCAGTGGTTCCCAAACAATTACACCAAGTGTGCATATGGTATGAACTGTGAATAGTCATTTATGCATTATTAATGCAATATATTTGGGCTAGGAGAGAGGAGGTTGGAATATGTAGACATTTGGGGTAATATTAGGTAACAATATCCTAGACATTATGCAGTAAACTTGAATTTTTGGAAAAGTGCCAACACAATTGCAAAAATTATCCCAGAACAGGGAAATGGAAAATATCCAGATTTGAGGTTTTTCCCATTTAGCTGTTTTAGCCTTGTTATTCTATGTTTAGTGTATAATCTCACCTGATGTGAAATTTAACCGAAGGAAAGAAAGTCCCCAAACAGTCTAACCAAGATGTTGTGTAGCGAAAACCCAGGTTAATGCATTTAGGCCAGTTTGATGATCCAAAGAAAAATCTGATTTATATATCTACATAAATATTACATTATAAATAATTAATTCAACAGGGAAATATATTGGCCACCTACCATGTCACTATTTGTTGCTATAACAACTTTTCACAAAGCTCAAAAATAGTAGAGAGATTATTACCTAGTGACAAAATCGAAGCTTTCCGTTTTATGTTTGTTTTGCTATATGCTTGGTATAATCTGAAAAATAAGTTACCACATCTTAAAGAAAAGGCATATTATGTTCAGATGGCTTAGACTATAAGGGGTGTGGGTTTGAAGCACTGCTGTTTAGAACACTGAGCCTTTCAAATCCTTTGTCAATAAAAGGTGTTTTCCTGAATCTAAACTCACAAAAGCTGTTCTTCATCCATGGAAGGAACTCTTTTGTCCTGTGTGTTTAATGTAATCAACCTGTACTACAATTCATTTTGGTTTCCTGACAACAGTTTTGGATGTTAAATGTGCCCAGGACAATCTTTGCAAAGATCTCTAAATACAGAGCAATAAACATTTAGATTATTGCCCACACGTGTGGTCTTCATACCTCTCAACATTTCCAGTGGTCAAAGAGAGACACATTCATTTTAAGTGCAAGTGGAGGCGTGGCCAGGGGCAGGGCTCTAATTAGAAAAGTAGGTGATTCCCTAATAACAATTCATGCAGCTAAAATGTAATATTGAACATTGTATATTAATTACACAGACTGATTCCTAAACACATTTATTGTAGTTTAGCCGGTTAACGCTGTTAGAAGTACAATGCCGCCCTGAAAAAAGTTGGCATTAACGGCGTTAGGGTGGCATAGTAAGCCCTAACAATCGGCAGCCCCCCTGTTGATTTAGACTTTCCTTTTCCCGCGATCCTTGACTGCTGACCCATATCCAACGGCCACAGCTTTATTAAACATAATACATTTTTACCTCCTGTCAACTGTTGGGTGAGGCTGCTTTTTACTTTTACGATTGCTTTGTATTACTTGTTTTTATATTATGGTCCCTGAGGAAGATCACATCTAGTGAACGAAACACGTAGGACCTTTAGCATTTTATATTTTATTGTTGTTGAGTGAATTTTCATGCTGTACATAAAGCTGCTAATTTTTTTTCCTACCATTCCTGGAGTCCTGCATTGTGTGTACATCAGTGGAACAACAGGAGGGATTACTAAGCCCCCCACTGCGATCGGGGGAGGCACCATTGAGCGCTACTTTTCACTTAACCTTGTGAGTGCATTTCATTAACACAATTTATGTTTTAAAACTGGATTACACTATGTATGTTTTTTGTTTGTTCTAGATTTACAGCCGTATCCCAAATACCTTTGGTTGTTCTGAATTATCATTCCTGGGCTGCTATATGGTCTCAAAGGCAACATAGCCTCAGCATAGAAAACCCATTTTGCAAATTGAAATGGACAAGCTCTATGTTTGGCCCTGGAACTTTCCAAAACCCCAGAAAAATAGTACGAGGGGGTACTGTTGTACTCGTGAGACATCGCTGAACACAGATATGAGTGTTTTAGAGCAGTAAAACCTATAATGACAATGATATCATTGTTGAAAGGGCCTTTTTTTCTGTGAAATAAACAAAATAACAAATATGAACACTAACTTTGGGCACGGTTTGTGACTAAGTCGCCACTAAAAAAGACTGGACATACCCTATTTGAATACCCTGTGTTGTCTATGTTTGTAAATAGTATGCCATGATGAGGGTAATTTTCATTCCTTGGCTGCCATACGGTCTCAAAGACAATATAACCAATCTGGCAAATTTCAATGTGTAAAAACTAAAACGGGCAAGCCCTATATTTGACCCTGTAACTTAAAAAAAAAAATCTGTACAAGGGGGTAATGTTGTATTCGTGAGACATTGCTGAACACAAATATGAGTTTATATATGTTTTAGAGCAGTACAACGTATAATGAGGATGATATCATTGGTTAAAAGGCATTTTTTGTGTGTGTGAAAAATGCTAAGAACAAATATGAACACTGACTTTGACTAGGGTTTGTGACCAAGTAGCTACTAAAAAACACCTATGCCATTTTGAATACCCTGCGTTGTCTACTTTTGCAAATAATATGCCATGATCGGGGTAATTTTCATTCCTGGGCTGCCATACGGTCTCAAATTGCAGCATAGACCCAGCAAACTAATCTGGCAGTCTTAAACATGTAAAAACTGAAATGGGCAAACTATTTATTTGACCTGTAACTTTCCAAAACACCATAAAACCTGTACATGGTGGGCATCCTGGTACCCCTGGGACATCAAAGCATACATATGTTTGTTTTATTGCAGTAAAAGCTAGCAGTATTATGATATTCACACTAAAAATGCCATGCAGAAGTTGGAAAAAAAATTTCTTATTTTTTCACACTTTTTTTTAAAATATTTTATTCATATTAAATTATGTTCCATATATAAGTATGTGATGTGAAATGAAGGCATTATTTCTCCTTAACAAAATTATATATAATAAACATGGGTGCAAAATATGGATCAGACAATTGCCTCTTTCCTTTAGGGGTTAAAGATTAATTCCTGTGAATATTATTGCTGTTTAGCACAATTATATACTCCAACAATATGGAGCTAATAGAAACCAGGATACTAAAAATGGACAGAGTGATTTTGGCGTAAAATAGGGACTGTACTTCCTAAATAGAGAGACTTGGGACATATTGGTCTACTCTATGGACCCCTTGCCCTTACCTCCTGCAAAACCCCCCCTTGCATAATGGGAGTACATTGACACAAAGTGCACAATATGGCAAAACAATACATTTATATCTCTCTCCTTCTTCTTCTCTACTCTCCAGGAAAAAGGGATCTGGGAAACGTCACGTACAGAACACTGCTTGATGATTCTCAATTTAAGGTTGTCTCGACCGATTAATCTATGTTATTTTCTTCTGATATTCTATGGGGCTGGAATGAATTAGTAACACAATTTGGAAAGGGACTTTGTAAGATACTGATGTGTCAGTTTTTACTGCTATCTAAGTCCTCAATTTAATATTTTTCTTTATGTTTTCAAACGATTTAAGTATTTCAAAATTTTGATAATTCTATTAATATATTTTTATATATGGTACATATTTTAGATTATATGTTAAATAAAAAAATAAATAAAGTTTATCCAAAAATATTAAATAATTTAAAAAGCTTGACCAACTATATTAAATGTAGACCTATGTGTTAAGAATACAATTGCAATATTAATTTATTGTTTTGTTTTTTTCTCATGTTCTGTGAAAGTTAACTTTGATTTTCAGCTGTAGCTGGCAATTCAATTAACATATCAATAAATTTGGCAGTTCTAAAGCTTTGAGGCACTAAAGTTAGTACCTTTGTAGCAGTGATATTGTAAGGAATGAAATTAAACAATTAGCAGTGTCAATAAAGTTACTGCTGTAAGAGTGTATTAAAGAAACACTACACTTCAAAAATAAAAAAAATTACTATAAATTATACATGCATTTAATTATTCCAAAAAATATAATTCTCTTGTCTAAAACCTTTGCAAGCCCTCCCCTTCCAACCCCGCCCACACTTTATGTGGCTGTCCAATCACAGATTTACTAATGCAGCTCAAGGGGTAGAGTAGGGTAGCGGAGCAAGGTATTAGGGCAACATGCAATATGTTACGCAGAAAAAAAATAGCAGAAACAGGTGGATGGAAAAAGAGGACAATATAATCATATTTGTAAGAGGAAAAGGATTGCAGTATTGGAGGGAAAATGCGAGCACAGGCTAAAATCTGAGGCAGGTAGCAAAGAGTATAATCTTGATTACCTTTTACAACCAACCTGCAATTTTGCAACACTACACAACGCCACTTCAAGCTTATGGCATGACAAATACACTTTTTAGAGTGAAAAAGTTGCCAGGTCATCCTCTTGGATAGTCTGAATAAATTTGCTCATAGAAGAAGTGGTATCACTGAGTTTTCTGTAACTACTATTAATGAAAACTCAGGGGCGGAGGTCCTTATCTCTAGCACTGTGTACATTTTGGCAGTCCTTTCACGTTATATTATATTATACATTCCAATTTTACAATTAGGGTCAAGTGTCTTACTAGACATTTAAATGTTGCAAATAGAAACTGCTACTGCATTGCTGTGTTTGCTTACTCTTAAAATACATATTTACAGAATATATATTTGCTTTCTTGTTCCTCTATGGGAAAGTGATGAATATGTACAAAAAGTGAATTCCACTGATAAATCTAAGCATAGTACATAATGTTTTTTTCTTATGTAGCCAAACCCAAATCCCTTGCACAATAACATATGCAGCCTTCAATAAATGTTGAGCAATCATATCTAAGGAAATATCATTGAGCTGATCACATCTAATAGCATCAAGCACAATGCTTAGAATGCTTTGAGTGCTGTATGTTAATATTTGCTAATCAAATTCCCATTGACCTGGCGTCTTGGGTGTGTGAGCGGAAGCCGGAGAGAATACATATTTTTACTAATTGTACTTTTGATAGTTGTGTTTCGCAGAACCTTATTTCAAAATGGTAAGGAGATTATATATATATTTAATTGAAATTGCTGAAATGCTAAATTACTTAAAAATGGTATGTGAATACATGTTTATTGAACAACTCAGTCTGCCCATTACTGTCTCTTATCCCGGGACAGCTTTCCAAAACATTTACGAAAACATTTCTATAGTGATTTGCTTTCATTCTGCCACCAGAGCGTATGCTGGGCATTTAGCCCACTCTCTATAAGTGTTCCAATGTTATTATTATTTATAAAGCTCAAACATATTGTACAGCAGTCTACAAAGTAGCTGTGACACAACAAGTGTGTCGTAGTGTTTGTGACCAAATGGCTACTAAAATAGACTGGACATACCCCATTTGCAATACCTTGGGTTGTCTACTATTGCAAATGGTATGCCATTATGGGTGTAAATTTCATTCCTGGACTACTATAAAGTCCCAAAGGCAACGTAACCAATCTGGCGAATTTCAATTTCAAATGTAACGTGCTATATTTGACCCTGTAACTTCCCAAAACGCCATAAAACCTGTACATAGGGGTACTGTTTTACACGTGAGACTTTGCTGAATACAAATATGTGTATTTTATTGCAGTAAAAGCAAACAGTATTAAGACATTGACAGTTAAAATGTCATGTAGAACTAAAATAAATAAATAAAAATCTTATTTTCTCCCATTTTTTTCATATTAAATTATGTTTCATAGCTAAATATTTGATATTAAATGAAAGCCCTGTTTCCCCTGAATAAAATGATATATAATAAGGGTGGGTGTATTTACTATGAAAGAGGTGAATTACGGTTGTACAGACATGTAGCGCAAATGCCAGGTTTTGTTTACATTTTGTTTCGTTCACAACGTGTACATTTGGCTCCGTCCTTAACCCCTTCAGGACGGGTGACGGACGAGGTCCGTCACACAGGGGAGACCCTTAACGACGGGTGACGGACCTCGTCCGTCACGCGGTAAAATTAACCCCGGATCGCCGCTATCGCGGCGATCGCGGGGTTAATGGTGCTCCCGGTATGCCTCTGCATTGGAGGCATACCGGGAGCACCCGGTCAAGCTGCCCAGCACATGTGCTCGCTCTGACCACAAGTCTGAGCGAGCACATGTGCTCTCTATACTCACCTACCGGCTCCCTGCACTTCCGGGTTCTGTGTGAAGTGCAGGGAGCCGGATCAGTGATGATCCTGCCCCCTGCTGTAAAAAAAAATAAAGTTTATTTAAAGTCCCCCCCCCTTACCCATTTTAATAAAAAATTAACCCCTTCCCTGCCAATTGATCACTGACTACAGTGATCAATTGGCAGGGATTACATTTTACTATGATCTGATTTTTTTTTTTAACCCCTGAGGGTTAATTCTTTTTTTTTTAACCCTCAGGGGTTAAATTAATTAAATTAATTAATTAAATTATTTTTTAATTATATATTTAGATAGCTGGGGTGGGTGGAAGTTAGTGGGGAATTGGGGGATTTGGCGTTAGGCTAACTAGGGGTTAACGTTAAAAAAAGTTTTAAAAGAAACTTTAAAAAGTTAAAAATTAAGTTAAAAAAATGTTTTAATAACATTTAAGTAAAAAAAACAAAAAAAACACACTTTACCTAGTCCAAATAAAAATTAACCCCTTCCCTGCCAGTCGATCACTGCCTACAGCGATCAAATAGAGATCACAGTATTATACTGTGATCTAATTTTTTTTAACCCCTGAGGATTAACTTTTATTTATTTTTTTAACCCTCAGGGGTTCAATTTATTTAATTAATTAATTTAAATATTTTATAACTATATATTTTGCTAGCTGGGGTGGGTGGGAGTTATGGGAAAATGGGGAATTTACTGTTACTGCTGCGTACTGCTAGTTAGGGGTTAACGGTAAAAAAAAAAGCTTAGAAAAATGTTAAATCTGTAAAAAAGTTTTAAGAAAGTTTAGGAAAGTTTAAAAAAAATTTATAAGCAAAACAAAAGTTTAAAAACTAGTTTTTAAAAGTAAAAAAGTTATAAAAAGTAAAAAAATACATTTTAAAAACGCTCATTACCACTACACCTGGAACAAACTAGAGAAAAAATTATCCCACGCCAAGGTTCAAAATATGCCTTTTGAATTACCCCAGGGTGTATTCTTTAATAAATAGTATGTGTTTGTGGGGAAGTTTCAATAACCAACCGTCTAAACTACTCCAAATTGGAACATGGACACAGCGTAAAACTTCAAAGTTAGAAAAAAACTGAATGGCTGCGTCTCAAATGCGCCCCTTCAACATCCACATATACCTGGCAAAGGTACATACGGGGGTATTGCTGTACTCAGCCGACATAGCTGAGCAACATATGAAGTATTATACAGTCATAGCACACATAAGGTTTGCAAAATATGCTGCGCAAACTCACTTTGTATGTCAAAAAGGCAGAAAAAATGCTTATTACTACTACACTTGGTACAAGCTAGCGGAAAAATGATCCCACGCTAAGGTTCAAAATATGCCTTTTGAAATACCCTGGGATGTCTTCTTTAAGAAATGGTATGGCTTTATGGGGAATTTGGATTATATAGCCTGGTAAAATACTCTAAAATGGGACATAGGCACAGCATAAAAATTCAAAGTTTGAAAAAAACTGGAATGGCTGTGTCCCAAATGTGCCCCTCCGATGTCCACACATACCTGGCAAAGGTACATACGGGGGTATTGCTGTACTCAGCCGACATAGCTGAGCAACATATGAAGTATTATACAGTCGTAGCACACATAAGGTTTGCAAAATATACTGTGCAAACTCACTTTGTATGTCAAAAAGGCAGAAAAAACGCTTATTACCACTACATCTGGTACAAGCTAGCGGAAAAATGATCCCACGCTAAGGTTCAAACTATACCTTTTGAAACACCCTGGGGTGTCTACTTTAAGAAATGGTAGGCCTTTGTGGGGTAGTTTGAATTTAAAACCTGCGAAGATGCTTGGAAATTGCACATAGGCCCAGCGTCAAAATTCAAAGTTTGGTAAAAACGGATATGGCTTGGTCTCCTATATGGCACTGTAGCTTCACGAAATAGTGCCAAAGACATTCATATGGGGTGTCATTTTACTCAGAAGACTTAGCTGAGCATAATTTGGGGGTTTGAACTTAGTGGCACATATGAAATATACAAAACGCCCAGCAAAAATGCAATCCGTATGTAAAAAATGCACAAAATTATTTTTACCACATACTTTGGCATATATTGGTGAAAAAATGGGGGCATGTTAAGGCACAATATGCACCTTATGAGATACCCTGGAGTGTCTACTTTTACAAATGGTAGGCCTTTGTGGGGGTTTTTTGAACAGCCAAACTGTTATAATACCCCAAAATGGAAGCTAAGGCTCATTAAATCCATCTCTCAAAATTCTACTGTGAATACTGAAAAGGACAGGTATCCTGTATGGCACTGTAACTTCACGAAATAGTGCAAAAGACATACAATGGGGGTGTCATTTTACTCAGCAGATGTAACTGAACACAAAATAAAACTTTGTACAGGAATAGCACACACCAACTTTACAAAATATACACGAGAATTTCTCTGTTATAAGTTTGTGTGCCAAAAACCAAAAAGAACACAATTTTACTCCAATATTTAGCAGAGGTTGGCGGTGAAATGGCTACGTAGAAAGTGTCAAAACAACCTTAGGTAAATAGCCCGTGATGTCTACTTTATATAAATATATACTTTTGTGTGGCAATTTTGTTTTCTTTTATGGCTATTAAGCTTACAAGACAAACATACCAAATTCTAAAATCGCTCCACATTAAAAGTTTATTTTACTCCTTGTGCTTTGTGACCTGTAACTACCAAAAAAAACTTAAAATCCCAGACACATTATATATTCTGTAAATCAGAACAAATAAATAAATTTATTTTTAATTACTTTCCTTAACCTGCACTAATTATGCACACATTATTATTGCAAAAACTGTAAAAAAAAAACAATATTTTTCATTTTTTTTGCATTTTTCTGTATTTTTTTTATAATAAGTAAGCATTTATATATATATATGTTATATCAAATTAAAGCCCTTTCTGTCCTTTAAAAAACAGTATATAATATGTGTCGGTGCAATAAATGAGAGAGATGCAAATTGCAGTTGAACGCAAACAGCAAGAAAATGCAAAAATTGCTTGTGTCATTAAGCGTAAGTCAAGCTTCTGAAGCTGTGTCCTTAAGGGGTTAAGGGGTTAACTCCTAAATGACAGTGAATTGAGCAGTGAAATTGCAGGGGAATGATCTATACACTAAAACTGCTTTATTTAGCTAAAGTAATTTAGGTGACTATAGTGTTCCTTTAATCCAAATCGCTCTGTAGAGAAGTTATATTATGTTCAGACTGTGTTGTCTTGCGTAGTTTTGTGTCGTCTGCAAACACCAACTCATGACTTTCAAGGCCAACTTCAAGCTAATTTATAAACAGATGAAAGAGATCTGGATCCACTTCCTACTTTTGTCCAGTTTCAAAATGTTTCATTTATCACTACTCTCTGTGCTCTATCGTTAAGCCAGTGTTCCATCCAAGAACATGATTTGTCATCTAAACTAACAGATTTTAATAGCTACATTTTGTGTCTGTTATAAGAAGATGCATTTAAAATGGTAGATGATATACTCACAACGTTATTCACTAATGTGAGAATTGTTGGGAATTCAGAGTAAATTCAAAGGGAAAATCAAATTTCAGTCTAAACTAAGAGAAAAAAAAATGTATTTGTGCTGTAGTGGTTATGGTGCTTGTAGCAGCCCTTTTATTCAAAGTAGTTATTTATAAATCACAATTAGTTATATTCCAGATATATAATATATTTCTCCCCCATAGTATAAAATCATAGATCTGAGATCCATTTTTTCTAAAGAAAGCAAGTGCAGTTTTTCTTGAATTTCTTTATAACTGTTTTCCTTGATTTTATGTTTTGTAGCTCTTCCTGCGATCATTTTCTTAGCTGAAACTTTGCCTAAAATTGCACAACGTATTCAAGACGAGAACTAGAGGCAAAATTATATTTTTATTACATTACAGCATCTTAATAGTCTCTTTCTTAATAGTTTTTTTTTTTTTTTATTGTCAACAATGCTCATAGATAGACTCAAACTGTGCTTCATAATTGGTGGTTGGGCCTTACCAGTTCTTTCTATCAATAAGTAATTAAATAATTACATAAACCTTTTAGAATAAGTGTAAAGCATTTTATTATTGAAATCAATTGATAATGCTCATTTATAACAGTTTATTGTCATTTTTATTACTGTGGTACATTGACACACACAGTGCACACATTATGAGATCTCAGATAACATTAGGTAGGAGCACATTAGGGTAGGAGAGGGGAATTTACGTTTGGGGACCCATGAGGTATGCATTTCAAAGCCGTGACTCACTGATTCATCTAGTTTCATTACTGGCCACCTCACGGCTTTATTAATAAAAAACAAACAAAAAAAAAACTTCTCTCCTCTGGAATAAGAAACATAGTGTAGAACTGCCTATTATACTAACTGCCAAACTATACCTGTAGTTCTGCATTGTTGAGCTGTATATTCTGTTAGAGCACGCTGTCTTTAACTGATCTTAAAGGGACACTTTCGTCACCAAAACAACTTTTGCTTAATGAAGCAGCTTTAATGAATATATCATGCCCCTGCAGTCCCACAGCTCAATTATCTGCCATTTAGGAGTTACATCACTTTGTTTGCAGCCTTAGGCACAACTCCCTGCATTGCCTTCCTAAACATTTCCTGTAATGAGTCATCTAATGTTTACACTTCCTTTATTGCAAATTCTGTTTATTATAGCAATACCCTGCAGGAGCATCCTTGTAGTGGAGCGCTAGTTTAACATAGACTTTCTCCGCTGGTATTCCAAGAGTTGCTCAGGATCAAGTAAATTATCACAGGAAGGACAGCATAGCAATAAATAAAATAATCCACGAATATCCCATCACCTTTCTAAATAACTGGGAAACACACAGTATTACACAGTATCACACAGTATCAGTATCACACAGTATCAGGAGCAAAACTAATGTTTAATGACACATACTCTGCTTTTATGCAATTCTCCCATGCAAGGGAGACACCCACAGAAAATTAGGCATTTTCCAATCACTGACTGGTTACATCCCACATATCTCCTCCCCTTAGCCTGAGAGATAACACAATTAACTGTAAATTTGTAACACACATTTTTACCCGTTTTCTAGATGTACCCCAAGACTATGACTTACACCCATAAATTGCATATCCCCTGATAGCCCTGATCTGGGTGAGCAACATACTCAGAAATCACCCAGATCAGTTCAGGGGTTCGGGAATTTCTTGGAGGTCTTTGTTTTACCACCGCACACGAGGTAGTAGCCGAAAAGAGTTCCATAGGTCTTGGCCTTGCGGCCGGTCTCCGTTCGTGCATTGAAAATCCCGAAATAAGTCACTTCAATGGGCTCTGCCTGGGTTCGTCTGATTTACCTCGTTCGTGTACATCTTTTCACCGAACGCCGACCCGTTCGTATTTTTCTCACGGATGGGTGGAAGTATGGAGGTCTCTGCGTTGTTCGTGTGGTCGAGTGTCTGATTTGGGTTCCAGACACTCGACGACCAAACACTGCTGGTGCGTTCGTATGGCAAGATGGCCGCCGCCACATGCTTGTATGCCAAACAGCGCCCACCCAGGGAATACATAGTGTGTTCGTGCGGTTATCAATCAGGAAAGTGTGAATAGCAATGGGGAGGTCAATTAGAGCCACGTTCCTCTCCGGGGTGGCCTGGTTGTTCAGTAGTTTGTTTGTTTGTCGAACTGAGGTATTTAACAGGTTTGTAATTTGGTTTCTACCGAACCACCAGACGAATGCTTCAGCAGCCAACTTCTTTTCTCAAAAGTAACAAACTGTTGGAAATTGAACAAAATAATGCAACAATCAAAGTTATGGGTAGCCAAAATTAAGGACAGTGGTTAGTAGCCAAACACAATCCCCTACAATCCTGTATGTAATTAAAGTTCAATTTGCACAGCGGGAAATACAAACTTTTAAAGTAAGTTACACTTGATTGAAAGTAAAACCATTTTTTTTTCATGCAGGCTGTGTCAGTCACAGCCAGGGGAGGTGTGGCTAGGGCTGCATAAACAGAAACAAAAGTGGTTTAACTCCTAAATGGCATTGAATTGAACAGCAAAACTTCAGAGGAATGATCTATACACTAAAACTGCTTCATTAAGCCAAAGATATTTTGGTAACTATAGTGTCCCTTTAAGTAGGCTTGTGATATATTGATACATAGAGGGGTTATGTGCTGTCTCTACTACTTGGAATTAGAAATGGTTCCTAGTTTCTCAAGTGAGGTCAGGCTAAGGAATCTCTAATGTCTGTATCAATACCCCAGTTTTATATATGACAATAGCTTAGATACTGGCTTCTTCAATCAGTTACTGACATGTTTGTATTCCTGACACTATAGTGTTCCTTTAATTTGAAAACTATACTTCCAAAAAGCAAAACAGAATTATGAAACCCTGCATGTTTACATAAAGGAAGAAGCTTTAATTTCTTGTATTACAGTTTTTCAATACCTTGGCACAATAGTCCTTTTACTTCCAAAGAATAGAGTTTGTTCAGAGGTACTTTATAGACTTGTTTTAATCTATGTACCTTACCACCCACACTCTCAGCAGTGATGTAGCACTTCTTTTATTTCCAGCCCCCCACCGTGTGTACCTTCTACCTGCTTAACAACTACACTCAGACCCAGATGACATTTTCTAAGTTATGACAGTGATAGTGATTAGTGAGTGTAATCAGATACACATCACATCCTTAGTTACAAATATCTTGTAAATTGTAGGTTGAGTACTTTGTTTCCGCAGAAACTCAACAGTACTTTCTTGTTTTCCTTGTGATCACAATCTTAAAGATACAGTTAAAGGAGAGAAGTGTAAGTCGAAATTAACTCCTTGAGTTTGTTGCCATGTGACCATTTGCTATGTGCTGCTAGTTAATTACTTGTGAGCTGCTAATTGGAAATCGAATTAATTTATCGTTAAGTTATTTGGAGACGATCTTTAATATTAGAGGGACGCTCTAAACTGAAACAGACTTTGTCTTTTAAAAGCATTATTTAAAAAATATATAATAAAAAAAACCTCCACATCTAAAACTTTCTCTTTCGATCCTTTCCAAGTCAATAGAGCTCTTTTTAAGAGATAATAATAAACTTCCTGCAAGGATAGCCCTGACATTCTACAACTGTAGCGCTGTGGAATACCCTGTGTAATACCCAATAAGTTCCCATGATGGTCACAATTATTATTATTATTTTATTATTTATATAGCGCCATCAGATTCCGTAGCGCTGTACAATCATTTGCAATTCACAGATGTAACGGACCGTTTTGCACAAAAGGGGAAAAAAACGTTTAGGCGATCGACCCCCTTTTCGGAGATGCAGGCACAGCTACTGCAGAACACCAAACACACGAACCGCCAATAAGTGAATGCTCCAAACTCCCGAATGGCATCCAATATAGCACTCCAAATACACGAACAGGAACCATACGAATTGCTGCTACCAGACGAATAGGAAAAGCATCCAAGCGGCTTACACTCCTAGCAATCAGTCTCTATCAGCATTCAGTAAATCCCCCCAAAGACGAGACAAGGCTCCGTGTTGGGGGTCAAGCAGTGGTCTGTTTAATGAGGGCTACCTGCCCAGTATTTATGCAGGTCTCCCACCTGGTGGACACTCCCCTAGGGGACCAAATGGGAGACTGTGACAAGGGACAGACAAGTAGACAAATAGGACACACAGTCACAGTATATTCCCACAATGCATCCTGGCTTCCTCCCCTCTGCCCTGGGAGATAATTGGGAAGTAACTCAATTATCTCCCAAGACAAAGGCAAAACTCCATTACACACGTGGGGACACAAAACCAGCATTATACTTTAAAATACATAATGTAACATTTATTACACAAAACACAGACATGTAACATATCCCCAGATAGCTCAGGTCTGAGTGCACATTATTAGGTGAATGGCACTCAGACCACACGAATACAGTTTAATCGCCATGGAGCTAAAGTCTTTACACAGTCAGTTTCATACGAATGGGCTCCATGGGATTCCTATCTGGGGTATAATACATTCGAACAAAAATACCGAACACCGGGCCGTTCGTGCACTTCCACCGAACAAGAAGGGAGGTTGGCGGCTTCAGCGGTGTTCGCGCAAAACTGTGTCCGATTTTAGTTCCATGAAAATAGAGGCGAACACCGCTGTGCATTCGTATGTTTTAAAATGGCCGCGACCTCGTGTTCGGGATACGAATGGCGGCCACCCAGCATTCATCAATTAAGCTGCGGTTAACCGCAGCTTCAGGGAGGTTAATTGCCGGCACACTCCAGCTCCCAGGTGGTCTATTCATTCGTGCGGTTGTTCGGTAGATTGAAACTACCGAACAACCGGCAGAAAAGCACGAATACAGCTTTTCTGCAGGCAAAATAAAGTCTTTTAAAAGGGGGCCATAGTCCAAAGGCAGCAGGCGAGCAACCAGGCTTCTCCAATGCAATGTGGCGAGATTGGTCTCGTCACAACAGATATTATGGCTAAATTAACAGCTCTCTGATATGTATATATATATATATATATATATACATATACTTTTGCTGATAATTTGGGCCATTCTATTCTTTCTGAACAGCACAATACCTGATGGATGTGCACCACTCACAGTCCTGTTCTATCACTGGGTCCTTTCCTAGGGTTGTGACCTGTATCCCTAGTTATGATACATATCGTTATTGTATGGTTTCGATTTATGCTCTTACTGTTTATACCCTATTAATTTCTTGACAACAAATAAAGTCTCATTGGAGATTTTATTTACCCTGAAAAAAAGGTGAATTGCTAGTGTAGGACTCACCTAAGAGCTTTGCCTTGACGTGACAGTTGAGCTTACATCTAATGGCCATTGGAGTGATACTTAAAACCTCCAGTTATTTAAATGTGCATAAGGATTTGAGATAGCGCACAAGTAACTCTTCTCTTTATTTTTTTTAACAAATAACTTTTTTATTTAAAATAAATATGAAAGTTGAAGCAATGCTCCCCTAAACAACCGGTTGCATGCTGTGAACCTCCATCATTTGCAGCGAGTGCTAACCAAACCGAGATGTAGCTCAGCCAATACTGTTGCTCTCAGAAATTTCTATGAGAGTGCCGAGTATGTCCTGTAAATCCCTGTAGAACCTAGAGTTTATGCATGGCAACGTGTTATGCAGGTTCTCGCCTAGCAGTCATCTCTCTTCTGTGAGTGAGGTTTATATCCTTGAACAGCTGCACTCTAAAACACAAAATAGTTATGCAGGGATAAAGAAACCAGACACAGATAGCTTCATTTATGGTTTATATGAATGAGGCAGACTGTGGGAGTCAGTCTGCAGTAGAATTTGAATGACAACTCATAAATCTCTTCTGCTCAACCATGTGCATGTCGGTGCCTGGAGTGTCAGTTTATATTTAATTGATTCCAATCTAGACAGGGTTATTTACTAAAGTGAGAGTGGTCATGAATTCAATGTGAATTTAAAATTTAAGGAAAAAGTAGTCTAACTTGAAAATTTCTTCAAATCAGTTATTCATTCAGTTATTTTTATTATTATTATTATTATTGCCATTTATATAGCGCCAACAGCGTAGCGCTTTATAATCTTATTAGAGGGGGGAATTCAAGGTGTCAGATTTAAGGCCAAAGTAGCTGATCTGGAAGATTGTCTGAATTGGAGAATTTTTCCATTTCGATAACTTTTTCCTTAAATTTTAAATCTACTTAAATTCCCAACAATTCCCATTTCAGTCAATAAACCTGTCAGGAAAGAGAGTCTGTAGAGCCCCGTATTAAATGCACATATTGTCATGGATTGACGGTAAAATGAGTACTACTGAGTCTGTACTTACTTTCGCCTCAAACTCATTTTCAGAAAATAAAGCCTTTCACAGAGCTGAGTTAAGGTTGCTGAGTGGTGCTGGAAATAGCACAATAGTTATAGTGTCTCTCTAGGATTCAAAGATTTACAGAGACGTATACAAAGCCTTGCCAAGGCCCAATACTTGGGCTCACGTGCAGGAATAGGCAAAAAACAATAGCTGTGCATGTTGGGAGTGGAGTTCTGCAACATGTTTTACCTTTTGCATTTCAGTTATTTCCTAGGTTACATTTGACAATGACAAAAGATACTGTATGTGCTTATTAAAGCAGGCTTAGCTGGACGTTATTCAAATATTTAAAAGACACTATAGTCACCAGAACCACTATAGCTTACTGTATTGTTTCTTGTGTCTATAGCCTGTCCCTGCAGGCTTTTTGATGTAAAAGGCTGCCTTTTATGAGAAAATGCAGTGTTTACATTGCTGCCTAGTAACACCTCTAGTGGCCGTCACTCAGACGGCCACTAGAGGTGCTTCCTAGTCCAGTGCTGCACAGTGTGTGTACACTCCCCATAGAGATGCCCTCCCCTGTCTCCCTCCTCCCCCTTCCCACCCGTGACCCTTTAAACACCTAAATCCAGCACTGAGGTTCTGTGTCTTCACCTCCATCATCATGAGGGTTAAATTAATGCATGCGCATTAGGTCTTCCCCTTAGTTAAGCAATGCTTTCCTACTTTCCTATGGGGTCTTGCAAAATGCTGGACAGCCTAATGCAAAGCGTGAGGACATCCAGCATAATTCTGTGAAAAAGCAGGAAGCACCTCTGGTGGCTATCTAGTGGCTGCCAAACTTGTCTCATTATTTTGTTTGATGCTGGCCCTGATGTCTTTGGAACCAAGCAGTAAGTTTTATTATGAACCTTCCATGGATAAAAAAAGGAGAGGGACACTTAGGAGGCATTGTTTTGAAAGCGGTTTTGCTTTTTGAACATGTTTAGATGGTTAACTTACACATTTTTATGACAAATTCAAAACATGTGGGCAGTGCAAAGATATGCAGAAGGAAATCCATAGAAGTAAACTGCCATCATTTCATTGTTACAAGTCAAGCTCTATCTGAATAGCCTTGATCTTGTGCTGAATTGGAACCCTTCCAACATAATCCAAACTGGCTCTGGAAAAAGTGGCAAATTATTCAAAAATAGCCCAGCAATATTCCCAACAAACGTTATTATGACATTTTAAAAAATAGGCAGGTGTTCCCCAGGTTTCCCAATAATAATATTAAACAGGCGACAGAGTCGCTTTAACCATTACAGTATAGTGTAGTTGTTATGGTGCCAGGAGTGCATTGGTGACTCCCGAATGTAAGTAGTGAAACTGTCTGGTAATGGTTTGACTACTTACCTGGCTTCTTTCCACCAGGCTCCATTACCCACAACACCTCTCAGCCAGAAGTGTATGTTTAACCCTCAAATTGCCTCCTATGGTGCGAGGGTATGAAAGGGCATATGTTCCCTTTGGTTACTGTGAGTTGTGAGGTAACCTGCCTCATTCTGGATTAATTTTATTAATTTATATTTTTATTTTTAATATTATTTACATGATGGTTTATATAACATATCTTGCAGCGCTTTACACTTTTACAAAGGAGATGTGACATTTTTACAATATTTTTTTGTAATTCTTAATTTTTTGTGCTTAATAGCGACAATTAGTAAAGCAAACATGGTAATATCCAGGTAATAACATATGATTGAGTTGTAAAGGCAATACTTACATTTGTCAGACATGTTAATAATTTCAGGTTAGTCATGGCACTTTTCAACGTTACATAAAACAGGCACGGTAACAGACCCGGGTGAAGCTGGAGAAATATCTTTTAAGAGTGTATCAGTTGTATTCCCGGGGTACTACAGGCTAGAGTGTATCATACTTGGTATATTGTTTCAGTGAGGGTAGGTGTGGATGCATGAGGTAAGTTATGTGGCTCACAGAAATATGTAGGAATTTTAGGTGTCAATGTCTTGCTTTACAGCTAGTGTGTCATTCCGATTGAGTTAGGGTTGTAGGGAAAGAGATATTGCTCTTGGCAGGATTGAAAGTATTGGCATTCATGTATTGGCACCCCTAACCTAAGAGGTGGCAGGGGGGAGGGAGAAGAGAAAAAGTAGGTGGACGCCATCACGTCTTGTGTGGCCTGTTGTAAGTGATTTTGGTAGTGTAGGATGTAGCAGCCGAGCACTGCTTCAAGACCAGCTGTTGGTTATGTGGCTAGAATTGTTGTCCTGCCTGGTAGCTAATTGGAGTGCTAAATCATGGAGCTTTTTATTTGTTTATCAACAAAAGTAAACAATAATCAGCAAATAATAAAAACTGAAATCACAACTTATGCGTGGTTAGGCTGTCGTGCACTGCCGAGTATGGACAGAGCAGTCCCCAGTCTGCCTCAGGTATCCGGGTCTGGTGGTTGGGGTCTCCCCAAGTCTCTAGAGGTGGTGCCATCTGATTCCCAGGGTCCTTCTCTGTTCACCTTTCGTGACGTTGGTTGTGATGGAGGTAGTCCCAACGCTTTCATGAAGGCAGATGCCCCCGAGATAGCTGTGAGGGAATGAGTAGTCTCCTCGCGGTGGACCAGAAGAGAACTGGTGTACCCCCATCTGTAGGGTATTCCCGCTTGTCTCAGTGATGTCGTCAGCAGTCAGAAGGCTTGCACCGGAGCAGGGTAACTCTGGTGAGGTCCTGAAAGAAGAGCAGCTGAGAGTTCTCAAATGTCAAGGGTGTCTTGCCCTTTATCATGATTTGTATATTGTCATTCACCGTCACACTGTGCATTATAAAATCCCTCGCCACTGCAGTTTAAGTGCGTGCGGTGCCAGTGACATGGTATATTCCGTCCACAATGATTTTCTTGGCTGTTGCGTGTAGCTAGATTGTAGAGAGCAAGCGTCTAGTGTAGTGTGGCAGCTCTTCTGTCGAGACCGTGACGGTCTGCGTTGTCGGTCCTCCACAAACATTATTTGGGCGGACAGCACATGTTGCTCAGTTTGAAGGTGCAGCACCAAGTCCTGGAGGGTAGCCACATTAGTTTGGACTTCTGTCATAGTGTCCTACATTTGAAAGGACTTCAATAGTTTTCAATAAACCTTCACACAAATGCTTTTCTGTTCTGATTAGGGCAGAGTAGGTGTCTCTGCCTGGGATAGCGCTACGTTTTGTATGCTGAGTGTCAGCTTTAAATTCAGTAGCATTGATGTGACCACCTACGAGTTAAAAGGCAGAATGTGGTCTTCACTTCAGAAGGTCTAATCAGAGACTCGGTGTTAGCTATGGGTAACAGCACTGTAAACATTTAGTGTTTTGTGTGAACACCTGCTCATAAAACAGGCAACCATGGCTGCTAATGCATTTGCCATGTGTGTCCGAGAGGGCTCTAGAGAGCTAGCCGCTTAATTAAATGAAAAATAGGCTAGTGAAGAAACCTTTTTATTGCAATGCCTTTTGCTTTAACTTCCCTCTTTTCTGTCTACTTGGGTTTATTTCAGCTTGGGTTTACTATTTCACAGGGAAAATAAATAAATAAAAACACAGAGAAACAAATGAAGGAAAAGCTTATATAATAATAACTAGGTTAGTACCGCACTGACAAATTTTAGGTAAGATGCTGTGTTTGCCATTACATGATCAAAGGTTGAAAAAGTGATTCATTTGGAATAAACACAAGGAGACTAAAGGCACACCTCTAATGTTCTGCAAGTGCTTCTATTAAATGAATGCCTATCGCATTAAGAGAGAATGTATCTCAATTATTTAAAAGGGTTTAATTAATTAAAATGATATTCTGGTTATTTTGTTTTTTCCCATGGTGTAATCTACCAATACACATTAGAGTAGTGTGTGTGTGTGTGTGTGTGTGTCTCTATCTCTTCACTTGCTAAGACACAAGGCTGAAATTTATATCCGTTGTAGATCATATCTCTGACGTTCCAGTCATTCTGGATCTGAACTGCCTTTAGTGATGGGTACAATCTGATATGTTCATGGAAAAGCAATGCTTACCTCCCAAGTGGTCTTATTTAGGAGGAATAGTCCCTATTGCAGCTTCCATGATAATAAAATAAAAAATGTGTCTGTGAACCACGATAAATGTGTTTAGAAATAAATTTGTGTAAATAAGATACATTGTTTATCTTCTGAATTACATTTCATCACAATTCTTATCAGTATGTCACCTAAAATTTGTCAGAACAGTCCCCCCTCCCGTCCCCCCCGTCCCCACCACATTCCGTTTACTTTCTATTGTGCCATAGATATTGGCTAAACAAATCCTTGCAATACACAACAATTTACAGTGAAGTGCACTATATGTTTTATAGGTTTGTTAAGGTTACCAGTCAGAATGTGGTCAGTCATTTCTTTCTGTCTGGCCCTTACTTACGCATTAAATTAATCTAAATATAGATTTATTTCCTGTAAACAATATTTTAACTTTGTACATCCTGCTATTAGCTTTGTAGGAGCATGTGGATATAACGATGTTATGCTGTCGTTTTTTTAAAATATTTTTTGTTGCATATTTTTGTTGATAGAGAAGAAAGACTCTATGTTTAATATAAAGAAGTTCGTTTAACGACACGGTAAGAATGCGGGTAAATGCATAAAGAGTCACACTCACACAGTGAAAAACAGAAACAGAAACAGAATGAGGGGAGTAAAGGGAATGGCAACAGCAATCCCAGTATTAGCAGAGAAATGTGAGGAAACAACGGAATGCATTCTACAGGTTGAGATGTACATGGTGCGAAAATGTGTGTGCCTCCCACATTTACTATTTTTAGTTTTACCCGTTTTAACTTCCCTTGCTGATGTCATTGATGTATAATTTAGTTTTTCAGTAAATTTTTGGTTTTTCATCAGGTGTTAGCTCAACACCATTAAAACCAGAGGCTTTAACTCAGACAGGATTAGTCGCTAAATTGTGAATTAATTAAAAATGTTACGTGATTTTCATTTCATAGATAGAAAGATAGATTGGGTAAATGAATAGATGGATTTGGTTTGTAAAAATAATAATAGTAATAAATAATTTACTTACGCAAATAGAGTTTCATTTTAAAGTCGTTTTTGTCCTATGATGTTCAGTTGGGCTGGTATCAGCAGTATCTTTTTTTATCTTTCAAACAATGATCAATTCACAATGAATATCAAACAGTTGAGACAAGCGGTGTATGTAGAATTTTCGGGAATGCCAATGTGTTCCACCCCAGGGACAATAACATCTTTACACAATGCCATTTACAACCAAATCACATTTAGCCAGTAGTAAAAACAATAGTTAAGGTATTAAAGATTGTAGTCTGAACTTGACGTGCACACGGAGAGGATATATGATTTGTTGTGGAAGGTGTTGATGAGTATAATTAAGCAGCCTATTAAATCACTAATTAATGTTCTGTTGGCCTCCAGCTATTGCTAAAGTATAAACCAGATCTTGCACATAGCACAGCCAAAGAAGTCTCGTGGATGTAATCAGCCATACTGAACATGATACAACATTAAAGTGGCTATAATACTACACTGTGTATAGCAAAGCAAATAAACAGAATATATACTTGTTAGAGATTAAGAAAAGCGATTTAGATAAATCAGTGGGTTTAAACTGATAATACATCACTCTTGCTCTCATTCTGAATCAGTACAACAAGGAACGAGGAACATAAATGCTATACTCCTCATTTGGTCTTTACTTGACCTGTATTCACATCCACATCCAGAACTGAATAACACATTATGTAGCATAGGTGGCTGCCGAGGGCCCGGGCTCAGACTGATACACACACACACACACACACACACATTTAGCTCAAAACACATACACGCACATCACTCAGCCTCTCTATTTCACAGAATAGAACTCTACACATTCCAGAATTTGGTTAGTCCAATAAAAAATACGGGTGGTCAAGATTGTACAAAAAATGGAGTGCACAGGCATGATTCAAAGAGTGCTCATTGATGAAGGCCTTCCAACAGCCCCACATTTCATCTGGTCAGTCTCTCTTTTAAATTTCTGTCCTCCTTCCTGATTTTGTTACCTGCTTTTCTGCTTTTGGGGCAGTCGGGGCTCTAGGACAATGAACAGTACTTCCTGCATTGTACACCATCAGTGGGCCATACTGGGTGATGCATTCACCCCAGTCTAACCTGCCTATTCTACAGGAAGGTCTGCCCCGACACCAATGATTTGATTTGCATTACTGGCTTGCCTCCTCTTACTCTGCTCACTTTATGGGACCTCAGTGTTGGACCTCAGTGTTTTTTGTAACAGTGTAACCAACACCAGCAAGGTGACATATATTCACAGCTATTAACGGTAGCTGTCCTGGCTGCAATGTGTACTGCAGCTTTAAAGGTATTTCATACCAGGGCTAAATTTACTAGCCTGCCTTTAAACCATTGTAACTCATACTTTTACTTGTGCGGAAGTCACATGGAGGTAAGTGGGTTATATATGTATCTGCAAATAGATGCAGAAAAAGCTCATCTCTACTGAATAGAGAATTGGTACAATATGTTCATTAAGCAAAGAATAGTCACAAGTATTACATATTGTGAGTCAGTGCTTTTCATGTACTGCCTATCATCAAGTAGAAGTGACATATATCCAGGAAAATGCTGATACAGTAACCCTAGTTTGATCCGTTTTTATTTGGCATTAACATATCAATATGGTGTGCATACAGTACCTTTATTTAGGATTGCTTACGAACCATGTATCTTGCAGGACAGGAAATAATGCAGTACAGCCCTGAAGTTGACAAATTACACACACATTTGTAGAAAAAGCTGAAACTTAGTCACTGTTAGACTTGGAGATTTGTTTTGGGCTGAACTGAAATTCAACTGAATTTGGGCCGATTTGGTGATTGGTCAGATACCAGAACTCTGACTTAAAATTTACCCAAATCATGAAGCAACCGAAACTTGCAACGCAGAGCATGTGACATGCACATAGTCTTCTTTTTGCCATATGTCAATTAACGTTATAACCTTACATCCCTCCCCAAAAAAGGGACACCGACACCAAAGTTAAAGTGGATTTAAATATCACAGCTTTAATAATATATATGTAGATATATACATGAAATATATAAAATCACACTAAATGGGTCATTGCCAAACAATATCTATATCATGTAAACATGGTTACCCCAAAAGTTACCACTGCTATACCCCTTGGCAATGACCCATAACATAATAACATAAATAACCATATAACAATATATATAAATAGCATAATATAAAACACAGCCACAACAGGCATCATATTCAAAATATTTTAACATTGTAGGGGTATACCGAGATACCTCTACACCGCAGGTTGAAAAGCCACCAACGGACCTCAACCTACCAAATAACAAATTCAACCATGTGAATATTGATACCGCACTTTAAACATACCAGCTACCAATCCTACCTAACACCCAATTTCTTATCCAGCCCCTGCCACCGTGACCAAATGGGAAAATTGAAAAAACACCTCACCCCAAAACAAAACTAAACTAAAATGTCTGCTCATCTTATATGACTCCAGTGAAACTGATTTTAAATTATCGAAACATCTTTCAAAAACATTTTCCCGAAACTGAATCACGAAGCCATATGTAAAACTCCGCCTGGTTACCGTAGTGGCTTAGCCAAAGCAGCATCGCGCCAAATCTCACTGGCGTTGATCCCAGTGAAAGTAGATGGGGCCCCGGGACCGGACCCCTTTCCTGTGACTGACTTTCCATGCTTGAAACAGTGGTTGAGACCATGTGTCCCACCGCAACCAGAACACATGCTTAAATCTAAACGTTGTGCCTTACTTACACTGCCCTTCGTTCAAGAGCCATCAGAAACTTTTCTTGTGCGGGCTGTCAAGGTGGAAGCAGAGCCCGCACCGGCCCCAGCCTGAAAGGGTGTTGCTGTCTTTTGCACCATCATCAGTTTGATACACAACGGAAGGTCCATTTGATCCCACCACACGACCAGGGTAGCCGAGAGATGCTGCCTAAATTGCTCGTCGTAGCGCCACCAAGCTAAACCCCCATACGTCCAGTACGCCTCCCATATACCATCCTGGTAACAAAAAAGTTGAGAACATAGCTCCAGAGATTTTTCACCTAAAATGCTCACCAAAATTCTAAACGCTCACAACCAGTTGCCAAGCGACTTCAGTATCTTACAATACTTCCGCCGTTTTTCCTCTTCCTCCTCTTTCTTGGCAACTTTTTTATCTTCCTCCTTTAGATCAATATATTCCTCTAGAGGAAAAAGCGAGAAAATCTCCAGAAACTCACCTTTCCACATCTTATCCTTCAATTCTTGCTTCAGGTGACAACCAAGTGGAGCCGCAAACGAGACATGCACATTCTGACGCACCGCATCCGGAATGCCTCCCACCAACTCCACCCATTTGGACCCTAACTCTGGCACTGTGGATGTCGTTGCAATCATTGTTACGCTCATTCCCACACTTACCAACGGAGATAACCACGTCGCCCCGGCCCTGGATCCCCCTGCACTCGGCTGCCACACATACCCAAAACTCCCCAACTGACCCTGCCCTGTACCCCAATTGTCAAGAAATACCCTTAAACCCTACAAAAGATCCCCAGAACTGTGAACAGAGGAGGACTCACCAGCCGAACCCCCCACGGGCAGCAGATGTGGGGCTGCAGATCTTGGTCCACCATCCAAGATCCCAAGAGGAGACGTTACCATGCTGGAACTTGCATCCTGAACCCGTGACCAGTCTGTGTGGGGGCATTTCAGAGACCTACAAAGAGAAGTCAGACTGGGTAGGCCGTCCGCAAGTCTCCTGACCACCCCGCCCCCCCCGAGCAGGCTCCCTGCCTCGCACTACTCGTCGTCCTGGCCCGTTCAGCTGTGTGATCCGGCACCAACTTCTGACTACGCCGGGCACCGTGACGCCTGCTGCTATCCGGTCCCCCTACCCTTGCTGCGGGCAAGGATGCGGCAGCCGGCCCGATACGGCTGTTTCATGGCTCAGTGGCCAAATACCTGGACGTCCCAACTCTGACAGAGCCGCTCCAGACTGTGACCTGTGCCCTGCCCAATCTCCTCGCAGTCCCAACTCTGCCTGAGCTGCTGAAAGCACCTGTCGCCCCAACACCTCCATCCCAACTCCTCCAGAGCTGCCTGGCAAACCTGCAGTTCCAACTCCTCCAGAGCTGCCCAAGAAACCTGCCATCCCAACTCCTCCAGAGCTGCCCTGGAACAAAGCATTCCCAACTCCCCTGGAGCTGCCAAGCAGGCCTGCATTCCCAACTCCTCCAAGGCTGCCTGTAACCCCATCAGTCACAACTCCTCCTGAACTGCCTGGAGTCCCTGCTGTCCTAACTCCCCTGGAGCTGCCTGCCCCCCCAGTTGTCCCAGCTCCATCAGAGCTACTTGTAGGAGGGCCCCCAGCTGATCCCAACAGCCTGCCCCACAAAAGTAACAGAAGGACCCGCATGGCCTGACTCACCCGGTGTTGCCTGACCGCTATCCGACACTCTCCTGCTCCTGTCCATGTGTTCCACACCTCCAGAGCCTGCTGTCATAGAAGATGTGGCTGTTCTGACATTTGCCGCAAAGCGCAGCGTAGCATCACTGCCACCCGTGGCCAACCCTGGAGCTCCCAACTCACTCGCGGCCGGATCCATTCACTGCCCCGACATGCAAGACCTCCTACCGCTCCGTCCACCGTTCGCCCCACTTCTCCAGATGCCTGGGAGGCCGAAGAGCTATTCCTCCGCCGCGTGCCGGGAACCGCGCTCAGACTCTGGGGAGGCCTAGTCCGTCTCGTGGGTTGCCCCACCGTCGTGGAAGACATTCCAGGCACCGAATCCAAACACCCCTGAAGCCAGGCCATACCCCTCTCCTGGACAGCTGAATGGATCCTCTCCATCAGGGCCTCCATACTCGAACGTCACCTGCAAGACAAAGCACAAATACCACACAAACCTGCAGCACACAACTACAGGTAAGTCTGGATAATTAACATGGCCCCTAAACTAAAATGTCTGCTCCTCTTATATGACTCCAGTGAAAGGCCCCGCCCCCCCACTACTAGCTTAACCTTTAAGCAACCACCCATCTTTATGCCTGCCTCCTGGCTCTGTCAAGGCCCACTCCCTTAGCTTTGCTGGTCCATGGGCTACATTCACTTTGCTTCGTGATTTGGAATTCCAACACTGGCGCCAAAAAAATATGATTAATCGCTAGGGGACAGTCATTAAAAGTAAATTTTATTCACAGTTGAAATTAGAAGTGACCAAAAGAGGGACAAAATGAGGAACAGTAAAAAAACAACTGCATTTTGATATTTATTGTTTATAAATATTATGTTTTTTTGAAATATATGAGATATAAATATATATATAGTGCCCCTCTAGGTTTTCCCTCTATTGATTACTGTCCTCCCTTGATCTATGAACCAAATGGTGGGAAAATGGCTTCTATCAGTGTATTGCAAAAAATATACATACTATTTTATTATGTAAAATAATTTGATTTCTTTAACAATCATAATTTCCTTACTGAAATTCTGTCAAGTCGAACTGACATATGGCCATAATTCGGGCATCCCGAAAAGGTTCCATTTTGGGAAAAATGGTTCAGTCAAACCATGCAAAATCGCAAAGGTAAAAGAAAAACAACAAACTATACTCTGCAAACCTAACCTTCTGTGTCTTAAAAGCAAATTTGTGATATATATATACAGGGGCGGACTGAGAACCCTCAGGGCCCCCGGGCAAAATAAATCAAGGGCCCCCTTACAGGCCCCACCCATACTCTGCAGCAAGCGCCACCCTTGTCCCGCCTCCATGCACCGCCTCCAGCCACACCCTACACAATCTTTAGACACAAGGAACAAAAGGGCAATAAGCCCTTCGAGGCCCCAGTAGAGACTACAATTGAGGGCTAATGGGCCATGGAGGGGGGTCTTTCTAGCGGAGGCTATCTCAGTGTCTTTTAGAGAGTGTGTTAGATAGAATCCCCTCCAAGCCCCATTAGAGACTACAATGGAGTCTAAAAGGCTTGGAAGGGGGTCTTTCTAACAGAGGCCATCTATTCCTCCTCTTTCTCCCCTTAGATATCCCCTGCTGGAAACAGTCGCCTCCAGGCCCCAGTAGAAACTACAATTGAGGGCTAATGGGCCATGGAGGGGATTTCTAGCAGAGGCTAGAGTCTAATAGGGCCTGGAGGGTGGTCTCTCCAACACTCTGGTTCCTATTCACAATATAGCAACACAACATAGCTCGCTGATACCTAAGCCAAGTTGGCTCCTCTTACCTTAATTACTGTTGCTGGCTGGCAGTCTGTGGGCTTGCTGGCTACTGCCGGCAGGCTGTGGGCTTGCTGACTGCGGCTGGCAGGCTGCGGCTGGCAGGCTATGGCTTGCTGGCTGTAAGCCTGTGGCTTGCTGTAGGCCTGTGGGCTGGCTACTGGCCTGTGGGCTGGCTAACTGGCTGGCTACTGGCCAGCCTGTGGGCTGGCTAACTGGCTGGCTACTGGCCAGCCTGTGGGTTGGCTGGCCGGCCTGTGGGCTGGCTGGCTACTGGGGCACTTGTAGATTATTTAAAGAAATAATCCATGCACAATAACCACTACTGCTCCAGAGTAAGTAGTCAAACCGTTTAAGAACAGTTTGACAACTTACCTGGGGTCTGCTGGGATATGAGGCTGTAGTAGGGAATAGGGGCAGTGGTGCAATGTGTGTGAAAGGTTCAGTGTGTGTGTGGGGGTGTAGTGTGTGAATGTGTAGGGTGTGTGGGCAGTGTATGTGTGTGGCAATGTTAGTATGGGGGGCTGTGTATGAGGGTCTGTGTGTATATGGGTGGGCAGTGTATGTGTGTGTGTGAGGCAATGTGTGTAAATGTGTATGGTGTGTATGGGGGCAGTGTGTGAATGTGTATAGTGTGTGTGTGGGCAGTGTGTTTATGGGGCTAGAGTTCACTCTCACCACTGCGACCACCAGGAATCCATGGGGGTTACAGTGTTGAGAGTGAACTCTAGCCCGTAGCTCCAGGGCTAGAGTTGACTCACGCAAGAGCAGTAACGTTGCCATGGTAACCGCGGCAACGCTCTGTGCTCGCGCAAGAAGGACCCAGAGGAGCTGCAGGGTGAGCTCCCAGGTCCTCTCTTCCTCCCCTGCCCGCATGGTGCCTGCGGACAGGGGAGGGGGGGCATTCTTCCCTCTCTTTCTCCCCCCTCCCCAAACTCTCTATTCCTCCTCTTTCTCCCCGTGTCTCATTCTTCCCTCTCAGTCTCTTTCTCCCCCTCCCTCTATTCCCCCTCTTTCTCCCCGTGTCTCATTCTTCCCTCTCTGTCTCCCCATCTCTCTATTCCCCGTGTCTCATTCTTCCCTCTCTGTCTC
>OW240916.1:295722180-295821117 GCA_933207985.1 Pelobates cultripes | reverse complement strand
TGTTTCTCCCCCCTCCCCATCTCTCCCCCCACTTACTAAAGTCTGAGGGGGCCGGCCGTTTGATGCTGCAGCCGCTGGACCGGGTGGCAGCCTCGCCGGTCCGGCGGCATTCCTCTCACTAACACTGGAGGAGGAGCATGTGTCTATCATGCTCCTTTGCGGTTCCCACATCCTGTGCTGGGAATTGTGGGAACCGCAGGGAGCATGACAGACACATGCTCCTCCTCCACTGTTAGTGAGCGGAATGCCGCCGGACCGGCAAGGCTGCCACCCGGTCCGGCGGCTCTAACATGAAACGGCCGGCCCCCCCTCACAGTGTGCCACCGGACCGGCCACCCGGTGGCACCTGCAGTCCCCAAATGCCGCCCCCAATCCAGCCCTGCCGCCGGGCCCCCTGAAGGCGGCCCTGGCGGCGGGCCCCCCTCCCGGCCGGGCCCTCGGACCGTGTCCGAAGTGCCCGACCGGTCAGTCCGCCCCTGTATATATATTTTTAAATTGCTTAAAATATTGATAACATGTAATATATAAATTCTCACTTTCCATTTTTTTTTTTTAAGTTTATTACATTTAATAAAACAATGATTTTTTTTAATGATATATAGACATTTTTTGAGAAAAAAAATGTTTTTTTTATATCTGCCTGAGCAGCCATGTTGGATAAGACAGCCTAACTCGCCTGCTGCTGTGATTGCTCTGTGTGAAACTGCAGCAGGTTAGTTCGGCCAGCAGTTGGTCGGAATGGCAACTGAGTCCGGTAAAAATGTCATAAAATTTCACCAAATGTAAAAAAAAATTTAAAAAAGAGAAGTGAAAACTATTACAGTTGTCTATTAAAGATGGATGCATCCACACAGTAAGGGGAGGACAGGAAATGCTCTGAAAATATAGATTTCTTGTCATGAAAGCCTCATGAAAAAGAGATGACTTCACAACTCTCCTGTGACTTTGCAGTAGCTGTGTTTGCTAATTAAGCTTATAGATGCACTTATCACGCAGTGTCATAGAGCTGAAGTCTCATCTTTAGGTACTGAAGCGTGACACTTCGGCTGAGACTCTGAGTGCCGTGCTTGTTCTGCATTTATTTGCATACAAGCTGATATTATCAGTCATGTGTACTGGGACCCAGGAATAGCAGATAGTAAACATCCCTGTTGCCCTCATTGCTTCTTGTCTCTGTGAAGCATACAAGTAAATGAAATACTTAAAGGGATACTAGCGGCACCCAGAACACTTCATTTCCATGGAGTGGTCTGGGTGCCTGCCTCTTCTGGGTGCCATTGCAGGGTTAAAATAAAATGCCTCTAGCAGCTGTCACACTGACAGCCACTAGAGATGCTTCTGACAAAATAGCCGAGAACAACTTGGCTATTTTAATCAGATGGTTTCATATAGAGCATTTGATTGGCACAGCATGGTGTTTTTCCATGCATGCACACTAGCCTCTTAATTAATTTCTAAGGGAAAGCATTTAATTGGCTGACACATTCAAGACTGATGATGTCAGCCAAGGAGGCAGAGAGCCGAACACTATAGTATCAAGAATACATGTTTTTATTCCTAATGCTATAGTGTTACTTTAAGGCAGGGGTGCCCAAAAGGTAGATCCCCATATATTTTAAAACTACAGCTTCCATGATGCTTTGCTATTATAAAGGCATGCAAAGGTTTACAAAGCATCATGGGAGTTGTAGTTCTACCTCTTGGGCACCCCTGCTTTTAGTGCTTAAAGGAACAAAATGAATTGATGTCTAGACTGTAAGCTCATTTGAGTAGGGTCCTCAGCAACCTATTGTTCCTGTAACATTTAGTAATTGTGTCATTTGTTGTCTCATTTCCCCCTTTACCATATTGTAAAGCACAGCAGAATAAGCTGGCGCTATATAAATGCCAAAAATAATAATAATAATCACGTTTCAAACATGCTTATGACGAAGCTATATAAACAAACAAAATTCTAATAATTAGTGATGAAGTCAGTTTTAATCACTCTCAATGAAATATGTAGAATATATTCAAACCTCAGGGGCACATGATTAGTCCCCTGAGGGATCAGTTCAGATTTTAAGTAACATATTTTTTGCAAAAGAGTTAATTGTAGTAGATTAAAAAAGGAATTACAAAATTCAAATCATAGTAGCTGATTTGTAAGGAAATAAATAAAATATAAAATACAATTCTGCTTTAGTTACGGCATGGCAATTTTGACCTATATGACTTTGCAATTCAGTTTTCACTGTGGTAGTTTTTTCTATATATCTTATGTGATGTGGTCGTAGTTGTCTCCTGCCATTTACTAAGCTGCGCTCCTAGGGCTGTATTTGCTGCAAGACATTTAGAAAACATACATAAGTGCTTTAGAACACTCAGAATCCAAAAATATCAGTAGGAGATATTTATCTGGCAACATGGATCCTAACTAGATAGGATTGATTAATCATGGAGGAATTTTAGAATTTATTTGGTGGACACTGTTATATCCCTCACATACAGTCTTTGGGAATTTCTAAAGGACTATACAGTTAATCAACACAGGGGTCCTTAAATATTTCTACAAATTATAGCAGGTTGGTGTTAGGTAAAAATAAAATACATTGGACCCAAACAGAACCATTGGCTGGGATAACATGACATTTCTTAGGCATATATCTTCTTTCAGAAGCCTGTTGATAGAAAAATACACTGAGCTCCATCACCTTCATTTGATGATGTTTTAAGTATATCAGAAAATTGGATTCACATAGAAAATGATGGTCTAGTGGAGATGTTCTACATTACTTTACAGTATTTATGGCAATATAGTAAAATAATGTTTCCAAAATCCACTCTGCATTAGCCTCACTGAGTCTGCATAGATACAGGTACATGCAATGTGACTTCAGAGGCATTCTGTGTGTATGAAATGATACAGGGTGTTATGATTGTTGCCATGGTGACAGCATCCCTGCATTCCAAATGCTAGTCTAGTACAAAGTTCCACGAGAACTTGTTTTAAAATAAAATATTTATCAATTTTCTTGCAATTTCACACATTATATATATATATATATATATATATATATAAAAAATAATCGTTCTTTAAAATGGAAAATTGAAAGCATCGAAACCTCGGAGTTATGTTTTCTAATCTCTTCTGTCCTACATCCTGCAATAATCCATTCAAATAACTCTTTTATTGATTGCCAGAATCAATACAGCTAACAGGCATTTGTGGAAAGAGGCAAAGCTATGGTCTGACTGTAACATATTGTGAGGGCTGCAGTACATTTTATGAGGTTTTATTAGTGACCTTTTCTAGTGGATTGGAAAAAACACAGGGGAAAAATGAAGACAGTTTAATATCGAGCACCTGAAAAAATGTGCCTGGGGCTAAAACACTCACTGATTGTAGAGAAAACAGCGCATTTCATGACCCATTTTGCTTGGGTCGACTAAATTATAGATAGTGTGAACTGCTGCATCAAAACATAAAATGGCTTAAAATCATTGATTTTTAAGTCAGCAATTATAAATTATAAAAAAAATACCCATGCTTACAAACCCTAATCAGTCAATGAAGATTTACTACTGGAGATTTTAAATTAAATTCTCATTGACAAACTCATTAGCAAACTGCCTTAAATTTCTCATCATCTAAACATTATGGTTGACACTTGGCATCCCAGTGTGTAATCGGAAAGCTATGAATGAATGTAATCTTTGCGTTACACATTTTCCATATTGTACAAAAATGTAGAACTTATAATATTTTATACATTTGCACTTATCATGAAACATGTAAACATGTCATTTTTTGTGTGAATAAGCAGTCTTTACGCTTTGACTTCGCTGTGTTAATGTGTATATGGCTCCAAGGGATTTATAAATCAGGGTATAGTATAATGCTCACTGACGCTAATTGTTCCATGCAGGTGAAGCAGCGGATGGCTCAACCTTTACTCATGCTCTTCTCCTTCAGTAAATAATGTGTATTCATAATTTGAATCAAACTACCAATTTGGATTGACCTAGCCAGGGGAGAGCTAGCTACATTTGGCGTGGGATGCAACTTCAAACAAATAGCCTGATTTGAAAAAAACAGCGCATTATCTCATCACACTTCATTCCTTTTCTAAAATGTATATAAAACTTTTATAGTAATACAGCAATCACCGGCTGGAATACATAGAAACATAGAATGTGGTGGCAGATAAGAACCATTCGGCCCATCTAGTCTGCCCAATTTTCCAAATATTTTAATTAGTCCTGGCCTTATCTTATAGTCAGGATAGCCTTATGCCTATCCCACGCATGCTTAAACTCCTTTACTGTGTTAACCTCTACCACTTCAGCTGGAAGGCTATTCCATGCATCCACTACCCTCTCAGTAAAGTAATACTTCCGATATTATTTTTAAACCTTTGCCCTCTAATTTAAGACTATGTCCTCTTGTTGTGGTAGTTTTTCTTCTTTTAAATATAGTCTCCTCCTTTACTGTGTTGATTCCCTTTATATATTTAAATGTTTCTATCATATCCCCCCTGTCTCGTCTTTCCTCCAAGCTATACATGTTAAGATCCTTTAACCTTTCCTGGTAAGTTTTATCCCGCAATCCATGAACCAGTTTAGTAGCCCTTCTCTGAACCCTCTCTAAGGTATCAATATCCTTCTGAAGATACGGTCTCCAGTACTGTGTACAATACTCCAAGTGAGGTCTCACCAGTGTTCTGTACAATGGCATGAGCACTTCCCTCTTTCTACTGCTAATACCTCTCCCTATTCAACCAAGCATTCTGCTAGCATTTCCTGCTGCTCTATTACATTGTCTGCCTACCTTTAAGTCATCAGAAATAATCACCCCTAAATCCCTTTCCTCAGATGTTGAGGTTAGGACTCTATCAAATATTCTGTACTCTGCCCTTGGGTTTTTACGTCCAAGATGCATTATCTTGCACTTATCCACATTAAATGTCAGTTGCCACAATTCTGACCATTTTTCTAGTTTACCTAAATCATTTGCCATTTGGCTTATCCCTTCTGGAACATCAACCCTGTTACATATCTTAGTATCATCAGCAAAAAGACATACCTTACCATCAAGTCCTTCTGCAATATCACTAATAAAAATATTAAAGACAATGGGTCTGAGGTACCCCACTGGTGACAAGACATGGCTTCGAATATACTCCATTTGACTACAACCCTCTGTTGCCTGTCAACCAGTGCCATAGCCATTCAACAATATTGAAATACTGTGATAAAGAATATAGTTACATACTATATTTCGTACTGTGCTATGAAGCAGCAGCCCACAAAACTTGCTAAACTAGAGACTCAGGGGGCTAATGCACTCCTACCACCTTGGAAGCCCTCCCCTGGACCTAGCCTTCATAATTCTATACTTCATTAGTGGAATGCATGGGATTGAGTGGTGCAAACCACTGGGAACCAAGGCGTTGATTATCCAGCCTTGGGATTAAAACAACCATCAGAGTAAATTGGCCTGTGAGAACTGGGAGTCAGGTCCAATAAGATACAAATTTGTCATTTCATTTTCTTTTTTTCCTTTTACATACACACGAGGTGTGATCCATTTGTAATTTCATAATTGATTAAATAACCCTCTGATTAAAATGTCTGGTATCTTGAAAATCTTAATTATAGCTATGTAAGTAATATCAGCCAGTATATAATCAGTCTTCTACATTATCAGCATAAGCATCCAGAGAACCCATCTCTGAAATCAGATTTCCAGAAAACCAGAGAGATAGAAGTCGACTGTGAATGACCAAAAAAATCATATAATAAATATTCACAAACTATGCTAAAATTGACACATTAAAATATGTTTGTCCCCTAATCATTATTTCATTTGTTTCATTGCTTTGAATGGGCTGGTTTTGTGGACTCTAGATGTTATTTTTACTGCTGTTCTTGATTTTGTTCCTTATTTCGTTCCTGCTTGACTGCGGCATCTCTTGCATTTTTTTTTTATGATGTTTACCAGTAATTACTAGTAGTTTTCAGCTGACAACCATAATATTGAAGTTGGATGCCAACGCACACGCTAAGAGCTAGCTAACTGGGTTTTGTGAATCTACTCTGCTACATAGAACAATGATTCCCTAACTAATTCCTCAAGCAAAATCAACAGTCAAGATTTTGTAATTATTTTCCTTTAAACAGATTTGGAATATGCTGTAGCCCTGAACTGCTGGTGTCTTGTGGACTGAGTTGGCATAAAGTATCCTGATACATTGACCCAGAGGAGGTGGGAGTAGAACTTATTTTAGGCTAATTATATATGTTGCAACAAAGTTGAACATAATTCCTCGTTGTAAACCTCGAGCTATCTCTGTATAGCTCTGTTTTGTGGATCTTAGTCGCATGTTCTGAACATAATTGAAAACCTGATAGCCTTATTTAATTTGCTTACTAAACCGAGTCCCCTTATCAGGCTCATATATAATAATACACTTAAATGTTTATGTTACAATACAAAGAATATGTTGTTTTTCCATATTAAAGGGTCTCTTTGGGCAGCATTAAGTCCCCATCATTGCATAGTATATGGACAGAGAGTACCTGTATCTACTTTCCCTATTTATAAGTGGGGTATAACCCCACCAAGTTTCAAAAGCCACTGTAGCTATAAGACAGTCCCTTGGTTTTGACACAGCAAAGGAGATTTTTCTTACTTCTTCCTGGATACGAGAGGTCAGACACTGGGATAATCGCCTTATACAGCACAGTTCAAAGAATGGTGACTGTGGCGGAAACGCTGCCATTCGTACATTTCCCCTCTCTTTATTATGTTTGTTGCCTATTGTTTCCGCTCCCCCTGTGGGAGTACTTCCACAAAGGGAATCCATTCATCTCCCAAACGGGGACCACCACAATGGCCCATTTAGAATGCTTGTTAGAACGTCAACTAGAATGTTTGCACCCTTGCGTCCATCAATTTCAGCCTTCCTCACATTTGTTTTTTGCTGTGGATCCAAAAGAAGCCAAAAAACCCAGTTTGAAGCACAATTTTGCAACAAGCTAGAAAACAAATTCCTTCTTGACCCCAGAATGGCAGTCAGATTTATCCTTGGATCAAGCAGTTATTACCCTACATTGAAAGATTATATCCTTGAATATTCTGTTTTTGCAAGTATGCATCTAGTAGCTGTTTGAACATCTGTATGGATTCTGATAAAACCACTTCTTCAGGCAAGGAATTCCACATCCTTATTGTTCTTACAGTAAAAAAACCTTTCCTTTGCCTTAGACGAAATCTTCTTTCTTCCAGTCTAAACGCATGACCTCGTGTCCTATGTAAAGTCTGGTTTGTGAATAGATTTCCACACAATGGTTTGCATTGACCTCGAATATATTTGTATAATGTTATCATATCCCCTCTCAGGCGACGTTTTTCTAAACTAAATAGGTTTAAATTTGTTAACATTTCATCATAGCTGATATGTTCCATTCCTTTTATTAATTTTGTAACCCGCCGCTGCATTTTTTCTAGTGCCATAATATCCTTCTTTAGAACAGGTGCCCAAAATTGCACAGCATATTCAATACGTGGTCTTACCAGTGATTTATAAAGAGGCAAAATGATATTCTCGCCCCCAGAATGAATGCCCTTTTTCATGCATGACAATACCTTACTAGCTTTGGCCACTGCTGATTGACATTGCATATTGTTGCACAGTTTGTTGTCTATAACAATTCCCACGAAAAGTGTGCTGTTATCCCTAATTCGCTTCCATTAAGGGTATACGTTGCTTGTGTATTCTTTACGCCGAAGTGCATAACTTTTTCAACATTAAATTTAATCTGCCATTTGAGTGCCCAGTCCCCCAGTCTATCTAAATTCCTCTGCAGCAAAGTAATATCTTGCTCACATAGTATTATTTTACAGAGTTTTGTGTCATCTGCAAACACTAAAACATGACTTTCAATGCTGTCTTCAAGATCATTTATAAACATGTTTAATAGAAGGGGTCCCAGAACAGACCCCTGAGGGACACCACTTGCCACCTCTGTCCAGCTTGAAAATGTACCATTAATGGCAACTCTTTGTACTCTGTTTTTAAGCCAATGTTCTACCCAAGAACAAGCATTTTCATCTAGACCGATTTCCTTGAGTTTGAATACTAATCTATTGTGTGGAACTGTATCAAATGCCTTGGCAAAATCCAAAATAGATCACATCCACTGCAACACCCTGATCTATACTTCTACGACATGGTGGCCGCCCTTTTGTATAGACGAACGCCATCCAGGGGAAGCATTCATGAATTGCTTCCCTCCTTGTTCATTTCTCGAACAAGGACCTCCCCAGGGCCCCATTGGAATGTTCACACCAATCAATTAGAACGTTAACACTCGCAACATAAGTGTGAAACCGCAAGGGAAGTAGTTAATGAATATTTACCTGGGAATATTTACCATTCGTATAGACGAACGACAACCAGGGGGAGCATTTGTGTCCCGAAAGAAGACGCTCCCCTTGCCTGGTTTCACACAGGGACCCTGCGAATGGAGCCAACCTTTCTGGGGGTCCCAGAGGTTGGTGTGGGTACCTTTTGGGGCACAGGCTAGTTTGGTGGGTTTTATGTGTCTAGGAGACAAAGAGGTGGAAGCCTTTTCCCGTGCTTTGACTCCCAGGTACAGATGCTCCTGGGATGAAGACCCCCCTGACATCTGGAGCCGGAGACCCTGGATTTGGGTGTCGGGAACAGGGGACAAAGAGAGGAAAGTCCCTTTCCCACACTAAGACCCCTGGGAGGGGGAGGACCCTGGGGTGGGACCATATTGGTGTGCGTTGGAGACCTTTTGCATGGGGTTATGTATATAGCCGAGTGTGGCAAATAAAATTGTGATGTACCTCCAAAACTAGGTGTTGTCCAGTTACTGGGGAGAAATGGGTCTCTGTGTCTGCTAAGTGGGTCTGGAACAACTGACGGAAGAGAATTAGCGGAGGTAACCAGTCAGGTTACCCGTGGTCCACTACAGTGACTTGGGCGGCATAGAAACTAATAAAGCCTGTGATCGGTTTATTGAGCACTTCTATTATACTATGTGATGAGGAGAACACTCCCATGTACTATCTTATGGAATGTGTGGAACTGCACCAGGAGATAAACTACCGGAAATACGGGATCAAACACCATAGACAAGAATGATAAGCTCATGATTCACGATTCATAAAGGGTTCTACATGAAATTGATCATCTTTAAACACGAGTATTTTTTTATATTATGTTTTTTTTAAAGATTTATTTATATTTTGAATGCATTATTTGTAAAATGTTGTTTTGTCTATTATTCCCTTTAAAGCAATTAAAAAATAAAACAATTGAAGAGGAATCTGAGGTTTCAGTGTGGATAAGAATTGCAGTACATGCTATCAGAATGCTCCCAGTTACAAAATTCCAATTCTCATATTATCTCATTTGTCCATATGCTGCGATATTGTGTTGCAGGATCATTGGTTGAAAAAATAACCACTTTCATTCCAGTTTTGTTCATTGTTAAATGCAGAATGTTGCAAAGCAGAGTAAATAAGATTAGATAATTCATGCACAATGTCTGTTGTCACATTTACATAACATGGAGAGATTAATTCACTGCACAGGGTATTGTTCTGAACTGTAAACTGCATTGCTGATAGACTGCTCTGTACTAAATTTAGCAATTCAGTTTATTTCTTAGTAATACCCTTTTCAGTAAATAGCTCCCATATATTTACATTCATTGTCACTGAACTATGGCTCTTTGTTGTTTCTTTCTTTTCTTTTTATATAAGTGAATCAATTTATGTATCTTTTCCTGCAATCAAGAAACGCATTGCCCTTGTTTTTATATGTCAGTCGGTGTTAATGGTTACTCCATGTTGTGACTGTACAAAACACAGCTCAGCTCCCATTTTGTTCTCTTCTTTTGCCCCTTAGTGTTCTTTAATTACAGTTAGTAAAGGTTCTTATGCTAAATTTTCCAAACATTGCTGAAATATTTGGAAAATGTCTTATAAGCTACTCTAGCTTTAATGCTTCAATTGCACCCCCTATCCTGTTTTAGGATATGCAACGTTGACTGTTAAATGCCGTGATGCTGTTTATGTGCCTGAAAACTTGGCTTAGGGTGAAATCATCCTCGGGGCACATAGCAGGGGTCATCTGTGTTCATTGTGCTTTCAACTGTGTTCCTTAGATACATCAAGACTTCAAGCTGTCATAGGACTGAGACTTCCCATTCTTTTAGCCTGAGGGGAAGGAAAGATGACAAGACAGCAAAAGCTTGAAAAATGTGAGAATTCTCATTCCAGGCTGGCTAATGATGCTATTGTATGTGTCCTACATCCTCACCATAGTGTTTGGTGTAGGAAAGTAAAAAAATACTTCTCAGATAATATCCCCCCTCGAAACAGCCGATATCCAACATATTTAATGGGGATGCAGTTCCAACTGTACAGGAAAAAAAATTGTGATACAGCGTAAAACAGTTTAAAAAAGAGACTGTGCTAATTGAAATGCACTCACAAGATGGAATGCCTCCCCCAAAATTCTTGAGGGAGCTAGCCGATATCACCTCCGCCCAAGACTGTCACCTCCACGCAAGGAACAAGTATATCAGGACTCAGGATAGGTATGAGGAAATTGGATTTATTTTCAATGACATAAAATACATATTAAGTGCCATCGGCCAACGCGTTTCATCCCGATTCTGGACTTTCTCAGGCACCAATAACTGGCTAATGATGCTGTTGGAGGTTGAGTTTAAACCTCTGGCAGCAATGTGCTATATCTCTGTTTGTGCAGAGTTTCAAACTGAAATGCTGCACATAAAGACTGCAAGCAAGCACCATGACCACTTCAAAACACTGAAGTGGTCATGGTGCTTGGAGTAAATCTTAAAGCTGAAAAAGTTTATTCTTGGTGACCCTTCTCAGGATCACGGGTTGCCAAGTGTGCTAAAGCCCTAGCTGACTACTAAAACTTTGCTATTGTCCTGGGTTAATTCAGGGGAAGATTCCAACAAGTAGCGGTTATCTATCAAAGCTGTCTGGTTCTCAATGTTTTATTATCATTATTTTTTTTTATGGTGCACATTTGTATTTCCCAGACCATTTTCTTACTATGCCGCAGGGTTCACTGGAAGAAGACATGACCCACACGCTTTCCACCAACAGTTCTTCACCTTGATGAGAATACCTGGAAAGACAAATTCCCCGAGTTCTCTTTTTGTGTCTTTTATCTTTTTCTTCATTTCAATATATATATATATATATATATATATATATATATATATATATATATATATATATATATATATATATATATATATATACACACACACATACATATATATATACATATATATACACATATATATACATATATATACACACACACATACATACATATATATATATACACACACATACATTACATACATACATACATATATATATACACACACACACATACATACACACACACACACACATACATACACACACACACACACACACACACACATTATTTTCTACAATCTAACAAAACTATGCTAATCTCGGTCTGTTTACATGATACATTTTCATTTGCCCTACTTTCTTTAATGCTTTTATTATGCAGCTTTTAAATTAATAAAATCTTATAACATAAAGGTTATCTATCACAAATTATGCTTCCAGAGCTGTAGTGAGGCAAAAATGTATGATAATGATAAGTGGCTAGTTTCTAAGAGTAATATTAAGTGAATATTAAATGAATACCCTGGGATGCGGTTCAAAACTATCAAAATCTAAATGTATCCTTTGTGGTGAAATGATTTGTTATTATAAATTGTAACTACTATACAAATGAACATCATTCTATCTGTCTGTCTATCTATCTGTCGTGCTGTCTATCTTTCTATTGATCTACTGTGCTGTCTGTCTGTCATGCTCCTGAGCAGGTCAGAGAGGAGACGATTGCAAGGGTTATTGGTTAAAACTTTATTTGTCATATTAGACATAACAAATTTACTGAAAATAAAGAATAAAGGGCAGTCTGCCACAAACAGGATACTTTGTGAGAAAAACAGGGTTTAGGCGATATGCTCCAAACAAGATCTTTAGAAAGTAAATGAATAAAGTCTTTTGTATACAAGCAAGCTTGAAGTTATACCAAGTAGTTAAGGATTTCCAGGATACTTTGCAATGCAGCTAGTTATAGGTAAATACCTTTTAGGATAAGACAATACAGGATCATACAGAGTTGCAGAGGTTCAATCAGGTAGGTATATTCAAAAATAATATAATGCAGGTTGCTTACGAGATCATGCAGTGATGCAGCAATTGAAGCAGTTAAGATTCTTCAATGAAGGCAATACGCCACAAATCACGATTCTTGGAAGCTGATAAGGAAAGTCTTTCAGGCAAGTTCAGGATAAAGTAATGCAGGTTTGTACCTTTCAGTATGAGGAAATGCAGATGAGTACAGGATGAGGCACTGCAGGTAAAATCTCTACAGAATGAAATAATGTAGATAAAACACAGGATATTACCAGGAGCAGAGATTCTTTATCAGAGCATACCCTTCAATGTCAAGGCCCTGTTGTGTGCCGGGAGTAGACTTATCAAGCCTCTTAATTAGTTAATCCAGGTGAGGTTATTAAGGTGAGTGAATAGATTAGTGGCTAGGAAGGCCACTAGAGGAGAAAATCATGAAGTTGTCTTAAAGGGCCAGTAATAAACGAAAAAGTCTTACATGTCAGTTTTGAAACCTGCCACTATCTTTCATGATGTCTCTTTCTTTCTGTTTTTATGTTATGAGACACTTTCCAATGATAGACATTGAGGTGTAAGGTTCTGAGGAGCAGGGTGTGTATTTGGATAATGCTTTTTTAACATTTGTAACATGCACATCTGGCGTGAGATATCATAGGGGATAGGTCTCCAGGTGTGGTATCACAAAGTCATATGGTATTAGGTGACTCAGGTTTTCATACTTCCAAAGTCAATAAAATAAGAACATTAAGTTGGTAACATCGATCCCTTGGATGTGCTTGGGAACTAGCCATAAACTAGTTGTATCTTTCCTGGTTACTTTGATATTATTATTTGTATAATAAATTACACATTTATTATTTTCATCTTTTTTTTTTGTTTTCTATGCTTTTAAACCACAGGTGTGGTACCAAATATCTTTAATAAATTTAGCACACTGTGTTTGCATTGGCAGATAGATACAATTCTCCTCTGTTTAACTCCAGGAGTTTAAAATGATGTGTTAATCCATGTTTCACTTGCCTTAAGGTGTCTGGCTTTTATTTTCCATCTACTTGGAGATTCTCTTGCAGGTTCTTCCACTTGAGCTCAGGGGAGGCCACAACTTGTGAAAGGGACAGTTTAAGCACCTAGATAACTTCATCTTAATGCCCCCATACTCTTACAGATAAAAAATGTGCAGTTTCTGAGATATGCCTACAGGGGGATATTGTGGTAAGAGGAAATCTGCTGTATATAAGCAATGCTACTATGAGAAGCATTTGATTGGACACAGATCATCAAATTGCAAGATCTTACAATAAGAGGGTCGCTCTGCAATTAACAGTCCTTCTTGGCGCTGAATTACAGGTAAGTTTAATTGCATTTTCTAGGTTTTTTTAAAAAATTTTTAACAAATCCAACTTATTAAATGACCATAATTAAGATATATATATATATATAGAATTTATACTACTATACTTTTAACCATTTTAACTTTATACATGCTCAATTAAATGTCTATAAAAAAAATGTAAAATATCACAGCAAACAAAATGCTATAAACAATCCGTTAATTCACATATAGGGAAAGAGTTTAGAAATAATCTTTTGAAGGCCAATAAAGTATATAAAGTAGTGTTGTTGAATATGTGTTAAAGGAAAGCTGTAATTCTCTTTTATTAATAACTAGAATACAAGTGTGGATGTAATATAGCCGTGTTGTGAACAATATCGGAATAAATATATAGCTCTTTTTAGACCATTTCTCATTTTAGATTATATCCCTTGCCCCATGGGAGCAGCCATCTTTAGGCCATCTTGGTCAGCTAAGCTGTGATCAAAAAGGTTTAAAGATGGCTGCCCCTTAAGAGTTAACGAAAAGAAATAGACGCACTTAAATGGATGCATTCCAAAATAATACACAGATAGAATTAAATATGTAATGTGTTAATATTATGAAATTTTTAATCAATTGCCTGCTGATATTAAATAAAAAAGACAGCTTTTGGCTATAATAATATATATTTTTTTATTTTATATTTACATATGCTTAAATATGTTTTACATTGCTCTACACTGTAAATGTAATACTGCTGTGCTTTTTCCTTTTCCATTTTAAACTGCTACGTTTGTATGTTTTGGCATCTAAAAATAGCCAAATTTAGATTTTACTGAAAACTGGCTGTTGTTCATGAATTCCTGAAAAAAAAATAAGAAGGTGATAAAAACTATATAATTTGAAACTGCTTTACAAAGAGCTATATTAATATTTAAATAATGATGACTCAGACGTTGAATTTTGATTAGAGACTCCGATCCATGTGTAGACAACCACCCAGCAAGACAATTACTAGAATATAGAATTGGAAGAGGATAAATTGTATATTATGTTTCCTGCTTTTTTGGTAACCACAGATGGGTTCAATGCAGAGTAACCGCAAAGTACAGTATACTTATGCATAGCTGACACCGCTAGTCCTCTGGGGACATGTTGAACACTGGCCACACTGAGATATCGGATGTCATCCATGCTTCTGTACAGAAGTTGCCTCAAGGCACATCAAGCAAGGCTGCTGTTACAATGTATATCTATAGTCAGACAAAAAAGAATTCATTAATAACGGGTTTGAGATAGAATAGCTAAAGATGATTTTAGGGGAATCAACAGCTCATTTATAAACCCACTCGACTCCTGACTGAGGTTTCTGGGAAACCACAGCAATTTAGAGTCAGGAATTTAAAGACCCACTAATGGTTACCACAAAGGTGTTGGCGTGCTTAAATAGGAAGCAGATAGGGATGTGGGTGAGTGAGGAGGTCTAATAACCAGTTGCTTTAAAGTCTTAAAGATATACATTTTCTTTGTTATTACAAATAACCCTGGAACAAGTGAAAACTTTATTTAAATACTAAATTATGCCAAAAGGGGGTTTAGGAACTCTCCATCTCTCCAGGCTATTTTGGTTTGGTTGCATTCTCTTTGTATCTTGTTCTGAGGTTTTTGAGGTATTCTCTGTGTGCCAATTGTGGCTTTTGATCTGTCACATTCCTTGTTCCTCCGTCCCCGTGTTCTAACTTTATACATCTGAAGCTAAGTGTAAAGACAATCTACGGAACATGGGAAAAGATTTAACAAAGTCAACCGTGAAAACCAAGAACGTGTGAGGTGATACTTTCGTAGGTCAAAAGTAGATTTAGAGTGCAATCTCCATAGACATTTGTGACACGAAACTGTAAAAAGAAAAACATTGATTTATTAAACTTTTACACAGTTACCGGTTTTCTTGTTCACGTCATGTAATTAAAATCTAATAGCAAATTACTGCAAGTTTTGTATGGTCAAGCATCCCTCCATTCCACAAGTATAACTAATAGCGTGCAAGGGGACCAATACCTGCATAGTCTTAGTATATACACTTAAGGCTAGAAGAGTGCTCTCCTGTGTATAATTTGATGTTACACTCCAATGAAATTGAGGTATTTTAGCTGAGTGGTGCCCAAGATTTATATGAGGGAATCCCACATTTCATCCTGGGTAAGTTTTTTTATATGTAATATTAAAGGTCTATTGCTTTTATCATTTGTCTTTTCACTTATTATTATTATTATTATTATTATTGCCATTTATTTAGCACAAACAGATTCCGTAGCGCTTTACAATATTATGAGAGGGGGGATGTAACTATAAATAGGACAATTACAAGACACTTACAGGAACGATAGGTTTAAGAGGACCCTGCTCAAACGAGCTACCAGTCTATAGGAGGTGGGGTATAAAACACATTAGGACAGTTGTAAATAGTACGTAATATTTTTTTCGACAAAATTCCAGTTAAAATGTACATATTCCATATAGCACATGCTTTGTTATCCTTCAAATAAGTTTACCTATGGCTTAGCAGCAAACCTGTGTCAATTTAAGTTCGGACCGTGACTGAATAGACTTCCTCTGGCTATAATTAGTTCCCAGACCCCTGCTGGGGCACATTCCCTGACATATGACTGTTAGAATGTTTATAAAGGGGAATTCAAGGGAATCTTGGGGATGTAAAATGCACACAGCTAATAAGGAGAGCCAATAAACTGCCTTAACATTTCCTATTCAATATTCTTTTAGTCATCAATATCATTAGGGCAATCACATGTTACATTTTTGGGGAACACAATTTATTTCAAAAATGGAGACTGCATTTCGAACATCTTGGTAGAACATATTAAATACAAGATAACACATGTAAGTGTAATACAGTATATTAAATTAAATTAAACAGAATATATATATTTGATTTATATATCTATATAGCAAACCCAAGTCAAGCCAGCACTCTAGGATTTAGGAAAATAATCTTCTTTATTACAACATAAACCCAACAGTCAACGTTTCAATTCAAATTTAGAACTTTCATCAGTACATAAAAGGACTATATATATATATATATATATATATACACACACACACACACACACACACACACACACACACACACATATATATATATATATATCTATATATATATATATAGATATATATATATAGTATTATTATTATTAATAAAATTGAATTAATTATTATTAGCATGTATATGGTACCAACATTTTGCTATAACATTATAGAATGGGGATATTTGACAACAAGTAATGGACATTCAATAATTAACAGACACAAGGTTTTTATTGTCTCATTTATTGTTAAATTTCCCCCTTATAATATTGTAAATCAGTATACGTTGGTGCTTAATATATGTCAATAATAGTGATAATTATAGATAAACATGCCAGCAGTTATTTTTCATGGATTTCAAAATGGTACAATTTACTTTTTCAAATGTTCGTCTGTGTTTGTCGTTGTATAGCAGCCATTAGGATAAATTTTTTCTTTACGTAGAATGTATGTAAATAGATGTAGTGTAAAACGCAAGCTATGCACTGATGATAAATAGGAGGTATGTTCAATAGAAGGAATTATAATACTTGCATAATGATTGCTGCTAAAGCTTTAACCAGATTTTCTTTTTTTACCGATCATATTATAATGTAGAAATAGACTTTCCTCCAAAAAGTTATTAATCTCACTGGTTTGCTTTCTTGAGAGGTTATTTGATATTGCACATTATTCATTATCCCAAGGCTAATAATATGCCATTTAAAATCATCTAGCGAAATTTTATTTAGTATTTTTTATGCGCATTGGCACATTCATGCAACTCATGTTAATCAAAAACCCACATTAAAACTGCTTAAAAATAGACAGCAGATCTTTTCCAATCTTAAACCCAACAAATGGAATATGAGAGATTCAATTAATCAGAGAGTCGTAGAGAAAAACCTATTTGTTAGATGACCTATTACTATTCAGACTGTTTGCATCTAAAGAGAGATTGGAAAAACCGGGGGCAGCATAATGAGTCCTGACAAATTTACATAAATGTTTGAAATCGTGTTTAGTTTAGGTGAAACATGACACTATTTTAAGCATTTAATGGAAAATTAATAAAAACAAAAATAAATGTAAAATAAAAGTATAAATAAAAAATTTTTTTTTTTGTTGATGCAATGTTTAGTGGGTTTTCCTTCAATGAAGAGTGTCACCTACTCGTCTGTCCTGCAGAGGGTAAGTACTTTATCCCCCAAAACCAGCTCTAACATCCCATAGGATGATTGGAACTTCTCAATAAACTGATAGTAGCAATATAATAGCTGCTATCAGTTTATACAAAGCCTGGTTGACTGGAAAAAGCTGGAGTGCATGCATGCGCAGACTGTGCCTGAGGATTGAGAACCATCCCTTACTGTGCATGCAGTGTGGAACTCCACATAATATACCCTTTGCAATAGAACAAAGTGATTATGGTACTTAGGCTGATCCTTTTACATTCTAGTCACCAAAATCCAGTTATCCAAGGTAATATGATACACCTTCTATGAAGAGTACCCTTACCCAGTGCTATTTTTTTTCTTTCATTTTAAGGTTATAAGCACATATAGCTAAGGCATAACTACTCATTGTTAAACCCCAAATAAGTATCTGTGAAATGAAACATGTGAAAGATCAGTTTGTGAGGATACCTAAAGGAACTTGTTTCTGTGATTCGTAAAAACAAATTGTTGGACTGTACAGTTCTTGACTTTGGAGTTATTTTGAGTGACTGTGGTAGGTAAATCCCTTCTTTGTGTCTATTTATGGACATTACTTATTATTATTATTATTATTGCCATTTATATAGCGCCAACAGATTCCGTAGCGCTTTACAATATTATGAGAGGGGATTTAACTATAAATAGGACAATTACAAATAAACTTACAGGAACAATAGGTTGAAAAGGACCCTGCTCAATCGAGCTTACATTCTATAGGAGGTGGGGTGTAAAACACAGTAGGACAGGAATTTGCAATCAATTAAGGTGGGCTGCCCTTTAGGAGAGGGCAAGAGACAGGTACGTGAGGTAGGGGTTAGTCTTGGAGGCCATAAGCTTTCCTAAAGAGATGGGTTTTAAGGCACTTCTTAAAAGATGCAAGACTAGGGGAGATTCTGATGGCGGGAGGCAGGCTATTCCATAGGAAGGGAGCCGCCCGCGAGAAGTCCTGCAAGCGCGAGTTGGCCGTACGGGTGCGGACAACGGACAGGAGGTGGTCACGGGCAGAGCGGAGAGACCGAGAAGGGACATACCTATGGATCTGTGAGGAGATATAAGAGGGGCTAGAGTTGTTCAGTGCTTTATAGGTGTGAATTAGTACCTTGAATTGACTCCTATAGCACACAGGAAGCCAATGTAAGGACTGGCAGAGGGGTGAGGTGTGAGAGAACCGGCTAGAGAGGAAAATCAGTCTAGCAGCAGCGTTCATTACAGACTGTAGGGGTGCAGTACGGCTTTTGGGAAGACCAAGCAGGAGAGGGTTACAATAATCCATGCGGGAAATTACTAGAGCATGGACAACCTCCTTGGTAGTATCTGGTGCAAGAAAGGGGCGGATGCGGGCTATGTTTTTAAGATGGAATCTACAGGATTTGGCAACATACTTACTCACTGTGGTAGAGAAAACCCTTTTCTTCTTTGTGTGTATTTATGGAAATTATAGTTCCAATTATATTGTGTGTGAGTTTCATATTTAATAATCTTATATATTAATATATGTGGTGCACACTGTGTTTTAGCACCCTCTTTTTTAAGTTTTTGATAGTGCTGTACATCAACCATCCACAGTGGACATAACTCTCCAAGCCCTTATATCCAAGCTCATTTTTTTATTGTTTAAGGTGCTTGCAGCCCTGTACTTATGTTAGGAGACGGCAGCCTCAAACCTCAGGACAAGTGAAGCTTAATTGTGAACTCTCCCTCCGAATTTAGATATCAGAATCCCAGTCTCATCCTTTCATTTAAGGAATACAGTGAGGATCGAGCCCTTGATTCACACAGGATTGTCCTACGCTCATACAGGAAATTGTGACATTGCACAGACACTACTGAAATGCATTTTTTGTGACCTTTCCAGAAACACAATTTCATTGTGTCCAGCTTTTGCAGAATTCTGGAGCAAGCTTGCTACCTGGCCAGTCAAGAGTTTGCCATGTTACATGTACTATATCATTCATTCTCTGTACTGAATGCTAGAAAGAAGTGTATGTATATGAGAGTGGCCTTCTGTTTTATAAAGCACTCCATGACCAGAAACCATACTACCATAAAGAAAAAATAATAATTTCTTGCCCTACGTCCCTACTAACCTTCTTAGTTGTGGTTATGGAACATTTAGCTAAGCTGCTCTATCTTTGAGGAACACTCTGGTCAGCACAGTGACAGTTTACTTCCCTGGAGATATAACAATGATTTATATAGCGCTGACATATTTTGCAGTGCTGTACAATAGGAAACAAGAAAAACATTTAATTCTATCAAAACACGTATGACATATGGCAGGGGTGCCCAAAAGTTAGATCCCCAGATGTTTTAAAACTACAGCTTCCATAATGCTTTATCATTCTCAAAACAGTCCAAAGGCATGCAAAGCATCAAGGGAGTTGTAGTTCTACAACATCTGCGGATATACCTTTTGGGCACCCCAGACGTACGGGGACAATAGGTGAAGATGGCCCTGGCCAACAAGCTTCCAATCTAAAGAGATGAGGGACAAATGCACAATGGGATGTAAGAGAATTAAACAGTTTGAATGTACCCAAAGATGGGAGAGGTGTTTGGGAGGAGGGAATATAGTAGGTAGGAGATGACAGCAAAAGTTTGTAGGGAATGAGGAGTTAAGGGGAGAGCTGGTAGATTTTTCTAACGAGGTATGTTTTTAGGGATTTTTTTGAAGGACTGTTAAGATGATTGAAGACTTATCTTAACATTTTTAAGACCAATGTATCTGACCCCAAGATCCAACATGCAGAGAGAGTATGTATAAAGTTCTTTAATTCCATTCAGGTAAAGCATGTGCTGTATTATTATTACAACTTGTTATATTTGCTATTTTTATTATCATGACTATTTTTTAAAAAAAATATAGAAAATCTTACAACAGAATCACACAAATAACAGGATTCTGTTAAACCAAAAGACATGTTCACAGTTTTCTAGAAGAGTCGGAGATATAAGCTGTCGTAAAAAAAAAATACATAGACCAACAATGACAAACAGAGAAAAAAAGAAACAAACGGGTATGTAAATATTGTTAATTCTTATTTGACTGAATTCCACACACATACCTTGAAATGTCGAGCTGAGGAATTTATTCAATTTTGATATACTATAAGGGAGGCATCGTTAAACAAGTTATGGAAAATCAATGTGACAGATCCACTGATGTAAACACAACGCTTGTTTATAAGAAAATGCAACCGTCAGAAATTGTTGATCTGCCTTGAAGCCTTTAAAATATACTGTGTACATGTATATTTTTTTTCTCCAAAAAAAAGCATAAACTGTTCTTTTAGATTTTAGATGCTTTTATTAAATTATTTTATCATTCTTAGATTATATTACAAACACACTATATTTATTTATTATGTATATTATTTGATTATTCTATAATTGTTCCGTGTTTCTTTATTTTCATTTTGCTCAGTGGTTGAATAACCTTGTGTTAACTGTATGTTTGTACTGGTGTATTCACACTATTTAAGCACTTTTTGCACTGTCACTACTTGCATACATATCCCTCTCCCCTGGTCGCTGCCCCTCCACCACTCCCTTAAGGACACAACTTCTGGAATAAAAGGGAATCATGACGGAATATTTCTGTCATGTGTCCTTAAGGGGTTAATCTTGGTGATCTCACCCTGTCCAATGCTCCCCATAGAGAAGCATTGAGAGGCTAGTGCACATGCGCAGCAAATCATTGTTCTGCACCAATCAGCATCTCCTCATAGAGATGCACTGGGTTTATACATCACTATGGGGAGTATTCGGCATTTCCTTTCAGATTGTGGAGACACAGAATGTCGGTTCTGAAACCTTTACAGGACTGAACCCAGGAAGTCCATATATTGGCTGTACGAGTGATGGTGGTCCTTCCAGCAAACTTCACCAGACCATGTTTCAATCTAGATGCGCAAAAAAAAAACCATTCTACTAAAGGTATATTATCTCTAAGTTATAAAGCTATGAATACAGGTGTACTACTGGATGAGTGTAAATTTACAAGATCCTAGAATCAGGCCTGTTCCAGCACACTTACTCCTCAACACTGCAAAAGCATTGAGTTTGTGTTCCCATTCGTTTGGCTTCCATATTTCCAAACTCCTCCTCATTGCCAACAAAAATTCCACCGCTATATATGGTTAAATTTATGATGTCCAGGAATAAATCCTACCAAATACATCTGCCCTATCCCCACCTCAAATAAACAAAATATTTCACATATCAGGAAGATGGGATGATTAGGAATTAGCCCCATGTCAAGCTTTATCAAGCTATCTTACTCTACAGTGTTACAAATGTACAACAATATCTAAGGGATGCATGCTGCTGTGTATGAGTGGTAACTATCTTGAACTCGACCCCCACATTAAGGGGATGAAGTATCAGATTATGGCATATGGTTATATGTACTACATAAATATGTCACATGGGCTTACATCTTACAAATGCTTGAATTATCAGATATATGGTTAGAAAGGTTTCTTCATAATGGGGTCACAGGACCCTCTCTGGAGACGCATAATTTTCATCTGTGTATCCCAGTTCTGCGTCAAAATTAGTTCTTATTTTTTTAACCTTTAATGTGTATATTAAAGACCAATATTGCCTATACTGTACGTACTCAAGGCTACACTGGTGATCTGTAAGGTTTTCTACAAAATCCAATGAAAATTGCCAAAATTTAGCTTTTTTTAAAGGGACTCAAAAAGAATTTGAGAAAACCTCAGACATTGTTAAATAGTACATCTAAGCAAATAGCATCATGAATACCAAGATGATATCAGAACAAGTTGAGGAAAATGTTCTTGAGAACCATCAATAAAATAGGGTTCAGAAATAAAAAAAAAAATAAAAAATAAAAAATTCCTTGGAGCACTGTTAAAGCAATTACTAAACAATGGAAAGAATTTATCACAACCTTAATTCTGACCAGAGAAGGCTGTCCACCGAACGTCACTGAGAATGGAGTGCATTAGTCAGAGATGAGAGCAAGAGGCCAGTCATGCTTCTAAAGGTGCCAGAGAAATTCATAGCTGAGATTGGAGTAACCATCCATTAAGCTCGGATTTATGTATACATGAAAAGTCCTTGCTTAAAAAAAAAAGCAAGCTCTTTATGGTAGTTATTCTGTTTAGAGTCTTCTATGGCTGTTCCTATGTTTAATATCAAACTATTATCAAACTGTTAATTAAACATTATGAAAAACCATTTCTAAACCAAGGAATGGTGCCAAGGAATCTTGGAAACAGACACTATTATTATTATTAGTATTATTATTATTGTCATTTATATAGCGCCTACAGGTTCCGTAGCGCTTTACAATATTATGAGAGGGGGGATGTAACTATAAATACGACAGTTACAAGAAACTTACAGGAACAATAGGTTGAAGAGGGCCCTGCTCAAACGAGCTTACAGTCTATAGGAGGTGGGGTGTAAAACACATTAGGACACCACAGCAAGCTGTGATGGTTTATTAATGGGACACTCCGAACAGCAATGAAACTTTAAATCATTTAATAAGTTATTTCCTTATTAATATGCTGTATTTTTTGCATGCTCAAATCTTTATAGTTTTTGAACAAAAATAAAAATATTTGCGCACTGTTTCACTATAAATCTTTCTGCTTAGCCACACCCCTTATTCCAGAAAAAAAGAGTTCCTTTTCCAGTGTATGTACACAGTTTACCCACTGACAGTACTGAATGATCTGAACTACAAGCAACCTGTTTTAGAAGGAGAGGACACCCAGGGAGACAGGTAGTAAAGATATCACTCCCTGTTTGTAGATTCTCTGACTGTCTGCAGCCAGGTTTTGAATTAAAAGCAGCGCACTTAGTGCTGTTAGGGGCTGAGACTGTGTGCATACATTTGATAAGGAAGTCTTTTTATGGAGTGAGGCTACGTGGCTAAGAAGAAAGGGTTATGGTGCAAAATTCTGCAAAACATTTATTTTTTGTGCACAACTATAAAGATCAAAACATATCAAATGCATTAAAGATATCTTAATGCCCAGAGTGTTACATTGAAGTGTCCCCTTAAGCATCCAGAAGTGTATTTGTGTGTTACATAGTATTAGTAACAAATATGACATTTGTAGTTGGTACATTTGTAGTTGGTACATGATATTTGTATGGCGTCCATGACCCTTAGAATACCTGAATAGTGTCCATTATGCTTGGGCACAGCAGACAAAAAATTGTTTAGGCTGAACCGCTTCTTCTCCCCCCACCCCCCGCAAAAAAAAAAAAATTGGGACAGCAACATTTTTGCCTTATTGCGGTTTCATTAACAAAAGAATATTTGTCCGATCTGCCCAAATTCAGATAAATTGCAGTTCACAATGAAAATAATCTCCAAGTCTATTGGCCTCCACCTGTAATGGCAATGTGATTGCTTAATTTGTTTATAATGATCTTGCAGTGGAAATCAGTGCAGCCTGCACCCAATTAAAAAGGGCCTGCAGATTATTATTATTATTATTATGTTATTATTTACATAGCGCCAACAAATTCCGCAGCGCTTTGCAGGGGGTGGACTAACAGACATGTAGTTGTAACCAGACACGTTGGACACACAGGAACACAGGGGTTGAGGGCCCTGCTCAATGAGCTTACATACTAGAGGGAGTGGGGTACAATACCACAAAAATGTAAGGATAGAATTAGACTAATGACAGTTGCAAGATAAAAGATACATTATGCGGGGCTGCATTGAGTACATTTTTTGCCTCTTTGCAATTCATAGAGTTCAGTTTTGGGGTGAAAAAAACAAACAACACTGTTTATCTAGTAACAGTACATCCACTGTGAAACAAAGGATTTAAGGAGGTTTATTCTCTAAATGTGAATGTGAATTAATTTAATTTGATAATCAAGTTTCAAAACTCAGAGCAAACTAGCTAGGCTGTAAAAACTTGCCAATTTAACTACAGTCATAACTTGGCTTAGGTCCCCACAAGCATAATTAATGATAATTACAGATAATTTGCAACACAGATAAAGAATCGGCAACGCAATCAATCTACTATCAATACACAAATGCCACTAATACAGATATTATCAACACAGCGCACATTTAACTGTTGCATTAACATATATTTATAAATTGCACTTCCATTACTTTATAAATTATACTTAGTCAATAAATACCACCTATATATGTATATCGACTTAAACTGTTTGAAATTGTAACTAAAAAAATGGATCAACAAACATTGCAATAGAAAAAGTTACTATATATAAATGCACGAATTACAGTTTCTTCTTATCTGTATAAAACGTGTAACTTGCAGGTCTGACTACTTATGTAATTTGCAGAAATCTGTCAGAATGAAGAAATTCACTTTGCCTCAACCATCTCAGCTCGTAATTATTCATACTGAACATTGTAATCACGGGTTGCACTTCTACTACATTGTTATTATAATTTATTTCAATAGCACTTTCTCTTTCCAAAGTGTTCCATACAATGCTGCTTTCCGAGCTATCATTTTGCAGTCAGGCGATTAGCGACAGAAAAGGATGTATGATGTAAAAGGATGTATGATACAAATTTATTCTGAAACTAGCTCGATCCCATCATATCTAAACCTTTTCTACATCCCTGTTGCTGTTGTAGGTCCAAAACAGGGAGAAAACCCTGGCAAAAAATGGTACTAATTCCAGTTTGCTGCTCCCTCTCTCTCTCTCTAGATCAGGGGTATGCAACCTTTTAGTAGTACTGTTTTGAAGTCTGCTGGCGTGCCAGTCCTAATTTTTTAAAATGAGTTGTGTATTTTTCTGTATTGTTCTTGTATATTTATGGGTCCCGCGGTTGCTTTGTATCGTTGTCCTTGTGCGTATGGGGGCTGTTATATTGTATATGTTCATGAGTGGTTTGTGATATTGTGTCTGATACCTATGAATGTGGGTTATGTATGGGGCTTGCTTCCGGAATTGTGTTTCTGGGTGGTATGGCACACTGTGTGTAGAAAAAGGTGCAGGGAGGCAGCGCCTGTGGTGTTCTTCTCAAATCCAAGGTAATATGTGAAATAAGCACAGAGAACGTAATATAGTGTAGTATGTCAGGAGTTCTGATATCTTAACAAGGACAAAGGTTGTACAATTTTCTGGAGCTTATGTTCAGCTCCAGATTTATGCACATGGACGGAATAATCCCCGTCTATGGATATGGTAGTGTGTCCTCGTGCTTAGTTGGTGCTGTTCTTCGTGCTTTTAGTGGTAGTGCCGTAGCCTGTCAGGGAGGTATCCTCAGTATGCAGGAGAAGAAATAAAAACAGAATATAGTGCTCTCTATATGTTAAAAATAAGGATAAAAATAAAACAAGATATACTCACAAATGGGGAGAAAATGGAGGTATTGCTCAATCCCAAAGTGCTTAGGTGGTATTATCCCACCAAGGATATCACTGTGTGAGTCTTCTGGATAAAAAAAGCTTGAAAGATAGGTCTGGAATCTCCAAGTGGTATAAAATGAATAAGAACTTTTATTTGGAGATTAAAAAAAAAAAAGAACAAAGTATAAAAGAATTATAAAACACTAACGCGTTTCACCTATAACAGGCATTCTCAAAGTGTTACAGTTTGTGAGACCTATCTTGTTTAAATAGCTTTAGAACAGGTGGTGTAATCAGTCATGTGACTAAAAGTAAATTACTTAAAACATGAATAAAACTTAGTTTGTAGCAAAAAGCAGAGAAGGTACAATAAAATGATACATTAAAGTGTAAAAATAACTTTATAATAATATTGCATTTTAAAAGAAGATAAATATTATAATTTTATGTGATGTAGCTTTAAGGGGGGGACCCAAGATGGCCGCCGCCATCTCCGTAATAGGAGTGTCAAGATGGCTGCCACTTTCTATTGTGTGTGGGGCAGATGAAATTGTGAGAGGAAAAAAAAAAAAAAAGGGACTATAAGAAGGAAAGGTGGGGAGGTGAATGAGGTACTTCTCCCCTAAAAACGAGTAGTATAACACTGAAATCAACACATTGTATGGGAGTACCAATATGGCGTCCATGGCCTGCATCATATGATTGGCATGTGTCATGACGTCATAGGGGGCATCGTCTTGGAGGGATACTGTGGACAGGGAGGGAGGGGAAGTGTGTAGAGTGGAGAGGAGGAGTTAGGGGAGTGATTAGATTAGCTTGCTCTAGAAATAACTCCATCTCATAGCAGGGGAATGTGGGAAATGTAGTAACAAGAAAAAAAAAAATTAGCTAGATTGAAAAACAAAGCATATTATATAAAACCTGCATAATAATGAATGTATAAACTCTCCTGGACTTATAAAAAAGTTAAAGCATAAGTGAATATAAAAATAAATAAATAATTAAATAATAGCCAAACTTTGATTGCTGGTGCATGTAAGAGCAGATACCTAATAATAAGCATATTCATAGGAAAACAGGCTAATAACTAGAATAAACCATGAAATAGGATTAAAATATAACTTAAATGAAGATAAAAACATATGAGATGCATACATTGTAAAACAGTAAATTATAGAAAATTAAAAAGGTCAAAGTCGGCATTTAACCCTCTAGGTGCCAGTGTGTCCAGTTTAAAAACCCAATTCATTTCTATTTTGCCCAGTAATTTGGGGAGGTTGCCACCTCGCCACGGGGGTGTGACTTTTTCTATAGCATAAAATCTTAGGCAACTGGGGTCTTTATTGTGGGTAAGAAAGTGTTTGGACACGGAATGATTTAAAAAACCTTTTTTGATATTTCTGCAGTGTTCTGCAATGCGTGTTTTTAGATTCCTGGTCGTCATCCCAACGTACTGCAGATTGCATGGACATTCTAATATATTAATTAAATTTTTATGTTGTATTCCTTTGATGAGTGTTTGGATTTGAAAGCGGTGGTTATGGTGTTTTCTTTTTTAGTGCTCTTACATGCCAGACATCTTTTACACTTATAGAACCCCTTTTGTTGATCAAAGAAAGTTTGTTTTGGCAAGGTTTTTTTCGTGTAGTTTTTTGTTAGACATCTTTTAAGGTTGGGTGCCCCTCTGAATACTATTTTTGGTTTTCTGGAAGGATATTTCTAAAAATGTCATCTTCTTTTAGGCTGTTCCAGTGTTTTTTGATAATTTTTTTCATTTTAAAGCTTTTATTATTATAGTCCAGCACAAATAGAAGGGTGAGCTCTTTGTCTTTGCTGATGGTGTGGTATTTTAGAAATTGGTTTCGATCCGTTTTAGCTAGTTCATCAATTAAAGTGTTAATGTCTTTTTCATCATAGTTTCTCTCTTTAAGTTCTTGGGTTTGTGTTATAAATACCTCAACATTGTTGCAATTACGTTTAAATCTTCTCAGTTGGCTTTTGGGGATACTTTTTAGCCACGGGGGGTAGTGGCAGCTGCTAGAACAAACTAGAACACTGTGTGTTTGGCATGTGTATGAATGCGTGTGTCTGCTTATTGTCTTGCATGTGAGAGCCTGCTTGTGGTGTTATGTGCGTGTATGTGTATTGTCAGTGGTGTGTTTGTGGGTACTGTGCGTGTGTTTGTGTGTGGGCTGTTTGTATTATTTGTGTATATCTAGCAGTGTGTGTGGCTTTCCTCCAGTGGGGACTGGGTTAACCAGGTACAGGTCAAGAGCAGGAGCTGCGATATCTGCTGTGGGCAGCTCTAATCTGTTGAGGATTCCTGTTCACAAGTGCTGAGAGGTAGTGATGTCAGATCACTTCCTCTAAGTACTGCAATGCGTAAATTGAGAATTGTCCTTCACTACCTGCAATCACCGCCCAGTTTGCACTAGCAGATATCTGGAGACCCTCTGGGACTCCTGATAGGCCAGAGCCTGTTTAGCTTTGACTGACCCCTGAGCAAGATAAATAATTAATCGGGGAAAGACCAGCATGCTGATAGATTGTAGACTTAATGGTTAATAAATAGTCTATTTCCCTGCATGACACTTACCTGTGTATCTATCAGTCATTTATCTGTCTGAATATATCTCTAAGTCTCTACTACCTAATGTTTATCGTAATATCTATCTATCTATTTATCTATCTATCTATCTGTCTGTCTGTCTGTCTCTGTTTGTGTCTGTCTTCCGGTCAAAGTGTAAATGAAACAAATTGTTTTCTGTCTATATAACATTACAATGAAATACTGAGTTTATGCAAATGGTAAAAAATAGCTACAAATCACAGGATACGAAAGTGCAATCGTTTTAGAATTCAAACTGGTTAAGCTCGTCTTAATGACCAAAAGCAATCGGTGACCTTGAGAACCCCATGCTCAACACAAAAGTTTAATGATGACAGCTTAATGATGCATAATTAGGGCTACAGACCTCTAATATAATGTTAGCAATGCATATATCTTTGGGTCATTGAGGCAAGGCATCAGTTCGAAAAAAAGGACATGATTGTAGTTTGTCCATGTCTAGGTTTCCTCTATTACCTATAGTTGTTATATTCAAATATACAGATTTTATTAACTGGAAAGGAAGATTGTTCCCCTTCATTTTGTATTAATATCAAGTAGAAGCAAAGGACATATAAAAATAAATTTATTACACATACAAAGAAGGAAAAGGGAATCCCTTAGGGAAGTAGTAACAGTGACCACAATATATATCAGTAGTTCTTGTTGCATAGTAATATTATTCTTGTAAAGTCATATTGAACCAGACAACTCTCTACCTGAATATACTAGAGCTAAATATTTATCTATGTGATCACAGCAAGTCCTGGAAAAAACACAGTTATACTATTATTTTATTTTACTCACTAAATTGTAAAATGTTGTGAATTGACAGTGAATTCTAAATTTCAGGCCAAAATTGACAACAAGTCTGCCAGTATCTTGGATTTATTGAGAATATTTCCATCTATTCAAATAAAAAAAACAAAAACAAAAGATAAAAAAAACGGTAGTGAAAAAAGATTCGGCAAATTCCTTTATATTTTGACTGTCCTGATACATCATTGCGTAAGATAGGACATCATTTATTTTCTTCCTTGGAGAGGGAATTAGTCTAAACATTATGCTACTTCATTAATAACATGGGGCTTGCCATCACACCTGCAAATTAATTATGGGTTTTTTTTTTTTTTTTTAAGGGAATTAATAGCCCAGGAAATAACAATCTTTTATTGGGGTCTATAATGTCCGTTTATGACCATCGTCCCTCCCCCTTTGCTAGATAAATTATGTTAAAGATTATGCCTTAACTGCAGCCACCAACTTTTCCCCTGAAGACTTCAGCATGTCTGTTTTGCAATCTTGTCCAATGCAATGCTTCTCCAATGGGCAGTATTTAATTGCAGAACTAAGTTTGATTCTTGAGAAGGACCTCTAGTGGCTGCCAGGAAGACAGTCACTAAAAGGGCATTTAAAGGGACACTATAGTCACCAAAACAAATTTAGCTTAATGAAGCAGCTATAGTGTATACAACATGCCTCTGAAGTTTCACTGCTCAATTCACTGCCATTTAGGAGATAAATCACTTTTGTTTCTGTTTATGCAGGCCAGCCACACCTCCCCTGGCTATGACATCTCTTGCTCTGTAAACAGAATTTTTATTACATGCAGGAGGCTCCAGCAGGGTCTAGCAAGCTATTAACAGAGCAGGACATAAGAAATTCTATATTAAACAGAATTTGCAATAAAGGAAGTGTAAACATTGGATCTCAGGGTTAGGGGTAGGGTTAGGTGCCCGGACGGCCACCACAACTACTTACACATCTTTAGGGCTCCCGGGAATTAGCTTATTGGTCTAGATTCCTGTAATCAGTCACATAATTTTCCCTCCCTCTCGTTTAACTAGTTTCAGAAATCCGAAGCACTTAAGCACTTCTGAAATTCGGCACTTCGGCATTTCGGTTCCGTTTGGAACTTCCGAAATTCGGCAAATCTGCACTTCAGCAATTTGGTTCAGTTCAGCACTTCCAAAATTCGGCACTTCGCCACTTCCGAAATTCGGCAATTCGGTAATTCGGACATTCAGAGGCATCCGAATATCCGAATTGCCAAAATTCGTCCGAATTGACATTAGGTACTAAACTAATTGCACATGTCTAAAAACTACTGCACCTAGTCGTTAAGTGGTCCTTATAAGATTAAGCAGAGTACCTGTCCATGGGTAGTGGGCAAAACATGAGGATACTTGGGCATCAGGGCCTTTACAGATATATAGCTGAATCCCAAATATTGTGTGCATCAGGGCCAGGTGGCTGTTGGTATGTATTAAAATATTATTAATACTATTAAAAGCAGCTTTTTAGCATATGTAGTTCATCTATATGCATACATGTAGGATCAGTGTGTAGTGTGTATATTTTCACCATACCATAACAGGCAAAAGGATGAGTTTCCGTCCTAGTTAGTGCCAGAATACTGAGTATACAGAATATATGGGCTCTAAAAGAGTATCTGAGGAAGCGTCACCTTAGAAGGGCAATTCATCCAGCCTTATATATCTGTCCTCCCCCAACCCAGTTAGAAAACATAGAAACATAGAAACGTAGAATGTGACGGCAGATAAGAACCATTCGGCCCATCTAGCCTGCCCAATTTTTAAAATACTTTCATTAGTCCCTGGCCTTATCTTATAGTTAGGATAGCCTTATGCCTATCCCACGCATGCTTAAACTCCTTTACTGTGTTAACATCTACCACTTCAGCTGGAAGGCTATTCCATGCATCCACTACCCTCTCAGTAAAGTAATACTTCCTGATATTATTTTTAAACCTTTGCCCCTCTAATTTAAGACTATGTCCTCTTGTTGTGTTAGTTTTTCTTCTTTTAAATATAGTTTCCTCCTTTACTGTGTTGATTACCTTGATGTATTTAAATGTTTCTATCATATCCCCCTTGTCTCGTCTTTCCTCCAAGCTATACATGTTAAGTTCCTTTAACCTTACCTGGTAAGTTTTATCCTGCAATCCATGAACCAGGTTAGTAGCCCTTCTCTGAACTCTCTGTAAAGTATCAATATCCTTCTGGAGATACGGTCTCCAGTACTGCGTACAATACTCCAAGTGAGGTCTCACCAGTGTTCTGTACAATGGCATGAGCACTTCCCTCTTTCTACTGCTAATACCTCTCCCTATACAACCAAGCATTCTGCTAGCATTTCCTGCTGCTCTATTACATTGTCTGCCTACCTTGAAGTCATTAGAAATAATTACCCCTAAATCTCTTTCCTCAGATGTTGAGGTTAGGACTCTATGAAATATTCTGCACTCTGCCCTTGGGTTTTTACGCCCAAGATGCATTATCTTGCACTTATCCACATTAAATGTCAGTTGCCACAACTCTGACCATATTTCTAGTTTACCTAAATAATTTGTCATTTGGCTTATCCCTCCTGGAACATCAACCCTATTACATATCTTAGTATCATCAGCAAAAAGACATACCTTACCATCAAGACCTTCTGCATTATCACTAATAAAAATATTAAAGAGAATGGGTCCAAGTACAGATCCATGAGGTACTCCACTGGTGACAAGACCTCTGATCTTGAAATCCATGTGATTTTAGATGTTCAACAATCCTATCCTTTAACATGGTTTCTATTCCTTTCTCCACTACTGAAGTAAGACTTACTGACCTATAGTTGCCTGACTTCTCCCTACTACCTTTCTTGTGAATGGGCACAACATTTGCTAACTTCCAATCTTCTGGGACTACTCCTGTTAACAATGATTGGTTAAATAAATCTGCTAATGGTTTAGCTAGTACACCACTAAGCTCTTTTAATAGCTTTGGGTGTATTCCATCAGGTCCCATTGACTTAATGGTCTTTACTTTTGACAGTTGAAATAGAACCTCTTCCTCTGTAAACTCACATGTAATAAATGACTCATTTGTCCTTTTTCCTAACTGAGGCCCCTCTCCTTCATTTTCATCTGTAAATACTGAAAAAAAATATTAATTGAGGTAGTCAGCTAGACCTTTATTCTCTTCTACATACCTTCTTTCTTTTGTTTTTAATCTAACTAATCCTTGTTTTACTTTCCTTTTCTCATTTATGTATCTAAAAATGGGGGTTTACCCCTTTTTTACTGACTGTTCTATTTTCTCTTTTGTGTGCGACTTGGAAGCTCTTGTAACTTGTTTAGCCTCTTTCTGCCTAATCTTATAGATCTGTCTATCTTCCTCACTCTGGTTTTTTTTTTATTACTAAATGCTAACTTTTTGTTTTTTACTATTTTGGCCACATCTGCAGAGTGCCACAGTGGTTTCTTCTTTTAGTTGCTTTTACTGACAAGTCTAATGCAATTTTCTGTTGCCTTCAGCAGTGCAACTTTTAAATAATCCAATTTCTCTTGGACTCCATTTCAATTGCTCCAGTCTGAAAATGACTCCTTTACACATATTCTAATTTTAGAAAAGTCTGTTTTTCTAAAGTCTAAAACTTACATTTTTGTGTGGTGACTCAGTCACTGTTCTTATATGAAACCACACTGACTGATGATCACTGGATCCTAAACTTTCACCTACAGTAATATCTGATACCAAATCTCCATTTGTTAACACTAAATCTTGTATGGCCTCCTTACGAGTTGGCTCTTCAACGACTTGTTTAAGAGACAATCCCAGTAGGGAGGTTAGAATATGTGAGCTCCTGGCGCAAGCAGCTATTTTGGTTTTCCAGTTCACATCAGGAAGATTAAAGTCACCCATGATGATAACTTCCCCCTTTATTGTCATTTTAGCCATTTCCTCAACTAGTAGGTTATCTAACTCTTCTATTTGTCCTAGGGGCCTATAAATCACACCTACACGAGTTACTGTGTGATTACCAAATTCTAACGTAACACAAACAGACTTTATGTTTGCCTCACTAACTTTTATTAGGCTACATTTTATGCTATCCTTCACATACAGGGCCACCCCTCCCCCTTTCTTGCCTTGCCTGTCTGTTCTATATAAAGAGTACCCCGGTATTGCTATATCCCAGTCATTATGCTTATTTTATTTTTTTCTGTCTACCACTATTCTGTATTAGAATAGATGTTAACAAGAAGGGAATGGCAATCCTTCCTAGACTGTGTATTTACAAATATTTAGAGTTCATTTGGCAAAACAGAGTTGGGGCAATGGGATGATGGGATTCCAGGGGATCTCAATAAAGTTGAGTGCTTATGGGGGTGCCCTGTAAGATGTACAAAGCAGCAATATGGTTCCTATATTAATCTGGCTGCACTGTTATAAAAGCCCATATGCAGGAAACCCTGTGTCTGGAGGTTTGAGAGACCATTGCTCGGAGTCCCCTGGATATTATTCAAAGATTTGGATTTGTTTTAATTGGTCCCCATCTACTGTGCACATTGTGGGAAATGAAGTTTAGTTGGGGCTGTAGGGACATCTGCTATTTTAAAAAAAAAATATGTGACATCGCACCTGACTTGCCTTTATGAATTAAAATGTCCATGTTTTATTCCCCATGGCAGATTTGTTCTATATAGCCGGTGCAATTTTACCGGATATACTCGTTTTATACCCTAAAAATATCTTAGTTTACCATAACATGATGTTTACTGTTTCATTGTTGTACATTAAATCGGACAGCGTGAGTTTGAAAAATAGACTCTTTAAAAAATTTATTTTCTTTTTTCGAAGATTTTCATAAATGTACAAACGTTGCATTAAAAAGTGTTACATCCCAAAGGGAAGAACCGTGGGACAGATGTGCAACATAGAAAGAGGAAACGAGGAAAATACAAAGGAGAACGTAATGTAAGAAGAAAGAACAGAAAGTAAATAGCACAGAGAAAGGGGAACATGAGCATGTTTAAAAAGTGACAGGGTCAAATTTTGCAAGATATGATATGGCTGTTCACTAATTTACATCAAACCTCAACGTGCTGGATGTTAACTAAAAAGGCAGGCGGGTTAATGTGAACCCCCCCCTAATAGTTAGGAAACATGACCCCCATATTGTTTTTAACCTCTTTCTCAACTCATCAGATATGGATTTAGTCCATCCTTGATTTAATAAGCTTACCAAATTATTTTTTACTGTTAGTAAAACCTTCCAAATTATTAACCTACAAAAATCACAGTTAAAGTACATGGGAATTTGTGTAGGTAAATCATTTAGAAATCTTATTAAACTGAGGCCTATATGGAGATGAGTCTTTTTAATTATTTTGTGTTGTTTGTATTTTGCAATGAAAATCCACACAATAACTTGTGTCATTTATTTAGTTGTAAATGTTTTTTCCCTTTTGTATTGCAAGCAGCTACTCCCTCCCCACATTCTAATTGAAGAACGACAGAAGCTACTTTATATCAAACCTTGACAAGCGTAAGCTCACGTAACATTTTTGTACACTGCTTCTTCTACTCTCATCGTAAACAACCCTAATTTCACCAAGAGAACACACAAGGATAACGATTTGATATCTGAACTGGCAATGAAGTAGTTAATAAGAACACACAGAATATATATGTAGCGTTAAGTTGTGTTCCTTTGCACTACGCACAGAATGTCAATGATTCGAAATTGGTTCTGCTGCCTTCGCCCCTAGTGTGACAGCTGGAATATTTTAAAACACACTCAAGTGGGGGGCTTAAAAGTAATTGGTTAAAGTACCAAGGGACTTGTTGAATAATAATTGTTCCCTATATCATTGAACACATACCAGATTCTTTAAATGTTTAAAATGTTTTTTGTTGAGACTCTTGTCAAAAGTTATTTTGATTAAATTTCATGTCATCTCTCCAGTTATATCTTTCAGAACTGCGTAAAGACAATATAACTTTTTGCAATACAAATATTTCAGATGCATCTTCAGAAATTATGTTTACTTATCTAATGAGTCTAATACCAATAAAATGTCAGTTAACCCGACCATTGTTTTTACTTTTGTTCTTCTCCATTTATGTGCCTGGAGGTCAGTGACCTGCAGAGACCTTTATGATCCCGGAGCTGTGATGGCTGAAGTCAGGATGTGCCTACAGCCTTTAGGAGATCTACAGGTCATTGCCCTTTAATTTCTGACCATTTAAATGACTCTAGTGGGCCATGAAACTTAAATCCCATTTCTTTGAGAATCCTGGGAAGCTGAAGCCAACTTAAATGTAATTTTCTCTTAGAGTCTTATTCCCATTCATGCTGAGAACTGGCCAAATGCATCAAGCTTCATCAGTATGTGACAAAAAAGTCATATGAGGTCATCCATCAGTGTCCTAACACACAGCCACGGCCAAACTAGCAGGCCTGAATTAGTACAATGACAATGGCAAGCTGGAGGTTTTATTCCTCGGTGAGCTGTTTTTGTATAATTGTTGCAACTCAGCTGACAATACACATCGACCTATTGTTTAGTTATGGAACCATGTGTTTCTGTATTGTTTAGTTACTAAACACAATTTTCTATATATTTAAATGTTTTTGTTGATGATGATAAATAAACTTGAGATTCTAAAACAGGCTTCTCCAAACTCCGCACCCTCCAGATGTAACTGAACTACAACTCCCATGATTCTATGAATGAAATAGATAGGCTGAGAATCATGGGAGTTGTAGTTCAGCAACACCTGAAGGGCTGGAGTTTGGGGAAGCCTGTTCTAGAACAAGGGTGGGCAATTAGTATATTCTGAGCTGTTGTACAACTTTAAGGCTGACAAAGCATTGTATGAGTTGTAGTCTTACAGAGACTAGTGTTCTGGTATATGGCCGTCTTAAACTATGGTTAACTATGGCCATTCAGTAAATATCGGAACTTTGGAATCTGTAAGAGAATTATGATATTTTGGCTGATCTAACTGAGCTAAAAAAATAGACTGAGGGGAAGACTTTTTAAAATGTGTTTATTCTCTCCCAAATTTGCTGGACTTTTGTGTATTAATTCTACAGAATTTAATGTTGGTGGGAATTGTGAAGAACTGACAAAAACATTTAAAATTGTAGGCTAAAAAAACTGAATTTGAATTGATCTGCAATTCAGATATTTCTCTATTTCAGTTATCTTGACCCAGGCTTTGAATTTTTCTACTCTAAAATGTCAAGTATTGCAAATAAACCAGTTTATGTTTTTGTGATGATGATGATGGTGCTAATACAAAAAAACAATAAAAAATAAGGTTGTAAAAGCTGGCTTCTGGCTTTATTATTAGTTTTTCATGTGAGTATATATTTCAATCTAGAGAAATAAAATAAATGCTAATAGAAGCATATTTAAAGTATACGGAACCCAGATTCTTCCTATGACATGCCATTCAAAATGTTAAAATTTATACACTCAAAGAAACAACATAACAGGAATATTCACACCCCATTGGATAGAAAAAAACAGAAAATAGAAATATACTAAAAAATCAATGTTTGGGTAATCCCTTCACATGCATACATTGATCAACATCAAATTAAATAAACTGAAAACCAGTTTGCTAAATTATGGCTAAAACAGGCAAATTGTGACTATAGCTGAGTTGGAGATTGTTTTTCTAAATCACCACTTTTTTATTTTTTATTTTTGCAATTTAGTTTTCCATTCACTCTAGATCAGTGTTTTGTGAATGAACCCCTGGAGTCCGGGCGCCATGGTGAAATATTAGCTGTGTTCCATACACTAAGTAAATTGTACAGGGTTTATCAGTGAATAGCGAATTGTGGTGAAATGTTGCAGAGATTCTCCATTTCAGCTTTCCTGGAATATTATTTTTGTAATTCTTTTGTCAATTCATCCTCATTCACTGTTCAAATCACTAATCCTATACACTGATCTGTAAAGCAATAGAAACTTATAACACACCCTTTGTGTTCTCACTCAGTCTCAAATTTCTTCATATCCATTTCTATTATCCATTTCTATTTCCTTCATGTTTATACTTAAGCTATAATTTGTGAAACTATCTATCTATCTATCTATCTATCTATCTATCTATCTATCTATCTATCTATCTATCTATCTATCTATCTATCTATCTATCTATCTGTCTGTCTGTCTGTCTGTCTGTCTGTCTATCTATCTGTCTGTCTGTCTGTCTGTCTATCTATCTATCTATCTATCATATAAATAGAGTATTGGTGTGCTAGTTATTTTGTTGCAAGTTCACACATTATATTATTTCTTATCACATTCCAGGATACATTATGCCATGTTATTCCTTATTCCATCCCATTAACATATATATTGCTATCATTCCACACTGCTTTGTCTAATCCCGTATGCCATGCCATTGCGTGTGGTGTGTCTGTAAGTGAGCGTGTGCTGGGGCTTATCTGGGTAACGAGAGTCGGTGTGTGTGCATGCAGGGATGGGTTTGTGTGGACTGTTGGCTGAACTGGATCATGGAACAAGCATTCTGGCACTGGGAACACTGCATGAGATAGAGAATGGATCAGTAAGTTCCTGTTACCACATTGTGGAACATCACTGAGAGCCTGCATAGAGGTAATACATGCACACAGCTGTCACATTACAGGATACTGTGCAATTATCTGCTGTACCATCTCCCTGACTGTCACCCAGCCCTTAGCACCTTGCTGACAGGTGATCAATCTACGTAGAGACTGTCTATTGACTAAGAAATATGTATTGCAGTTATAAGTGCCATAATTTACATCAATGGAAGTGACCTTTCCACAGGTAATCCAGCACATTCTGTGATTTGCATTATTAGTAATTCATAACTATTAAAAAGGATTTCTTATACCTTATTTTTATGAAGCGTTTTAAATGAAAACCTAATTTCATCTTTCTCGGATGCAGGAAAGCTGCCTCTTATACAATATAAAGACATTTCATGCTATGTGATTTGCTCTGACAAGTCGAAATTAACATTGAACACTGCCTAATATCGACATCCAAGAATAAAGCCTTTTAAAACCCGTATTCCTCTTTAAACCTGGAGTTCAATAAATTCACTGATTACATCACCCGTGTAAGTCATTTTTAGGAACACGATGTGAAACCCAATTTGAAGAGTGGACGGTATTATCAGACAATGTCAGTGTTATATGCACTAATTATGTGGATAGAAAAGGAAATTTGAATAGGTTTTAAATTATTTTGAAATTATCATTGTATTTATTAAAAGATTCCAATTACAATCCGAGAAGTGTGTCTCATAATTATAGCGATTTCTTTAAGGGGACAATTGCATTATTTGGCCATCTTCTTAACTAATGGGTCAATACCCAAAATTGGGTTCTCATTCCCATGCTGTTTTATTGGGTGCCCAAAATTGGAATAGGCACATCATAATCATCAGACTTTAGACAACTGCCCATAACAAATTGTTTAGTGTAGCACGATCGCCTTCTCCCTGCACAGTGGGGAGTGCTTTGACCCTGGGAAGAATATAATTAGAGTGGTGATTTGAACAATCAATTGCTTTTGTTAACTATTAGAATACAGTTGAAGAATGAGTCACTGACTGTGAACTTGGAGAATGGGTTTCTATGCTAATGCAATGCATGTAATTTAGGGATTAGAAAGGTTAAGAACCACTGATTTAGATCATGCATTAAAAAAATTAATCTTAAAGATAAAAAATAAATAAAAAATTGGGATAAAAAAAATATCCGCCTTCAACGATCCTGCATTTGCTGTAGGAAACATTTAGTATTCAGTCAGGATTCTCTCAATCTGGGAGGTAATTTATGGAAATTAATTCCTGCCCAATGGGTTCATGGGATATCTGTTAAAGCATAGGGTAAATATAATGGAAAAATTAGCTAATAGCAGATGTATTGTGGCTGCTATGAGTGTCAGTCTCAGCTCAATATGTAGTTTTATGAGTGGAGCTGCTAGGTGTGAGTGCACATGCACCCAACTGCAGGCGTCTTCACACTAAGCTATGAAGGAACCTGCCAGGGAAAGGGGGACATGTGTTCTGATCATGCTCTGGGTTCATATATTGTGTAAATAGATGGATGGGCTGAGGAGTTAGTATAGCAATGATGGATCAGGCTTATAGCACTGCAGGGTAAGGCATATTGTCCTTGAAGGGTCAGGTTAGTAGACATTGAAGGATTAGGTTACTTGTAACTGTGTGCAGGGAGACAGGTACAAGGGATGTCCTTGCTTTAACACCTAGGCAACGCCTTATAAAGATCAGTAATGACTCCAGAGGTGATTTAAAAGAGAACAAAAGACTAGTTTTGTGTATTTGACTCTTTTTCAGTGTTGCTGGTCTTCCCAGCATAACGGGTTTTTCTGGTGCAGGTGGCAGTTATCACTGACTGTCTTTTTTATTTGTTCATTTTACAACGAGGGTCTCTAAAATGAGCTTGGCTTGTAAATTCGAAGAATTCTTTTGCTGCACCATATATGTAATCTATCAATTCATTCTCATTCACTGTTCAAATCACTAATCCTATACACTGATCTGTGAAGCAATAGAAACTTATAACACACCCCTAGTGTTCTCACTCAGTCTCAAATTTCTTCATATACATTTCTATTATCTATTTCTATTTCCTTCATGTTATACTTAAGCTATAATTTGTGAAACTATCCATCTATCTGTCTGTCTGTTCGTCTATTGATCTCTCTGCCTGCCTGTCTGTCTATCCATCTATCTATCTATCTATCTATCTATCTATCTATCTATCTATCTATCTATCTATCTATCTATCTATCTATCTGTCTGTCTGTCTGTCCATCTGTTGATCTCTCTGCCTGTCTGTCTATCTATCTATCTATCTATTTATCTATCTATCTATCTATCTATCTATCTATCTATCTATCTATCTATCTATCTATCTATCTATCTATTTATCTATCTATCTATCTATCTATCTATCTATCTATCTATCTATCTATCTATCTATCTATCTATCTATCTGTCTATCTGTCTGTCTGTCTGTCTGTCTGTCTGTCTGTATGTCCATCTGTTGATCTCTCTGCCTGTCTGTCTTTCTGTCTATCTATCTATCTATCTATCTATCTATCTATCTATCTATCTATCTATCTATCTATCTATCTATCTATCTATCTATTGGTCTCTCTGCCTGTCTGTCTATCTATCTATCTATCTATCTATCTATCTATCGGTCTCTCTGCCTGCCTGCCTGCCTGCCTGTCTATCTATCTATCTATCTATCTATCTATCTATCTATCTATCTATCTGTCCGTCTATCAATCTCTCTGCCTGTCTATCTAGAAGGCTCTGTTGAAGGAGTAATTTCTTCTAGGATAAAACATAGCTCTCTACTGGGCTACAGCCACTCCCTCCAATTCAAGTGTCTGAGGGTTATTCACTAATATGAGAATTGCTGTTTAAGGCCAAATGAGTCAAACAGACACAATTTATCCACCAACTATGTGTGGCTGAGTAATATGCAGACGGCGAGTTTTGCTGTAACTTAATGCTCTCATGTATACGATTGTGTTCTCAGCTTGTAATGAAGTCTGCAACAGTCAACACAAATGTTGACAAATATGATGAAATATGATCCTTCAAGGATTCAACATGTCACTTTAGTGGCTGGTGCAGTTGTGTCACTTATAGTCACTGCTTGGACTGGTGAAGAATATACTCTGTATACTACAGAGGTCTAGGGTGTAGTTGCTCTGATGTTGTTGGTGCTAATTTATAATCATGTTTTATAGGACCACGTTTTATATGTCCAAAGCTGTTATGGTCATCCAAGTTTATTATTTTTTGTTTCTTCACCAATGGCTTAATTGTTTCAGTAGTTGATGGTGTGCTTATAGTGTACCCCTAGAAAGACAGTAGTTTAAAATGTTTATAAATTGGAAAAGGTAAAGTTCACATGACGTGAGTCTTACCTCTTTGGAAATCGTGAGACGTTTTACATAGTGCCAGGATGCTAAATAATCTTAATAGATTATATATGGCTGTGAGCAGTGTACCTGCACTGTAATAATCTGTGCTGTAAGAAATGGAGTATAATAATGCTGCTGTCCTTCCAGAATAGTAAAAATAAACAATTGCTGCAATGAATGGTGAATTTTTTTCTGAACACGTTTATGTTGTCCTTGAAAATGTGGTGAAGGGAAATAAATGTTTTATATGTTATATAAAACATTAAGAAATCACCACTGCATAAACACAAGAACTAATTAAAGGAGATAATTTGTAATAATAATAATTTTACTCTCAGCACCATCACCACTCCATCTGACTCTTTAAGCCACTGACTTTGGTCCAAACACAGGCAGAATTGATAATACTAAACCAGAAGTAAGACCTTCCACTTTGTGAAATATGAAAATGAGTCCGACCTCAGGCACCTGGGGGACTCAGGCAAGTTTGAAACCAATTGAAATAGGCCCGACTGATACTCAGGGGATGGCACCATTAAGAATGCACTTTCAAAACACAAAACACAAAAACATTTTTTTTCCATGATAGTTTCCTCTCTTGGACAAAATACATCTTTTTAGTTTCTGCTGTTGCTTCCTACTTTTAATCTTTAACCATAACCTTGTTACTGTCCGGGTTTAGAACAGAAGCAGAACAGAAAGTCACACATAACACCTAAACGAGAAACAACAAACAAAGAAACAGGGAGAAACGGGTCTTGCTTGACATTCGGACCATGCAGACTCATGTTTATTAATGTCTTTGTTTAATTACCTTAAATATTTCCAATGCAGATTTCTGTACAGTATTGTGCTCCGACTATAAATAAATAGAAAGAGCAACTCAACAGCAACATTTTAATTGCTTTTTTTCTCAGCCAGCTGTCCATGGTCCATTACTTCCCTAGCCTCATTAGGTCACTGGGAGACTCTCGATACACATGGTGGGCTGTCAGGCTTGCTTTCACAATACAGAGAAACAGCAGGGGTCTCTGGATCAAATGGATTGTTGTGGAGGTTGTATGGGCAGGGGGAGGTAACCTGCTGGACTGCTGCACTTGACCATAATGTTTTAACACTTCCAGATCTTTTCTTCTTGTTTGTGTGAGTCGGTTTATATACTCAGAGTACCAGTAAGAATGTAGACAAACCAAAGTCACGTTTGGTAGCAGTTTACTGTGACACAGGACTATATTCACTAACCAGCGCTTCTTCCAGCTAGGCGGGGATCCCAGCGGAGTTATCCAGATGGGATATAGGAGCTCCGCTACACATCCAGTGCATATATCAGTCCTGGTTGTTAAATGACTAATATGTTTAGGATCTAAATAAATTTTTCATAGTTAACGCTAACTCTTTACCAACCCCCACACTAATGCTATACCAACCATACCCCTTACCCAACACTTTCACTAGCTCTAACCATTTATACCTACCTAATCTTATCCTTAACTTCAGCCCTACACAGCATTAACCCTAAAACAGCATTAACCCAAATCCAGCATTATCCCTTACCTTACTTAACCCCACACTAACCTGACAGCTAACCTTAAACCTATCTCTACCTCAATACTAAGTGTAACCCTACCCTACTCATAGCTCTAAATCTCACCCTACCCTAAACTCATCACTAATCCTAAGGTAACCCACTGCTAATATCAAATCTGATATTAGAAATGGGTTTTACTAATTGTAGATGGTGGTATGTCGCCATCATCTACTGGACGTTTTCACACAAAACAAGGTATGAGGAACTGGATAAAAAAATCCAGATATAGCAAAAAAAAAAAAATCAGAATAAAATAGTACTCACAAATGCAGCAAAGCCTCTCACTGCAGCTCAAACAGTGCCAACAATCCACAGTACAAATCAAACAAATAGAGGCTGCACAAAATGTTGCTATGTGCACAAACAAAGTGCTACCAAAATTTATTGGAGGACAGAATAATAAACAAACGTTTCGGGTACAACCCTTTTTCAAAGCACTATGTGCATGGTGCATTTAAAAAGGGTTGTACCCGAAACGTTTGTTTATTATTCTGTCCTCCAATAAATTTTGGTAGCACTTTGTGTACATCGCAACATTTTGTGCAGCCTCTATTTGTTTGATTTGTACTGGACATTTTCAGAAGTAAGCCCAGCACTGTTCCCAATGGGTTGGGTACAGATTTGGAGACTGCCTTGATCTATTCAGATCCTAGAGGTCCTCTCCAAAGCTGCCTGCACCCTACAAAAATCGTGACTAAGCGCGATCCACTCAGCAGCGGTTTTATAATTGGAGTTAAACTGCTCTGTGCAGTGCTCACTTGCAGTGATGCACAGAGCTCATCAGTCAGTTTGGGGCCACTAAAATGGAGCCCAATGTATCCAATATATCTGTTGATACCTGTTGATCTGTTGATACCTGGTTTTGTTGGCATGAGCAGGTATTTAACACTATGTATCTGTTGATACCTGGTTTTATTGGCATGAGCAGGTATTTAACCCTAATCTTACCACGATCTATCTGAAGACATTTAAATGCCTATTGAAAGAGCCACTTGCGATGGCTTCCAGAGTTGCATGCAGCTCAACAAAAAGTCTGGGGTCACTTTAGTGGCCCCAGCAAACGCAGAGGAGCCCTATGTATCCAGTGATACCTTGGGTTAGTGCTGTGAGCAGGTATTTAATCCAGCTCACACCATAATATTTATTTAGGCAATTAAATGTCTAATTAAAGAGCTGTTTGCAACACAGGCTTCTAACACTGCACACAGCTTAACCAAAAGTCTGGACCACTAAACATGGCCCCAGCAGGCATTGATACCTGGGTCTCCCTGGTGTACCCAGGGACTTAACCTTGCATACACTAGATATGCAGAGTGTTCTATGCCACCTTACAGGTTTTAAAGCCCACTTTATGTAGGGTGACATAGAACGCCCTAACGGCGTTAAGTGGTTAGAGGGACACTCGTGGCACCAATACAACTTTAATTTAACTTTAGATTTTGACTTTAAAATGCTGTATTTTTTGCATGCTCAAATCTTTATAGATTTTGCACAAATTAAATAAATGCTTTGCAGAAGTAGTGATATTGGTGCCCGAAGTGTCCCTTTAAAAATCCTTGGAAGTAATAGTATAGGAAGAGACCATCTAAAGTCCAATTCTGTGAAGTGTCAGATAATCCAGTCAGTTGACAGCCATGTTGATAAAATGTTACATGACAGCGCTACGGAATTTGTTGGCGCTATATAAATAATAAAATAATAATAATAATAATAATGACAGAGACAGACATCCCCTGTTATTTCAATCAAAGACTGTCTGAAGATTCTTTTTAGAAGCTCAGTAGTTTGTGCAAGAAAAGCATAGATTTGGCAAAGATTTTAAGTATTCTACACAATTTCAATTATCTATCCACCTTTTATCGTAAATGAGACAATACAATCAAGGTAGCAAGTTCAATCTTGTCTGGCAGCGACTTCCACAATTACCTTAACCCTTCACTGGCTGTCCAGGATACTGCATTAGTTCATCCTCTTGGAAGGAATAAATCGAACATTTTCTCAGGGGAGGCCAATTGTAAATATCATGGATGGGAAAACATTTACTTTTCAGCTGCTGTGGACTAAATCTTCAATCTACCCTAGCAAGCATTCATAAAAAATAGCCTAATGATGAATATTTCCCCACAGGATTAGAAATCCATTTAAATCCCACGTTGTTTTGGAGAACAAGACCGACCTGTTTGGTTGCCATTAGTTCACATGGTAAAGTGACAAAAAGGAAATACTCTTCACTTTTCCCAAAGGTGTTGTCAATACTTGTAACCCAATGTATTATTTTCTTTTATTGTTTGCATTGTTAACGGGACACTCCCAGCACCATAACGACAAATGACCTTGCACAGGTTACGGTTCAAAGATGTCCCTTGTCCCTGTGCCACAGTACGTGGTGTTTGATTTTGAAAGATCCGTACAGCACCAAGCACACCCACTCACTGAGAGACATCATACTAAGAAGCTATGACCCCTGCTGACTGCCCAAGTACTTTTACAGAGTTCCACTTCCAGTAAAAAGCTCTTTCATAGAATATAATGAATGACCTGAAGCCATAATCATGTGTTTTTAACAGTCCTGATTATAACTCCCAAAAACTGTTAACTGAGCCGCCACTAAGCTCACAGCAGTGAGGCAGTGGTCACTGAAGTGATCCTGTCATTTTAACGCTTCTTCTAGCGTTAAATACACCTCTACTAGTGCTTCCTCCTCCAGAACTGAGTCAAACTTGGTCCTCCAGTCAAATGCTGCTCAGTGCTTCTCTGTGAGAAGCAAGGATTCGATGAGAGGACAAAAGACGTCAGCTGGTATACTGACGTCCTCAGGGGCACAGTGGGCACATGCAGTAGATGAGTTTTGGTGCTGAAAATGAGGTGAGTATATTTATTTGAACTTTTTATCTGCAAAGGGGGGTGGACAGTGAGCACAGTAATAGAAGGAATAAAAGTCCGAAAACAAGATTGGTATTTTTTTTAATAAGTTCATTTAATACACCTTGCTTAGATGAAAATCATATTAACATATTTGCATAACTGTATTTAATTGAATTAAAGGAAAACATTTGAAAGGTTGACAAAGCCATTTTTAATGCTTTATCTACATCACAGACAATACTTTGTTTTGCATCATTGATTTATTGTTTGTGGGAACAATCTGCTCTTTTAAATATCTAGGTAGGTTGCTAGACCCCAATCTATCCTTTGGCCTTCACATTGAAAAAAAAAATCTCTTCAAAACTTTACCCCAAACTAGGTGCCCTGTACAGAAACAAATCCTGCCTGAGCCCTACAGTAAAGAAACAGATGCTAATGCCGGTCATTGATTATGAGGATGTAGTGTATGCACCCGCACCTCAAACCAACCGTAATAAACTTAATACATTAAATAATTCATTCTGCTACTTTGTACTAGTATGTAATTACTTTACCCGCCACTGTGACATATTAAAAGAGCTAAACTGGCTTTCGCTGGAATCCCAACGCACTCTTCATCTTTCCAGCCTTGTGCATAAGAGCATTTCTGGGAAGCCCCCACCCTACCTGAGTAGAATGCTGTCCCCAACTGTTCCCACCTCCTATAACCTCCGATCCAGTACTAGCACGATATTTAGCATACCGCAATACAAAAATAAAGTGGCTCGATCTTCATTTTCCTACAGAGCACCGCAATTATGGACACAGTTAAATCTTCATTCAATCTAAAATTTTTAAGAGATCTATGACAATATATCTCAGCACAGAATGCACCTGTCATGGTTAAATATATTTATTACCTGTTATTAGTGATGTCCCGAACGGTTCGCTGAACGGTTCGTCGAACGGTTCGCCACGGATGGCGAACATATGACCCTGTACCTCACAGTCAGCAGACACATTCCAGCCAATCAGCAGCAGACCCTCCTTCCCAGACCCTCCCACCTCCTGGACAGCATCCATTTTGAAGCTGCATTCTTAGTGAGCTGTCCAGGAGGTGGGAGGGTCTGGGAGGGAGGGTCTGCTGCTGATTGGCTGGAATGTGTCTGCTGACTGTGAGGTACAGGGTCATATGTTCGCCGTCTGCGGCGAACCGTTCGGGACATCACTACCTGTTATGTATTAAATTTATATATGTGTGTATGTATATATATATATATATATATATATATATATATATGTATATTGTTTGTATATTGTATTTTTGTAATATTGAATCCTATTCTAACAATGCAATATTTTGTGGACCCAGGTAAAATCTCAATGTATCCATCCTGGTAAAATATTTTATAAATAAATTGTTTGTGGGAGAATGCAGTTACATCATTACCATGTAGCTCAGTGTGACGCTAAGATTAAAATTATATCTAATGTGGCAATAATGTACTAAATATTAGATGTAATTACTTTGCCTGATTTATTATTATGTATTTAGGTTTATGGTCTGTAACAATACTTTCACTGAATTTACACAGATCTTTAGGTTTTTAAAAATTCACATAAATTGTCTTTTTCTTGCTTATTTGTGCTGTTAAATCATTCTACATCTAATAATTTGTATGTTATTAATTCATGTTAAACTGTCAATGATTAAATGTATCATCAATGCTTCCTAATGTAGTGCAGTAGTGCTTATGGTGCCAGTAATGCCCTTGCATGCCCGGTGTAGGTAGACAAGCTGTTTTAGAATGCATTTTGTATTAACTTGGGTTCGTTGGGTGCTAATCCCCCTTCCAATATTTCAGACAGGCTGCTGAAAGCTGTCTGACTGAGCTAATCATGGCAGTGCTCTCAATCAATTAGCTAGCACTACACTGCAGGGCTTAGCCCAGGTCTACCAGAAGATCCAGCTAAGAAGCTTCCATATGAAATGGTGGAGGCAAAGGGCAAAGCATGGTGGACCCAGTTAAGAAGTAAAACCGTTCCAAAATGCTTCCCATCACCACTAGAGCTAATAGAGATCCAGAAGCTCTCCATATTGTGTAGGGCTTAACTAATTGACTTAGAGCAAGAGCTGACAATAGCTAACCAGCAAGATATTCTGACTCTCTATTGACTGTAATGGAGGCAACGAAAAACTCCAGGTAAGAATTCAAACTATTTTAAAACAGTATGACTACTTACAACGGGGGAGTCCACAGCAATCCTGGTACTATAGCCACTATAGTGTGTTGTTATGCTATCTGGAATGTTTCTTAAAATAGTTGCCTTTGTCTGCGGATCACACTAAGCAACAAAGGCCTGACTCCAAGCAAGGGGTCCTTGAATCTGCATGGGCCGCAGGTTGGTGGACATTTGAGTCCCAGTATCACTGTTGATCTCCAGCATGGAAAGATGCTGGCCACTCTTGAGCCTCAGCCATAAAGCAGCAAATAATGCATCAAACCTGTCCAGAGTAGACGAAAGTAAACCACCGATTTTAGAGAAACATATGGCATCCCCCATCTTGGTGGTTATGTTACACCAGATGCTCCGGTGTTAATTTTTATATGATATATATGATATTTTTATTTTACATTTTTCACTGATATCTCAAATGTAGCATGGATTAGACTTGGAGATTTGTTTCAGGACAAAGTGGTATTCGGCTTAATTTGGGCCAGTAGGGTGATTGGACGAATTCCTGAACTTCAGTTCAAATGCACACAAATCAGAGACCAATCTAACCGCACAATGGCCGAATGTGTTGGCTTCAGAGTCGGAATTTTGCATTCTGCCCATGGTGCGAAAAAAAGAGATGATTACTGGTTAGGGAACAGTCACTATTTTATTCACAGATTTTATTCACTGGTCAATGGAGAAGTGAGCAATAGAGGAAAACAGGAACGGTAAAAAAACTGCATGTATATATTAAGTAAACATATAAGACAGAAATACAAAATTTGTATTTCTATTTCTTTTTCCCTCTGTTGATTACCTCTTTTCACTTGAAAACTTTCCTATTAATGTAGAGGTACTCCTCACTTTGTGACCTAACTGTTTTACGACTGCTTGGACTTACCATCAGCTTTCTATAGTGGGGATACAAGAGATTCCCCATGTTAGAGAGATGGTCTAATGTAAATTTTAGAGATTCCCTGGACTAGGTAGCTAATCTATGTTACGAGAATTTTCCCAGAGCATAGATTCACGGGATTCCCTGTGCTATTGATCTAATCTATGTTCAGGGAAGTTTCCCTGAACATAGATTTGTGGAATTCCCTGCTCTCTAGCACATCCTCACTTACCGACCAATTTGTTTTACGACCGAGTCGTAAGAACGGAACCCGGTCGGTAAGTGAGGAATTTCTGTACTGCAAAATATATACATAATTATTATTATTAATATTATATTATGTATAAATATTTTGTTGCACGACCACTAGCCTATTTGTGCGCCCCTTTATTGTTCGTCTTAACCGGTCCTTAAATTGGAAACTTGGTTCCAAAATTCTGCCGAGCTGAACTGACATAAGGACAAAATTTGGGTGTCTTGAAAATTCTTCTATTTTGGATAAAAATGCTCTGGCCGAGCCATGTTTTCCCGCTGTGTGCAGGTCTAGTGTGGATAGATTTTTTCACATTTATAGAACGTACCTTATACACTTAGTGGCTTACACAGCTACTGTAAAACCAGCATAACCAGACCACAAAGTAAATGTACTTAATGTGACCAATAAGCGTAGAAAATAATACCCTTGTTTACCAATGTTGAGTTCACATCATTTTCTTTCCTGAGGTAATGGACCAAAAAAAAGAGTGCATATTCTATAATGCATCTTAGCCCTGGTTTTCAGTTACTTAGAAAGGATTGTTTTGACAGGTTAGCAGAGTGGAAAAACGTCTTTTTGAGTGAAATTGAAGAAGTAAAGCAGATTTAATAACTTTTGGAAGATCTAATTTGGTTGCAACTGCCTTTAGTAGGAGAAATGTAATTTGCAACAAATAAGACACATAAGCAAAGAAAGTTTGGGGCAGAGAAAAAAAAACACAAAAACATGAGAACAAAACAGAAAAAACTCGAATTAAACTTTCTGTGCTTTAAGAAATAAGAAAGTAACTTTGAAGACAATTTTATTCAACAGTCAAACGTTATTATTATTTAAAATTCTAGTCTTTATATGTATTATTATGTAATACATAAATAAAAGTGATTGACTCTTTCCGTGCATCCCCTGGCTCGTGCCTGCTTTACAGGACAGTCCTCTTCTTACTGTCTTTACAGTACAGTAGCATGAGCTAGTGTGCATTGACACATTTTGACGTCATGTGCAGGTGCGAAAAATGTGAAAAATGAATCCTGGAACGGTTTCAGACCTTCATCTTCGACAGATCTAGGGTAAGTCAGGAGATGCTTTAAACAGAATTATTAACTGTATATACGTATATATATTGATTTATAAAATATTTTACCAGTGGGATAATAGCTTCTTGAGTTAATTAGCGGGATAATAGCTTCTTGATCCAAGGAGATATCTGATCCAAGGAGATATCTGACTGCCATTTTGGGGTCAAATTGGAAGCGCTTCAGACTGGGTTTTTTGCCTTCTTTTGGATCAACAGCAAAAACATATGTGAGAAAGGCTGAACTTGATGGACACAAGTCTCTTTTCAGCTACGTAACTATGTATCTATCAGAAAAGATACATTGAGATTTCTCTTGTTTTCAAATATGTCCTTGGTTATTCAGTCTTGTATTTTCAGTGATTAGGAGGACAGTTTGACTTTAACACAAGAAGCCTCTATTTTAGCTCGAATAATATGATTTTTACAATGCCTTACAGGAGCTGCTAACTACTTGTTGTGATGCCCTACCCAACTTTGCAATGTGTTTACATTCTGAATGACTCCAATGTTCTTTCCATATTAAAGCTCATTTACATGACACCTGGGGATTTAGTGGCAAAACTATGTGACCAGGATATTTTATGTCAACATTGTTTCTTAGTTATTTCTACTGAAGAAACTCCCATTTGACCATTCCCAGTATTCTCTGGGATATACTGAGATTCCATTCTGAGATTTCATGTGACAGATGTAAGAGAACACATAACTTCTGACTGTGGCATTTCTGGTGCTGGAATTCATCATGTTAAATTATCAAATACAGTGTATATTACACAGTGCGCTGTGAAAAAAATTTCACATGGCCAAATTATTGGGTGGTCCAAAATTCATGACATTTTCATTCAGACATATTTTATTCATGCAGTCATTTCGTAAAAAAAATAAAATGGTGCTAAAATGGGCCAATCTGTATACTATATGTATAATATATATATAATGTAATAATATGCTTCACAAATTAAGTGAAAAGACAAAACTTATAGAGGGAAAAAGAGGAATAACGATAATAAATCTATATTTTTATATTTATATTTTTTATAAATATCTAACATAAATAATGATTTTCTTTTACTGCTCCCCTTTTTTACTCCTCTGTTGGTTACTTCTCAATTAATCTGTGAACGAAATTAACATTTAGTGTCTGTCTCCAAACCATCAATAATCTAATTTATTTATTTTTGCCGCAATGACAGGATCTGTGAATTACAAATCAAACAAGATAGTTTGTCCATAGTTTCATCTATCCAAAAAAACTAAAATATACTAAAAATAAAAAGTATGCTTAAAAAACACCTACAATTACTCAAAAATGCACATGAAATCACAAAATCCTAGAACTAGTTACTGATTGTTTCAATAATTATTTCGTTATTACGTCTGATGGTATAACTGTGGTGAAAGTAATCCAAGGACATGGTCCATGTATTAGACATTGGTTCAGGACTGTGGAAAGGCTTTGTTCGTGCCTTTTCCTTGGTCTGGATCCGTATATGGGATTTACCGAAAGGATTATACTTTTTCTGCTCGTATGCCAAACCAACTCCCGAACAGTTGGACCACCCGGAGAGTCGTGTGCTGCTTGTTGTCTCTTTTGATCCCTGTCAACACCTTAACCACACCGTTCTAACCGGCGGCTGGGTGGCCGACATTTGTATGGACGAACACGTGGCGGCGGCCATCTTTTGCCATGAACGCGTACAGCGGTGTTTGATCGTTGACTTCCACCTTCAGTTGCATTCGGGGAAATGGATTAGAATGAATGGCATTCGGTGGGAGCAAACACCTGAACGTGGGGCACAAGATGAGCGTACGCATGAACAGTTTATACGTTGATTTTACTGTATTGTGTACAGTGGTGTATCCTGGTTTTGTGCTGCCCTAGGCAGGACAAAACTCAGGCGTGCCCCCCCCCCCCGCGCGCCAACCCCCCTCCTCCCAACCCACCTTCTAAATACACACACACACATACATTCACTGACAGATACGCATACACTCGCTAACAGAAACACACACTAACAGACACACTCACACTCACTAACAGACACACACTCACTGACACACACTCACAGGCAAACACAATCACACAGTCAGACACACACACACACACACTCACTGACACACAGTCAGACACACACATACACACTAACAGACAAACACAGTCAGACACACACTCACTCACTAGCAGACACACACACACACACTAACAAACACACACACATTAACAGACACACACTCACTGACACACACACTCACAGGCAAATACACACACACACACTAACAGACACACACACACACACTCGCAGGCAAACACACACTCACTGACACACAGTCAGACACACACATACACACTAACAGACACACACACTCACAGGCAAATACACACTCACTGACACACAGTCAGACACACACATACACACTAACAGACACAGTCAGACACACACTAACAGACAGACACACACAGTCAGACACACACAGTCAGACACACACTAACAGACACACACACACAGTCAGACACACACAGTCAGACACACACTAACAGACACACACAGTCAGACACACACTAACAGACACACACAGTCAGACACACACACACTAACAAACACACACACATTAACAGACACACACTCACTGACACACACACTCACAGGCAAATACACACACACTAACAGACAGACACACACAGTCAGACACACACTAACAGACACACACAGTCAGACACACACAGACACACACTAACAGACACACACACACACTAACAAAGCACACAAACATTAACAGACACACACTCACTCACTCACTCACATTAACAATTTTTTTTATTTTTATTTTTTATTTACCCCCCCCCCCACCTCCTTACCTTTGGGAGTGCTGGGGGGGAGGGGGGTTCATACCTCCCTGGTGGTCCAGTGGTTGCCGGCTGGGCAGGCTGGCGAGGGAGCTCTTCCCCTGAGCGGTCTGCTCAGCTCCCTCGCGCGCCGCAGAATGAGGCTGGGAGCCGGAAGATGATGTCATATTCCGGCTCCCAGCCTCACTCTGCGGCGCGCGAGGGAGCTGAGCCCGCTCAGGGGAAGAGCTCCCTCGCCAGCCGCCCGCCCAGCGCCGCCCGCCAGCCCAGCCGGTCAGTTAGCCGCAAGGCTAACAAGGCATTTGCCCTGGGCATTTGGGGGCGGCGTTTTTTGCCGCCCCCTGAAAAATGCCGCCCAAGGCAAATGCCTTGTTTGCCTCGCGGCTAAAACGCCCCTGATTGTGTATTCCCGAAAGAGATCGACCGCACAGCCTGATTTCATGGGCAGGAGCCTTGTGTGCGGTAGTTCAAACTATGACTTCCATGGAAATCCCGAACCCCAGAACCGATCTGCGTGAGTTTTGGATATGTTGGTCCTCCAGATCAGGGCTGTAAAGGGGTTATGACTTTTGTGTTTTGGGGGCACTTACGGGTTATTGTAAAATATATAAATTATCTCTCAGGCACAGGGGAGCGATGATCCTGTTTTGTGTGGACCTGAGAGCCAATGGACCTGAGGGCCAATGGACCTGAGGGTCAATGTAATTACAGTGCGTACTTTGTCTCAGTCCCCTCTCAGGTCCAGTGGGGAATGTCCCTGGAAAATGTTATGGGAAACCCCTTGCATGGGGACCTGCATATAAGGCCAGTTGTGGCTGCCAATAAATCAGTTTCTCTTCACCCTCAATATAGGGTGAATCAGTTCCTCTTCACCCTTGTCTCATGTGTGGAGGGGACAGCTATATTCACTCTGGAGATTGCTATATCACTATACTCCCTTGAATTACAACACTAGTTCTTGTAAGAGCTATCCTGCTATACTCTCTGGATTAGGAGAGGTCTATCCACAGGAAGCTGGATCCCTGACTTGGGTTCAGGGGGAAGGAAAGCGAGACCCTAGTCAAGCTGCGGGGGCTAAGGGTCTACGGTGGTTATGGCGTTCCAGTGTGGTGCTTATGGTGCTCGCAATTACTAGGAAGCAGCGATTGGCAGAGGCACCCAGTCGGGGTGCCAGGCGGTCCGTCACAAAAACATTTGATATTTAGATTGTTATTTCATAATTATGTCTGAAAACATAACATTTGATAATAATATAGAACCTTTCTTGCTCTGAACTGGATTAAGCAGTTTTTCCAGGAATTACTGGATTTGCTTTTAGAATCGCCCAGTACATAAAACAGGAAAATCTGATTTACATTTTCTTACTGAACCAAAACAATTTACTTTCTTCCTGAATGTTTTTACCTTAACATCCTCTTAGCATCTATGGTAAACACATCAAGAGGTTGCAAAAAGTTTAATTACTGATGATATCTATAGACTGTAAGCTCGTCTGAGCAGGATCCTCTTCAACCTCTTCAACCTATCGTTTTCCTATTTATAGTTAAATCCTTCCCTTTAATAAAGCGCTATATAAATGCCAATAATAATAATATCAAATCGTTTAACCAATACATTAACTTTAAGCATTTACAAGTTCTCAAGTTCACCCTATGACCTTTTGAAAAGTACTCATTCTTCTTTTAACTTAGAAAGCTGAAAAGTTAAAAGGTTACACCAAGCATCACAGCCATAACAGCCCCCTGACACCCCATGCCCCCATTCACAGGACTGACACCCCGTGATGTTGCCAGAGAAAGCAGCCAACGTGTTAAGTGTATCTGCAGCGCTTCAAAGACAGTCTCCAGGCACCATGATCACTTCAAATCACTGAAGTGACCATGGAGCTAGTAGGAACTCTTTAAGTAGACTTTTCCCAGAATTGAACCTACATTTTCAATAAGTGCTATAGATATTCAAGAATGGATTTGCCAATAGGCAGAATAGGTAGAATAGACAACTGCCTTCAGGTACCTGTCCACAAGTGGAGCCTACCCAGAATACGAATGTGTATTTGTTTCATTTCTACATATATTTTCATATTAACTGGCTTCCTTTATATTAATTTACTTATTAATTATGCTGTGTTTTATATGTGTTGTAAGTGAGAGATGTATTGCTGGCTTTCTTGTGCGTCCTCCAAATCATGTTTCAAGCAACAAAGAAGGTATTTTTGAGGAAGGTTGGAGTGCCTGAGAATGCTGCGCCTATAGGCAATAAAGCCCTGGAGATACTGCACTGAGCTATATCAACAATATTCATGCAGTGTTTTTGGCTTCATTCGGTTGAGGGAGTAATTTAAATCCTTGGTGTTGTTTTTCTTTTGTTGAGCTAGCTCCATTTATCTATTATAGGGGTAGGCCACCTTTGGCACTCCAGATGTTATGGACTACATGCCTCCATAGCTTTGTCAGCATCTAATAGCATTATGGGAGATGCAGGGCACGACATCTGGAGTGCAAAGCTAAAATGTCACAAATTATAATATTGTGACCCGCGGAGTTGGCAGCATTAAATGCCTAATGCTGCAGATTTTAAAGTTCAATATTCTTTATTATACAATTATACTTGTCTGACTCAATCATAAATGCGCAGTGATGATTATGTAGAAAGCTGCTTATGAACCATGATATTAGTTTGTAATGATGATATTGAGAATAATTTACATGCTGCCATAGGGCAGTAAATGTAGCTGAGTGACATAAATAGGTCTCAGGAAATACGAAATGCCTAATGAATGCATTGCAGAATATGCCTGCCATGTTAGATAACTATGTTAATGTGTTAATGCCACAGTGTGGTGTCCTTTCCCATTTCCTTTAGAATGTTAGAATGTTTGACCTCACCCTATCAGGCATCCCTCAATATTATCTCCTTTAAGAATACCATAAAAACTATTAATTCTTAGAGAAAGCATGTTTATTTTATACAAAATATTCCCATTTTGTACAAACGCTACATTTTTAAAGGTATACTTTCAAACTTAAACGGATCTTAATAAACTTTGCTAAAAAAAATGCTATTATATGAAACAAGGTTAACGTGCCATAATATTCAGAGTATCAAGAAGGGGGAGAAATCAGCTTAAATGAACAACTAATTTTATATTACAAAAAGAAAACAAACAACATTATTCACTAAAGTGAATATTGTCAGGAACTCAAAGTGAATTTCAAATTTAGGACCAAAATAGGCAAACTGAATACATTTTCCAAGTCAGCTAACTTTCAAGTTCGACAACTTTGGCCAAGAAATTGTTCCAGTAATGACCTCTAGTGGTGTCCTAGAGCTTGTGAGAACCCGAAAATCTTTGAGGAAGCATATATGACAATTTTTCGTCCTACAGAAGTTTACTGGTCCACCACTGTGCACACCTTGATCTACGACCTTCTATTCTAATTATCCTTTCAATCTCTTACATTACAGCAACCAATTGTAATTCAGCTATTTTACAAATTGCATCTAACTCATGGGTAGTCAACCTGGTCCCTAGCGCCCACTAGTGGGTGGTTTGGGGTTTCAGGTGGGCGGTGGTGGATTCTGTAGAAAACTCCCGGTGGGCCTAGTTGGCTGTGGACCAGGCCGGCAGGGGAAATCCTTTCATCTCCCCTGCCGGCCTATGCAGAGCCAGGCTTGCTGTAAGCCCTCTTGGGCTGGCGATGAGATCAAAAATGTTCCACACTGGCTCGCTGGAGCCTCTGTGTTCCTCCTGTGAGTAGCCTGGTCAGATCGTTGCCATGCATTACCATGGCAGTGCTTCGATACAGTGCTGTGCTCGCAGGAGGACAGGAGAATCACCTGCAGCCAGAGGAGCTGCAGGCCAAAGTGAACATGCCACCACTGTACCACCAGGGCTTGCAGCATTATGTACCCCCTACCTGGTAAAAGGTAAGAAGAAGGGAGGGGGAGACATTAAAATAGATTTTGACATCTCACCCACCTACACACAGCATAGACCCTATGCATCCTTCACACACAAACACACACTACACCCCCCCCCACACACACACACACACACACACATAGACTGCCCCATCACACACTACACCCCCACACACAGATTGCCCCCTCACACACACACTGCACTCCTCTCACACTGCACCCCTCACAGCAACCTTCACACACACACACACACACACTCTGCACACTTCACACACACTCTGCACCCTTCTCACACACAAACTGCACCCCGCACACACATACACAGCACCACTCACACACACACTGCCCCCTCACACAAACTACACCTCTCAAACACACACACTACATCCTTCACACACACACCACCCCACAGACACACATAGAAAAAAAGTAGAATAGAAAATAGAAAAAGAATAGATGCATTTAAGTACATATTTCTCCTTTCTAAAAATGAAAAAGAAATCATACCTGTGCTATAAAATTAGTTATTGCGCCACTGGTGGGCGGTAGGGAGATTTTACCATCAACAAAGATACAAAAGTGGGCAGTAGGTATTAAAAGGTTGACTACCCCTGATTCTAACTGAATGAATATTACACCTCTGATAATTTTCTTGCACTCCAGATATACTGCGTTTTAACATTATTCATATCTCTATATCCTAGGTCTATATGAGGGTACCACCGGTGATGCGTAGACATTAAAAGGAAGCAGTCAATGAGTACATCACTCCTGGAAACCATTGTATGGATACGATGCCCCGAGAAAACTTTGTAAGACAGTGACTCAAAATTGTGCCTGTTCCACCAAATTCATGAGAGTTAGGAACTCAGTGTTTAGTTGGCTATATGCTAGTTAAGCAGGGCTCTCATCTCTTGTTTATAGTCACTTGACTTTCTCATCATTTTTGTCTGTTTTGTCTACCTATTGTACAACACTAAACAATATTTTGACTTTTTGTAAGTAATATTAATAATATTATGCTCTACATTGTTGCCTGGGACAAGAGGATGTTTTATTAAACACCTACGTTCTGAAAAAAGGCTTACAAAACTGTGAATTACATGCTACAATAAAAAGGTTGAAAGAAAGACATAATCCTTAAATTGAAATTGTTTTGTCTCTAAACATCAAGTAAGCCTATAGATGTAAAATTACAGCTAAATACAATGATGTTTTAGCTACTACTTTGACTTTCAAGGTGATCATCTTCAAAGTAAAGGAGGACATGTAAATAGTAATCAGCCTGTGTCTAAACATAAAACTCACCTGAGCAAAGTAAAAAGAATATCTTTAATGCAGAAACGTTTAGAAGTGAGTAGCAGAGCTCTCATCCGCTTGATAACAACAAACAGAATGTCTTCAGAAGTAATTGATGAGTTATGGCTGGTCTGCCTTGTAATGGTCTGAGATGCATCACTCTCAGGCTTGTTTTTATCGTTACAAAGACTTTGTTACTAAATAAACATACAGGTGGCTCAGTAACAGGTCATATGATGGACAATCTACTTGAAACCAGCGTTGTTGTTCACAGATTTAGAAGAGAGAGGGTGGAAATTGTTACAGGTGAAACTTGTTGAGAGCACCTGTTATTAAAGTGATGGTCACAGTATATTAATGTAACTAGAGATAATTGCAGCTATCAGATGGAGGACAAACTACCACAAACAAGCGGCTGTGTGTGGTTTTTAAAGGTCGAGTCAATAAAATAAATAGTAATGTGTAGTAGAAGATGGCGGCTGGATGATACTCACCTCACTCCAGAGCTGTGCCTCTGGGTACCGTCACAACCCTGCCGAAGACCCTACCTACTGTTCAATGAGCTTCAGCTGGAACTTCCCCAGGCCAACAATTCAGGAGCAAGGGACAGCCTGATTAATGGCGCGAAATCAGAGTCTGGGTGACAGCTGGTGCTTTTCTATAGTTAATCAGGGCTATATTATGGAGGACCTGCTGGGCCTCTACATGTACCCAACTTTGTCAAATGTATTTCCCAAAATGTGGCATCAGCTGAACTGTTATTGGACAGCATGTGGTTGGGCAACTCGTTCGGGCAACTCATTCTTTATATGCCTACTTGATTTTTGAATGTTGGACCTTTGGTTGTTTTTTTTTTTAGTTTGCCTCTTCACTTTTCAATTGCATTTCCTCATTTACCTTGGTTGTTTATGCTACTTTTTATTACATAGTATGTAGTTGCTATCAGTATGTCTACGGCTGTTCAATTCCCTGAGTTCTGTTTTGTGTGATCTGTTTTCTTCACTCGTTTTCTTTACTTTCATCCCAATAATGAGTGGTCAGATCTCTTTTTTTAGGATGAAAGTAAGAGCTTCCATTTTTAGATAGGTATTTTGTACAGCTATTCTGTAATAATATGCTGTTGCATTGTTCCTCTACTGCTAGTTGACACATCTGTATTTTATCATTGCTGCACCATAAAAAAAATGACAAAAGAGATTGACAAAATGAAGTAGCAATGGTAAAAAGTGATGAGCGCTTATATAAACATACATATTTATCGGGTCACTACAGACATTCTAAAGAAAATCAATTGAGAAAAATCAGATGTTCACAATTGGTACTGAACTTGAAGCTGACTCATACTTTTACGATCCAAAAAGTAATTATTGGGAGATTCTCCACCCTAACTTCATAGAGCATTAAAATAGTCTTGGGTTGACTTTTAGAGATGCTCATTGGCTGTCACTTAAGGAAATCTAACATGGAAAAAATGTGATTGCTCATGTGAAGAAGTCACCACTGTGCTGAATGAGTCATTGTAAAGGGCATTCATGCATAACGATGTCAAACTTGTCCTCCATAATGTACAGGTTAAACAAATGTTACTGCTTTACCCCTTATGACTGGTCTCGGTCCTATAGTGCAGCCCTTCAATATTTTTATTGGAATATTTACAGAAAATACTGGTTCTGTTTTGTCCTAAATTTCACAATCAAAGCCTAAGGAGAAACAAAAAAAAAACCACACGCAAAAAAAACCCCACACGAAACTAATTAAAAAGTGAAACTATTGGATAGTCATAAAGTCTATCTCTTAATCTATTGAACAAAACAGAATTATATTTTTCCAGACAACCATGAAAAAGCAAACTTGAATCACTTGCTAGGTCAAGTCATGGCACTTTATGAAAGGGAATTCATTGAAACTGCCGTCTATGCAAACAAAAACAAACATTGTACAATATAGTCAGATGACAAACAGTGTCTGCTCCCACTGTGCTTTTTATCCTCACAACATCTTCCTTTGGACACAGTTACATGCTGGGAGGATGCAAGCATGAGAGCACTGGGGTAAAATCTGCCTGGGAATCAGTATGTTATTTTAGCTGGGAAATTTTAGAGGAGCAGTAAGGGGGTACTTAGCCTGACAAACAGGAAGTCACAGAATCATCGCAATTTTGAAAGAAAACACATGCAAATTTAACACTTTCTGGTTTCCAGATATAAAGACAATGTTTGTTAATGCACTGACAGATTCATTTTCACTGTATAATAAAGTATAGATGCTGCCCCAGCATTTTCCAAAAGCCCCCAGCTTTTTTTTTTCAAGATAAATACAGTAAAAATAAGGTCACTTAGTTTTACAGGAATTCCCCAAAAATAGTCATAGTGTTTTATAATTATTTAAAATAAAAGATTACATGCAAAAAGGCAACAGATATTTTGTAATGTATATATGTAAGTAATTACTAGACTTGTGCATTCATTTTCAGCTGAATTGCAATTTGTCCAAGGCCATCCAAATTCTGTAAATCCAAAGCACCCTATGGACGTATAACCAAACAATGGCTAACACTATGGTCAAGCATGTTCGTTTGATTATATCAATGGTACGCCATTTTAGTTCTTCCAAATAATATTTCTGAATATTATATATGACAATATTTGGACAAGCCAACTGACACTTGGACAACTATCGGATCACCTGAAGCACAAGCCTGGAAATTAACTCACTTTTCAGTGCATCTCTTGGGTTATCCTTGCTCTATAGGCAGCCATCTTTAAGTTCTCTTTGGTTGTAAACACTGCTTATCTGACCAAAGAACTCGTGGCCAATCAAGAGCTAGTGTGTAGTCATGAATTATGACATCATTCACAAGTGCAGGGTATCTAAAAATGGACTCTTGAATGATTTCAAACCCCTGACTGCTGACCCATGTAAACCTTCCCACTACACAAATACTTGTATAGTGGATAGGGGCAACGGCCACAGCTTTATTGAACTTTTGAACCAGCATTAACTTCCACCTGTCAAATAATGGGGGTGATTAATCCACCAGACAGATATCACTTTCAGTTCCCAGAGTACGAAACAGCCAGCCTTCTGCCTTCAACCCAAGCAGGCTGTGACTCCCCAATCCGAATTGGAATTTGCCTTCACATGCGCTGGCCAGGTATCCCATCACTGCGATGCCAGCCTCCTTCACACTCTCCTGGCATCACGTCCCCACCGCCAGTGCCCTCTAGGCATGTTCATGGTGAAACTTTTCGGTTCGGTTCGGCATTCCGAAATTCAGGACTTTCGCAATTCGGGACTTCGGCAATTCGGCACTTCAACACTTTGGAACTTCGGCAATTCGGCACTTCAACACTTTGAAACTTCGGCAACTTCGGCACTTCAACACTTTGAAACTTCGGCAACTTCGGAACTTCGGAACTTCGGAACTTCGGCACTTCAGCACTTCGGAACTTCGACACTTCGGAACTTCGACACTTCGGCACTTCGACACTTCGGCACTTCGACACTTCAGCACTTCGACACTTCGGAAATTCGGCAACTTCGGCACTTCGACACTTTGGAACTTCCGAATTTCGGAACTTCAAAACTTCGGCATTTCGGAATTTCGGGACTTCGGCACTTCGGGACTTCTATTTCAGCTGCTTAGTAGATAACTCACGGTATTAGGGAGTTATCTACCAAAAGGCTGAAAGACCTAAATTGGTCTTTCAGCCAAATGTACTAATACTAAGTAAAAATTACTTAGTATTAGTAAATTTTGCCCCTACTCGCTATACCGCGAGTAGGAGCATGTCTAGTAAACAGTGAGCAGCCCTTTAGTTTAAAAGCCCCCACTCGCGCGTCGCGGGTGGGGGCTCGGGAGGGGGGACCTTTTTTTTTCTCTTTTTTTTTTTACAGATTTTAATAGACATGCCCCTCCTCGCTGTATAGCAGGTAGGGGCATAATTTACTAATACTAAGTAATCTTTACTTAGTATTAGTAAATTTGGCTGAAAGACCAATTTAGGTCTTTCAGCCTTTTAGTAGATAGCTCCCTAATACCGTGGGAATTAGGGAGTTATCTACTTATTCATTCCTGTCATTACATTGACAGGCTAAGTAACTTACATTTTATATGAATTTATGTTACTTGATTGTTGTAAGTGTTGCAAATGCTTACAGCTGAATCCTGGCTATGTTTGTATACTTTTTATTTAAAATTGTATACAATGTAATATTCTTCTTCTTTCACTGGGTAAGAATATTAGTACTTAGGCAATACAGTGCTTCGGAACTTCGGCACTTGGGCACTTTGACACTTCGGAACTTCGGCAACTTCGGAACTTCGGCACATCAGCACTTCGGAACTTCGACACTTCGGAAATTCGGTAATTTCGGAACTTCGGGACCTCTGCAATTCGGCACTTCGGCAATTAGGCACTTCGGCAATTTGAACTTTCGTAAGTACCCAAATGTCCGAATTGCCCGAAATTCGTCCGAATTCACATTCGGACCGAAACGAATTGCACATGTCTAATGCCCTCTCAATCCCAGCTTCCCAGCATGTTGAATAATATATCCAGACCTATAAGATTCCGTATCAAATTGGTATTGTCTCTTTCTTAACATGCCTGACCACAATCCCCCTAAGCCGCCGTACAAACCTCACAATCGTCATGTTGAGTTTTCGCCTACTGTGCTTGAGCCCTTTTGCATGAGGCAGGAGCTGCCAACATGGCCTGGGAACCACCTCCGACCACACCACTGTAACGTCCCAAAACAATGCCGTACACTTGGCAACATCATCGTTTATGGAGTGAATCAAGTCAATTGTCCTCGCCCTGCCTAGATCATTACCAGGGCCGGCCTTAGGCAATTAGGCGCCCTGTGCAAAAAGTCTTCACGGCGCCCCCCCCACCTCCCACCAAGTTGCCTGAATACAGTAACACACACAGGCACCGGGGACGTGTGTATCACGAGGCAAACAAGGCATCTGCCTTGGGCGCCACTTTGCAGGGGGCGGCAAAAAAAAGCATCCCTCCAAACCCCCAGGCAGATCCCTTGCTTGCCTCGCATCCTGGGGGGCTCAAGAGCTGACCGGCTGGCCACTTTTGAGCCCCCCCAAGGCTGGCAGCGGGCAGCGAAGGAGCATACTCACCTGAGCTCTTCCTGCTCAGCTTCCTCTGCGCCGCTTAATGAAGCCGGGAGCCAGAATATGACGTCAGTCCGGCTCCCGGCATCACTAAGCGCTGCTTACTCAGCCTGTGCGCCCCCTGCCTGCCTGCCCAGCAGCCACACTGGACTGCTGGTAAGAAATCCACTCCAGCTTTCCCAGGGAGGCTGGGTGGATTTAAAATAAATGTAAAAAATATTAGTTTGTGAGTGTTAGTGGAAATGTCTGTGTGTGTGTCTGTGAGTGTTTATTTTGAAGTGAATGTGTGTGTGTGTGTGTGTGTGTGTGTCTGTAAGTGTGTAATTGTGTGTGTCTGTAAGTGTGTAATTGTGTGTGTCTGTAAGTGAATGTGTGTGTGTCTGTGAGTGAATGTGTGTGTTGGTCAGTGAGTGTATATGTGTCAGTCAGTGAGTGTGTATGTGTCAGTCAGTGAGTGTGTATGTGTCGTCAGTGAGTGTGTATGTGTCGTCAGTGAGTGTGTGTCGTCAGTGAGTGTGTAGTGAGTGTGTAGGTCAGTGAGTGTGTGTCGGTCAGTGAGTGTGTGTCGGTCAGTGAGTGTGTGTCGGTCAGTGAGTGTGTGTCAGTCAGTGGAGTCGTGCATCTTTCAGTGAGTGCTTGCGTCTGTCAGTGAGAGTGTGCATCTGTCAGTGTGTGTCCAAGTAATAGTGTATGTGTGTATGTCATTGTTTGTCAGTGTATATGAGAGTGTGTGTCTGTCAGTGAGTGTGCGTCTGTCAGTGAGTGAGCGTCTGTCAGTCAAAGTGCGGCCTTGACAGGAAGGGGTGGGGGAAATTTAAACTCGGTTACAGGCATGTACACACACACTCAGTTAAAGGCAGTCACACATACAGGCACAGGCACAAACAATGGCACAGCTACAGCGACACACACAGACAGACAGTCACATAGGCAGTCACACACACAGACAGACACACAGTAACACACACATAGACAGTTATACACACACAGGCAGGCAGTCACACAGATAGAAAGTCACACACACAGGCAGGCAGTCACACACAGACAGATAGTTACAGACAGACACACACAGGCAGGCAGTCACATACAGGCAGTCACACACACAGGCAGTCACACACACAGACAGACAGTCACACACAGGCAGGCAGTCACACACAGAGACAGTCACACACAGAGACAGTCACACACACACACAGAGACAGACAGTCACACACACACACACACACAAGGACAGGCAGTCACACAGACAGTCACACACACACACACACACAGACAGTCACACGCACACAGGCAGGCAGTCACACAGACAGACAGTCACACACACACACAGACAGACAGTCACACAAACAGGCAAACAGTCACACACACACACTTACCTCTTTCCAGTGGATGCAGTTGGCTGATGGGGAAGCATCTTTCCCTCTTCCTGTACAGCAGGGGCTTCGGGAGGTATTAGCCCCGTCTCCGCCTCTCGATAAGCCCCGCCTCCGCCGCTCGGTAAACCCCGCCCCAACCCTGACTACTAAAGGATGAACATACAATTGAATCCTACCTGAACTCCACCTACCTAACATCTGCACCGATGCCGCGGAATAACCCATCACGCTAGCCTGAGTGGCTGCCCCGATACGGAATGAATGGCTGAGTAACCTGTCGGACTCCTTCCACTAGTGACCAATGACTCCCTCAACACCTTGTAGAACTGATACCACGTCAACGGAGACCTGTCCCAATGCACCAGTAGCGACCCTCCTGGTCAGAACTCCAAGAAGCCTTGAAACAAACGCACCGGGCAAAACTCCCCGCCCGCTATACCAATCCGAACCCACGCACCACTCCCACTTGACCCGTTTTAGATTTGTGGATTAGTATATCCACATCTGACCGTCGCACATCAGCCAACAGCAGTGGAGACTCCGCCACCAATAAGGCCTCATATTCCAAACTGCACACTCGCCGCAGCGTTGCCAACAATTCCCATAGCAACTGCACGGAGATTGGCCTCCGCCATCCCCAAAGCACTCTTTAAATACTAAACTCTTTGGTGAGGTCCCTCCAACCCTGGAATCGAAACAAAAATGATAGTGCGGCCAGAGCCTTCTCCGCCACGGCACATGACCCGCCCCTCTTCCAGCAAATTATTCAAGAACAGAAGGTTTACCTAGAAGCACCACTTCCCCAGTCACAAACCCCAGTCATTTTGACCAAACCGCCCAGTACGCTTTCCACGAAGACGGCGACAACGACTCCAACACTAAACCCATAAATCCTCCGAACAGAGTTCCCATTAAGACTGCAGGCAAAGCTGCCCCTTCCGATCTGCCTTCCGTGCCGCTTCTCGGAGGCGCTGCCACTGTAACCGAGAAAGTGAATCAGCGATGACATTGTCCACCCCTGGCATATGACACGCTCTAACCCGCACATTATACTGTAAACTCAACAGGACTAAACGCCACAGCAACGCCAACACCGGCGGTGATGCAGACGAGGAACTATTAATCACATGGGCTCGATTTATTTATTTTAATATGCACTTTTGCACTTGTTAGGTAACTTTTGCACTTGTTAGGTAGCACCTTTTTTTTGTGTTGGAGTTACTTATATATATATATATAGTCTTTGGTTCAGGTAGGCACTAGCTTTGTGCAGTGCGGTGCTGAGGCTTTTGGCTTGTAAGTTACTTATTTAACTTAAGTTGTACTTATTCCTGGACATTCACTTCCATTTGGATTGAATGCTCTGGATATTGTCTTCATTCCATTTCTAATCACATGGACAACACTCATGTTGTCCGTGCGAAAATTAACCGCTATCCCACAAGTAGAACGGGGCATACTTTAAGGATCAGTGGTGTGCCAAGGCAAGACCATGCCTTGGCACACCACTGACCCTTAAAGTATGCCCCAAAGCCAAGGGATCCAGACGCATGCGTATAGAGCTCCAAATCTGAGTTTTCTACCGCCGCTTGCAGCCAGCACGACCGACCACTGTACCTCTCCAGGAAGGAGTTCCACACCTGCAGATCCGCCTTGAGCTTCCTGGTTACCCTTATAAAATGAAAAGGTTCCCGAATCCCAACCTTCTCCAAGGATAATCGTCGACCGAAGGCTCGATCCATGGTTAGGACCTGACACGCAAAAGCCAGGTGACCCAGCAAAACCAGAAGCTGCCGCAACTGCACTTTCTTCACCCCTTTTACCAGATCCACCCATCGCAGCAGGACAGAGACCTTCTCGTCCAGTAATCGAAAGATCATTCTGGCGGAATCAATTTCCACCCCAAGAGACGAGAGAACCTCCGCCGGACCTGCTGTTTTCTATTGCTCTTCTGGAATACCAAAATCCGTCACCACCTCCCTAAAAACTTGCAGGAGATCCACACAAACCTTGTCCCCCCCGCGCTCCCACAAACAAAAAGTCATCCAAGTAACGGGTAACCAATCCGAAGCCCGAAACACGCACCACCACCATCTCCAGAAAGGAGACAAATGTCTCAAAATACGAACAAGAGATGCCACACCCCAGGGGAAGGCACATGTCGTAATAAAACTGCCCTTCAAAGTGGAAACCCAGGAGGTGATAGCACTTCAGATGCACGGGCAACAGTTGGAACACCAATTCAATGCCTGACTTTGCTAACAAAGCCCCAGCCCCTGTCTCCTAGACCAACTGCAGTGCCTGTCAAATGATGCACAGCGCACCCGGCTGAACTCCTTATCTATCCCATCATTAACCGACTCACCTGCAGAATAAGACCAGTGGTGAATCATGCGATAGGCACCCTCCTCCTTGGGGATCAAACCCATCAGCGACACTCAAAGGTTATCAAACGGAGAGAAGTCAAACAGCCCCGCCATCCTACCCAAGCAAACCTCTTTTTCCAGTTTTCCCGCAACATCACTTCCCTACCCCGAGCCGAACGCAAATTGTTAGCATTACGCGGCTCCAACGAATGAACAAAAGGAATCCAAAACTCCCTCGAAAACCCTTCCTCCAAAAGCAATGCCTCCCGCCGCTTAGGGCAAACTACCCCAAGCGCCTGCTAGGGCTGACTCACCGGACACAGACAGACTACCAGGCACCCGGTTCTTCAACTGCTTCTTCTGCTCCTCCAGGCCTTCCTCCTGTCCAGAAGCCACCATCAGCCACAGCCGACCCCACCACAGGCTGCCATCCTCTGCTGCTCAGGCCGCCTCCACTTGCCTCCCAAAGCCAGCTGCCATCCTCCACCGCTCCGGCATCCTGTTCCTGGCCAGCCTCCTGTCTCCCCGGGTCTCCAGCCCATTGTGCCCTGTTCAAAGATGGTGGGGCATGTGATGTCAGCCATGTGACAACCAGTGCGCTCTGACATCATAGCCTGCCTCACCGGAAGAGATGCTGGACTCCTCGAGCATGCCGTCCTGCTGCTGCCATCTTGGGTCCACCGACTTTCACCCACTCTAAGCCGCAGCTGCCTGCCAGCAACCCAGACAGTCACAGGAACACCTCCATCCGCGGCTCCTCCAGCTTCAGCTTCACTCCATCTTCCACCGCTCAGCCGCACCGAACTGGGATAAAGGCATGTAGGAGGTCTGGATTGCCTTGGCCTCCACCACAGCATCTGAGCCACTAGTTGCCTGCAATCCGGCCATCACCTCCGCCAAGGACCCATTTTCCGCCAGGTAGACTCATTTTCCGCCAGGTAGGCCTGCAGCACAGCAATCACCACATCCCGAGATACTGCAGCCATAGCCAGGAATACTGTAGGTGAGTAATAGAAATTCGCTGGTCCTATTTCTGTAGCTTTCTATTTGACTTTTTTTTTTTGTAGCCCCAGGCACTCTACAGGAAAGAGCTCCTAATGTTATACTCCTTCTTTGAAGTGGTAAGTGCCCACCCCCAGACTCCCTTACATCTATACCTCATTCTGCAACATTGTTTCCCCCCTTTGATCAACTCCCTTCCTTGGACAGCAGTCATGCTTCCCTTCTTTGGCAGTCCAGGGAATCTCTTTATATTGTGCATGGTCAGATAGAGATAAGAGGACTAAAATATGGCCACCTCCAAAGAGGCTATATGACATCATGTTTTGTTTTCAGTAACAATAAAAATGATGACAATTTTGCTTAAGGTTATTAATACAGCAGCACTGATGTATTCTTCAATCCTTAGCAATTCTTTCATAAGGTTGGTAGTTATTTTTATTGGACATTGTAAATGTTCATTAGATTAGGGTAAACCTCTAGACTGTAAGCTCCTTTGAGCAGGGTCCTCTTCAACCTATTGTTCCTGTAAGTTTTTATAATTGTTTCATTTATTGTTAAATTCCCTCCTCCTATAATATTGTAAAGCGCTACGGAATTTGGTGGTGTTATATAAATGCCAATAATAATAATTATAATACTCAAAATAAAAAATAAAAAAAAATGCAAAAAAGAACCCAGCAAAAATTATTTCATTTTTTAAATTGCATCCTAATATCATAAATCAATATGGCTAACTATATTTCGGATACGAGTTATATAAGTCTAGTTTAGTTCTGTACTGTCCCACTTTACTAGGGCATTAAAGAGAATATAAGAAGAGTAAGACATAAGGCCACGTGGCTGTTTGGTAACTTGCCAGACCCCCAGCATTCCGGATGGCTACCTCCCAATACTGTGTGGTATGTGCTTGTAGGCATGTGTTGCTAGAACTGCAGTTATCCTTTAGGAATCGTACAGGAATGCTTCCCAGACACACCCTCAGCGTACAGCAAAAATAAAATAAATAATTAGGAAACAGAACAACTGATTCTTCAAAGTATGTTTTATCTTAGGTCTTTATATCTTAGAAATGGAAAATGTGGCCTTATCAATCTGAATGCCAGTTCTGTTATTCACATTATTTTCTATGGCAGTTTGAACAGCTGTACAACATTGATAAGGTTTATTTATACTGCAGGGGTAGTTTCATGCTAAGTGATACAAAGCATTAATATACATTAGCAGATACAGTAAGATCTTAGAAGCCCAAATTATCACAGTTAAACAAAGTGATTGCTGACTGTCTTTCACACTGGACTTATAGCAGGGAAATTACAATACCTAAAGGGTGGTGAAATCCCTCTAGTTTCTAACATATATCTGTTGGAATGTAAAGGTTAGATTTTAAGTAGTTATAGTAGGGTTTGTTTTAAATTAAGCTTTATTTTTTTTTAAAATAACAAGTTTTCTCCGTAAGCCATCCTTTGCGTCTCCCAAAATGCGGTGTTTCCCATAATTCTAAAAACAATTCTGCTGTACCTTGTGCCATGACTTGGTTTTAAAAAAAAAAAATGAACCAGCAACGTTTTATCAAACCATCTTGAAAAAGACCGGATGTCATTCAAAACATTGCGGGTTTAGGTTGCAATAAAGGACATTTTCTTCTCTCTTACATGGAGCACTGGACTAGATCTCTACTTTTGGATTGTTTGATTGGTTCAATCAGGGCTCGGCGCCCGTGCAACAACGCAGGACTTTAGTAATAGGTGGATGTTCAGTATACTCTATTTGCAATATGACTTCGGTTTCTGTTAGTTGCAATTCAGGTGTAAACTTTCTGCAGGTGACAAGTGAATGACAACTTCCATAAATGTCCTGTTTTTTTTAAGAGCTCACTTCAAATTCGACAGTGTTTGGCAATTTATTTCAAATGCATACACTCATTGAGCGTGGGTACATTTTAATATATATATATATATATATTATTTTTTTCAAAAATTTATCATTTCTTGTTTTGTTTTGCATATATTTTAATGCACTGTCTGTATAACTCATTAACAGTCATCTCCAGTTCAACCTGGAGTCCCTTTAATTAAAATTTGAATTAATTGAATTGATCAATGTAAAATAGCTGCTAGATTGAAAAATAAAGAATAAAATAGCACATTAACCCTTTTTGAGACTAGCTGGCATAGCTTTAACTCGCTTACTACACCTCAGTGATTTTGCTTAGTTTCTGTTTAGTTTTAGTTATTGTTTTGTCCAACAGGGTCTACTGCCTATTAACCCGACTAACCTTAGGGTACATTGCCTCTAGCTATATAATTTATTTGATGTTTGCTGACAGCTAACACATCAGCAACAGCGTAATCTTGATTGCTACCTGGTGGTCATTTTTAAGTTTGCTTTCTCATACATGGCCATTCATGTTGTTAAATCTTACTCTTTTGACTATCTTACTGTCAGTTTGTATGGCCTGTTTTAACTTCCCCTCTCATTTATTAATTTACTGGTGTAATTTGCTGTTGCATGTTTACTATACCAAAATTTGTGCATTTGTATAACATGTAATGCTTGTTCTTGCTATTGCGTCATAACGAGCTTGTCTGTAAATCTTTAAAAAAAATAAAATAAATTTAAATAATAAAATAGCAGATTTGGGAAAAAATAGAACAAACAAGTTGAGCGGGATAATTTTCCAACCTCAGCTTGTTTTGTCTAAATTTGTCAATGACTGTCAACTCCAGGCCTCCCAACTATTCTGAATGCAGTGGAAAAGTGCTGATTTTCAGGTCCTTTTTCTGCTGTTCCGACAGTTCACTGGTGTCCAAGTATTTTGGTGGACTGTCGTTAGATGCACTTGTGCTATGTTGAAGGCACTAGGACACTGCAGAGAGTACTGAAACAGTGCTCCCTGCAGGGTCTGCCCTTAGTAGACTATCCTGTCTGATTGGCAGTTAGCCTGCTAGCCTTTGGGAGGAGCCAGTGACTTGATTGTGTCACTGGCCTGCCCCCTTTACCCCTCTTCTCGACCGGCATCCTGATTCTTAGGATGCCGGATCTGGGAGGTATGCATAATTACTACAGCATACAATGAGTTTCCTGATGCCCTTATTGGTTGCAATAGTTACTTAATGGAGTTACTTAAAGGAGTACTATAGTGCCAGGAAAACAAACTTGTTTTCCTGGCACTATGTAATCCTTAGATCCCCCCACCCTCATGGCCCTTCTCCCGCTGGGCTGAAGGGATTAAAAACCCCTTCAGCCACTTACCTTTATCCAGCGCCGGGCTCCCTCTACACTGGTGACCTCTCCCTCCATCTGACGTTGGCTCCAGAGTGGAGCCGAATGCGCATGTGCAGCCAGAGCCGCATGCATTACTCAATGCTTTCCGATGGACGTCAGCGTCTTCTCACTGTGATTTTCACAGTAAGAATCGCGGAAGCTCCTCTAGCGGCTATCAGGGAGAGAGCCACTAGAGGCTGGATTAACCCTGCACTGAAACTGCTATATTTACAGCTGCAGGGTTAAAACTTGAGGGTGCCAAAATCACCAGATGAATAAATAAAGATAAAAAAGGATATGTATAATGCAGTTTATTGAAAAAACTAAAATAATGAATGCACCAACAATGTGCAAATAATAGAACAAAATATATATAAAAAGCCTTAATAGGCAAATGGACCCATAGGTAAAGCAGCTCAGAATGACAAAAAGTGCAAATGTTAAAGTGCAGACTGTGCAATAAAGTGAGAAAGTGCAACTCTCATCACTCTAAAAATGATATTCACCAGTAATGTCCACAAACAATCTCATAAGCAACAATTCTGTAAAGCAGAAACTGCTGATACCAAAACTGGAGGGTCCCACTGTGGCTCAACGCGTTTCGTCTCTCGGACTTCGTCAGGAGCTTCAGACGAAGTCCGAGAGACGAAACGCGTTGAGCGTTTATTGCACAGTCTGCACTTTAACATTTGCACTTTTTGTCATTCTGAGCTGCTTTACCTATGGGTCCATTTGCCTATTAAGGCTTTTTATATATATTTTGTTCTATTATTTGCACATTGTTGGTGCATTCATTATTTTAGTTTTTTCAATAAACTGCATTATACATATCCTTTTTTATCTTTATTTATTCATCTGGTGATTTTGGCGCCCTGTATTGTTTTAGTTTTATATTGCATGATTAAGGGTTGAGTGACCTTTTACAGTGGCTTGCCTGCACCTAGATTACACTGCACCTTACCCTACTTTGTTTTTTATATTAAAACTTGAGGGACCTGGCACCCAGACCACTTCATTGAACTGAAGTGGTCTGGGTGCCTATAGTGGTCCTTTAATGTCATAAGCTCAGGAATAAGGTCATTTGTATTTTTTATTTTTTTTTGTGTTGTTTCTATCAGATAGTTTGGAATAAGTGCTTTTATTTCTGTTCTTGGACACTACTCAGAAAAAATATCTTGAAATCAGTGAAACACGATGTTTAGCTATCATTTTATCTAGAAAGCTTTTAGGCATCTAACAGTCTATTATTTGATGAAAACGATCACAAAAGAAACTCAATTTATGCCTTACACCACCATCATGTACACAGCATAACAGGGACGATCCCAAGGGAGATTTCCATCGAGTGAAACAATATTTATCTGAGTGCCTTCAATTTCAAGAAACAATGTGATGAGTTGGAAAATAGATGACAGGAGCTGCGATGACCCTCACCAATATGCTACAAGCTAGATTAAATGCCACACATCCATCAAGAGAAAGATAAATAGCTTTTCATAATGATAAGAAAACTAGTTTTCAATGCTTTTAGTTATTAATCATAACTGGAATTTTATCTTTTTAAAAGTAACATGATTTTCGAAAAAAACAAAACATTGGAACTGTTTTTAGGTCAATAATGAAATCTCGCAGAACAATATCAGCAAAGTCTAGCTATTACAGCATAGAGTTTAGCATGATTTGCCTTGAAATCCTCTGGCCTGTTTATTGAATAACCATGATCACATTGTAAGGACCCCCTCGATCAATGCAAAATGTATTATTTGCCAAGATGATTATAACTGACCTTGCTGTTATCTCATGAAGTTATAGAGTATCCCCTTGATTTGGCAATGCAGGTGAATGTACAATTTGCCTTAAAGGAAAACTATACTCACCCAGACTTCATCTCAATGACCTTGTCCCCTTAACTCTGCAATGTAAAACTTTGCAGTTTTTTAAGAAACTGCAATGTTTACATTGCAGGGTTAATGCCTCCCCTAATCACACCTCACAGTAATAACGCCTCCTCTGTCAGTGGTGCATTTAGGATTTATGCTGCCCTAGGCAGGATGGTGCTCAGGCACCCCCCTTATTTAAATTTTCCCCTCCCCTTCCTGTCAAGGCCGCACTTTGACTGACAGATGCACACTCACTGACAGACGCATACACTCATTGACAGACACACACTCTCATATACACTGACAAACAATGACATACACACACTGATTTGACACACTAATAGACATACACACACTATTACTTGGACACACACTGACAGACTCACACTCACTGACAGACGCACACTCTCACTGACAGATGCACGCACTCAATGACTGACACATATACACTCGCTGACCGACACACACACACACATTCACTCACAGACACACACTTACAGACACATACACACACACATACACACTTACATACACACACATACACACTTACAGACACACACACATACACTTAGACACACACACACATACACTTAGACACACACATTCACTTACAGACACACACACGCACTTACACACACACACACACACATTCACTCACTCACAGACACACACACACACACATACACACTTACAGACACACACACATTCACTCACAGACACACAAACACATTCACTCACAGACACACATACACATTTCTCTCAACACTCACAAATCCAGCTCCTGGGAGAGCTGGAGTTGATTACTTACCTGGGGTCCAAGGGGGCTACTGGGCAGGCAGGCAGGGGGCGGATAGGCAGAGTAGGCAGCGAGGGAGCTTTAATCTTCCTGCTCAGCTTCCTCGCGCGCCGCTTAGTGATGCCGGGAGCCAGATTGACGTCATATTCTGGCTCCCGGCTTCATTATGCAGCACGGAAGGAGCTGAGCACGAAGAGCTCAGGTGAGCATGCTCCCTCGCTGCCCACTGCCCGCCTCGAGGGGGCTCAAAAGTGGCCAGCCGGCCAGCTCTTGAGCCCCCCAGAACATGAGGCAAACAATGGATCTAACGGGCGTTTGGGGCGGCTTTTTTTGCCGCCCCCTGCAAATTGCAGCCCAAGGCAGATGCCTTGTTTGCCTCGTGGAAGATACGTCCCTGCTCCTCTGTCAGTAAAGTTTGGTTACCTGATGCGGAAGCCCCATGACATATGCATAGTCGCCTTTCCGGCATATGCGTGATAACCCCCCCCCCAAAAAAAAACCCAAATACTCGGACACCTTTATTTGGGAAAATTATCACAGCTTTATTAGTGTATATAAATAAGTTAAAATAATTTAAGGTCATTGTTACATTAACATAACATATCCCCCCAACTCCTTTAACAATACTACACCCAACAATGACCCACAACACAATAAGTAAAACCACATTACAACATAAATAACATATAAACATAACCATTGCCACCGTGGGCATGACATAATCATTACCACCGTGGGCATGGTTACCAGCTTTCTTCCCTGCATACAGAAATACAACCTACACACACCAGGTTCGGAGATACCGACGAGCTCGAACCTACCAATACTCATCCAAACCAAACTGTTCTTAGCAAACCAAACTATTTTCCCTCAGGACAAACAACCTACACCCCAACTTCCCTATCCATCCACCACCACCGTGACCAAACGGGAGCTAGAGACCAACTGAGGGAGGGAGGGTGGGACAAAACAGATAAGTGAGGATTAATTAGGATGGCCCCTGACCTAAAATGGCCACTATGCATACTCCTCTAACACAGACCCTGCCTCCAGTTATCTAGCCAGGCCCCTTATATTAAACCCCTCCTATGCCTGTCTTCTAGCCCTGTCAAGGCCCATTCCCCTTAGCTGCGCTGCTCCATGGTCTACATATCAAAGCATTGACTTGTTGCTTTTCTATGAGGAATTTAGAATGCTCATTGGGCCCAATGCTCATCGATGAGGAGCACTTTAGCAGCGCTCTCTGCATAGTCTGCTCATGTTGTGCAACCTAGTGTGCATTCATGCCAGTCTGTCACAGACTGTCGACAGACCTACCACATGTCAGGGCAAATTCACCACTGCTACTTGCATCACTGGCAGGCCCACCAAAGCCTGCTTACCCCTGAATCAAATTTGGGTGGAACACATTTATGATAAAAGACATCCCAATCTAATCTTGCTTGAAACTAACACTTCTATAATTAAAATGATATTCTTTAAGTAATTTGTAAAGCAAAAAAAATTCTCATTATTGTCACAAACCACATCGTTTAATATTTCCTTTTCCTGTTTTTCCCCAAATATATGTAATTTGCATTTTTAAAAGAGATAACAAATAACAAATTATACAACTCCGTACCAAAGAGCAGCATATGTCAATCATATATACGTACATACATGGGCAATATTCAATCTTACAAAAATAACATTACACTTTGATAAACCTGAGTAGACAAAAAAACAAAACACATTTATCTAGATTGGTCATCGAGAGTCCCCGAATTCTAGATCGTTTGTCGCCCCTATAATAGTATTAGTATTTTAAGTCCAAATTGTTGAAAGTCCACAACTCATTTTTAAGTACGGGTAATTTAAATTTGATTTTTATTGTATATGAATAATATCTGGACCGTGTGTAATATTTCATCTCTCAGCAATGTGATTTCAACAAAAACATCTCATTAAAATGTACCTTCTTGTACTGATAAAAGTATAATTCTTTCAGCTTACATACATACATACATTCTCCGTGCGTTCTAATCCATACAACGCCATTGGAGGCTAACTTATGTGCAAGAATTGAGGCGTCATTAATTTTACTTAGCTTTTTATATAGGGTAAAATCTGCTGGAAGATATTTCACAGCTCGTTAGTTTCAGCTTGGGAACAGAGGTCAAGGCTAGAGATCAAGAAAAAAAATCATTCAACTCTAGGAAGCAAATTTTTTCCCCCAGCAACATTGTGGCATTATCTATTTTTTTCTAAATGATTTACCTTAAATAAATTAGAATATATTAGGTTTTATACTGTAAATAAACCTTATTTAAAATTTGAGCCATCTATATCTTATATATTAATTATTAGTACTATTGCTGACATTAATAAAACAACAACATATTCCACAACACTGTTGATAATAATTTTATAATAATGCTTATTTGCATAGGTTGAATAAGAACTAAAGACCCCCAAGCAGTCCCTATTTCATGACCCTGTTCCCATAAAGTGTAGTGCTGCTAGCCCTTTGCTGAGGGCACTAGGGCCATGCTGAGAGTGGGGAATCATTGCTCTCTGCATGGTTCCCCGAGTTTTGGTACTGTACACCACAGGGGTTTTACTAAGCCTGTATAGATTCTGTGGTGTAAGATAATTCTCCAAAGTAAAGATTAAGGAACAAAGCACACACAAAATAAAATACAGCTTTACATTTAATAAATCTACTTAAAATCATCAATCTTAGCAAACAAATATGGCTATAAGCCCACCACTGATTAACAGTACCCCAATGTAAGGAAACCAAGTATATTTAAACCTGATTCAGTAGTTTCCTCCGGAACCACCAGAGCCTTAGTGATTATAGCCCTCCGTTCGGTAGATAGGGTAGACGAATCCTATAGTAATTCACAAGATGATTCCCTTAGTGAAACACACATCAGCCGAAGTCAAGAAGAAGGGTACAAAATGAACTAACTTTTAATGGGTGCACACAGCTTGTATGCAAGTCCCCATGCAAGGGGACAACCCTCAGGGAGGGACAAATATTCACCAATCATATACAGTAAAACTTTAACACACACCCACAGTTCCCTCCCCTAGCCCTGGAGATAATTAAGTCTGATAAAAGAATGACTTAATTATCTCCGGGTTGAAAAATCACTTTTTCCCCCCATAACTGGAACACCCCTTTATACTTGGGGTATCCCCACAAATCATATGTCCCCTGATAGCCCTGATCTGGGTGACCAACATATTCGAATTTCACCCAGATCGGTTCAGGGGTTCACGAAAACTATGGTTGTCTTCTGTGACCGGCTCACCCTGGGCTGTATGCCCAAAACAGTTCCATGAGTTTGGTGGGTTTTGCCGGTCACTTTAGAAATAGCAAAAAAACGAACAAAGTACCGAATGGATCCCTCTGGCTCCTAGCAGCGTTCGTGCCCCTCTGTCGAATACACCAAAGTACCGAATAGCGCTCTCCAACTATTCGGTAAATAGAGTTCCAGCGTTCGTCTGTTTGAGACTGGTGTTCGGGAAGTCGAGTGTCCGTTCTTAGTTCCATACACTTGACGACCAGGTCCTGCTGCCTTTGTTCGCATGAACAAAGATGGCCGCGGTTTTCTGTGCCACGTGGTGTTCGGCTGTACGAACGCTGGCTGCACAGACAGAGGTAGCAATTGAATCAATCTTTGATGTTTAACGAGCCAGAGGGGTGGTCTTTGTTCGGTAGTTTCATCTACCGAATGCAATGGGCAGAAATAGGGTAACAAAAGGAGGATTTCTTCACACCCAATATCGATGGATCCTACGCTAATATTTACAATGGAAACAAGCACGATAACTGCAATACTTGCTTAAATGGCTTCCAGAGATTCTCCTCAAATGTATGCTTTCCTGTGGTCAACTCCAAACGGGCACCTATACTGGATTCAAAGCATGAGGAATGAAAATCACTGGCCTGGTCTACAGGGCAGGTGCAAGGATTTCTGGCTACACATGTGAAGATGCATTTTGTTGCCTCTGTGTCTCTGTGTCTCTTTCTCCCCCCCCAGCCAATTTTGTTTGTCTCTTTAGTCCTTTCCTTAGCCCCTTTGCGTTTTTATTTCTCCACCCCAGCCTGCAGGACGGCACCTCAGGCAAATGCCTTATTCGCCTTATGGTAGCGTCGGCCCTGGTTGCTCCTGCCCTGCTTGTCTACCCCCAATCTAACTGGCTTCAATATACATGATAAAGGACGATGATAGATGTATTACATATTACAGCAATACATCTAATAACAGTCGAGAAGAGTGTGGGCGATTGATTTAAACCTTTATTTTTAGTTAGAATATCCCAGTAACATAACATATCATGACGACGCACTGCTTATGCCAACATTGCAACACATCTAAAATCGGAAGAGTGCGCAACAATCTGTATTTCTGTTTTTAATCTGAACCTGAAGGACACATAGCTACCTCGTTTAGAACACTGATGGAGGACTACAGATTGTCTCCATGGAAACCAGTTAATTATGACTCAACTGTCAATAAAATGTTCACTTTTCCCTTTGAAATGTTGCTGTATGCGCAACTTAATTTAATTAATGAATTTATATATTGTGATCCTTGTCACCAGGTAGCACGGCCCTCTAGGGTAAAAACATGCACAGTCCTTGTAATTGCATATACTCAGGCACTTTATTTGTAAATCCACACAGGATACAGCAGTAAATGAAAAACAAAAGTAACAGAAAACCCTATAAACAAACACCTAGCTCGTCTGAGCACTAACTGACATTAGTTCCCTATCTCTCAGGGTTAAACTAAACACAATATTGCACCAACCTTATTAGAGAGCAACGCTCTGCTATCTAACCTGTTGCTTTCCTTTCTGCACTCCCAGTGCTCCAAGCCAGCCTTGCCCTGACTGCTTTCCTTTCTGCACTCCCAGTGCTCCAAGCCAGCCTTGCCCTGACTGCTTTCCTTTCTGCACTCCCAGTGCTCCAAGCCAGTCTTGCCCTGACTGCTTCCTTTCTGCACTCCAAGTGCCTAGTCTCCTTGACTATCTGGAGAGAACAGCCTCTCTCTCCTACCTGCTTCCTGGGAGGAAGCCAGCAATCCCTCTCCTTTACCTGCCTAGCAGGGAGGGGTTTATTACCACTGCAATAGCTCATTAACTGCACCTGAGCAGTGGGTTGGAGACGGTCCAAAAAACCCTGGCCTGGATCTATGTCTCCCCAGAAAACCACTAAACTGTGGAGTGGAGCATTGGCCCACCCTTCTCTCCAAATGCTCCACCCCAGGGGCCCATAACTAAACAGAGCTTTGTGTAACACACACAAACTACACATACTCCCCCTGGGGTTAAAAGGCCTATCTGCCTTCACTTTATCACAATATATATATATATATATATATATATATATATATATATATATATATAAATGCATAAAAGCTGTCTAATGCAGCGGTCCATTTTCGTTGTATCTGACATGGTTCAAGCTTTTCAGCTAATACATTTTTTCCTAACTAGTATCAGTAACAAAGTATTCTATTTTTCAGTCAATAGCCTTGGTAGCATGAGAGAGGAGAAAATATCAAGTAATTTCACAAAATGGCAATAAAGCATTTTACTAATCTGTAGTTTAGGTATTGTCTAATAATATCCAAATATTTATCATGCTCTTCAGTGCTTTGCCATTGCAGTGTACATATATAGAGGTTAGTCATGAAATGTTTGATATCATTTTAGCTGACTTAAAATGCATTAATATTTTTGAATTAATATATACTTTACTAAGGCAAGTTCTATGCTGAGATGGATGTGGATAATATTGTAATATTTTTTATCTATACTTTGTGCATTTATTTATACAGACAGAAAACTGGTTGTGCCCGGGTTGTGTAACTAGTAAAGCTTAAAGAGTCACTCTGGGGACCGATACTACTTTAATGCATTTCATAGGTTTTGTAGTTGTTAATAAACTGTTAAAATCTTTATAGTTTCTACATTAAAAAAAAAAATAAAATGTTTGGCAGAATGCGGCATCATAAGTCTGCCTCTTTAGCCACTCCTCCTCACTCCAAAAAAAGACTTCCTTCTCAAATGTATGTACACAGCTCAGCCACTCACATTACTGAATGATCTGCGCAACAAAATAACCTGCATTAGAAAGAGAAGACACCCAGGAAAGCATATAGTAAGAATATCACTACCTACCTGCAGTTTTTCTGACTGCTGTATACAAGGCCGGCCTTAGGCCTTTAAGCGCCCTGTGCGAAAAATCTTCACAGCGCCCCCCCCGCCCCTCGTCATCCATGTATGATGTAATGTTTGTGTTGTCTGTGTATGTGATTTATGTGATGACTGTGTGTGATATGTATGCTATGTGTTGGCTCTGTGTGATATTTCTAATGGGTCTATTAACAGTGTGTGATATGCGTTGGAACGCATCGGCATCAGAGATGGAACGCAAGCGAACCCGGAAGTACTCGCGATGGAACGCATGAATGTGGAAGTAGGAAGATATGATGACGGCACTACAGAGGACTGGATTGGGAGACATAAGGAATGAAGTTGATTGGTTTGTGGACGCGGGGGGTGGGTTCTAAGTACCCGTTTTCGCGCCAAAATTTTGTTTTAAATTGTGGATAGAGTGTGTTTATGATATTGCACCTGAGGAAGACGTATTTTAGCGTCGAAACGCGCTGTGCTTCTTGCTGGTATTCCAGAATCTTATATGTAAGCCTTTATTATTCTTTTTAATAAATAGTACTGTTGTCATATTTCTAATTGGTGTTTGTGCACTTTACTCCTCTTTTACATTGAGGATCAAGCCGCAGTTCTTGTGAATTCATCTGAGGATATCCTTTCAAAGCGACAATACCTGAGCCAGTTTGTAACAGGCTCTATTATATGTGAGTTGGACCATACAGACTGCTATATTAGATTTATTCACTATCACAGTGTTATGCTATGATCTTTCTATTTTTTATAGATAAGATACATATCTCCTGATAACGATTACATTGGGGTACTTATCCATTTTATATGTTCACTTAAGGTGGAAGTTTCACTTATATATGGTCTTGTGAAAAAATTTTCATGCGCTGCACACTTCTTTGTATGGTTGTGTTCTGTCTTCTGTAGGATTTTTGTGGTTAAATCCTACAAGTGTGTTCTAGCAGCTGTTCTAGCGCCACAAACTATACCTTCCGTTTGGGTTTTGTGATATGCGTGTATTGGTTGTATGTGATGTTTCTGCTGGGTTTATTGGCTGTGTGTGATGGTTATTTAATTCAGATAAAAACATACATTTAGACCTGTGTGTGAATGCTTGTGTATATTTTTGCAGAGTTATGTGCACACAGTCAGATGCACACAGTTATACATATATACTGTCAAATCCGCCACATGCACATAGTCGCAGGCAGATAGTCACATACACAGGATCAGACAGAAACACACAGGTACAGGCAGTAACACACATACACAGTTACAGGTAGATAAACACACTAACACACAATTACAGGCAGATAGCCACACACAGCCACACATACAGTTTTACATACACACATACAGCCACACATACAGTCTTACACACACATACTTACACGGAGAAAGCCACACACAGACAGCCACACACACACACACACACACACACATAGGAAGCCACACACATACACACAAAGGCAGACAGCCACACACAGTTTTACACACACACACAGCCACACATACAGTCTTATACACACATACTTACATGCAGACAGCCACACACACACAGACAGCCACACATACACAGGCAGACAGCCACACACACAGCAAGCCACACACATACACATGGAGAAAGCCACACACAGACAGCCACACATATACACGCAGGTAGACAGCCACACACACACACACACACACACAGAGAGAGAGGCAAGCGGCCATCCACACACACAGGAAGACATCCACACACACAGAGGCAGGCAGTCACACACACACACACACACAGACAGCCACACAAACACACACAGGCAGACAGCAATGCACGCACACACACACGCAGACAGTCACACGCACACAAACACAGGCAGTCATACACACAGACACACACACAGACACACACAGTCATACACACAGGCAGACAGTCATACACACACACACACACACAGGCAGACAGTCACACACACAGACACACACACACAGGCAGTCACACACACAGGCAGGCAGACAGTCACAGACACACACACAGGCAGACAGTTACAGACACACACACAGGCAGACATACAGTCACAGACACACACACACACAGGCAGACAGTCACAGACACACACACACACACACACAGGCAGTCACAGACACAGACACAGAGGCAGACAGTCACAGACACACACAGGCAGACAGACAGTCATACACACACAGACAGTCACACTCACACTGACAATCACATAGTTACCTCTGTTCATTGTGGAGGCAGACAGGCAGTGCAGCTCCTGGAGACTGTTTGTTGGGGGAAGCTGCTTCCCCTGCAGCAGTTATCCGGCACGTTTAGCTCCGTCCCCACTGGATGGGAAGCTCCGCCCCACCGCACCAGAAGCCCCGCCCCTCCTCAATTTTTCTTTTTTTTAATTCCCGGGCGGCTGTGCGGCCGCTTGGTGCCCCCTGCTCCATGGCGCCCTGTGCATATTAAAAGCATCTCACTAAGTGGTGTTGGGCTAGAAAGTAAATGGTCTTTTTACAGTAAGAACAATAAGTATATAGAATTCTCTGCATGAAGATGTGATTTCATCAGATGTTAAAACAGCAAGTGGATGAATACCGTGAAAACAAGATATTAAGGGTTATATTTTCAATACGTGGGGTAATAGATATTTGACATATGACTGCCATTCTGGGTTGAAGTGGGATTATTTTAAAAGGGGAAAGTGCTTCAAACTGAGGGGTTTTTTTGCTTTTTGGGGGGTTAACACGTGTAAATATGTAACCTGTATAAATAGAGCACACTACATACATTCTTTGGAAACTGCAATAACAGTTTCAATGCATGTATTATACAGATGACTACTGAAACTCTGCATTACTGCATTATCCCATGCTAGACATTAATTTTACTAGCATTAATACTGTATATGTAAAAATTATATTTCTATTCTAATATTCAGGCTTGTTGAGGGGTTTGGAAGCCAGACTTCTCCACACAGACTATAGTCTCCTGTCACAGAAGTACCCAAAAGGACTATTTTCACCATTCCTGCTATCTTTTCTCTTACCCAGCGGATGCAGCATAACCGAGCACCCATGATGCCAGGCACCTGGTTGCAGTAGCACCCTGATCGAGACCAGGGAGAAACAGAGATGTTGAAGCGATTGAACAATGTTTTCGTAACCGGGGCACTCTTTGGACAGTGCTTAGCTGATGGGGTGAACTATTCAGGGATGTATTGGTTGTGGGGGTGACATGTTGGAAAAGAGTTTTAGGGCTCATAAAAAGGCTAGACTGTGGGCTAATTTGTATTTAATTTTAAATGTCCTTAAAAACTTACTTTGTCTATTGCAGGATTTTTGGATTATAACACCTTTATGTACAGTGTATATCTATATTTCCAAAGACTTTAGACCTGGGTCATACGATCACAATCCTTGCTTAATTATTTGGTCTTAGTGCCCTTTCTATGGTTTCATTTGCACTGACCCATATCTGTCATATTTACACCTTTTCATTTTTCTTTGTTAATTTTTTTTGTATATATTATGTTGAGGATTTTTCCTTTATTTTCACCTCTTCACATTTTCCTGTTCTTCATTATTGCATTTTATGACAAAAATATATATATGGGTTTTTTTTCTATTATTTGTCCCATTTCTGTGTTTGTTCCTCTACATTGCATTTTATATTCTCTGCAATGGCCACCGAGGTTCCACTGGAATTTCATGCCATGGAACTGATTTCAAAATTTCCTTGAAAATTGCATCAGAACCTACGCCTCCCTGAACAATAAAACAGTCATGATTTAGAGTCCTGATTTGCTGCTTTCTTGTGTTCCTTGTGAGTTTCTCTTTCAGAACATTGGATTACAACATTCAGGAAAAAGTCCCTCTCTGCTCCAAATTAGACTCCTTGGTGTCTGGGAGCTGAGATTACTTATGCTTCTTTCACAGAAGTGCATGTGATGATCTAATGTTGCATAGTTTCTAAATAGATTTCACCTTCCAGACTAAGCTCCCTAAGGGAAGATCTATATAATAAATATAAGATCAAATAAATCTAATACATTATATATTATATGTGTGAAATTTCTGGACACTCTGTATCCAACGCATCGGAAGACATGCATACTGTGAATTAGAAAATATTTAATTAAAATGTACCGCACATATACAGAAAATGTATCCTTTTAATGCTCATGAAATAACTATCATTCTTACCTAAGGAAAGGTCCCATATACTGTACATCTACTGATTGCATTAGACAATGGTATATTATAGTGCATGGTTATTTAATAAAGTGAGTTTTCTGGAATTTGAAGTTAATTTAACCCATTAAAGACACGTCATGATTCCCTTTTATTCCAGAAGTTTGGTCCTTAAGGGGTTAAAGTGAATTTCAAATTTAAGGCCAAATTAGCCAAACTTGAAACATTCTCTACCAGCTTAGCTTCCAATAAGATTGCTTTGGTTTTACATTTGAAATTCACTTCAAATCCCAGAAAATTTTCACGTTAGTAAACATCCCTTTGAAATAACTTTAATTTCCTGACTGCTTTCACATTAGTAAATAACCCTGTCATAATTTGCTGGGTTTTTTTTTGAGACATACAGGATTTTTTCTCCCGTTTTCATAGACACCTTTACAGACAGTCTATGGTTTTATACTTAAAAGCAGACTTAGAGACACGTTTTAGGTACATTGTAGGGGCTGCGCCACCGTTCCCATTTTAGCGTACATTCCACGTTATAGCAGTTAGTTTTGCCACCTAAAGCGGGCCACGACCACATAACTGCGTCACACATCACTGGAATTACCCACAGTAGCTTCAGCTTATCATTAACTACTACTGCAATGAAATGCTGCCTACTTTCACCTCTAGAAAAAACACACAATACAAGTTTTTGGCCTATTGTTTCACCTTTATTCAATGCACCTCATTAACCCTACAAACACAACAGGGACATAAGCAATTGGTTCTATTGTCCCCCATGGCATTTAAAGAGTTAATTAACTATCGGTGCCTATAGAATCCTACAATGGAAACTGTTACCCCCAGTGCAAAAAGTGGACAATACGCCAACACTTTGGTCGCTGGAGAGCGTTCGTCGTTTTTCTTTTAAAATAGCATAATCATGCTATATAACCATTTGACTGATAGTTCTCTTTTAATTTTTTAATTTTTTTTTTATTTGTTTGTTTTTAAAAATCTTTCAGAAGCAACAGAGCTTGTGAAACAAAGAAAATCCTTTTGAATGGTAAATGCAGGTTTTTTTGTTTTTTTTTAACCAGTCAAGTGCCACAGATGTGGGTATGTGCAAAGCATTGCACTCCCAGCACTTATCGGGTTATAATTTGCTGTTTTAATGTCATACATAGCATACAGCTTGTTTTCAAGCGAGGAATATTTGAAACAGGGAAGCCTTAGCGTGCTTAGTATACATTGAAATTTTTGGTTAATTTTCAGCCACAAAGCTGTTTGTCATTGTAGTTCTGAAATATTTGTTCACTCATCCTTGGAGTGAGATTAGTGATTGGTACCAAAGTAGTCTCCAGAAAATAGCGCTTGTTTAGTGAGGTTAGACATTAGTGGATCAGATTAGTAAATACATGGCACATAACATGATAGTGTTTTTTCAGTGCAGACATTCTTACAACATGATTGGGATTCTTCTTTGTCAAAGAGCGCATGTTTCCTGGCTCCAGTTAAGGCTAGTGAGAGCCTGGCAGAAGAATTCACGTGTTTGTTAGTTTATTCAGACTACAAGGAGTCTGCATAATAACATCTTGCGTAAGCAGTAGATATCTGAGAATTGCATTTCTTAAAGGGACTTTTCCATCTGTAAGCATGTGGATAACAGACCCAGCTTGAGGTAGCTATACAAACCACACCATGGGCATTGTGGGATAGGACTTGCTATGCCAATGTGCTGAAAACTCAAAATGGAGTATTTAATGGTAAAAAAAAAAATCAATTTTTTTTATAAATATGCTAATTACATTATAGTCCTTCTATTTTCTCTTTATACTCTTGGCAAACTTATTACCTCATTTGGATTCCACTACCACCTGTACGCTGATGACACCCAGCTATATCTCTCCTCCCCGGACCTCTCCCCTGATATCCTGCAACATGTCACTGCTTGCCTTTCTTCCATCTCTGACTGGATGTCCTCCTGCTTTCTGAAACTCAATCTCTCTAAAACTGAGCTCCTTGTCTTTCCTCCTCCTAATACTGATCATCCTTTTTCGCTCTCCCTTCAAGTTAGTCATATCCACATAAGTCTATCCTTGCAAGCCCGCTGTCTTGGCGTCATACTTGATTCTGGCCTCACCTTTGAGCCTCACATCCAGTATGTTACCAAATCCTGTAGATTCCATCTTAAGAGCATAGCACGCATCCACCCCTTTCTTATGCAAGATTCTACCAAAGAGCTTGTCCATGGTCTAGTAATTTCCTGCAAGAATTATTGTAACTCCTTTACTAACTGGTCTTCCCAAAAGCCGTATTGCCCCACTACAGTCTAATAAATTCTGCCGCCAGACTGATTTTCATCTCTATTTGATCCTCTCACACCTCACCCCTCTCTCAGTCTTTACATTGGCTTCCTGTATCCTAAAGGAGTCAATTCAAAGTGCTAACCCATATCTATAAAGCACTGAACAATTCTAGCCCCTTTTATATCTCTTCACAGATCCATAGGTATGCCCCTTCTCGGTCTCTCCGCTCTTCACATGACCTTCTCCTGTCCGCTGCTCGCACACGTATGGCCAACTCACGCTTACAGGACTTCTCGCGGGGCTGCTCCCTTACAATGGAATAGCCTGCTTACCACCATCAGACTCTCCCCTACCCTAGTCTTCAATCATTTAAGAAGTGCCTTTAAACCCATTCCTTTAGGAAAGATTATGGGCTCCCAGACTAACCTCTACCTTACATACCTGTCTCTTGCTCTCTCCTAAAGGGCAGTACTTTACTCTCTCCTCCAGCTCTGCTTCACGCCCACCTTATTTGATTGATAGTTCCTGTCCTAATGTGTTTTATGCCCCACCTCCTATAGACTGTAAGCTCGTTTGAGCAGGGTCCTCTTCAACCTATCGTTCCTGTAAGTTTTCTTGTAGTTGTCCTATTTATAGTGAAATACCCCCTCTCATAATACTGTAAAGCGCTACGGAATCTGTTGGCGCTTTATAAATGGTAATAATAATAATAATAATCTGTCAGTCTGTTTTAGTCTTCCTCTGTGTCCTGGTGCAGGTGGTACAGGTGTGGAATACCCAGGTAAATTGACAAACCATTTTGAAATTTTTTTTTTTGTTTTTTTTAAATTATCTAGGAGGGTACCAGGGCACTCCTGGCACCACAACTGCTATCACCAGCTGTAGTGGTTGTGGTGCATGAAGTGTTCCTTTGATGTTCCTAATGTTAAAAAAACTCCATGTATTTACACTATGCAATATTATATCGCTTATGTGGAATGTTGTATCACCGTTTTCAATCTTACAGGTCAATACAGTACACAAAGAACGCAAAGAAAACATTGAAATTGCAATACATCCTATACACATGCCTGAATGACCTAATTGAAAATATTGGACAGTAATTACAGAGATCCTGGCACATTTTCTTTGTAATGAACAACTACAATAAATCTTAGATAAGTTATTTTTCCCACACAGTGCTCTGTTTACTTATCTGTTGGCCAGAGATCAAAGAATAGTGGAATCTCAAAGGCAAGATATAATGGAGCCATGATCTTCAAACTAATGCTGAAAAGCTTAAGACATAACTAAGGTGTCTTGATTCATTACTCTTGAACAGAAGAATTATGTTTTTAAATGTAAATTTCTCACATTACCAAGATTATTGTACTCTTTGCGGGAAATCCCAGAGTGTGACCTGAGTCTCGTCTTTGGATTCTATCACTGTTTATATAGTTGACATATTCACACAGCACATAATATAACTTGAAGGAGAATACTTAAATTATGCACTGATTGGGACCAATGAAAGGATGAAAAGAAACCAATATGGTAAATAAGAAGTGGATTGATAGGATATATTTTCTGGTTGACTCAGGGTTGACTTAGGTAAAAAATGAAAGTATGACTTACTCCACAACATTGGTATCCAAATTCAGTAGGGGGACGCACACGTTTAGGAGTACAGTCACCTAAGGTGCCTCCAGACTGGGCTGGCGAAACCCAAAAACAAAGCTTCAATTTAAATAAAGAAAGATATCTGTGCACTCAAAGAGCTGTTAGTGACAGAGCAGTCTTATTTGATTCAAAGCAATGTTTCGACTCTGCTGGAGCCTATAGCAATGCTTGATAAAGGCTCTAGCAAAGATAACAGCTCTCTAAGTGCCTAGATATCTTGTTTTGTTTAAACTGAATATTCCCCAACATTGGCATCCCATGAATAGGGACACTGATGGGCAAAAGGGAATGGGCCAGTAATACGAATCATGGGTCCACCCAAGAATTTTGCAGGCTGCCTGTCAATCAAGCAGGCTGGTCCACCAAGGGCGGCACATGCAGACAGTGATGTTTCAAGTCATGATGCAGGGACTGTCCCACCAAAATTGAGACTGTTGGGAGACCTGGTATAAGTTATGATATGCTTAAAATATATATATGTCACATGTTCATGCTCACATCAATGATGGGACTAGGTGATACATTTTGATTTACTGGTTAAGCAATTTTTTTTTTATTCTTTATTTTTTGTGTAGAGACAGTTACAGGCATTTGTCAAGTGCCACAACAGCATGCATGGATTGGTCATTATTTTTCACAGTGGCATTACAAAAGGCTGCACATTTTCTTTTATAGTTTGGAATAAGCTAAAATTAACATTGGCATTAATAACGCTGTTAAATGTTTGGCATATAACATTAAGGCGATATGAGGATAACATTCGCCGGACAAGTAGCTGTAATACAGTGTGAGTGTAGCTGGTGTGGCTGTGGGGGGGCGTTAGCTGTCGGCTTAGACATAATTAACAAAGTTTAGTCCTGAAATATAATGTTTCGCCGTGTGTATAAGCTAACCATAAAGTTTTCTACGCTGGTAGGAGTTGTGTCGTGTTGTGTGGTAGTTGGTTTTTGCTCCGTGGAGCTTTTTTGTGGTGCGGACATCGCTGTGTAACTGTATAATAAGCTGGTGGCTCTTGTGGTCTGTCTATGTGGTGCCAGGCTATAGCAGGTTATTTAGAGCCCTCCCCCCCCCCTCCGCTGTTGTTTAAATATCCCCTATAACCCTGGGGGGGGGGGGGGGTTTCAAAGGGGCTATACATAAGTGTCTATAAAGTGCCCTTGGTGGCCGGTACTAGTGTGGGTTCTCCTTAATAAAAAACTACAATAAAGTTTCAACAATAATATTTCAACAGTAAAACATTCTAACTGGTTCATGATTTCAGTGGGTGCAGTAAATAATGCTGCTAAAGTACACTGGTCAGGACACCGGGTGGCTGCCTCAGGTCTTGGCTGCCACGGTGGTTGCTGTCCAACTTGCCCTGGAATATTCCCTTCTTCCAGGTTCAAGGAGTCTTATGCCATACATATACATTCTTATATTGAACACTTAAGAGATCTGTAGGCATTTTATATCCACTGAACCTCAGTGTATTTCTTAACTAAGTTTTATTACCACATTCACTCTCTTCGTAAGCTCCTGGATACGTGTTGCTATTTTTATAGTTTACATATTGATATATGTTTTTATTTTTGCGGCCCATATCGTCGGTGGTTGCCCGCGGTCGGCTTGGTGCCGGTTTCATTGGGCTGGGTTTTTGTTATCTGGCCCAAAGTGCTCTTTTGCTGCAGAGCTCGCTTAGCGTGCGGCCATTCAGGCTGGTTGCATGGCTCTGGTTAAGCGATTCTTAAAACAATGCTAAATGTGTTTTTGTTCTGAGGGAATATAATGTTGGTTTAGCAATCGCTATGTTACAAGTGGTTGATAAGGATAGTAAAAGCTTGTGTTAATGTGAAAGTACAGTAGGAACATCATCCATCATATAAAATGAATGTTTGACAGATTGAACACGAGTTGGAGCTGAAGCAAGCTAAAATGTTTACTTACTGCAGCTCGGAGAGTGGTGTCATCCAGATAAAACCCTCCGCTGACTGCTTGAATCCAGCACTCAAAATGTGTTTTAATAAGCTTCAGAAATAAAATTGGGATTTCCACCTGGCAAATAATCTATGCTATTACTGCTCTGCGTACTCTTTGACATTACTGCTTTGTATATTCTACAATATTACTGCTGTGTGTACGCTATGCTATTACTGCTGTGTGTATGCTATGCTATTACTGCTGTGTGTATGCTATGCTATTACTGCTGTGTGTACGCTATGCTATTACTGCTGTGTGTATGCTATGCTATTACTGCTGTGTGTACGCTATGATATTACTGCTGTGTGTATGCTATGCTATTACTGCTGTGTGTACGCTATGCTATTACTGCTGTGTGTACGCTATGATATTACTGCTGTGTGTATGCTATGCTATTACTGCTGTGTGTACGCTATGCTATTACTGCTGTGTGTATGCTATGCTATTACTGCTGTGTGTACGCTATGCTATTACTGCTGTGTGTACGCTATGCTATTACTACTGTGTGTACAATATGCTATTACTGCTGTGTGTACGCTATGATATTACTGCTGTGTGTATGCTATGCTATTACTGCTGTGTGTACGCTATGCTATTACTGCTGTGTGTATGCTATGCTATTACTGCTGTGTGTACGCTATGCTATTACTGCTGTGTACGCTATGCTATTACTGCTGTGTACGCTATGATATTACTGCTTTGTATATTCTACAATATTACTGCTGTGTGTAGGCTATGCTATTACTGCTGTGTGTACGCGGGGGGAGAGTAAGTGAAGGAGGGAGAGGTGAAGGAGGTGGGGGGAGGAGTAAGTGAAGGGGGAAGAGTAAGTGAAGATGGGGGGTGTTAATGAAGGAGGGGGGTGTAAGTGAAGATAGGGGGTGTAAGAGTGATGGGGGAGTAAGTGAAGGTGAGGGAGTAAGTGAAGGAGGGGGGGAGAAAGTGAAGGGGGAGTAAATAGAAGGAAAAATGTGGGGTAAGTGTTCAAAGGGGGGGGAGTAAGAAGAACACAAGGAGGAGGGGGGAGAGTAAGGATGAAGAGAAGGGGGGGACTGAGAAGAACACAGGGAGGGTGGGTTGTGAGGAGGACACAGGGAGGAGAGGGGGTAAGAAGAACACAGGGAGGGGGGAGGTGAGGAGAACACAGGGAGGGGGAGGTGAGAAGAACACATGGAGGGTGTATGAGAAGAGCACAGGGAGGGTGGGTGAGTGTGAGAAGAGACTGCTAGGGGAGGGTGGGGGAGAGGAGAGACCACTAAGGGGCAGGGGAGAGCTCTAAGGGACAGAAGGGACAGCTCTATAGGACAGGGGGAAAGACAGGGAGCTCTTTCACACTACACGCACACACACACAATGCATCCCTACACACACAGAAACACAACATGCTTCCCTTACACACAGAGAAACACACAATGCATCCATTACACACACACAATGCAACCCTTACACACAAAGACAATGCATCCTTTGCACACATACACAGAAACACACAATGCACACCCTTACACACATATGCAAACACACACGCTGCTTTTCTTACATACACACATAAACACAATGCATCTCTTACACACACTCAATGCACACACTTACAGACACACACCTTGCATCCCTTATGCACACAAACACAGATTCACGCAATGCATCCCTTACACACAACCAGAAACACACAATACATCCCTTATACACAAATACACACTGCTTCCACTACACACAAACACACTGCATCACCTTCACATACTGGCATCCCTATACACTACATACCATAAGCACACATATTAGATCCTCTACAATAACACATAACACATCCCCTACACACTCCACTCCCTGTGAGCGACCTCATGGGTGGGTGGAACAAATAAGTGGACTTATGAGTGGGCCTTGTGGGCATACTCACCGTCAGGCCCTGGGGCCCAGACCTTGAGCTGTGTAAGGGGCCCCCAAAAAATGGAGTGCTTCCAATTCTCCCAGAACATTGAATTTTGTGACCACAGTTGCAAACAGCCTCCAGAGATCCTGTTCTACACCAGACCAGTGGAGCCAAACTGCAGCTCATCATCATCCTCATCTGGTTGTAAATAGGCAATCTAGTATATTATTAGTGACACTAATCTATCATTTACCTCACATTAAAGGGACACTATAGTCCCCAGAACGACTGCAGCTTAATGAAGTGGTTCTGGTGTCTATAGCCGGTCCCTGCAGGCTTATTAATGTAAACACACATTGGCAGCTCATATAGGTGGGGCATTGTGATGTCACATGGGGGGCGGCAAATACAGCTGTTCCCCATGCAGCCACAGGTGCCGCTGTGCTGGGAGATTGTGATTACTCTTCACTTCCTCCCAGCCTACAGAGCAGCGCATGGGAGAGAGAGAGAAGGAGGCATGATTTAATACAACAAATCCAGGAAGCAAATCTTTATAAATTTGGGGGGGATCAGCACTTTTTCCACAGTTTATTGGTGTTTACTCTGCTGTCTGTATTAATATTAAGGGATTTCTAAGTAGTAACATCAGTGTGTGTCAGCAGGGCCAGCCATTGGGGTGTGCACGCTGTGCGGTCACGCAGGGTGCCATGACAACAGAGGCACCCGGCAGACAACACAGCTCACAAGTTGGGGACACCAGCCTATTCAATTTAAACGATTCGCTGGTGGTCCACTGGTGTGCACCAGCAGTAGGTGCAGTCAGATTATAGCCTCTCCCTCGTGGTTCCGGCGCTCAGTTAGTGAGTCAGAGCACAGGCTCAGAGATTCTCAGCCTGCGCACTGACAACATTGAAAGTCAGAGCCGTGAAGGAGCGGGTATGGCAAAGAGCTACTGATTAGCATAGCATCAATATCCGTTATAAAACCAGGAAAAGGTGGGCACCATTGCACTGATTTGGTGGTGCAATGGGCCACTCGACTGGTTTTGCCCCCCTGGCCTAAGGCTGAAAGCCCTCCCCTGCTACCCTCCCCTCCTGTCCCTTAGTGTTGTCCCCTTACCTCCTGTCCCTTAGTGCTCTCCCCTCCCGTCCTGTCCCTTGGTGCTCTCCTATCCCCTCCTGTCCCTTAGTGCTTTCCCATCCCTTAGTGCTCTTCCCTGCACCCCAGTCCCTTAGTGCTCTCCACTGCCTTCCTGTCTCTTAGTGATCTCCCTTCCAGTCTCTTAGTGCTCTCCCTTGCCCCCCCCCGTTCCCTTAGTGTTCTTGTTACGGTATAACCCGGGTATCGTGGGTTAATACCGAATAAGGGATTCACCTTGATTCGAGAATAGCAATTCACAAACCCTTCAATTCACGAACTGGAAAAACATACGAAATCCTCCTCCCCTTGATACGGGACCAGCAACTCATGAACACTTCATTTCACCGAACGGAGAACCATACGAAATCCTTCTCTCCTGGAACAGGCAAAAAAATACTCCACAGTAGCAATAACCCCAATCACGAGACAAAGCTCCATATTGAGGGTCAAACAGGAATCTGGTTTACTGAGGGCTACATGCTCGGTTTTTATGCAGGTCTCCCACCTGGTGGACACTCCCCTAGGGGACCAGATGGAAGACTGGGACAAGTATAGTACAATAGCCAATCACTGTGGCTCAGGCATAAACACTCCCCTTTGTATGAGCAAACCCCTCCTCTCTATCCTGGAGATAATCGGGAAGAAATCCAATTATCTCCATGGATAGAGTCAAAATGCAATTTTACATGAGACAATAAAAATACATAAAAATCAATAACTGGAAAACTACCGAATACATTCAGTACATATAACGTATTCCCAGATAGCCTAGATCTGAGCGCACATTATTACCAAATGGCGCTCAGATCCAATACACACAATGCCATGGAGCCAAAGTCTTTCACACTGTTCTTTCGGTATACGAATGGCTCCATGGGATGGCTATCTTGGTTAAGTCCATTTGTGAAATAAAAGTCCCAAACGCACTGGCATTCGTATGCTAGATGACAAAGAAGGGAGGTCGCGGTTTCAGCAGTGTTCAGGAGAAAAAGTGTCAGTTTTGGGTTCCATAAGATTGTCGGTGAACACCGCTGTTCATTCGTGCGTCTTAGATGGCTGCCACCTCGTGGTCGGCATACGAACGACGACCACCCAGCATACGGTTTCAACGTTCTAATGAGGCCAAGAGGTTAACCAGCAGCACACTTCTCTTCTGGGTGGCCGGCCGTTCGGTAGTTTTGTTCGGGAGTTTAAGAAATGAATGAACGGGGGAGTACGGGCAGGCAATTCCATGAATACACATGAAATAAACAAAATAGCAAGATAGTTCTCAGACAGAGGGGTCTGTCACAGCTCTCCCCTGCCCCCCGTTCCTTAGTGCTCTCCCCTGCCTCCCCCGTCCCAAAGTGCCCTTCCCTCTCCCCCATCTTTCCCTTAGAGGTCTCTCCCCCACCCCCAGTGTCCCTTAGTGGTCTCTGCTCCTCTCCCCCCCATGTCCCATAGTGGTCTCTCCTCCTCTCCCTCCTTCCCAGTGTCCCTTAGTGGTCTCTCCTCCCTCCCAATGTCCCTTAGTGTTCTCTCCTCACCTCTCCTGTCCCGCAGTCCGTGCCGCATGGCCAAGCTACACAGAGTGCAATTCCCTCCAGCCGGGTCACTTAAAACTTGTGCCCCCTGGACCGGTGCGCCCTCGGGGACTGCCTAAATCACCTATAGGACTCGCCGGCCCTGTGATCATAGCATCGGGGAAATATTTTGCCGCAATTTATTGCAGGTCTGTGAAAGCTTTCACGCAATTGTATAGTTGGGTGAAAGCTTTTCGCGAACCGGCAATAAATTCTTGCCGGCCGGCGCTGCTCCGCAGACCACCAGTTGAAGATCGGTGGTATAGATCATGCCTCCAAAATCTCACTGCTCAATTCCCTGCAATTTAGGAGTGAAATCACTTTTGTCTATGTTTATGCAGCCCTAGTCACACCTCCCCATAAGTTAACAATCAGATGTTAACTTACTGTAAAAATGTTTATCTCCTGCTCAATAAATTAAATCACACACAGGAGGTTCATGTAAGATCTACTTAGCTATTAACAGAGCAGGAGATAAGACATTCTTAATTAAACAGACAGTGCAATAAAGGAAACATATACATTAGATCTCTCTTTACAGGAATTGTCTAGGAAGGCCGTGCACCTTACATGCAGGGTGTGTCTCGGGCTGCATTAGCAAAGTGATTTAACTCCTACAGTGAGGGAAAAAAGCTTGCTACCGGTATAAAAGACACCTGGGAGGCAGATATCTTGCTGACTAATAGGGGATCAAATATTTATTTCACTCATTGACAGGCAAATCAATTTATAACTTTTTTGACATGCGTTTTTCTGGATTTTTTTTTTTGTTATTCTGAAGGTAAGCGTAGCCAAATGTCAGCCTCAAAACCTTAATAACTTGGAGAGGTTACCCGTAACACCTGTTCACAGAGAGGAGTGGGACAAAATCCCTCCTGAGATGTGTGCAAACCTGGTGGCCAACTACAGGAAACATCTGACTTCTGATTGCTAACAAGGGTTTTACCACCAAGTACTAAGTCGAAGGGGTCAAATACTTATTTCACTCATTGACATGCAAATCAATTTACAACTTTTCTGCATGTGTTTTTCTGGATTTTTGTTTTGTTATTTTGTCTCTCACTGTAAAAATACACCTAACGTTAAAATTATAGACTGATCATTTCTTTGTCAGTGGGCAAATGTTCAAAATCAGCAGGGGATCAAATACTTTTTTCCCCCACTGTAAATGGCAGAGACTTGAGCAGTGAGACTGCAGGGACATGATCTATACAACAAAACGGCTTAATTAGCTAAAGGACCATAGTGTCCCTTTAATGAGCTGTGCACTTTGCATCATTGATGTATGTACTCTAGAATTGATTAAAATTTTCTCTGGGTTAGGTACGTATTAACGTATATATGTATGTGTATATAGTAACTTTTATATATCGGTCTACCATTTTCAATAGCACAGTGCAAGACATTGCTTTTTCTTTTAATGAGAATAAATACATTTAAAAAAGAAGCCCCCTATATATTGATTGTGTTTCATGTACACTTCTAAAACATGCATGGATGCTGTTAAAGAGACCAGATGGCACTTATGATAGGAAGTCAACAGTTTTAAAGCGACAGGAAATGCTATCTCTGACCAGGCCAGCAAACTAATAAAATGGTGATTTCTTATCAATCTGCAGAATCGGGCAACAGTGGAATCCCCATTCATAAAACTGACTTCAAAAAGGTACGTTTGTTCAGCATGAGCAGACCACTCTCAGCCAATCAGCGGCACCGCTGGTTTACTAAACCGAGAATTCAAAATGAATTTCAAAATTAAGGCCAGAGTAACCAAAACTAAAAGCTGGATTTTTCCAGTTCAGCTATTTTTACATTGAATTTGAAATTCAGATGAAATCACTTTTAATTCTCTGTAACAGAGAGGTGGAGATATGTAATGACAGTCACTTGGGGACCACACCACCGCAATGTAACCTGGAGGAGCACAATCCTAATGATCTTTCTTTTTTATAATAGGCAACTGATTTTGAGAAAGAGCTTCCTAATGTAAAATTAAAAAAAAACAAAAAACACAAAAATCCTCCTGCCCAATGCAACATCTATAGAGATTAGGGCTGCAGAGCCCCACATTCGGGGCTTCAGTCCCCCAAGTTCCTCCCTACGCCTATGCATTTGAGACTTAGAAGGGCATGCGACATGTTACTGTTCAGGATCCTTAAAATCTAGAGACGTGGCTTAGTTTAACAGTAAACTTTACAAAATAAATCTCTTTATTGTTGTGTTTTGTCTCAGACTGTGCCCCTAAGGAAACTTGAAGTCATAACAAATGTTCTTTTGCTTTCCATATCACTCTTCCTTCTATGCAGTTAATACATTTTAATTTTACTTATTTTACTTATATTAGCTCATCTGAATAATTAATTCTTATTGTAGGAACAGTCGGATTCCCATTTTATTTGCACACTTCATTTATTTGGTTAAATACTTCCATATTTCACACTTAATAACAGTTATTTACTTTTTCAGTATGCTCAAAAAAGCAAAATAAAACAAAATACAACAAAAATTAAAAAAAAAACAGTCAAACCAATGTAATTTACTATGAAGAATCTTACCAAATCTTTGCTCTTGGACACACACAAATCAAACATTTAGGTCCACGGCCTTCCCCTTTCTATTCCTAAAACACTACTTTTCATCTTAATGTGGCCACAGTCCACAATGAAACAGTTATTTCTGTGAGAACGCATCTGGAAGGGTAGAACACCAAGAATTCTTTGCAGCTTCTATCACGGAACGCATCACTTTGGTCTATTGACTCCTTTGGAGATTTTAGAACTGTTTGGAGCTCTGCAGCGGTTTTCTTTGTTCTTATGGAATAAAGGTTCACAATCAGTATTTATCTATCTCAGTAAATTCATGTCAAAAGCAGTAAGAATAAAAAAAATCTGGGCTGGCTACAGAGGACTTTCAGGAGTTCTAGTTATGGTATTAAATGGTACATGAGCAACTGTGTCAATACCCTGGAATTCCTGAGTCTTATAGTCTAATCATGTGCAATCTCTCTGTGAGTTAATTTCACGTATGTATGGACCTGGTGACGAGAACCATTTTTCAGATTCATTTAGCAGTATGGTACCCAGAAAGCAGCTTTGCTGGTAAGTATTATGAGGTTACTATATGATGCCCATATTCCTGCACTTGCTCTTGTGTCCTGTTGTGCATTGGTGAGGATTCACGAAGAGTTCATTCCTACACTCTATGCATGTCTATGCCCACCTTTCCCTCCAGTTGTCCCCATGCATCTACCCCAAAACAAGTTCACAGTAGTTATCAATTTTGGCATAGCATTGCTGTAACTCCTGAGCCTTAAATGGTCTCTCAGTCTGGTTCAGTAGGAATCACAATCATGGGCAAGACTACTGACCTGACAGTTGTGCAGAAAACCATCATTGACACCCTCCATAAGGAGGGAAAGCCTCAAAAGGTAATTGCGAAGGAAGTTGGATGTTCCCAAAGTGTTGTATCAAAGCACATTAATAGAAAGTTATGTGGAAGGGAAAAGTGTGTAAGAAAAAAGTGCACAAGCAGCAGGGATGACCGCAGCCTGGAGAGGATTGTCAGGAAAAGGCCATTCAAATGTGTTGGGGACTTTCACAAGGAGTGGACTGAGGCTGGAGTCAGTGCATCAAGAGCAACCACACACAGACAGATCCTGGACATGGGCTTCAGATGTCGTATTCCTCTTGTCAAGCCGCTCCTGAACAACAAACATCGTCAGAAGCGTCTTACCTGGGCTAAAGAAAAACAGACC
>OW240916.1:295502647-295712666 GCA_933207985.1 Pelobates cultripes | reverse complement strand
TTATTATTATAATTAATGTACATACAGGGAGAGTTTATGTTAGTAATGCACTCCTAATGTTTTACACTGTGTTTTCCAGAAATCTTGGTTTTAACAATGGTACTGCCAAAATTTCTGTGGTTGAGCCCATATGAATTGTTTTTTTTTTTTTTAAATGTGTGATCTAAATTTCAAATTAGGGTAAACCAAAAATGTTTATACATGTACAAAGATAAGTTATTTTATTATTTTCTACATGAATGGAAAGTGTTACTATGTGAAGAGACGTGGTAAAAGATGCTAACTTATGTGAGAGATTTTAAGCAACCTCTAAATCATCACTTAGACTTGCATAAAAAGGTGAATAACAAGAGGCTTGTGAATTTAGAAAGGTTTTATAGTATCCTGATTTTTATGATGTGATTTTCAGCTTAAAAGAATAAGTAAAAGTTCCGAACAGGTGAAGCTAGAACCCTGCTGGGAGCAGCTGTATTCTAATGACTTGTTAAAGGGACACTCCAAATAAAAAAGCAATATATATATATATGTAAATATCTTCTTTATACAATGTATAGAAACCGAGCACCCTTGTTAATAAATTAGCTAAGACAGTCAACAAACAGAGAACTGCACTCACGGGATTTGATGTAGAAAATCTTCACTGCTTTATTAATTAAAAGGCTTTCATCAGGACATGGTTTTGATATGTGCCTTATTAAAGTGAAAAGTCTTCATATACAATATTTAAAATCAAAATGTTAGTGTCACGGGTTGTCTGAACTGTGATTGGCTGAATTCCCAAACTCCAAGATGAAATGTGCGAATGTTTAATGATATATTACAAAATGCATGTATACCCTATCCTAAATATATGAACACTGATTCTGTTTTTTCTTTGCGCAACATCTCTTTTTCCATGAATAGAGCTATGTTAAATGCCAGGGAAAATGTATGTTTATTACTCAAGGGTTGTGAATAAGTAAAACAATTAGTAAGCTTTATTTCAACATTAAAATTGTCTTCATTGCTGTCTCAATTCTCGTAATAACACGTGTTTCATATTTGTGAAGTTGTTTTACAACAGACTGAGGTGTTACTGACACTATGTGATGAGTCCCCTGCTTTACAAAAAAGCTTTCCTTGATTAAACCATGCATTATGCATTAACATTTCATCCTGATCCAAGTAAATTCACTGTACTCCCACAGTACACAGCACAACACCTGTTATTTTCATACACTGTGTCTAGACTAGAATTATGTGAATTTACCTAGCCAAATAAGATTGGAGAAATATAAGAGTCTCTTCCTCTTTACTGCCTTCTGGCTGTCTCCAATCACAAAATAAACCATTTTGTCCAATACTGTGTTGTGTATCAGAAGATATATATTTTCTTTAGAAATATATTTTCATTCGGGTTCAGTACGTTTGCTTTATGTTCACCTAAGCTACATTTTCACTTTCGTTCAATACATTTAGCCTACGTTTGGTGGCACTGCATATTCATTTTGGTTCAGTACATTCATCCTACCTTCACCTATGTTACATTTTCAGTTTGGTACATTCAGCCTATGTTCGGTCCCGCTACATATTCACTTTGGTTCAGACATTTGGCCTACATTCGGCCACATTACATTTTTTATTTGGTTCAGTACGTTCAGCCGTGCTTTCAATAATTTTAATTTAAGTCTTGTTCAGCCACGCTACTGGTCATTAGCAATTTACATATCATCTATTATATCATAGGTTAATTTACATGTAGTTTTCCCATTTGTTATTGCTGTGCTGCATCCCTAAATGTAAGTTATATGAAGTGTCCTACTTGTGCTTTTATGAACATTGTTCGTTAATGGTTGTTGACTTTACACATTTTGGTTTCAACAGCATACGTCAAACTAAATCTCTCACATATAATAGTAACCAATGATATCCATCTTATTTATCATCTGCTATGCACTTTACATTTAAAGCCACGAAGTCACCACAAATTGTGTTATTAACAGAAATACATTACCCACATTCACATACTGACACTCCATAGAAATGCACCCCTATGTCCACACACACTTTGGCACAACTAAAAATGATATTTGATACTGAGCTTCCTCTATCATTAGGGATACACGCTCATCAAATTCATATTTGGTTACTGAGTTTCCTCTATTCACAGAGGTCACATACTCATCCAACTGGTTTTTGTTACTGAGTTTCCTTTTTTGCAGAGGTCATGCACCTTTTAGTTTTGGTATTTGGTTACTGAGCTTCCTCGATCACAGAGGACACACGCTCATCACCTTTACTGAGCTTCCTCTTTTTCAAAGATTATGCGCTCATCAAATAGGTATTGGGTTAATGAGCTTCCTCTTTTGCAGAGATCAAACGCTCATCAAAATAATATTTGTTACTGTGCTTTCTCTCTCACAGAGGTCATACACTCGTGAAATTGTTTTTGAGACTGAGCTTCCTCTATCACAGAGGACACATGCTTGTGACGAGACCAATCTCGCCACATTGCATTGGAGAAGCCTGGTTGCTCGCCTGTTGCCTTTGGATTATGGCCCCATGTTAAAAGGCTTGATTTTTCCCTGCAAAGACATGAAAGCCGGGTCATTTGGTGCTTGCCCTGTTTGAGCGGTGATACCCCAGATAGCCATGCCATGGAGCCCATTCGTATAATGAAAGACTATGGGAAAGACTTTGGCTCCATGGCAATTGAACTGTATGTGTGTGCTATGAGCGCCATTCAGTAATAATGTGCGCTCAGATCTGAGCTATCTGGGGATATGTTGAATGTACCTGTTTTGTGCAATGGCTGCACAGTTATATGTTTTTATGTGTTTTATTGTCTTTTGCTGTCATGTGTTCAATGGAGTTTTGCTTCTGTCTTTGGAGATAATTGGATTACTTTCCAATTATCTCCAGGATAGAAGACTCTGTGGAACTGGTTTTGGGCAGAAAAGCCAAAGGACTACGATCTATCTTTTGAACTACTGGACCAATTTGGATGATTTTGACATATGTTTGTATTTGGAGTATGCTGATTCTGAAAATGTAAGTTTATGTGAATGTGATGCATGCTTTTCAAGTTATGAATAATGTGGAAAATTTGTATTTCTCTGCTTGTTATAATTACATTACCCATTGTGTAAGGTAATTGTATCACAGGCAGAGGGTAGGATTTTGTGTGGGAGTGTCTGAGTGTATTGTATGTGTTTATTGGTTGTGTTCCAAAACCCTGTGGGTGGTACTAATGTGTAAGAATGTGTACATAAGAACAATAAACCCACAGCTCTGTCTGTTCACTGCTTGACCCTCAACACAGAGCTTTGTCTAGTTCTTGGGGGGATTTATTGTATGCTGTTCCAGTTCGACTGCTAGGAGTGTAAACCTATTTGTATGGTTTTTCCTATTCGGCTGTTTACAGCATTCATATGGTTTCCTGTTCAGCGGATTGGTGTTCTGCAGTAGCTGTGCCTGTGTCTCTGGAAGGGAAGATCTACTAAACGGTGGTTTAACCCTTTTATGCTGAGGGTGCCGTTACAATTGGTGGCAAGCGGCGGGATCGTTCCTACAGCCAGAAGGACAGCTACAGGAGACACCATTTCTTTGGATTTACAAGTTGGGGGCAACGCATGTCCCAGTACAGCGACCCTAAAAGCAACAGAATGGAACCAGCAGCGTTATACGAAGAGGAGGACCTGGATGGCCGGGATGCTTTAAGGAAAGGCATCTGGTGCCAGGCCCTGTATAATGTACAATACCAGCGGGGTGAGAGTCTCCCCAGTGAAGAGCAGCGGTTGCAGAAGCAAGTGGCCCTGCGGATGCCCTTCCTGGGAGAGCAGCCCCTGGAGGAATGGGTGAAGGAACTAGATCACCGGGTATGGCAGGAGCTATGGCTGGAGGATGCCTACCAGGCGCTCTGGTGGTATATGGCACAATATATACCCTGGACAGCCAAGCATGACAAGCCAGAGGGAGAGGAGTTTGATGGTCCTGGCTTGTTATGGGAGTCCTTTGCAGAGCCTGACTTCAGGAGCCCTGCGCAGAACAGACTTCAGGACATTTTCTATGAGAGGGAGACTAGGTATGACTGGGATGACCCCCATGAGGTAGAGCAAGATCTGGCTCACCTAGCAACCCTGGATTGGGAACTGGAGCAGGACTACTGAGATCTCTTCCACTCCATTGGGAAGGCTCAGCAGGACAGTAAGGTGACAGATCCAGTTCCAGACCCCTTCAGCTGGGAAGATATTGTTGAGATTTACTGGGAGGAACCCCAGGCGGCAGGTGGAGATAGGACCGAGGTCTCTCCACCGGCCCTACAGGGATGCTGGGCGGTCAGCCCAGATCCCCAGCGGCAGATTGATTTGCAGGGAAAAGAGAGCCGTGTCTCCTTTCCCCAGCGGCAGTGTGAAGTGCAGGGAGTGGAGAGCATCGTCTCCCCTCCCCAGCGGCAGTGTACCTTGCAGGGAGAAGAGAGCAGTGTCCTCCCTCCCCAGCGGCAGGGGAGCTACAAGGATGCTGGGCGGTCGGCTCAGATCCCCAGCGCCAGTGTGAATTGCAGGGAATTGGGAGCCCAGTCTCCATTCCTCAGCGGCAGGCTGAGTTACAGGGGGCAGAGATAGTTGCTCCTGTCCCCCAGCAGCAGAATGAATTGCAGGGAATTGGGAGCCCAGTCTCCATTCCCCAGCGGCAGGCTGAGTTACAGGGGACAGAGATAGTTGCTCCTGTCCCCCAGCAGCAGAATGAATTGCAGGGAATTGGTAGCCCAGTCTCCATTCCCCAGCGGCAGTATGAGTTATTGGGAATTGGGAGCCCAGTCTCCATTTCCCAGCGGGAGATAAAGCAGGGAATTGGGAGCCCAGTCACCATTCCCCAGCGGCATAGTGTCCTGCAGGGAATAGAGAGCCCAGTCTCCTTTCCCCAGCAGCAGGACTCTGTATTGGGAGCAGAGACAGTCGGTCTCCGTCTCCCACGGCTGGAAGTATATATGGGAGAGGAGCTTGTTACCCCCTCTCCCCAGCGGCAGCTTAACGTACCAGGGGGAGACAGTAAGCCCCACAACCGTGCAGATGTGGTCTCTGCACTTACAGCACAGGGGGTAGGGACGGTCGGTCCCCCCCTCCGGCAGCAGAGCTGTGTATCCAAAGGAGAGACAGTCAGTCTCCCCCTCCAACAACCAGGCTCCAACCAGGCTACTCCTGCTGGTCTCTGCCCACTCAGCAACCCACCAAGGCAGCTTACCAGTCACCCACACAGCCATGGTGAGGCACCTGGACATGGACAAAGTTCTCCTCTACCCAGGTGTAGTAATTTATTGAGGGTGGGCTGTATTACTGTTTGTGTGTTATGGGTGGGCTGCTGGTCTAACAAGGGCACTGACCGGCAGGAGGTCAGGTACCCTGTTAGTCTGTTTGGAAAAAGGGAGAGATGTGACGAGACCAATCTCGCCACATTGCATTGGAGAAGCCTGGTTGCTCGCCTGTTGCCTTTGGATTATGGCCCCATGTTAAAAGGCTTGATTTTTCCCTGCAATGTCATGAAAGCCGGGTCATTTGGTGCTTGCCCTGTTTGAGCGGTGATACCCCAGATAGCTATGCCATGGAGCCCATTCATATAATGAAAGACTATGGGAAAGACTTTGGCTCCATGGCAATTGATCTGTATGTGTGTGCTCTGAGCACCATTCAGTAATAATGTGCGCTCAGATCTGAGCTATCTGGGGATATGTTGAATGTACCTGTTTTGTGCAATGGCTGCACAGTTAAATATTTATATAACATTATTACTGAATGGCGCTCAGAGCACACACATACAGTTCAATTGCCATGGAGCCAAAGTCTTTCCCATAGTCTTTCATTATATGAATGGGCTCCATGGCATAGCTATCTGGGGTATCACCGCTCAAACAGGGCAAGCACCAAATGACCCGGCTTTCTTTTGCTGCTATGTGTTCAATGCAGTTTTGCTTCTGTCTTTGGAGATAATTGGATTACTTCCCAATTATCTCCAGGATAGAAGACTATGTGGAACTGGTTTTGGGCAGAAAAGCCATGCTTCCTTTGGTCACAAAGGACTATGATCTATCTTTTGAACCACTAGACCAATGTGGATGATTTTGACATATCTCAACACTTTAGGTTCTAACTTTACTCCAGACACTTGGTTTCATGCCTGCTAACATGACATTCCTACTTGTTAATATTTTGTGTTTCCATCGCTTCTTGTTATATAAGCTACAGAGGTCTTGATATTTATGTATACAAGCCACCTCATCAGCAGCCAATCTAACATATATCTATTCACTTTAAGAACCGATCAGTACATCAAGTCTCGCTATGTATGCTTCATAACGGCCATTGAATATCTAGAGCTATTTTAGCATACATGGTCAACTGGGTCATTAAACATATTCATTCAATTTTCTTCTGAATTCTTTGGTAACTGGTATCAATAGAGTATTCAGTTGTTTGGGGCTCATTTTAATCTACCTACCACACCGGCAATCACACAGCCACATTTTCACAGGTCTAGTAGCTGAAATATGAGCACCAAGTTTGGTTGTGTCACTTTCTTGTTTTGCTTTTAGGTTATTTAACCTCTGTAAACGTTTTGTTCAACACTTTTATATTCACTTATACTTACTGCCACATAATAGCCTCCGAGTTTTCATAAACGACTTATTTCGCCAAGCTACCAGTTGTATATCGGTTTAGCCAAAATGGGATTTCTTTGTTTTCGAAATTCACAATTTTCAGATTGGCAATTCTGACAGTTTGTTCTCAGGTCCAGTTTTGGATGATGCAATGAGATTTGAGCCATTGAGAAGAGCCAGTATTTGCCATTACAGCAGCTACTCAGGAGCAGTAGTTACATCCATTACATTTTACAACCAGCATAGTTTCATGTTTTCAAGATGCCTAATTGGGTTCCGCTATCATTATGCACAATGGGAGCTATTGCCAGGTACCCTCACTAATGTGGAATGAGGCAATTGCCAGGCCTCATCATGATCGGTGAGAGTGATGATTTGAGGGTGGGTTAAACAATTTGCTCTACTTGGTATGTTGGCATATCAAGGGTATTGTGGCAGTCTCATACTGAGTGGCAGGGCTCCATAACTAAATAAGCAAGACATATTCACATAAATGTGTAAGGGCTGTGATACAGCACTTGGAGAAGTCTGTAATTGGCAAGCTCCAGGAAGTTTGTGCAGCTAAAGAAGGAGAAATAGTGCAATAGTTGTAGATACTAGATCTGCAGTTATTGCAAGCCATGATTTGATATACCCCCAAACCCCCAAAAAAGAAAAAACATGCAAAACTAACTACATGCATATTTTCTTTGGGTTTATATATGCTAAACTGTTATTTTTCTAAATTCTTTTTTATTAAGGAGTGTTCCTTTAGGTCTTAATATAATAGCAATATTCTCTAAAGTAGGAATCAAAGTAAATTGTAAGTGAATTTTTAAATTTTTAGCCCCAGATACTCAAAGTGGAAACATACAAACAGAGACTTTTTCCATTTTTCGATTTTGGCCTAAAATCTTAATCTTTAAATTCACACATTACTGATTAACACATTACTTGACTTTTAAACAAATGTAATTTCATGTTGGTTGTTTAATGACTATCAAACAAATAAGACTGTTCTCTTTCTTCTATGTGAAATGAAAAAGGAAAGGACATTAGAAAAAAAAAAATATATATTATTAATTTATTTATAAAATATTTTACCAGGATGGATACATTGAGATTTCTCTCGTTTTCAAGCATGTCCTGGGTCCACAAAACATTGCAGTTACAATAGGATACAATATTACAAAAAATACTGTATACAAACAATATATATATACACACACACATATATAAATTAAACATATTACAGGTGATACATATATTCAACCATGTCAGGTGCATTCTGTGTGTGCTGAGGTGTATTGCCATAGATCTCTTAAAAGATTTCAGATTGAATGAAGATTTGACTGTGTCCCTGAGGTTATTCCATAATTGAGGTGCTCTGTAGGAAAATAAGGATCGAGACACTTTATTTTTCTATTGCGGTATGCTAAATATCGTGCTAGTACTGGATTGGAGGTTATAGAAGGTCGGAACACCCGGGGAGAGCATTCTACTCAGGTAGAGTGGGAGCTTCCCATAATGCTCTTATGCACAAGGCTGGAAAGATGAACAGTGTGTCAGGATTCCAGCAATAGCCAGTTTAGCTATTTTAACATGTCACAACGGTGGGTAAAGTAATTACATTCTAGTACAAAGCCGCAGAATGAATTATTATAACATTAAGTTTATTAAGGTGGGTTTGCAATGCAGCTGCATAAACAACATCACCATAATTAATTCATTAGCATTTGTTGCACTATCTGTTTCCTTTCTGTAGGGCGTACGCAGGATTTGTTTCTGTACAGGGCAACTAGTTTTGGGTAAAGTTTTGAAGAGATGTTTTCAATATGAAGGCCAAAGGATAGATTGGGATCCAGCCACATACCTAGATATTTAAAAGAACGGACTGCTGTCAGTGTGCTATTTGAATTTGTTCTGATAAATGAAGAGTTTGTTAACCACTATCCATTTTTCTACCTGTGCGAATTGGTTTTGGAGCACAGCCTCAAGCTGCAGTAGATTGGGTTGAGGATTTGCAGACCATTTATAAATAATGTGAAAGCAGGGCGCCGAGTATAGAGCCTTGGGGAACACCACATGTAACTTGAAGGGGAACGGAGGCGCTATGAGAAATGGCCACATATTGCAATGGTTTGAAACACATGATCGAAACCAGGTTAGCGGACAATCACCAATGCCTGAGCTTTACGTTTTTGCTAAATCAATGGTCTACTGTGTCAAAGCCTTGGCAAAATCAAGGAAAATAGATCCAGTTAAGTCTCCTTGTTCCATGCCAATTTGGATGTCATTGCAAAGTTTTAAGAGGACAGTCAAAGTAGAGTGATTTGAACTAAAGCCTGATTGATCAGGGGTCAGATAGTTTGATCGTTGGTAATACTCACATAGTTGCGTGTGGATGCAAATTTCCAAGATTTTTGTCAATACTGGAAGCAATGATATCGGCCAATAGTTAGATACCAAAGTAGTGTCACCACTTTTTTTTAGGTACAACTTTTGCAGTCTTCCAAAGTTAGGGTATGTATGTATTATAAAATGGAAGTATTGAGAATAGCAGTAGTAATAATAATAATAATAATAATATAACAAAATGATATTAATATGTAACAGAGTGATGTGACAGTGGCATAAATATTAATATTAGTATTTTAATTAATATACAATAATTAAGCAATAAGTTACAACATTAATATATTTTTATATTTCTTGGAATTATGGATCAATATGTGGACAGAAATACATTAGACATTGTAATATTAAATGTCAATTTACTAGTACAATACAGAAAATGAACAAACATATAATATACAAGCCCATGGCAGGGATTAAAGATAGAGAGATGATGGTCTATTCCTGGGTACAGTAAAGAGACTAAGTATCTATTGCCAATGGGATGGTTTCTTGGAGGTAAGCCTTTAGAGTAGGCAGATCTGCCAGGTCACTGCCAGAAGTACATGGCATAAGGAAACCATATAATTTGAAATAAATGCAGCATACTGCCCCTAATGGTTACACTAAAGCATTAACCTTATTAAGCTTTATTGATGACATACATCATTAATTACAATCACTACACAGAGTGATGCTCATATATAGCTGATTTTACTGTGTTGGCGATCATTCATATTAATGCAACACTTCCTTCTGTTATTTATGTGCATTTTCCATAAGAAATCAAACGCACGGTAATTATATCTAATTTAACTTTAGCTATATTTGAATTGATCATGGCGTTTACAAAGTATAACTTGAAATACATATCCTTTTCCACTACATAATAAACAGTGAGTGGTATCCTTTTTATGAACAGAAGATTCAACTTTATATATATATATGTAGCCAAATGTAAGATTACATTTTTCCTGTGCCATCTGTTTTACGTGATTCAACATATGTCTCTTTGTACGTTATGTTAAACAATTATGACATTATGAGGAAGATGTATAAATAAACTTTTGTCAGTTGTAAGAACGATCTCTCGTGTTTGCGTTTGCTATTGGTTGCATATGTCCAAAAGACATGAGAAAAAGCTTTTTTTTTTAAAAAGAATAAAAGAATATATGCAGAGAGACCTTCTCCTCTACATCCTTTGTTAGTATGTCGTAAACTTTTTCATAAATCCTTTTGAAACTCAATCAGCTTTTAAATCAGGTTTCTAAACTATTTGCTTTTAATCTTACAGTAATACATTATATGTTGATGCATATGAGTTTATTTCATCATACGGTATAAGTATTGCCTTCATGTCTGATTGCATTATTTTGAACCTTGTGTAACCTTTTAAAACCGAAAATTTGTAGCATGTTCTGGGAAAAAAACCAGACTGAGATGTTTGTAAGTGGGGTTAAATTGGGGTAATTTAGAATACGGGCCTCGTTTTTTTGGATAAGCTTTGTAAATGATGTTAAATATTTGAATAAAGTTTAAAAATGATTTTTCAATATAATTATATATAGAGAAATAAATAACATATAATAAACATCTCAATGTATCATAATAATTTTTTAAATGTATTAAATCATTTTAAAAGTTCGTCCAAAAAGATGAAATCATTTGAAAAGCTTATCCGAAAACATTAAATCATGTCTAACATTTGGTATTCATCAATATATAATATATGAGAAGGGTTAGCCATAAGGTTACATTTAACTTTGGGTGTCAACATAACGCTCAATATCTAGAAATTTGATTTGTATAATATTTAACAACTTCATGTCACATGACTTCTGTCCTGTCTATCATATTACGGGATTTTTGCTCTTTGCTCTTCATGCCCTTTCATGGAGAGTTTAACTATTAGCAGTAATTGCTAAATAGTCCTCTTTTACCTTAGAGAAATATTCGAGACAATTTAGCGTTAGCCTATTAATTTGCCAAATTGTAACACACTTCGGACATTGTCATCAAATGTTCACTACTTGTTTAAATACTTTTTACATTTAATGAAATGTAGTGAGATTTTTAAAATTATGTATATTGGTTTTTTTTTAAAGAAAATATAACTTTTTATCTGTTTGAAGAGCTGGTCAGCACAAAAGGGGTTAAAAACTCTTTTTTCCCATTCACCTTAATTCCAGCACTGAGGTCCCTCAGCTCTGGATATCCCTTTTCGAGCAACGTCATCCCAATGGAGGACCTAAAGCGCATGTGTGGCAAGTGTTGAGTACAATAGACCTTCACCATAGGAAAGCATTGAATCAAACTGGCATGGGACAAGGAAACCTAACTGGAGCTATTTTCCTTGATTTTGCCAAGGCCTTTGACACGGTAGACCACGACATTCTACTGCACAAACTCAAAAACTCAGGTATTGGTGATCGTTCGCTAACCTGGTTTCGATCGAATGTATCAGATTGCTTGCAATATGTGTCCATTTCTGACAGCGACTCCCTCCCTCTCCCAGTCACGTGTGGTGTTCCCCAAGGTTCCATTCTTGGCCCCCTACTATTTACATTATTTATAAATGATCTGCCTAATGTCTGCAAATCCTCAAATGTACACATGTACGCAGAAGACACAGTGATCTATGCGAGCAAATCCGATCTACCGCAGCTTGAGGCTGTGCTCCAAGACCAGTTTACAGAGGTAGAAAAGTGGATCGCAAAAAACAAACTCTTCCTGAACACTGACAAAACTGTCACAATGATCTTTGGAACAGTACCTAATTCACACAAATTACACAATTCCCACCTATCCATCAAAACAAATTCAAATGGCACACTCACTGCAGTCCACTCTTTCAAATACTTGGGTATGATGTTAGACCCCAATCTATTTTTTGGCCTCCACATAGAAAAACTTGCATCTAAACTTTATTGAAAACTAGGTGCCCTGTACAGAAACAAATCCTGCCTAAGCCCTACAGTAAAGGAGAAGATTGTACAGCAAATGCTGATGCCAATCATTGATTATGGGGATATAGTATATGCATCTGCACTGTAATCCCACATTAATAAACGGAATACATTGTATAACTCGTTCTGCCGATTTGTGCTACAGTGTAATTACAGGACTCACCATTGTGACATGCTAAAAGAACTAAACTGGCTGTCGCTGGAATACGCACCCTTCATCTTTCCAGCCTTGTGTTTAAAAGCTTTTCTGGGAAACTCCCAACCTACTTGAGCAAAATGCTCTCCTCAGCTTTTCCCACCTCCTATAACCTCCGATCCAGTACCAGCACTTTATTTATTCAACCTCAATACTAAAAGAAAGCGTCCCGATCCTCCTTCTCCTACAGAGCACCTCAATTATGGGACGACCTCCCGCACACTTTCAAATCTTCCCAAAGCCTAAAATCCTTTAAGAGATCTCTCTCTACATACCTCAAAACAGAATGCACCTGTCATGGGTGATTATATATTTCCTAACTGTTCTATGTAAAATTTTATATTTATTGTGTATTAATATTGTTTTTGTATTTTATTGTACCCTAATGTAACAATGCAATGTTTTGTGGATCCAGGACATACTTGAACGAGAGAAATCTCAATGTATCTTTCCTGGGAAAATATTTTATAAATAAATAATACTTTCCTATGGGTACTTAGAAGATGCTGGTAGTCATCATGAAAAGCTTCAGAACGTCCAATGTGATTTCACAGAGTTAAATTCCTTGAAAATCCAGAAGCACCTCTACAGGATGTATGGAAGACAAGCAACAGAGGTTGTCTTAACCCTGCAATGTATACATTACAGTTTCTCTGAGTGCCTTTAGTGTCCCTTTAAATAAACTTTTAGAAAACAAGATGAGAATATTTGCTGACTTATTTATCTTTAACAGCTTGGTTGTATCAGATGAATAAGTTATGCTTTCCCCCAAAGTTGGCTGCCTCCATTGGGCAAGGGGATGCCAGTAGAGCCACTTAAGAGAGGTGATTATTCATTGGCATTAGTTTTCCATTAAATTACATTTATAGTGAATATTGAGAAATGTTGATCTGATCTCTGTGACCTTCAATCATAGGTCACTGTTCTCTCCCTTTTTTCATGCAAAATACTGTTTCATTCAATGAATATTGCAGGGTTATTCAATGGGCTTAGATGTAAAAGATCAAAACATATATGCTTTTTTATTTATAAATATAGGGTCAGGGCCAACTTCATCCATGTTACAACTGTGCATAAGCTCTGACTATGATACAGAACTACAGTATTCTAGGGTTAGACACTGATTCATGTAATACCTTTTTATCAAATCAAATTATTCACTAGTCGTAGTAATCCATTTCATGAAAGAAAAAACAACTTTATGGTGCTCTAAGTACAGTTAATAACACCTCACTGAGAAGAATTACAAAACATCAAATTGCTATCATTAAAACATTACTGAATATTTCAAGTTAATCATACATCACACATTCATTGCAAATAAAGCCTGAGCGATAATTTGTTTCACTTGGACTTTATCCTGAAATAATTACTAGAGTTCTCAAATGTACAAATTGTTTTTTAGAGTTATTAGAGACATGTCTCAGTTAATTATTTATTGCCGGCATTTATAAAATGCCAACATATTCCGCAGTGCTGTACAATTGGGGAAAATAAACAGTACGATATACACAAACATTTACAAAAGGCAAAGAGGGCTCTTCCTGTGAGCTGAGATCTAGCCATTGAAGCTGTTTTATAGCCCGTGAGCTTACACTCTAAAGGATATCATGAGGATTTGAGACAAGACGAAGAATTTGGAAGTGATGGGCAGAGAAATTAAAGGACCGTTGCAGCTACAGTTAATATGTAAAGAGAATGAGCATGCAAATAAGCACATTTTCAAAGAGCTGGAGGATCATGTCATACATTTAGAGGGAACCTTGATGGGCATGTGAGCTTAGAGAAAATGGAGGAGTAATGGAGAGTATGAGGTTTTTGCTTGTACGGGTAGGTTTGTGAATCAAGGCCTAAGAAACAGGGATGGAGATGAGAAAGTTATATGAAGGTATATATAGCCATAAGGGTCAAGAATGGAGAGAGTGTGTTTAGGGGAGGGTGGGGGGGAGAGAAAACATTTGTGGTATAGAGCTAAGAAGTTTACCAACCAAATTCTGTCACCCCAAATATCAATAACTATGTACGCATTAAATATTGGTGGAATACGTTAAATAAAAATAACAATAAAAAACACTGCAAGTACAGAAAATTACACTGGCAAACAACAGGTATAAATGGTAACATTTTATATTGAACATAATAATATGGTGATAAAGGTAGAATAAATGAAGTGGATAATCTTCCCAGGTTCAGTCAGTACCTGAAATTTGCAGAGGAGAGGAGTGATGAAGAATCTGTAGCTACTATATGATTAACACTTTTAGTGAGAAGAAGTTAATTAAAATAATTTTAGAAAAATTGTCACTTTACTGAAACCATTATTTTTATTTTTTTATTTTTTTTGGAAACGCCATTTAGGATCATACATTCTACTAACTGCGAAAAAATAGGTTCTTGGTTTCCTACGCAGAGGCATAGAAAGTCAACATTAGGCAATACCGTCTTGAGCCTTCGCAGAGGCTAAGTAAAACAATAATAGGAGAAAGTGTAAAAGTATTTGACTGCCCCTTATAAAATCTTGCATTTTTTCATACAAATTTTTATAACTGGCTGAAACTGAATAAGAGGAAAAACAGGTCTGGAAGAACATTTGTTGAGCTCTGCATTAGAACACTATTATTTGTGAGTAGTGAGTAATGAAGTATTCACAGACAGAGAAGGGAGCCGGAGTGAACGTGCCGCTCAGCAAGTGTGTAAGCTTTCCAAATACGTGGAAATCAATCAAATGGCTTGTCCACTTTGAAAATCCTCTAACATGCATTTTTCCATTTATTCAAATGTAACATGATCAATGATGGGGAATTACTTTCCAGAACAGTAAGGAAAAAATGACGAGACATTTTGGAGTTTACAAAGATATATTGTGGATATACAAACGTGTATTCCTGTCACTATATTTATGAAAATACATTTTAGGCCCCCGCCCCCCTGTCAGCTAATTGAAAGGTGATTTTACTCACCTTTCTTCCAGTGTTGCACAACTCCATCACAGCTGGCCCCTTCCATGATCCTTCCCCTTGTATTTGTTGCAGGAAGTGAGGGGCTGTAGTGAGAGTGGAGTGTTGCTGAATTGGGAACAGGGGCGATGGGGGCTGTAGTGGCTGCATTAAGGCATAGGGGCTGTAGAAAATATTGGCATAAAGCATACCTGCTAAATGCTGTCTCGGCAAGGCTGCTGCTAATTATCTTTATAATGCTCACATGAAAGGAGCACTCTACATGAGAGGAGAAGCAGTGAGTAATGTCACTTCCCATCCCCCTAGCCAGCCTCTTTCCCTCACACAAAGCTTCGCACAGGAGAACTGGCAAAGAAACAGCAGGACTGCCGCCAGGTCTCACAGAGAAGGTGGGGAGTCTCACACAGTGAGATAGGTTGCAGGGTCAACCTATCGCTGGAATGTGTGTGGAATTATGGCTTTCTGGCTGGAGAGATCTCTGATGGCCCGAAGCTTTTGGTCCATGACCATATGCCCAAGTCTGCCCCTGGTTCTATTTTCCTTCCTTTCTTAATATAATATAGATCTGAAGAACCTCTGTGGTGATTTATGATGGTAATTAAAACTCCTATACTTTATAACGGTTGCATTTCTTTGAACCAAAGGACAATATACCAGATGTAAGTTAATAGCTCAATGTAGATTGTGCTCTTTACCCTGGAATATAAGGTGAGATAGCAGAACAATAAATACTCATGCCTAAATAGGCCAAGACAGATATTTCTCATCTAGTAACATTCCAGTCTGTGAAATCCTGGGAAAGATAAAGGTGGAATGAATCATATAGAGCCTTATCTTCTGAGGTCATAAAAGGTGTTTTAGCCATTCATGACTAGATGTATATAGCACTTTCTGAACTCTTCAAAAAAAATCTGCACTGTTTGCTTTTTGTCAAGGACGATGCTCCATGATCAAACCACCATCATTAAAGGAGATTTGTTTTGAATTATTTTGTTTTCCAACTTGTCGTGATTTGAAAATCTATATGGATATATGTTCTAATTGGATTGATTTCTCTCTCCATTAATTAGTTATAATTAGCTGTAAGTAGCTCTCACAAACACACTCTGATAAGATGCTTTTAAAATGATACAGTTATTACTAAGCCTCCAGAAAGCACTTAAGAGACACAGGTCATGGTCACTTTAAATTCATAAGAACCATAAGCTCAACTAATTACATGAGTTCCTATGAACAACAGAATTTCCATGAAATAGCATTTTACTCCACCAATACAGATGGACAGCACATCTAAAGTTATTTTAGATCTGTACTTTATTTCAGTAGTTTTTTTGGAATTTTCCATAAGAATACAATTGCTCTTGTAACAAACATTTTTATTTTCTTTAGTTTCAAACCACTCTCGAATAAAACAACCATTTGATAGCAGCTGCAGTTAATTGTTCCTTTCATATTTTTTTCTTTAATTATGGGACACTATAGTCATCAGAACCGCCACAGCTTAATGAAGTGGTTCTGGTGTCCCTGCAGGCTTTTCAATGTAAATGCTGCCTTTTCAGAGAAATGACAGTGTTTACATTGGTGCCTAGAAATACCTCTAGTGGCCCATCCTCAGCACTGGTGTTCAGCGTTTCCACGCTTTGTATGAAGACGCTGAACATTCCTCACAGAGATGAATTTATTAATTTAATCTCTATGAGGAGATGCTGATTGGCACAGAGCAGTGTTTTGCTGTGCATGTGCAATAGTCTTTCAATGCTTTCCTATGAGAAAGCATTGGATTGGCTTAGATTGTCATTAGTGATTATCTCAGCCATAGAGGCGGGGCCAGGTGTGAATCACCTCTTCACTGCACAAACAGAGGGCTGGCCACGGACCTTAACAGCTACACCAGCACTATAGTGTCAGTAGTGTTCCTTTAACCAAGGACTGAGCATGTGCACAGATGTGGACTGGTTCTTTATAGAACTCAAAAAGGTTGCAATGGTTGCACCCACCTTGTGGTCACAAAGTATATCAGTACTTATTTGATGTGGTAGGGGTGGTAATTAGGGTGAGGAAAATGACCCAGACCCATATTTGAAGGCCTTTGAGTTCTGTAATGACAGTGGGACTCACATACTACCATCACTAATTAAATATTCAGCTACAGGCTATGGACAATTATCTCCTGCACCTGCTGTTATTTGAGCAGGCTGCTAGCCCCTGCCTTGCGATAAATTCAGTGCTCAGCTGTACACGAGGCATAGGTTATTATGATACTTGGAGTGTCACTTTCAAAATTTAAGCTAGTATTGCAGGCAGAACGTTTTTAAATATAATTTTTTGCCCAATTTTAGTTCATTTTTTAAAATATATTTATATCACTATTTAATGTATTTAAAAAAAGATCAGATTTATTCTGGAATGTCCCTTTAATAGCAATAATGAGCGCAGCAATTATCATAATATTACAATTTGTTTGCCTCCTCGAGGAGCTGCACCCTTTGTGGCTGTATTTAGATCGCTAAAGAGGCTTGCTAGTAGTTATCTAATTTAAACTGAAGAAAACATTCCATTGCCTTCACAGAACACGTTTGTTAATTGGGACTTTTCAATTTTGTCAGCACTTGTTTCCCAGATGGTTTATAGCAATAGGAGACAATAAAGCAGAAAATATCATTAACAATTCTATTGTTACAATGTTTCTGCACAATTAAGCAGAGATATTGAAGGACTGGGAGATTGCAATAAAACCAGAATTCAATTCTCTTTTAGGAGTCTCCTAACAAAGTACTAGATATAGCAGATCTACCTCAGGGCACATCACTCAACATCTGACACAGTTAGAGAGGAACAGGTTGGGATCTTTCACTAAGCTCAGAATTCTTTGATGAAATTCTAAAAAGTAAAAGTATAGTGTAATTATTAAAAAAAAAAAAATCAGGCAATCTTTTGGGGGGAAATTCAATTTACTGGCCACAAGACCACCTTCATATTTCTAAGATAGAGTCACCAAACTCAGAAATTCATTGAGAATTAAGGTTTGTACAGCTTTGCAATTAGCAGTAAGAGGAAAATAACTACATAAACAAAGCAATGAAACATTACTCTTTCAGGTCCAAATCAGCAACCATCAGGCCTGTCTAAAAGCATTCCACCTATTTTCTGATACCAGGGGTAGGCAACCTTTGGGACTCCAGGTGTTGTGGACCACATTTCCTAAGTACTTTTTTTTTTTTATAGATTTCATAAATCCAGGAAGGGAGTCAGGTTTGGAACCTTCCAGTTAATGTGAGGTCTGGCGAGCTTCTTTCTGTTTCTTTCTGTTCATTCATTTGTATTTCCACTTATTTCTATCATTGTTTCTTTCATTTTGTTTGCAAAAAAACAGCTGAATTGGAATCTTGAAATCTGCCTGTGAACATCTTATTTTGATAGCAAACTCATGTTAGATAAATGTCTGTTACTATACTTAGAAATGAAATTAAGGACAAAATGACTATTGTGCATCATCAAGTAAGACCTTGGGAACTATACCTTGAGAACGGAAATTCTGAAGCCAAGGGTGCTTGCCAAAATGCAGGATGAAGTCTGAAACACAGTGTCTGTCTGTGCTCATTTGTATATTGAGCTGGGAATTCTGGGATAGTTGTGAAAACATGATTTCATTGAATGTCTGTCTCCAAAGTGGACTTTCAAAGGTCCAACCCAATATGAAGTTGATGCATAACAGTGATGTTTATACATGCATTACATTGTATAGAGTTTCATCATGTTTGGTCTCACCACAACTTTAAAATAGAAACACTTTATTGTATTATATCCAAGAGCTGAAAGCTATCCGTGCCTTTTATGTGTCTTAATGCTCTAGAAAACAATCTGATAAAACAATAGCTGAAGTTGAGGATGACATCAGACAACAGTTAAAGATTATCGGCAAAGGGACTGCAGTTGTTAATCAATTAATTTGACTAAAGGATATCTATAAAAAAACACCCTTCAGGACCAATAACTTCCCATTTATCATTCAGAAGAAGAACCAATCTGATCTGTACATTCTAATTAGAGAAGAAAAGTAGTTTGGAGTTCAGTTGTGAATAGATTTGCAGATGAGAATCGGAATTTCAGATTGATTTCTGAAATACATGGTAACAATAAGGGAATAGGAGAACTTACGTCTATCTTCTGTCCGTACTCCCACCTCTGATGCTCGCCTTCAAGACTTCTCGAGGGCTGCACCGTTCCTGTGGAACTCGATTCCCTCCTCCGTTAGATGCTCACCCAGTCTCCACTCCTTCAAAAAATCATTAAAAACCCACTTCTTTATAAAAGCGTATCAATTAAACTGTTAATAGCTCCCGGCTGATTCCTCTCTTGCAACTGTCTAATGCTATCCTTACCTTTTTGTGTCATTTTACCCCACTCCCTCTAGCATGTAAGCTCAATAAGTAGGGCCCTCAACCCCTCTGTCCCTGTGTGTCCAACTTGTCTGGTTACAACTACATGTTTGTTAGTCCACCCATTGTAAAGCGCTGCGGAATTTGTTGGCCCTATATAAATAATATCAATAATAACAACTGCGTTTCATAGTCCATTCAACTTTAATTAGATCTATAGCTTCACCTTTGGAAAGAACAAATTACACAAACGGATTTGATCTGATATGATTAGGCACCTGAAATGGAAATGTTTTATGAAGTGGGCAGAAGAGTCTGAAGGGGGCAAAGTGGTCCTAAGTTAGAAGAGAGGTCTAAATTGTTAAAGGATTTGAATTGGATATAATAGTATCCAAGGGAAAGAAGCATCTGGATATATCTAAGGGATTTAAATAGTACACCAGCAAAAGGCAAGTGTTAAAATAATTCTACCACTGAAAGTCAAAATTCACTGTTAATTCTTATGCTTGATATATGTGTAAACATTACATAGAACTCAGAAATTATCAGCTCTAATTTTACACCAAACATCCTGAAACAAATTAGTCTATGGTGGCTGATAAATCATCATGGCAATTGTAGTTTTACAAAAGGTGTTGGCCTAATGTTTGGCCACCCTTGCCATATGAGGTAATAAAATGCCATTAAATCTGCCATGAACTCCGTAGGAGTCTAAATTAAGTATGTCTGAAAACAAGTATATGTCACTGCAAGAACAGTAAATATACATAAGGAGAAAAGGCTTGTTCCAAAAGATTTAACATTTTATCACAATTTTGACTGCATTGTAGTAATAAATTACAAAAAAATGAAACCTTGTTAATAAAGGTTAAAGTTTGAAACTTATAAAAAATAAGAATGAATTAACTGTCTGAAACATTATGACTATTTCCTCTGTGTTAATGGGGTGTTTATGATTCACAGTGAGAATAGTGAGGGCTAGATCAACTCTAGAAAGGCTTGGGATTTCTATTGCTGTGCGTGTGTGCCCTGCTCGGATAGTCGGCACAGTAAAGTTAGTGTACTCCCCTTCTTTGTGGCTGGCTTGATTTATGGGAGTCATACTTCACAGCTGGGATTGCTTTTATTTGTCCCATAGTTTGTTTATTTTAGAGTTTGTATCTCACTATTCTTATTGTTCACTTATTTTTCCCGCTACATTCTAACAAACTCCTTTGAGTTTCAGGTCAATGTTTCTTTTATATTTTGGGACATTATCGCTGAACGTGAGCTTTGCAGAGTTAACAAAATTTAAACTAAGAAAAAGCGGAGTAGAAAATATTTTTTTTTTTCCGCAGAAAGGTTATTTTGGTCTGAATTTGCCATTTAGTCATCGACTTAGCACAGCTCCCTGTTTAGCTAAAAGATCTCTTTGTGCCCAGTCTATTGTTTCCACCTGCGCTAAACCTTTACATTTTCCGATTCTTGTCCTAGCCACTGCCTCCCACGCATTGTTCTTTCCGAGCTGGATCATGACTTGTTTCCATGGTAACATTGTGCTGAGAACCTTGGACCAACATTTAAGGTAAAGCTATGTGAGGATGATATTTAGTAATCTATACACACACGTGTCTTTCCACACCATACTGAACATATTGGTAAAAACTGGGAAAAGGGTAAGTGGATTTATAACAATTCAAGGACTGGTGACATCACAGCCTCGATTTCTGAGATTTCAGCTTTAAACCCCTCTTAATATTACTGAATGATCCTAAACCAGGCGTGTGAAAATGATAGGTAAAATGTCTGACCCACATAATGATTCACCTTTATCCAAACAAGAGAATGATTAACAATTTCATTGATAGCGGAACATGGATTGCATTGTTCTCGAAATGATTAATATGTTTAAACATGACTGCATTTAAAGAGAACCAGTCGTAGAAAGCACTGAACTTTATTTGTTTTTATGAACACATGATAGGCTTCTGCATTGCAGTATTGTAGTCATAGCAGGTACCAAATGCATTTCTTTAACTGTTTATTATTTCAAAGTGTGGTTTTTTTTTTCAGTACTAGAGACTGGAACTAAAAAAAGTTTGGGTTACACTGTTCACGCAGCAAGTAAACACCAATTGCATCAGTCAAGATGATGTAAAACAGTGATTAGAGAGTAAAAGAAATATAACGATGACAAAGGATTTATTGATTAGGTTAGGTTTTTCTTAATGTGGTTTTACAATTCACAGGATTATTTACTAAGGAAATCATCCATGTTTATTTGCAAAACTGAGAATTCAAAGTAAATTTCAAAATTTTAGATTTAAATTTAAATGAATGCATGGCGGACTTAGAGAATTTGTGCATTTTGGCTATTTTGACCGTCATTTTGAAATTCACTTTGAATTCTCACATTAGTGAATACCCCGGTTTTATGTGCAAATTTGTAATTTCCATTCAATATAGCTGAACTGAAGACTTCATTTGTAAGAATTTGGCATAACGTTTGAAATTCACTTTGAAATCACTTTGAAATCCCAGAAATTCTGCATCAGTGTATAATTAAGTTTGTAAAAATGAAGTAGTAATGTTCGGGTAAAGGCTGCACCAAATGTTTCCTAGCAAGGCTTATTTATATTACTAAACATTTCCAGAAAGTTAAATACAGTCAAAACATAAAAAAAACAAAACACTCTTTTTAAATTATTTTATTTATTACTGATTTAACAATTGCTTTATAGTATAGTTATCTGGGATGCTTTATATAGATTAAAATGAATATCAACATGAAATTTTTAGTACATTAAATTCCCTGAGTCCATAAAAATTAACATAATGCAAGTTATAAAAGAACAATGGAATCAGAATAGGTATTAATACACCTGGCAAGGAGTGGTAGAGGTCTTGGTGATGGATACAATGGAGGTGATCAATGAGTCATGGTTGTTTTTTGCTTGTTTTTTGATGTGAGTTTTCAGAAATGTGCAAAAAGCTGTGATGTAGTAGGTGACAATTTGTCGTCCAGCAATTAAAATCGGTCTTTGTTTTATGAATTTTAATTTGTATACATTGATTTGAAAAATGATTGCGCAAGTCTAGGCATTAGGGAGAGTCAGCAGGTATACAGATTAAGGTAAGATAGAAGGTGATCAAGGTTAGGGAGGCAAAAGGTTGTAGAGGATTTGTGTAGGAGAGTAGATCATTTGAAAAAAAGCACATTGGTAGAAGCAGTATTTTTGCAGAACATAAGGAGATCGAGGCATGTTGACCAGGACCTGGGAGTTATGAGGAAGAATAAGTGAAAACTAAAAACCTAGTTTGAGGCACTTCCAATTTTGCAACAAACTAGGAAAAAATTCCCTACTTTGTTGCAAAACTGGAAGTGCTTCAAACTGTGTTTTTTTGCCTTCTTTTGGATCAACAGCAAAAAACAAATATGAGGAAGGCTGAACTTGAGGAACACATGTCTCTTTTCAGCCTATGTAACTATGTAAAAGTACGTAATCTTTCAAATAATAATGAGAAGATAGAATCAATTGGAAGAAAATAAGGCTACATGTCTGTCAAAGAGCAAAGGTGTTTAAAAAAAATCACACCTATGTTGCAAGAATGGATGATGGGAAGATCACGAGCGTAATTAGGATAAAATGGAAGGTGCAGGTAGCAAGTCAGCCAAACTGAGCAAACCACACTGCAAATTAATATGAATTTGCCCAGACTTAAAAATGCTCCAAAATGACCTAAATTAACCCGGAATTACAAATTACCAGAGTTTACCACAAAAGAGGTTTGAATAGTTCAAGGATTAATTTCCAAACTTTTCCTGTACTCGCAAATGATGTAAATATGCATAATAACCTTTTAATGACTCTTTTGCATTTACTAAATGTGCTAGCTCAGAAGACTCCATGAGAACATTTGGAGTGGTCCTCCGTTACCCCACACTATTAGCAAGCATTTGAGGGGTAATAATTCATAGGTTTCCCCCCTTCTTATACTTTGAATTAGGGGATCATTCCATTAATGTAGGGGTCCTGAGGAGACCCCAATTAACCAGTGGAGGACATTCAGAATAGTCTGTAGTAAGAATGACAGGTTGTGAGTAAAGTAATTATAGGGAGTCCCCAATATTTTATTTTAACAAAGAGGGAGCATCACACTCATTCACTGCATGGATTTTTGTAATGTGACAGAGAAATTCAATCCAAGCTACTTTCACATAAGCATGTATGCCAGTCCCATTATTAGATGGGAGTCTGCGTGGATAACATTTTGGTATAAATATTGCAAACAGGAGAAAACAAGGGTTTGGCTGCACTCACCTAAACATACTTGAATAGGGTAGGACCTGCCAAAGTAGGACCTGCCAAAGATGGCGTTGTGGCAGGCTTATGCAATGTATGATCATATAATGTAACTAAACCCCCATTATTTTTTGCCTAGATTAGGTGTTTTTAATAAAACCAAAAAAAATTGTTCAGAACTAAAATAACTGTTTAGTAGATAAGTGAGTGCGTTGGGTTTTCATTTTTGCTGTACTTGTTGGCCCCCAGCAGCACCCTATTTGAGTATGTTTAGGCGAGTGCAGCCAACCCCTTGTTTTCTCCTATATGTATTTATTTAGGAGTCTAGCCAGCTCCTTTGGCTTTGCACCCCTCCCTGTTACAGGTGCCTCATCTCAGGACCCTATTTAAGCATTGTACTGCAGAGAACTCAAGATGGAAGGATTTCTCCAAGTGAGTAGCTCATTTAGCAGACAGAGTAGGACCTGCCAAAGATGGGGTACATTGGCGTTGTGGCAGGCTTATGCAATGTATGATCATATACTGTAACTAAACCCCCATTATTTTTTGCCTAGATTAGGTGTTTTTAATAAAACAAAAAAAAATTGTTTAGCACAAAAATAACTGTTTAGTAGATAAGTGAGTGAGCTGGGTTTTCATTGTTGCTATATATATATATATATATATATATATATATATATATATATATATATATATGCATATATATATATATATATATATATATATAAGAATAAACTGAATATATATATATAAGAATAAATAGAAATAACAAATTGATAACAAAATAGATCATAGATAACAAAAACATATTTATAACAACAAACAAGCCAAGTACCAGATAAGATAATGTCCACAAGTGACTACTGACTGTCCAAGACTTCTTTTGCCTGTTAAAAAGACTTTATCAATCGGGATTCGAGCAAGAAGATTACAGCCCCCCGCCACCTCCATTGCTCACACACCCAGCCACCCGCCCGACCGTCACAGCAGGCACACTGGAACCCAGGGACAGAATCCATTCCAGCTCTTCTACCAAAGTTAGGCAGACTGGATGGACATACATTTTTAAAAATGATAATAACGTAATTTGTGAGTGTCTGTCATTGAGTATGTGTGTCTTTGAGTGCGCGTCAAATCATTGAAAATCTGTGTCTATCAGTGACATGTGTGTATCAATGTCAGTGTGTGTGTTTGTCAGTGTTTGTGTGTGTCTGTTAGTGAGTATCAAATCAGTAAGAGTCTGTGTCTGTCAATGACATCTGTGTTTGTCATTGAGTGTGTGTGTCAGTAAGTCTGTGTGTTTATGTCAGTATGTGTATGTCTGTCTCTGTGTGTCTGCCAGTAAGTATGTGTGTCTGTCAATGAGTGTGTGTCTGTCAGCGAGTGTGTCAATTAATATGTGTGTGTTTGTCACAGTGTGTCAAATCAGTGAGACTGTGTTGTGTCAGTGATTGGCTGTCAGTAAAAGTGTGTTTTGGTTAAACAGTTTGTGCACCAATGACTGTGTGTCTGTCAGTGAGTGTATGTCAGTGTATGTGTATCAGTGAGGGCATTTATCAGTAAACTGTGTGGGTTCCAATGAGTGTGTGTATTGATCAATGAGAGTTTGTGTGCCTGAATGGATTAGATACAAAGAAGTGGAGTTCTAAGATGAAATGGTGGTGTCTAAGGAGGAAGGGATGGGTCTTAAACAGAAAGATATTTGACCTTCAGAGGAAGAGGTGGGTCAAATCTAGATTAGGGCTGTCCAAGTTTAGTCATGCCGAGAGCAGTACAAAACTAAAATACACCACTGACCATCCTGATTTAGTGCCCTGTATCTGGGGAACATCAAGGAACAGTTCTCAGGCAGCACATTCTTAGGTGCACTTGTGCAGTGCAGCGGGCATTAGGACCATGCACAGTGTGGTGGCTCTTCCAAATGCTGGGGGACAACCAGGAGACTGTTGGGCAGCCTGGGGTACTTGACGCCAAGCTGATATGCCCCACTGAGTGGGCAGAGCCACCTGATTTTTTGAAGTCCTTCCAATGCTGTGAGGTATGAAGACAAGATGTGCAATTTACAATAATACTTTAAAAAAATTAGCATATTAATTCACAAAAAAAACCATAAATAAATCAGTAGAGGCTGTTTCAGTTATAGCTTTCTCAGAGAACTGCACGTTGGTAGTACTTCTCATTCATTTGTACTGAATGCATTCTCAACTGGGCATGAATTAAAAATCTATTTTTAAGTTTGTATTATACTCAGCCATTTTTTCCACTACAAAAAAACTAAACAAAAGCCTATTAGGCATGTTAAACAGCTTTAGTTGTGACTAAGTTACATTAACATGTGAGATGTGTTTCCAACTCTGCTTTGTTGTCAAACATTTTCCACGTTACTTGTCAGCTCTAACAATTGTCTGTTTAAATCCCTAAAAAAAAACAAACATGTTTTTCTCAACATATGATAATTATGTTTATAAATTATGTATGTAGCTACATCATACTGCTGTTTTGAACATCATCTATTTTACAGGGACACTAAACTACATATATTCAAAATAAAAAGATTGCATATTATTAAATACTCCTACTTGAAGTCCCTGTTATTTGCTGTAAATCCCAAGGCTTTGCATCTTCTGCTGTGATTTTTGTCCAGAATATAAAGTGACAAATCATGATGCACCCACGGGCAGAGGGAAGCAGAGTAGACCTGTAAATCAGTGGTTTTTACAAATTGCTGCAGTTATGAAATGATAGATTTGTGGCTTGATGTGTTGCTATGTGTGAGAGCACAATTAAGGGAATATAAAATTTGCATTAAGGAGTGCTGGTCCATCTTTATTTTTACTACAAAATTTGCTTTTCATTGTGAGATAAGGTCTATTTGCACCTTTCTATGGGATAACTGGACACTTCTGTTTTTACTTATTTTACAAGAGTGCATATTAATTTTTGTGAATTAATATGCTCATTTCAATAGACACTGTGACTTTTTATAAATGAACTTTGCTACACCCACTGGCTGTAAATCAGACAAAGGGCCCTGTTACTTCATGGTTTTTAGATGAGTTGAGCTAAACTCAAGAGGCAGCAATAGAGCACATGGCTTGCAACTCATTAAGCTGAATTGGGAAGTCTGTGATTGGACAGCCACGGAAAGTCTGGGAAGGGTTAGAAGGGGAGGGCAGTCAAAGGATGCAGACAAGAGAACTGTAGCTTTTGCAAGCTGGTCTAAGGTTGCTGAAAACAAGCTTAATGCTGACCTTGAGAGAAATGTGTCAGAGCACACGTTTGCTGCCTATGGAGCTGTGTGAATGCAGACCTGTCAGAGTACCCATGATAATTCCTGTACACCGCCAAAAGTGCCTTCAATGTTGACGTGAGCATCAGAACTCTACCATGGAGCAGTGAAAGAATTGATGAATCACATATTCTTATAAATCAGGTGGATGGTCGAGTTTGTGGGTCATTTAACTGGGACAGCAGGATGCACTATGGCAAAAGGCAGGCCTGCAGAGGCAATTTTATGCTCTGGGCAATGTTCTCCTGGTATTCATGTTGACATGCACCACATACCTAGAGATTGTTGCAGACCTTTTACACCTTTTCATGGTATTGTTCCCCTGATGTCAGTGGCCTTTTTTAGCAGGATAATGCAACCATTTCACATTGCAAAAATTGTTCATGAATAAATTGAGGAACATGACAAAGAGTTCAGAGTGCTGCTTTGGCCTCCAAATAACCCAGATCTCAGTCAGACTGAACATCTGTGGATATGCTGAAACAACAAATCCAATCCATGAAGGTCCTAACTCACAACTTGCAGGACTTAAAGGATCTGCTGCTAATGTCTTGGTTCCAGATACCACAGTTTGAGAGGTCTTGTGACCTCTGATGTCTCAATGCATCAGAGCTGTTTTGTGGGGAGACCTACACGATATTAGGCAGGTGGTTTTATTGTTGTGGTTGATCGGTGTATGTGTATATTAAATAGCCAACACATTGCAATGGCAGAGTCTTACACTTTATGTTTTGAAATTCTAAATGATTATTTAAAACTATTCTTCATTGGTATTTTCTTATTAAGAACTCGATTTAATATTGTTCGATAAGCTTTGCAAATGATTTAATATTATTGAATAAACTTACAAATATATATATATATATATATATATATATCATACATAAAAATATCAATATATCAAAATATTGCAAAATTCAATTACTGGTCCTAATAGTAAATTATTTGAAAAGCTTATCCACAAAATTAAGTTGAGGATTTAATACACCAAGGAAGATAATTTGCATGTATTTATGTTACTCGGCCCCGTGCACAATTTTTGTCAGCATTGCAAGTTTATCCTGGATTCTTGCACCTCAATAAACAGAAATGTTTGAACGATTTGAATAATGTAAATCATTTTTAAATATCCGTCAATAAAAACATCACGACCCTTGTGTATCCGAATCAATATACCAGGACTTTCATCTCTAGGCTGCTGTAAGTGCTTATGATAAAACACCATCATTAAATTCTCCCCAGTGTTATTCTGTGTTGCGTTTAAAAAAATTGCATCTGGCAGCAAAATTTTATGTTGCTCAATTGGTTTTTAAATTGCAATCCCGCGATGCTTCATGACTCATATTTGTATTAGAGCTATTTGGTACAGCATGAAAACTAGCTGAATCCTAAAATTCTTTTAGATTAACACTCTGCAACTGAGTATAATTTCAGAATCAGAACTGTGTGTGTGTGTATATATATATTCACATACACTCATATCAGTGTATCACACTTTTAATGCTTTCTTTGCAGTCATTTTTAATTGGAAATAACCCCATATTAGTGTCACGAACGCACCCTACTTCAAGCGTATGCGTGACGTAGTTGTGCTGGTGAAAGGGTTAAAGTTCACTATTTGTCTGCACTAGACCGGAAATAATAACAAAATCCCCCTTAACACCACCCACACTTAAACATAATAATATAACTATTACTATTTTAATGCTGCCACCACCAAGACAATTTATAAATGGGGTGCCTTGGTCCCCCAGGTAAATCAATAATAAAAACCCACCAATTACAACTTAGTACAATATCTATGTACCGTATATACTCGAGTACAAGCCAACCCAAATATAAGCCACGGCACCTAATTTTACCACAAAAAAATGGGAAACCTATTGACTCGCGTATATAGGGTGGGAAATGCAGCAGCTACTGGTAAATTTTAAAATAAAAATAGATAGCAATAAAATCACATTAATTGAGGCATCAGTAGGTTAAATGTTTTTGAATATTTATTTACAGTGTGTTTATATAATGAATGCAGTGTGTGTGTGTGTGTGTGTGTGTGTGTGTGTTTGTGTAGTGTGTGTATATAATGAATTCAGAGTGTGTGTGTTTGTGTGAATGCAGTGTGTGTGTATATAATGCAGAGTGTGTGTTTGCATTATATACACACACACTGCATTCACACAGAGTGTGTGTTTGTGTGAATGCATTGTTTGTGTATATAATGCAGAGTGTGTGTTTTTTGTGAATGCAGTGTGTGTGTATATAATGAATTCAGAGTGTGTGTGTTTGTGTGAATGCAGTGTGTGTGTATATAATGCAGAGTGTGTGTTTGCATTATATACACACACACTGCATTCACACAGAGTGTGTGTTTGTGTGAATGCATTGTTTGTGTATATAATGCAGAGTGTGTGTTTTTTGTGAATGCAGTGTGTGTGTATATAATGCAGAGTGTGTGTTTGTGTGAATGGAGTGTGTGTGTGTATATATAATGCAGAGTGTGTGTGTGGTTGTGTAGTGTATGTAAACTGGGTGGGGGAAGGGTATTTTTATTATTTAAATATTTTTATTTCTTATTTAAATATTTAATTTTTAAACTTTTTTGTCCCCCCTCCCTGCTTGTTACCTGGCCAGGGAGGGGGGCTATGGCATTCCCTGGTGGTCCAGTGGCATGTACTGAGCAGTGGGGGGGGGGAAGCAATCTGTTACTTACCTTTCCAGAAGCTCCCTTCAGGTATCCTGTGTATATCTCGCGTTTTCCGTGCCACGCGGAGCGTTGCCATGGTAACCCGTGGCAACGCTCTGATGGCCGCAAGATTAAGACAGGGGAGCTGAAGGGAGCTGCTGGGAAGGTAAAAGCTTCTGCCCTCCCATCCACCCAGGACCGCCAGGCTTGTAATGAGCCCAGCGGTCTTGGTCTGTATTATGGCAATGTAAGTTGCCATAATACAGACCCTCACTCGAGTATAAGCCGAGGGGGGCTTTTTCAGCACAAACAATGTGCTGTATATACGGTAATTGCAAAATACTAATTAGTCTCCTCAGGTAATGTGATTCTTAACCAGACAAAGGCAGAACTTAATAAAGGAATATTTATTATGAGCAAAAAAATTGTCATACATAAAAATAGATGAAAAAACTGATTATTTACACATACAACAGATAAAACAAAAAGGGTAAAATAACAGAAGTCCTAAACACTTACTCACTTAGGTTTTCAAAGTAAAACTTCTACCCAGCGTTTCTCCTGCAAGGATGATGGTGACTTACTCAAAATTAGATTTTGGTCCCAAGCAAGTACACAGACATTTCAGTATCATTGGATATATACACTGTGGATTACCAAACCTGGTCTAGAGGTGAAGTTAAGGCGTATCTATAGAGATAATGAGTGACCACCCCTTGTGTTCCAGACAAACATCAATCCAAATGGAAACATTTGGTTCTATCTACTTTTGATGTACCTGCCACAGAAACTATAATTGCATCTATGAATTTGCTATTATTTTCCAATTCTATAGATATTTCTACACCGTACTTGCGACCAAATATGGCGGACATCACAATTCCTTTCCCTATAGTTAAGGTATGCAAATCATGTTTCAGCTTGTTTAGAAGATGGCGCTGGTCACATTCCAAATATAACAAAAATGAAGCATAATTATCATTCTGTGTGAAAAAATAATGTTTTTTTTCTTTTGGATATGATACTAGAACAAGGCTCATGGCCATTAACATATCAGAGATTGATTCATCAATTAAGAGGTACATGCCATATGCCTGAAGCCAGACCTTCAGGCTTCTCAGGTGTAGAATCTCACACCTTGCAGCTTTCACATTCCTATGCAAGTTACATTACCCCTTCGGTCATCTGATCTCTGTGGGGGTTCCAGCTTCAAAAGGAATTAAGGCTATAAACCTTCCATGCAATCAAATTGACAATGCCACCTCTACCAGGCAAGCAGATTATCTATGCATGACACAAATTACATTAAAGGACAATATTCCATAGTGCAATCATGAGTTATGCACCCTTGCCATGGCAATTAGGAATATCAATAATGAAATACTTTGGATTATCTTTTAATTTACATATATAAAACTTTGAACACCTACTTAACCCCTTAAAGACCAAACTTCTGGAATATAAGGGAATCATGACATGTCACACATGTCATGTGTCCTTAAGGGGTTAATTAGGGTAACCATACATCGAGATTCCCTTGTACATGTCCCCTTTTTGAGGGCTATTTCTATGATTTTGGACTTTGTTCAGCTTTTTGCCGGTGCAGGCATCACACGTTGAGGAGAGGAACGAGGAGGGAGTAGGGGAGATCAATCCGTCCATCCTCAGCCGAGAGGGAGTGGGTGGAAGGTGGGAGGAGAGAGCATGACAGTGCTACAACTAGCAGTACATTTAAATAATCATTGTCTCTGGCTTTGACAGTGTGATACAAGCACTACCAGCAGAAAATAATTCTTTTTTGGGGGGTGATTATCTGTGCATAGAAGGGATAGGGTGCTCTGTGTTCCTCATGGATGTTGCAAATTATCCCAGTGAATAAACTACCCCCAGCAGGCAGCCCAAACTTAGGTGAGATGGCACATCGGCCTTCATTGCACTCCTGTGACTAAATTCCAGCTCGCGAGAGTCTGTTCCTGGAGGTGCCCTCTTTTTTACTTTCCAGAATATGGTAAACCTAATTTACTAGTCCTAACATATGAAACCAAATCTAACAGTTCAAAGTTCTGTAACGTGCAATCGTAATTTACCTGCACAGTCTTACATGCAATAAGTGTACATTAAGAGCAAAAACGTCATGCCATAACATACAGTGTATGCAGTAATACCTAAAAAGAAATTAATATAATAGATATTGTGTATGATTTAAAAAAACTGAAATATATAGGGCATAACAAAGTGTATAAATCAACCCCTGACCCTAGTATTAGTCTGCCAACTCTCCTTCCAGATCCGCCTCTGGCCTGCTGTTTTTTTAGTGCGATCTCTAGTAGGAGATTAACACCTTCACAACGCTTGCACACACAAGCACTTTTTGTTGAAAAATATTGGCATAAAATGTATTTGAAACGCGGGATGCACTGCTAACATATACATAATAATGAAAGGATAGGAAGACTAAAAAACTCTAGGTCTGCTTGTAGAGTTGCATGTGTGGGAGGTAGCTTGTTGCATGTGTAATTGGGACTGTTTGTGGTGTAGTGTGTGTGTATGCATGTATGTGTGTAGGCACTGTATGTGGATGGGTGCTATAGTGCATTTCTATAGTGTAGTATCTAGTATGTGTGTGTTCATGTGAATATATGGTTTATTTGGATAAGAGTTGTGATGTATCTGTGCGGGAGATAGGGACTGTAGTGTATGTTTAGGGTTTTTAGGCACTGTTGGTAGGACTATAGTGTGTGTTGGTGGAGTGATAGAGACTTTTGTGTGTTGGAGGAATAGGTCTTGTTCTGTACATAGGAGGAATGAGGAGGTGTTAGGGAAGACTAATTCCTGGTGATCCAGCAGGAGCAACTTCAGGTCTGCACCTTCAGTGGGTGCAGTCTACTTGGGTTGTTTCTTCTGGTGGAGAGTTGACATTGTAACCCGTGACCACACGGCAGGAATAGCATATGTGGTCTACAACCTCCGGCGGTCAAGACTGCAAGCTGCCTGAGCCCTTCTTAGTATCTGGCATTTGCCCCTTTGCCTCTACTGACAACCCTTTATGGTATGTGCCTGGATAAGTAGTGATCTATTGGTAAATTGGACATAACAAGAATAAAACGGTGTATTCCAGTGTGCCATGGGTGGATTCTGATGTAAAAACTTCCTTTAGTGAAATGAATATGTCATAAATATGGAAAGAGTGTTGACACATTTACGGAGTTGCAGTCTCAAGCTGCTATTTAAAATGGCGGTCCATTCCCACACCATGTTTTTCAAAGTTACCCTAGATTTCTGGAGTTGTTCAGCAGTGTTTGGTACAGGGGTATGTACTACCTAATGTCTTTTAGAAATTACAGACCCTTATTTTAATGCTGATAAAACATAAGGAAATATAACATATGCCATGGCAAAAATAAAATAAAAGGGTATTTTTGTCTGTTATTCGGTTTAGGACAAGGTCAAATAAGAACAAACCATGCTACAAGAAGCATTTAGTAATAACACTGTATCTTATAATATAATATAAAAATATATAACATTCTAGATATTTATAATTTTTTTCATATTATGTTAGTTTGGTTTCTCCCACATAATCTGCAAGCATAGCCCAGCCAGTGAAAGCAATTTTGAAACAACAATCAGATCATTCATATGAACTGGCACTGTGTAGACTGACGCAATGTTACACATATTCCAACGCATGTCCCGGCATGACAAACACAACTTCACAGAAAACATGCCAGAGTTTTGTTTCCTAAAACAAAGATTAGCATTCTGTATGCAAAGCATATAAAGGTTGAAGACGGGACTGATTGCACAAATTGGACATATTGGTAAAAAACTATTTTGTTTACTTGGCATTCCTGTATAGCGGCAATGAAAGGATTGTATTGTTTAAACCTTGCAGTAGCATTTGAATAAATATAGATAAATCTGTTTTTTCCTACGTGTATAATTTGCTCTTTCTGTGGAATGTATGACGCCTGATCCAGCCACGTTTGTGTGTGTAGACCTATGAATGAATCTTTTCAAGAGCTGACAAAAACAGGAAAAGTATTGAAGGGAAATATGAAGTGATAATGCAATTGTGGCAGCTGTGGACTATAATCCACATCATACTCTTTGCAAAGACACCAGCAGTCTCAGTTTGTTTGACTCTGTTATGAGTTTGACTCTGCAGTCTTTAGGCAAATAAATATAGTAGCAACTGCTCAAAAGGCGTTCCTTGTCTAGCATCTGGAGCTGTGGAAGAACGCACTGCTCATGAATGAAGAGGGTCGTTGCATGATCCAAGTACTAACATCAAAACATACTGTATCAAATATTATATACTATGCCCTTGGGGTTTTACAACAAAGATGCAATAGAAGCATAGAATGTGACGGCAGATAAGAACCATTCGGCCCATCTAGTCTGCCCAATTTTCTAAATACTTTCATTAGTCCCTAGCCTTATCTTATAGTTAGGATTGCCTTATGCCTATCCCACGCATGCTTAAACTCCTTTACTGTGTTAACCTCTACCACTTCAGCTGGAAGGCTATTCCATGCATCCACTACCCTCTCAGTAAAGTAATACTTCCTGATATTATTTTTTAAACCTTTGTCCCTCTAATTTAAGACTATGTCCTCTTGTTGTGGTAGTTTTTCTTCTTTTAAATATAGTCTCCTCCTTTACTGTGTTGATTCCATAGGGGGAACTAATACTTAGTATGCTAGTATTTTGGAGCAGAAAGGGTCCTACGGATTAAAATATGCAAATCAAAGGTAGCTCCTCTTAATTTTCTCACTGCACTAATCATACAGATAGCGAGCATCTATACTACAGAGACATATCAAGCTTAATAATCTATAAGTCTTCTGAACATTGAAATAAATAAAATTAAAAAAATACACATCTCAAATAGAAGACGCTCTCTCCTTTTTATAAAATTCCATTAAGAAAGTTAATACAAAAAAACATGATGATAGTCCGGTGCACATTTTGGCGCAAAACAAAGAGCCTTATCTGTCGAAAACAGATTGATAAAATTTTCTGTATTTTGACTAGGATCACGACAATAATCCAACAGATCACAAAATACAGTTCATTTTTTTTCTGCTGGCAATGCCACCAGTGGCCTCGATTTAATATAGTTAGATAAATATTTCAATGTATTTAATAATTTTGTACACATTTTTAAAATGATTAAATATCATTTTTTTTAAAAACTATTTTGTAATAGTTAGATTTTTAGGATATTATTATTATTATTATTATGATATTTATAGTGCGCCATCAAATTCCGCAGCGCTTTACAATGGGTGGACGAACAGCCATGTAGTTGTAACCAGACAAGTTGGACACACAGGAACAGAGGGGTTGAGGGCCCTGCTCAATGAGCTTACATGCTAGAGGGAGTGGGGTAAAATGACACAAAAGGTACGGATAGTATTAGACTAGTGACAGTTGCAGAAGAGGAATCAGTCAGTAGCTATTAACAGTTTAATTGATACGCTTTTATGAAGAAGTGGGTTTTTAACGATTTTTTGAAGGAGTGGAGACTGGGTGAGCATCTAACGGAGGAGGGAAGCAAGTTCCACAGGAACGGTGCAGCCCTCGAGAAATCTTGAAGGCGAGAATCAGAGGTGGGAGTACGGACAGAAGATAGACGTAAGTCTTCAGCAGATTGTAAGAGCCTAGACGGGACATACTTGTGTATAAGGGAGGATAGATAGGTGGGATCAGCATTATGTAGAGATTTGAAAGCAAGAACCAGAATTTTAAATTGAGCTCTATATATTATAGGAAGCCAGTGTAGGGACTGACAGAAGGGTAAGGCATGGGAGGTGCGGGCGGACAGGAAGATGAGCCTCGCCGCCGCATTCATTATGGACTGTAACGGCGCAAGTTGGGAGCACGTAAGACCACTGAGAAGCGGATTACAGTAGTCAAGGCGAGAGAGGACAGTGGAATGGACCAACACCTAAGTCGCATCTGGCGTTAAGTAGGGGCGGATGCGTGCAATGTTTTTGAGATGGAAATGACAGGATTTGGCAATAGATTGAACATGAGGCTTGAAGGAGAGGTCGGAGTCAAAGAGAACACCTAGGCAGCGAGCCTACGTGGTGGAGCTGATGGTAGCACCGTTGACTTGGAGGGAGACAGACACAGGAGTAACAACACTTGAGGGAGGAAAGACCAGAATTTCAGTTTTTTTTCAAGTTTAGTTTAAGGAAGTGGGCAGCCATCCAGTTAGAAACAGCAGAGAGGCAGTCAGAGACACTAGTCAAGAGGGACGGGGAGAGATCAATAGAGGACAGGTAGATTTGCGTGTCATCTGCATAGAAATGATATTGGAGCTGATGAGTTTACCAAGGGAGGCTGTATAGATGGAGAACAGTAGGGGACCAAGGACTGAACCTTGGGGGACACCAACAGAGAGGAGTTGGGGAGAAGAAGCAGAGCCAGAGAAAGAAACACTGAAAGAGCGCTGGGAGAGGTAGGAGGAGCATATATTAATATGTTTGTATATATTATTTCTTTATTGCTATTTTTAAATGATGAATAAATTATTCTAGACGTATCCAAAAATATGAAATAATTTGAAAAGCTTATCCAATAATATCAAATCAACGCCAAAGTTTGAAAAAATTACCTTCTTAAGATTGGACCTAAACAGCGACTTTATTATTAATCTCAGAATGTCAAGCTGCAACATCGACTGTTTTTTTTTTAATTACATTACAGGAAGGTTGCTGGTGTGTCATTAACCTATTATAATCTGTTGAACATTTCAATGTGAATGTGTAATTTTAACGTACTTTAAGGTACTTCTAAAAAGACCTTTTAGGTATTGTGCAAATGTACATTTATGATATTATCAATATTTTTATGTTAATATATTTTAGTAACATTGCTTATTTGTCCTTTAATTGGTTTCATTAATGAACTAACAATAAATCATTTGTTCACATTGTTCGTGCATGTCATGAAGTCAGGGAAACTGTTATTTTTCTTAGTAAAGTGTTTTAAAGTGCTTTTCATTTTTGAGGTGTTGAATTTGCAATGTTTTTGAATGTCCCACTAAAGTGTCATCAGAAATGTGATTGTCTAAACTTGAGTACTCTAAGGGAACTGTCATTCTTTAGAAATTACACCAATGAATACAAAATTTAAAACCATCTATAATTTGTCTTAACTTTTTTTTCTCCTTTAAATGTATGTTATTGATTTAGCAAATGGCATCATAGTCCAGCTCAGTTTTGGCACAGTCAAGGCATATAATGTAAAATGAAGAGGAACAAAGCACAGAGATTACAACAATATGAACATTATTATAATGGTGAGCTCACATATATTACTCAATAACTTAGGAAGGTGCAACTGAGCCATCAGATCTGCAGTCCAATAAAAAGCACAAATTCAAAATATGGTCCAGCATACCTTCATTACAGTCCCAATCCTTTTTATTGTTACACGTGCATGAGTAAAGAAATTGTTTCGGCCAGTCCAGCGGCTAAAATGTTATCATTACAAATGCAATTGTAACAATAAAAATGATTGTAACTATAATGGAGGTATATTGGACCATTTTTGGAATTAGAGGTTACAACAATCACTGATTGGGAACTGGTTGCTGGATAAATAGGTTTTGATTTCTGCATTCAATTTTATTTTTCACACCTCCCAAATACATATTTGTTAAATATATTATTATTATTTCCTTCTATATTTAAACATAATATTAAAAAGACTCAGAAGTGACAATTGTGTTCTAATGCAAGGTAATGAGGTCTGTGTTCAACGATTGGATAATGGCAACTTGGTGTTAAAAAGTATGGGAAGACTGGAATTGTAATTTTTTTTTTTGTCATTGTTAGTAGCTCGTCGGCAGCTGTTAATATGTTGTTAAATATCAGATATGAGATTGTTAATTTCATAAATAATTGTAATGAGATGGGAGTGGTACAGAAATTTTTTTTTAATTATATTATTTTTTATTACAGAACCAGTGATAGAATATATTCTCTTTCATTGGTATTTTGCATTTCATTTTCAACCTTACCTTAATTACATCCTTTGTGCCCTAGAACCCTAATATTAATTGTTTAATAAGATTGGGTTACCTGGTTTAATGGAAATGTATTTTAAATTTGTTTTATAATGAGTTTGAAACTAATTTCAGGTTATCGAGCAAAGCCTAACACAATTTTCTTTCTCTGTTAATGTTTAATTAAGTTTTACATCAGTGTGAATTGGCATCTCGTGTAATATATGGAAATCATTTTTAATGAACAAATGAAACTAACAGTTTGAAAAATGTATGAAGAAAATGTGGTATTTATTTTTCAGTAACCAACCGAAATGTATACGTTTAAGCATGAAAGTTGAAAGTAACTAATGGAATCGCATAGTTGAGAAGAGATTTCTTTAAACCTTAGAGACAAATCGGAAATAGCTTTTTTAACTGCTTTTTTTGCCTCCTGCTGATTCAATAAATAGAAACTTGGGTGGCTTGAACATAATGGTCTCTTTTATAATTAATTAATGATTTAACAAGATCCAGGTATATCTATTTATGTTGGTACTGTGCCATGCTGAAAATTACTATCTACAGAGTGGAGTTGTCACTCTCACATGGCTCTCATCAGATCAGGAGGATTTTCTGAAAACCACTTTGCCGATGATGGTGACAAAACAGGCGCTAATTCCAGGTGAAGAGCAAGGTTTCCAATACTAATGATCGCATGAAAGATAAACAAATGCAAACATCTAGTGACCTGGCAAGACTTGTGCCACAACTAGATCCATGGAGAAGACTTCACATAAACGCAACCCTCCTTCACATGCCTGGGAGGAGTTGTGTTGAAAATATTGCACCATTGATGTTATTTTCTTTAATATCTGGAACTGTGAATCTTGAGGAAAATTAGAACAATGGCTTGTCATTTTAAAGGAAAGTATCCACCTCCACTACTTCCATTGGAGAGCCGGAAACCACTAAATAGGAGTTCCCATTAGCTATCCTGGGCTGAGCCCCGCAGTGTAGGGCTAACTCATTGGCTAAGAGTGTTACCTGATTTAGGGCCAGTGTTATTATGCCACCTTCTAATCACATGGCTGTTTTCAGATAGGCAACAACAATGATCAGGTATAGAAAAACTATAATTTAAAACTGTGTCCTGCCCTGGGGTATAAGTTGTTGTCCCTTGAGCAGAAGTTAACTGAAGGAATACACTTGGTGCAGATTCATCTTTTTACCATTTACCTCTTCTGAAGGTTTAGTCATATCTGTCAATCCCTTTCCTCTGTGTTTTGCTACGTATACATTAGGTTCTAGAACGGTCACATTTAAGTTATATACCAACTCAAGGTCAAACACAATTCGCAAAGTCCAATACTAAAAAGCTAGATTTAAATATAATTTTGTGAAGACGCGAAAGCCTCTTTGTCATCACATATTGGGTTATTTTAGAAATATTCCATTTAAATAAGCAGTGCTAAGACGTACGTTTAGAAATCGGATCTGGTTAACCATTTAACAAGGAGATCAATGAAATGTGTGTAATTGCAGCAGGAGATTACATGGACAGCAGCCAAGGCCAGTTAAACAGTTGAATGTGAAAATGTGATTCATTTTGACAGAACAGGAGCATTGCTTCCTTTGTGCATATAATCCTCTTAGCCCTGTGAGCTGTTGCTGTTTTTTTCCTTAGAACGCGACTGTCTTGCACTATTACCGTGTTAATCTCCTTGTGCATGATGTACATAAAGATATTGCTGTAAGCTGCTATTTACAACGACTTTGAGAAGGAGCCTATTTGAGAAAAGTGTTTGATAGTCTCTTAGAGACCATCATATAAGGCTCCCTGCTTAAGAATACATTTATTTTGTTTCCATCTGCCACACACATAATAACACGTGGTACTGAATATGTTTATAAATAAGATCAGATGTGTTTTTAGTACCCCCCACATCTTCCTCATTATACATGTCAAGGAGAATCCAGCATGGTTTTTCCATGGGTAAGGGACTGAGTATGGGTTTCTTCCTAAACTATTATTTATAAATGAATTGGGAATTTGAGGAGAACCTATCATTCCTTTAAAGTCTGTATTTCAGATGAAAGAGATGGTTTTGTTCAGCATAAAGTGATTCAGTGTACCATAACGTGATGTAGAATAAATTTGTCAACAGTCGTTACAAAAAGCTGGTTGTAAGACTAAAGATATATTCGAAAAAAAGTCAACTGTATTATGAAAGGAATTACAGTACTAGCTTGGAGATATGCTTCCCACAAAATTCTCCATGGTCAATCAACAAAATTAATATGTCAGCCATGCCATACACATGAATAATGTGAATTTATTTCAGTGGCAGGAAATGTATAACTTCTTGTCTGTCGCAGAGAGGTACGACTAATTAGACTAGGCAGGGTAATGAAAAGGACAAAGATAGGAGAAGGATGGCAAGAAATAATGGAGGAGAGAAGCAAAAAGATCGAGAAAGTAATGCACGCTTTGAAGATGGAGGTTAGAAGATGGAAGGGTAATATCAGTAAGTATACACATGTATATAAAGGGCAGTAGACACATGATCAAGGCTGTTAAAGAATGTTTAAGAATTTCATTAACCTATCGGAACGGTCACATTCTGCTCCCAATGTTAGGCTAATCTCTGGAAGGCAGAAATTAATGAAAAAAAAGAAAAAAGAACAAAATAAAGGAAACACGAGGGACAGATGGGGCAATACTAGTACTACACCCAGTAAGCCTTTATAGTATTTTTCCATTTCAGACAATGTAGGTGTCATGACAACTCTACAAACAGTTCACTTCAACTTTTACAGATATGTCTATATTCACACATCTGTGTTCTATTGTGTGGGTTTTTGTTTGTGAGCTGTTATATTATAGAAATAGAGAACTGCCATCTACGTATATAGTATGCAGAAGGAAGAGGGAATCAGACCATGTAGAAAAAGCTCTATAACTGGAAAAATATAGGGATTCACCAGAAACCTATAAAGCAATATACATAGGGTATAGATACTATATAGAATAGTAACAGTTTCCAGAAGCTTACTAGTAGGATGAATAAAGTGCAGAAGTGAGGAGATATTGTCAGAACTGACAAACTATAAGATATCTATAAATATATTCACGTAAATGTCTTAGAAGTCTGACATTAATCATCCAGTATAACTTTAAAAATGACTGTGTGGCAAAGGTATCCTTAACCCTAGTCAGAGAGATAATCTAGGGTAAATGTAACCTTTTTGCCCAATATTATACTTTTATAAGGATAAAAGATACAATAACCAAACGGTTAAAAATTGCTCAAAAAGTCCAAAATGTATCCACTATCATCAAAGAAATATATTACTCATTAAGATCAAGCAAATCCAGTACAAAAAAACTGGTTGCTGTAAGCAATATATAAATATATCGCTAGAAACAACTGAGAATATAAAAAGAGTGGTTTATTACAAATTATTAAAATTAAAAAATAAAGTTAAAAACAGATCCACAGTGTTTGTACCAGTCAATTAAGGGTAAAATCGCAAAACAACCTTATATACAGGCTTGGATGGATGCAGATGTTGTTCTTGATCCTGTCACCCAGATTCTGATCGCCGGTGAGGACGGCGTGCGTGCCACAGTGCATTCCACCTCGAGCCTCACTTTGGGGGAACAGCACTGTTCGTGAGATGATGTTGGTAATGCGCCTGGGATCCGAGGTGAGTATGATTCCTGCAATGATACCCTGACCGGCTGGAGCTGCGTGGATATTTCTTCAAACTGTCTGACGCGTTTCGTAGGGAATAGCCCTACTTCCTCAGAGACGTATCATTATAGCTGTTATATTATAGCTCTGTATTTGTGTGACATGGTGTCTAGATGTTGACTGTCTTTCCCAGCCAGCCAACCACTAGACGTTGCTATTTTGTATAGCTGTGCTAGTTATTTGAAACTATAGCACTAGTGCTGCTATTTTCATTAATGTATGTCAGAAACTGTGACTGCCGAGGACAATTAGAACAGAATTTACAAGAAAAGTATCACCCAAGAAATGGAATTAGAATTATGCTAAATTAGGTATTTTTATTTAAGTATTATACTTGCATAGGTTTTCATAAACAATACAGTTGTGCAAGATCATTAAATACCATTGTTGAAATTAGTATATTAAACAGGGATGAGATAAAAAGCTTTAGTCTTGGCTTGGTCTACAAGGGGGGCCAATTGGGAAATAATGAGAGAGATAAAGTTGGTTCCTTTTTTTTTAATATAAAGGACAGAGAAAAAAAACAAAGGATGGGAAGTGTACCACCCTTAAGAATTCATGTTCTTCCTAGTGTAGACCCTGTAGATATTGATACAACTTAATATTTATATTAATATTTATATTAAGTAGATATTAGTAGATATCTTACAACTTAAGATATTTTCTAGGGTTTCCAGGGTCTTTAAACAAAATTTGGAACATTGTCTTCTATAAGAAATACATATCCAATTTCTTTAGCTGTGATGAATGTGCCATATCCCCTTTATCTCAGCTGTGAAACATTTGCCATTTATTTACATGTGAACAATTAAAAAGCTCTCTAGTTATTACCAGGTTTTCCTTGTAGACTTGCATTGAAGCATTAACTTGAAGATGGATCTTGAGTTGTGAAGCCCGTTGTGAGCTATGTGGAAGACAGATGGGGAAGAGCTTGAATTAAAGTTATGATGTACAATGATCTGGTACAGAAGTCAATATTATGAGATAAATCAGACATGAGCCACTATTATTTTGATTTATGTCATAGTGACCCCCATAGGTTTTAATGCGGGGGGTGGGGGCTAAGTAGGAATAGTTATTTATTTATTACAAGAAGGGAGCTGGTAGTGCTGCCGACTCCCATCTTGCTTTTTTTTTTGTAAACAAATTTCATTCAAAAATGAATGGTTTGCGGGCGAAATTCAGGATTGACAAAATAAATTTTTATTTAGTACGAAGCCATTCGTACGAAAAAAAATTTCCCTGGTTCCCACACACACAACCAGGGGTTATAACCCAGAATCCTCCATACCTGAGAGCCCACATACGGGAACAGGAGTGGGGGGGTTCTATAACTTTGTCTCCCAAATATGGAAAGCCAGCCACTAATGCTAGGGGTCTCCCACCCAAGTTGACAGGGGGTCTACTTCCCAGGAGCCTCTGTACCTGGGAGGTAAGGTGCGGGAAAATAAATTGTCTCTTTGTCTCCCAGGCACAAAAAAGCCCGCCAAACTAGCCAGGGTCCCAAAGGTGTCCACACCAACATCAGGGACTTTCACAGTGGTACTTCCCTCGACTATTATCCATTTGCAAGGTCCCAGTGTGAAACCCAGACAAGGATAGCATCTCCTTTCTGGGTATGCATGCTCCTCCTGGCTGGCGTTTGTCTATACGAATTACGGCCACCTAGGGGAGCCCTCATTAATTACTTCCCTTGCAGTTTCACACACCTATGTTGCAAGCACAAATGTTCTGACTAATTGGTGTGAACATTCTAATGGGGCACTGGGGAGGTCCTGCTATGGGAGAGGAATGAGTCGGGAAACAATCCACCAAGGCTCCCCCTGGATGGCGTTCATCTGTACGAATGTTTCCCTTGTTTCCCTTCCATTTTTTTCTCCACCACAACTCTGTTGGTATATACTTTACAAGTAACACCAAGGCTCCATTGCAAGCCAGTAACCAACCTCATGCTGATGAGTTGCATTAACAACGAAACAGCTGTTCACTGGCTTTGCTCCTCTTCCTCAGTTGTGTTTCAAAGCTGTTGTATAGAGCAGACACCTATTCCAAGGAATCTATTTATAAAGTGGAATTATGAGGCAAAAATGCTGTTCTTTGTTGAGCTCATTTGCATAGGCCTACCCAAAATCCCTTGCAGTAGTGAGAGCACTGTTAAAGTGAGATTCCTGTGGGAAAATCAAGTCTTATGGCTTGATTGATGTGTGTATTTGTGTTTAGCAATGTAATATATATATATATATATATAGTAAGCAGCAACTCAGGTGTAAAGCAATATCAGGTGTAAGCAGCAAAATTTCCTCAGGTGTAAAACAATATGAACCAAAAATAAACCAAAAGGTTAAAGGGATTGCGTTATGTTGATGAGACCACAAGGTTGAAACTGCAATTCATGGCTGGTTTCTGATTACTGGTCCTTTTGGATCATATTCCATGTTTTGGTTTAAAAAAAAGGTGTGTTGACAAGTGTCTATTTCGAAGGGTAGTATGAAACACAATACCCATCTGTGCTCATTTGTAAGGAAACATAATTTCTTGAATTTCTGTACCAAGGAGGACACCTCAAAGTCTAACTTGAGATATACAGGTGAAGCAAAAAAACTATTTTTATATATATACACGGGATTGAGTCCAGTAGACAAGATAACAAAAAGATAGACAATATGCCAAAATAACCACAGTGTTGTAGTATGCAATGATACCTTTTCTATTGGACTAACTTAATTATTGAAATACATTCTTTCTATAGTTATCCTCTCTCCCTCAAGTCCTAAGCAATACGGATTAATATGACAGAGTATTGATCAGTTTTGCTTAAGACCTGAGGAAGAGACGATAACTCTTTAAACTCCTTAAGGCTTGAACTATAAATATTAAATTAGTCTAATAAAAAAGGTATCATTGCATACTGCAATACTCTGGTTATATCGGACTCATATAATATATATTTTCATCATGTTTACTATTTTACCTACAGGCCATAACTAAATTTCAGCTCAAGAGAACATGTACCTATAAAAAAATACAATTAAATAAAAAATATTTTTGAAAATGCAAACCCCCCCCAAACGTAAAAGCAAAATAGTTAACGAAAATACAGTAATATTCAGCATTTAGTAATGACAGCTCCATCATGTAGCCAGTATTTTAAATATGAGCTTTTGTGTAATTCATAAAATAATACTTTTACCCAAAAACATGAGAGCAGACAAAATTAAAAGCACATGTACATACAGAAACATAAGTGACTTTGCTCTATGAAGTAGTATAATAAAAATAAGGCTAGCCCACAGACTAATAACCCTATCCTCTTGTGTATCAATCAGATAGAGTCGGACAAATAATAATTGTGGGTGGCCACCCAATAAGCAGAAATGGAGCCAGATACTTTACAGCGTTGGCCCACGTGTTATACACGAGATACGATTACATTTTAAAACATAATATGGAGGTAGAACGTATATTTCACTCACAATATCACCTACTCTCACGGACCTCTGTATGAGTACAACTACTGATCTTTCTGTATTACTTTCTTTTTTAAGTGTTTAATGACTGACGGTTTTTTTTACTAAAGAGGGAATTCAAAGGGAATTCCACATTTAAGATCAGAGAAGCCAGACTGAAAGCATAGCTGACTCAGATATTTTTTCCATTTAGGCCTTAAAGGAACACTATAGCGTTAGGAATACAAACCTTTGTTCCTAGTGCTATAGTGTCTTATTGCCAGATTTGGGTTAGCATTTCCCCCCTTTTCAGAAAGCTTTTTACTTATCTCTTTTCCAATACCAAAACACCCTCTGTGTTGCAGCTTGTGCCTCCTCCCACGGCGTAATTCGTCTCTCTTGCTGATGGTTTAATCCAATTCTCCTCATAGAGGTGCTGTGTGTACACCCACATGTTTCTCACAGAAAAGCTTTGAATTCAGTGCTCTCCTATGAGCTGCATTTGATCATAGGAATGAGTTTCACTTTTGTCATTCTAAAGAAAATACCTTACAGACAGCAACTACAGGGATGTTTAACAAATATATAAATAAGTGTGAGTGTAGTGGTGCTTAGTGAACTAATAATTTAAAAATAGTAAATTTGTATAATTAAAATGCAGCTGTGGCACTCAGTGGATACTCCTTAAATCACACAATCAATAGTACAACTAAAAACAAAAATGTTACTCAGTGTTTGGGTGATGACCCTATCACACAAAACACTAAAGTGAGAATGCAACCTTAAAAATATGCTATAATAACTTATCCCTAAGTGCAAATCGGCGCAGTCAGTACATATGCAATGCAAAAGAAGACAAAACAACGCAATAGTGCAATATTGTCTATATTCAATATAGTGCAAAATACGTGAGCATAGAATATAGTATAACCTCACACCACGAGAAGATAGGAATCCGATTAGCCAAAGATGGAAACCCCATCCCATTAAAAGGGGAAACCTTGGAAGAGACTGAAATCAATTGAAAAATCCCCAAAAATCCCAAAACATTTCGAACACAGGACAGGACTGCACTTTTTTCCTATATGTATTTTAATTTCTTTTTATCCAATTTGTTTTGAAACAAGTTGTCAGTCTTCAATTCTAAGTAATATGATTTATATACCTACCACAAGTGACTCCTGCCTGGTACTTCATATCCTGGGTCCCAAAGAGGGCTTTGCCACTCTATATTTCGGGTATCCACTAAGTCAACGTAGGCACCTGCTTAGGCGGATGGCAGGTGCCTACTCTGACAAAATATACTGTGTCCGTAGGGCAAGAATGGAGGCGGGCAGCTAGGGAGTTCAGATCTTTTTGCTCTTCTTTCACTTACTCACGTTACTTACGCACGCCATGTGGTGATGCCAGTGTTCTGTCACATTCAGTTTTCTAGCAGAATGCATTTCCCCTCAAACCACAGCAATCATCGGAACTCATCCTCCCTCTCGGGATCGTTGCGTTTGAAAAGGCTGCTTGTTGTTGTCCTGCAAGGTAAGTAAGCTTGCTGTCACACTGAGCTTACATTTAGGCTGTCACTGCATCACTGGGACATAGGGAATTTAGGGATAAAGTGAGGATTCAAATTAGGATTAAGAACTAATTTAACCTCACTCAATTCTTATTCTAGCCCTAACCCTAGAAGTGAGGATGAAAGTAACTGTACACATATTGTACATTTAATATCTTTTTTCACAGCTGTCAGTAAACTATGAATAAAAAAAAACTCCCTAAATCTAAGCCTAATTTTAACCATACACAGAATCACACTCAGTCAACCCCCGCACAATCACGCTCACCCACCACACACCCAACTCAGGTGTATTGCTTAGGGGGAACAAGGACGAACAATAAGGTCCTTCTTTCATTCTTGCACTGCCTCAGTCTTTAATTCGTAGTTACACCCACAGTCTATACAATTGCTTTATGTCTAAAAATGGCCCTAACATTATGTGTGTATGTACTTATTGGAATTTAATATAAACATTAATACAATAGTGACAGAATAAAATAAAATGAAGCAAATTCAGGTTTGTATTTTCTGTACTCAGCATACACATTCATATTATATACAATTTTTTATGTGTTTCTAAATATCAGATAAAAATAAAATATAAAGTGCTTTTCGGAGATGAAATTTAATGTAAATGTACACTTGGTAGCTACCTTCTCAGCTCAGCTTCTAATACCAGCTAGAAGATATACTGCCATCTATATGGACTTAGGTACATCTTTTATTTGAATGATAAAGGAGAAAAAAAATCCTCTATAAGTGAGAATAACTAGCAAATGTATATATTTCATTAAAAACCTTTGTAAAGATATAGTCCATTTACTTACCTGCTGACTGCACATTTGGTAAAGTAGTTTCTGTGCTTATTCGTCTAGTGAGTTTGTCATATCTTTCTTTTTTTTTTTATTGTGGTTTTCTAGACTAAAATAGGAACCAAGTGACGGTGGCAATGCACTGACAATGTAGCAGGGTGTCACTGTCATGGGGGATAGGGACCTTGCTTGGTGATTTGCTCCCAGGCTGGGCAAACTACACAATCCCATGCCATCCCTATTTTGGGCTCACATCCATGTGTCCATCTTTTCTACCCTAATGATCTAGTTTTACAATAGCTCCATGTTGTTGGTGTGTCTGAGTGTATTAAACAGATCCACTGCAATTTGGAGGCCAAGGCAACACCTTGAAATCTTTGTCATGTTCCTCAAGCCAATCATGAGCAGTTTGTGCAGTGTGACAGGGTGCATTATCCGGCTGCCATCAGTGAAGTCCATTGCCATGAATGGGTCTACGTGGTCTGCAACAATCTCTATCTTGGTGATATGTGTCAAAGTAACATCCAGGTTTGCCAGCAGAACATTGACCTAAACAATGTCCTCTGGCCTGCCTACTTCCCACAGTGCATCCTGCTGCCATCTCTTCCCCAGATATTAAACACAGACACACCTGGTCATACACTTGTTCTAAAAGTAAATGTGATTCATCTGACCAGACAACCTTCTTCCATTGCTCTATGGTCTAGTTCTCACACTGAAGACACTTTCGGTGATGGACAGGGGTCATCATGGGCACTCTGACCAGTCTGCTGTTATGCAGCCCTATACACAACAAACTGTGATTCACTGTGTATTTTGACTCCTTTCTATTATGGCCAGCATTAAGAACAATCAATGTTATTCACTTCACCTGTTGGTGGTTGTGGCTGATCTGTGCATGCCAAATAGCAATGAAAAGGTTACTCCAACCAAAAAGCTGTGTTTTCATAGAACACTGCTTTTGGTGGAAATAATCCTTGTAATGATGCCTCCCCCACCCCCCAGCCCCTTAACTCTAAAAAAATAAATATATTAGCCAGCTAAAATGTATTTTACTGTTCAACACTGAGGCCAAGTTCTTCCTCAGTCACTGTGGGGTAGATAGAGAGGAAAGATAGAGGGAAGCACAGGGGCCGCAAAGATTGGGGCTATGCCTTCATTGGCTGTTAGGCGAAGCATGCTGTACGTGTTGGGTTCAGAAGCCAATTTTTGCACAGATATAATATTAGCCACCCAGAGCTCTAGTTTCAGATTGGATAATGATGCCCCAATGTGCAGCGTTTCAAAGTAAAACTCTGCACATACAGACTTCAGGCACCATAACCAACCTCAAATAAATCGAGAAACCCTCTAAGCAGGGGAGAGGGAGGGCACAGCAGACACACCTCTGGAGGTTTTACAAGATTAAAAAATTGACTTACTGGACTCCACCATATTTAGAACCCTTTGATATGAGCGTTATCTTCTTCTCCCTAATAGAATGGCATGAAACACCTCTGACCACCTCTTACATTATCACCCCTTGCATCACACCTCAATAATGCCCCTCCATGATAAACAAACATTCTACTCTCTTGGCATATTTTCTTGACATAAACATATGTCAAGTATTATATTTTCCCACGGGAAAGTTTTAATTTAAATCACAATAAGGAAATAACTTTAAGTTATAAGTATGTTAGCCCAGAAAAGACAATTGGTTGCAACATCCCCGGGCAATGACATTTCACTGAATCTGTTCAATAAAATATAAAAGAAACTGTTACTATATATATCAATATTAGTAGGTATGTTAGAAACATCTTAAGAAAAGATGGGTTGGTCATCCTTGAAATAGTTTACATTCTAAACCACTGAAACAACTCTTAAATATCAGCTTCTTCTCTCCCAACCCAGTGTATACATGGGTTTGGTTTATTTTACAATGCAATGAATAACAGAAAGAAAAAAAGAAAACATTTGTCATCCCTTTACTCCAGTGTCTGTGTTCACCTGGTGCAGAAAGAAATTTCACACACAAACACAAGCATTAATAAATCGCTGTTTAGTGGATATATCCCTAATGAAAACATGCATTTAGTTATACTTTTTTATTGAGAGTAAATCTAAAAACAGCTTGAAAAAGCTGCAGATCACTTGTCTGCAGCCTTTGCAAAACATCCTACTGACCCAGCCCAGACATTCTGTGGCAGTCCAATCACAGACTTCCCAATGCAGCTCAATGAGAAATTCTTGCAAGGCACGTGCTCTGAGCAATTGCTGCATCTCGAATTAGGTCCACTAAGCTAACCAAACCAGGAAGTAACAGGGTCAGCTGTGTGATTGACAGCCATAGGGGTTTGGGTGTAACAAGGTTAATTTAAAAAAATGACAATTTATATTAAAACTTGCACTTTTTTGTAAAACGAAAAAGAGGGCACACTCTGCACACTTAAAGCTAAAGTGCTTTAGAGTTTTGCAGCGCTGTGGTCGATCTAAAGAGACATGTATTATTGTAAGTTCCTACCCAAACTAACACGTTAAATGTTACTTAGAACTTACTTATATTTCCACGTGCATTTGATTTAACCCATTATTTATTGAATACTTTTGCCGCATATTTGGCATTCTTTTTTAATTATATTTTACGCTCTATGTTAAATATTTATATATTTACTTGACGCAGCCCTTGTCATTCATCCATACTCTGTGAATAGCAGGTCTACTTCAAAACATTTTTTTTTTTTTTTAAATACAAAATTTCATTTTAATAGCTTCATTAGGCTAGAACAGATTCCAAAGATAACCTTATATATAAAAAAAGATGAATCACAGCTCATTCATTAAAAACCACCTTTCAGTGATCTAAGTGAAAGATTAGATCGTAATTATGAACTACTTCTGAACAGTATCCAGATTGATGAGAGAACAATTTGAAATATTTCCAGCTTGATAATGAGTCCTTTGAAGTTTTAAATTATATTTGACAGATCTGTAAATAGTTGTTGGCAGACTGAATACGGTTACAGTATCTCTATACAATGAAACCAATGGCTGACTGATCACAACTTATTGTAACTTGTTTCCTTTGTTTGTTATATTATTTTATTAATATGATAATTAACACACTCTAGTATAACTTCTGTACAACCTTTATTGTAATTCTATGCATTTTCCATGTGTGAGAGAAAATATGTCAGATGCCATTGCAAAACAATTTTCTTGTAGCGTTGTGTTGGTCTGTGCTTTGTATGGAAAATAGGAAACACACAACTCATTTAAGAAATCACAAAGACTTTATCTAAATTGTTTGTTGCAGTTGTTTTACTATAATGTTTACATATTCCTATATTTAACAAAAAAAAAGTCACAAAAAGGATAAGGGCTAATTTGAAGCACGGTAAATTACCCAAGGCTGCAAAAAATAAAAAAGGCAAGCCTTTCCTCCCAGTTACCTTTATATTGGAGAGCAAAAAAAAAAAAAAACACACACAAAGATTACAGGATATGCCTAATGTCTATATAAAGTTATAAACCACGTTCAGGGGATACAGTCTAGGAATTTCTCATTTAGCCAAGCAATATTGATTTTCTTGATCGTTGGATGCTGAATGGTGGAGAGACAGAGAGAAGGAAACCAATGCTGTAGTACTTTCACAAGAAAAAAACCGCAAAACATAGATATGCAAATTGTGCCCTTACATGTACTGGAGCTTGAAACCAGCTCCTGGTGAGATAGCATGCAGTAGCAAAATCCCCACTTAAGGATATATTTCATAGATAGGTGAGTGAAAGGATGGAGCTTCCAATACAAGCTCAATGTGTCGAGCCTAAGGTGGTATCATCCCCACCTAGTGGATAGTAGTTTGGCTTCGACGCCAACACACCTTAGACAGAAACTGTAACACCAGTACGATACCCATTGAGCTTGTATTGGAAACACTGTTACAACATATTGAAATACCAGATGACTGTAGAATAGTTTGCCAAGTGTATTATGTATGTTTTGCTAAGATTTCACACACGTTTCCTTTGGCTAAAAGCTTGTTATTTGTATGACTTTTGCAATTTGTACTATTTGTACTGTAAGTACTTCTTGTGCTTGTTATACTTTGTTTCTTCCTTTAACAAATATCTTTAAGTAAAGATTGTCAGAAGAAAACGAAACAATATTTCTATTCCTGTTCTTCAATTGCAATGTTTACCCTGGATTTGCATGTCTGATTATCATGTAATTTGAAAAACATTTAAAGGACCACTCTAGGCACCCAGACCACTTCAACTTAATGAAGTGGTCTGGGTGCCAGGTCCTTCTAGGGTTAACCCATTTTTTTTTATAAACATAGCAGTTTCAGAGAAACTGCTATGTTTATTAATGGGTTAAGCCTTCCCCCTAATGCTCTACTGGCTGTCTCATTGACAGCCACTAGAGGCGTTTGCATGCTTCTCACTGTGATTTTCACAGTGAGAGCACGCAAGCGTCCATAGGAAAGCATTGTAAATTCAGCCAGCGGGGCGGAACGGAGGAGGATCGGAGGAGGAGAGCTCTCCGCCCAGCGCTGGAAAAAGGTAAGTTTTTACCCCTTTCCCCCTTCCAGAGCCGGGCGGGAGGGGGTCCCTGAGGGTGGGGGCACCCTCAGGGCACTATAGTGCCAGGAAAACGAGTATGTTTTTCCTGGCACTATAGTGGTCCTTTAATGCAAACTTAAAGGACCACTCTAGGCACCCAGACCACTTCAGCTTAATGAAGTAGTCTGGGTGCCAGGTCCCTCTAGGATTAACCTTTTTTTATATTCTCTGAAACTGCTATGTTTATAATAGGGTTAATCCAGTCTCTAAAGCCTCTAGTGGCTGTCTCATTGAAAATCACAGTGAGAAGACGCCAGCGTCCATAGGAAAGCATTATGAATGCTTTCCTATGAGACCAGCTGAATGCGCGCGCAGCTCTTGCCGCGCATGTGCATTCAGCCGAAGAGGAGGATCGGAGGCGGAGAGGAGGAGGAGAGCTCCTCGCCCGGCGCTGGAAAAAAGGTAAGTTTAAACCCTTTCCTTGCCATCCAGCCCGGCGGGAGTTTGTTTTCCTGGCACTACAGTGGTCCTTTTAAAGGAAACTATAGGCATCGATGGCAACAGAGGTCCACATCTGCCGGAAGTTATGTTTTTGAAAGCCCTGCATTCTGATTTTGATTTGTATTTGTGCATGCCATGATTTGGGCTCAAGGCTGGATTCTGAGCATTTTCTTGAGGCTTGTTTAACACTCCTGCTGATGTTTTAATATTTTTTTCATGAATTTTTACTTTTTGCGGCAGTGGCGTATGACATCAGCACACTTTGCATCTGACGTTGTTCTGCTTGACGACGCCTCTGATGTTGTAGTCTTTCTGTGCACCTTGTGTTTCTACCCAAATAAGCATTTTTTAATTCAATCAATTATTTAATTGTTTATAATATATATATGTATAATTCAATCTACACTATTACACTACATATACCCCTGGAGTTTACATTAGTAGCCTATTTCCAGGGACAGAAGATGAGGACATTAGTGACACTGCTTAATATTGTATGTTCAGAGGTGTACCTAAATTACTTTGCACTTGGGGTACATCTCTCTATGTACATGTGAGAGGGGGTGTCAAGAATTGAATCAGACATCTTGCTTATGGATATTTCCATGTCTGTTGTTAAGGTTCCTATGGTCGAATAACATTTGTTACTACGGATTTTGCTGACCACTTTCCTCCTGTGGCTAATAGTTGAGTTGGTAAATACTTTTGTTAAAACCAATAATCACAAACAATTGCATTGTCTTTTATTGTTCTTTCTTCTACGTTCTCTGATTCTGAGTCACACTCTTCATGCCGTCTTCAGAACCGTCTTAATGTGCTGATGTCTGCCTGAGCATGACCTTCCAATACCTGCATATTTTTCATTCTATACATGGACTCATTACTTGTGGCGTGACTGTGTATTATAATCAGTGGGCCGCATAATGAAATAGAGATCCATCAAAGCTCACAGACAGCTTGACATATTGGTTTTGTAGAGGACGGCAATCTTTCTCCAATTAATAATGCTGTTGCGCCACGGTTTGCATTAAAGCATTGGTAACCTGTCAGTATTAAATGGCACCCCCATAAGCACATAATACTGCAGTCACAAGGCTGACAATCTCAACATATTTTAATGAATGCAGTGTATGAAGAACATTAATTCAGTGGTAGATATAAAAAAATATAGAGGCCACCATTAATAAGCCCATCTAATATAAACGCATGGTTATTTTCTGTTTATTTTGGCATTTTAGTGACTTTGATTCTCTATAAATGTAATTTTTAATAATAAAGTTTTAACAACCTTTACATTTTAAATGACAATGACACCTGAAAATGAAGTGTGTACCATCTGCAGGAGATGGCTGAGTTCTAACACACCTGGAAAAATCTCAATATTTTTTTTTTCTGTGGCCCCCCCGAATTTGAGACTTATTATGGGAAGTTTTTGAATTTTTCAATTGGTGAGTTAACTCGACATCAACCAATTGTCCTCAGTTCTTCTCTGTGAGAAGCATTTCATTATGCAAAGAAAACAGGAAAGCTGAAGATTCAAATTGAAGATACAAATTGCAGATCTTTATTAGCTGCAGAAGCCAATAATTGGTAACTTTAAAGCTTTTAAAAAAAAATATTCAAATTTAGATTTTTAAAGTACAGAGGTGAAAAATACATAAAATAATTTTTTTTTTTTGCAAAGTAGAGAATCCCTATAACCTCTATAATTTGGTGGCCTTGCCTACTTGTCTTGGCTAATCTATTAAGACTCCCAAATAAAAATTATACAATACATTCAGAAGAGTTTATGACAAAAATGTACATCCACTTTATTTAAGTATAAAGAATCAACTGTTCTTCATTTCCTTCATCTGAAATGCTATCAGTAAGGTAAAATGTACAGCATATCTATATTTATTAAATTAAACTATTTTAACCACGTGATCAAGAGAACTAGAGAGACTTCTCTGTTCAGTGCAGGAAGTCATGAAGTGTGATTAAATGTTTTCATACATTCATTATCACATGAGTAGGGTTAAAACGGACCAATGCCTATGTTTGCATGTATACTACTTAACCACAACATTAAAACCATCTGCCTAATACAACTCTGATGAATTGAGGCATGGACTCTACAAGACCTCTGAATGTGTCCTGTGGTAGAACTTTACCAAGAAATTAGCAGCAGATCCTAAAGGTCTGGTAAGTTGCAAGTTGGGGCCTCCATGAATTGGATTTGTTGCCCCAGCACATCCGACAGATGCTCAATCGGACTGAGATCTGGGAAATTTGGAGGCCAAGGCTTTGAACTCTTTATCATGTTCCTCAAACTATTCCTGAACAATTTTTGCAATGCAGCAAGGTGCATTATTCTGCTGAAAGAGGCCACTGCCATCAGGGGTGTACTTGTTCTGCAACAATTTCTAGGTAGGTGGTACGTGTCAAAGTATCATCCATAAAAAAGCCAGACACAAGGTTTCCCAGCAGAACGATGACCTGAGTATAACACTGCCTCCTCTGGCCTGCCTTCTTCCCTCAGTGCATCCTGCTGTCATCTCTTCACCATGTAAAGGAAGTACTCTCGCTTGGACATCCACCTGCTCTAAAAGAAAGCATGATTTATCAGACCAAACCACCTTCTTCCATTGCTCCATGGTCTAGTTCTGACGCTCATGTTTCCAGTGAAGATGCTTTCGGCGGTGAACAGACTTTATCATAGACACCCTGGCCAGTCTGCAGCTACGCAGTCCTATACATAGCAAACTGTGATGCAGTTTGGTATATTGTGACCTTTCCATCATGACCAGCATTAAGTTTTTCACCAATTTGAGCTACAGTAGCTCTTCTGTGTGATCGGACTAGAAAGGATATACTTCACTTCCCATGTACATCAATGAGCCTTGGGCGCCCATGACCCTGACAACGGTTCACCAGTTGTCTTCCTTGAACCACTTTTGGTAGGTACTAACCATTGCATACCATGAACACCCCACAAGAATTACCATTTTTAGACATGCTCTGTTGTCTATCCATCACTATTTGGCCCTTGTTAAAGTCACTTAGATCTTTTTGCTTGCCCATTTATATATATATAGATGCCAAAATACCAGAGTGTTGCAGTATGCAATGATACCTTTTTCATTGGACTAACATAAGACAAGCTTTCTAGAGTTTTCCTCTCTTCCTCAGGTCTGAAGCAATACTTATGCACACATTCGTGTGTTTAGATCCAGTTAAAGGGAAACCTTTACGTCACCTTTTTACCTTTTTTCGTAGGATTCTGTGTGTTCTTTTAAATTTACTTTAGCTTCAAACTTTTTATTATGATGAGTCATTTAGATTTGGCAAATATAGGGGGATCAGTAACAATACATATTTAAGTTAGCCAAATAGAAAATGACTGTTGGAATAGAAAATGATGCCTTACAAGCATACGCAACATTTCTCATTTAGAGGAATATCACAACAAAAGTGAAACATAGAACAAAATAAAACAAATAAAACATTCTCTCTTTCATAATAAAACAAGATACACCAAATATTTGGCTCTAACATCTTTAAAAATGTAGGATCATAGGGGGGAGTTAACCAGGTTTTTTTCATTTCTTTTCCCCTTTTTTTCTATCTCCTTCCTTGCTTTCTTCCCTTTTTTCTTTTTTCCTTTCTTTTCTCTCTTTCCACCTTTTCCTCTCCCCCTTTCCTCCTCTCTTCCTTTTCCTTTTCCCATTTTTATTAAAGAGCTTGGTGAGTTTATGCTATAAGGGATTAACCTGTGATTGCTTTAGTAAGGTGCCAGATTGACTTTAAATTGTAAAATCAAAAGTCGAATAACTTTTGGATTGTGTAGCCCAAACCAAAGAACCAATATAAGGTGCCAATTTAGAAAAACATGTTTTCATCAAAGTGCTTTTTTTTAATGATGCTTAAATCCAATTCATTTTAATGACAAAATACATTTTAGTGTGTAGCAATGATAACGGAGAGGGTGAGGGGTCAATCAAATGATGTAATATATATATATATATGGGCTAATTTTGGAACATGACTTGATATTCCCAATGTTGCTACTTATGGAGAAATATGAAATGTAGTAATTTAGTTATATAGTCTCTAACTTGTTTCCAGAATTCCGGAATCCACACACAACCCTAGAAACAGAGGTAAAAGTCTGCTCTGTGGACCCCACACTTCAAACAATTAGCGAGTCTCTCATTTAGAGGGAAAATTGGTTCAAAGGACAATAGCAGGCATGGCGTGCTATTTGTAAATGCATTTATTGATAAGAGGCTGAAGTATAATTACTGTTTGCCAGAACAGCATGGATTTGTCTAAATGGTCCAAATTGTCATCAGTAAAGTTAATCCAGGCCCCAAGCAGTATGTTCCTCAAGGAGTCGTGTGTTAGATAAGTTGGAAATCTCAAAACCAAGTCAACAGGTGCATGATCTGAGGCTAAAATATTATATATTTATTATTATATTATATATTTTTTTTACTCTGGGTTCTATTTCAGGAGAGATTAAGCAAGGGGTCAATTCTAGATGGGTTGTTGTGAGCCCTAGCTGTGTAAGTGTAATTCCTGAAGGCGGGTGCCTTTTAGGGTAATGTCTAGTATAAGGAAACTTCCCTCTGGGTCCATAATTTGGTTAAAACCCCTTCAGTCACTAACCTTAATCCAGCACCGGGCTCTCTCGGCACTGGTGACCTCTCCTCCCCCTGCCGACGACAGCTCCAAATGCGCATGCGCAGCCAGAGACGTGCGCCCATTCAAGCTGCCCATAGGAAAGCATTACTCAATGCTTTCTAATGGAAGTCCAGCGTGTCCTCAATGCCACGGATGCACCTCTAGTGGCTGTCATTGAGCTGAAGTGGTCTGGGTGTCTATAGTGGTCCTTTAAGTAGAATGGCTATTCCCCTTGAGTTGGAATGGTAAGGGGCTGAAAGACAAGATTCTATCCAACTCACCCAGTGTGTTTCTTGAAGGAACACTACTTGGGGGGTGTATTATCGAATTTGGGACAGGATTAATTTACGTTTAATGGGGGAGTTGAGACCATTTACATTCCAGGACAGTAAATTAAGCCCATGAGTTGAGACTGACTGAGTAATATTAAACAATATAGAATAAAGAACGGGTGTGTGAATTGAGTTGTATCCTATATGCTAAGCAATGGAAAAATCCCCCAAAATTTCTAATCAAGGATGTATAACATACTGCTTTTTATCATAATCCTGGTAAAATATATTAGTTTTTTGTGTGTTTTTTTTTTAAAGGATTGAATTTCTCTGTTAATTAATGGGTGATTATAAGAAAGTTTGAGGTCTCTGTCATAAATAACGTCACCACTGATTAGTTTTTAAACAATGGGTATCATTGTGTAGAAAAAAAAAACGTACTCACTTTCTGAAGAGTTTCCACATCCAGGGCTTGGAATACTTTGTATATTCTGTTCCTGGGAAAACCTTGTTAAATAAGTCATTAATCATATACATTCTTTTTCATTTAATGAACATGTGTGCATAGCAAGGAACAAGCTGAACATGCACGGACAGGAAACATATGACAAATAACAAAATATAATTTTTCAGCAATGATGATGAAGGTTAGGAGATATCAAAACATTACTTTGTTTATTTAATCATGATTACATTGCCTTTAAACCTCTTCACAAAGTTATAGGAATTATCTTTATATGAGCTAAATGGAAACTCCTAGCCGGAGCTGACCCAGTTCTTTTTAAATATATACAAAACAATAAATTTTAAATAATGAACAATAACATACACACATATAAAATTGCAGGCTTTACAGCTTCTGCAGTGAGCTCTGCTAAGCTGACATAGTGACTTAGCCAATGCTCCTTTAACTTGCTATAGCAGTGCTGCACATATCACAGAAATCCACTGGCATAGCAGTGTCTTATGGCAACAACAGTGGTTTCAAGGAGTTGTAGTTCAATTGCTAGCGTGTTGTTGGTGTAAAGAGCTAGATGATGAAATTATGACACTCCATGCAGCTAGATTATTGACGAAAATAGTAATTTGATAGTTATTTATTTCTTGCACCTAACTTGTTGGTGCCTTTTAAGAGCCCTTAAGAGACTGTACTTTTAATTTCTTTAAATTGTTTAGTCTTAAAAAAATATGTAATAAACTGGAGATCTCAATGAAGTGGCCTGGGTGCAGGCGTCCTGTCACTTTAACCCCTTTAATGTATAACATTGCCGTTTAGTAGATACAGCAATGTTTACATTTAAGTTTGAAATACACCGTTAGTGGCTGTCTTCCTGTCAGCCACTAGAGGCGCTTCCACCTCCAGAATTGATGCAAAATGCTGCACATGCATATCGTGTCTCCTCTGCTTCCCTAAGAGAAGCTTTGGATTGGACTAGATCACATTTTTCACACACAAACAAATCAAAATGCTAACTTTGGCCAGTGTTTGTGACTAAAAAAGACTGGACATATCCCATTTGTAATACCTTGGGTTGTCTACTTTTGCAAATGGTTTGCCATCATGGGGGTAATTCTCATTTCTGGGCTACCATTTAATCTGAAAGGCAACATAACCAGTCGGGCAAATTTCAATGTGTATAAACTGAAAACTGTAACATGCTATATTAAACCCTGTAACTTTCCAAAGCACCATAAAACCTGTACATTTGGGGTACTGTTTTACTCGTGAGACATCACTGAATACAAATATGTGTATTTTATCGAAGAAACAGCTAACAGTATTATGATATTCACAGTTAAAATGCCACTCAGAACTAAAAAAAAATGACAAGATGTCTTCATTTCTCAATTTCTTTTATATTTTATTCATATTAAATTATGTTTCATATATAAATAACAGTTCATATGTCATAAAAGTCCTGTTTCTCCTGAACAAAATGATATATAATAAGTGTGGGTACACTTAATATGAAAGAGGTGAATTCTGGTTGAACAGACATATAGTGCAAATTCCAGGTTTTGTTTACGTTTTTTTTTTTTTATCACAACGTGTACAACTGCCTCAGTCCTTAAGGGGTTAATTTAGCATTATATATATTTACAATGTTCTAACAACAGATTATTGAGATACACTTTGGCTCATTTGGCCCTAGCACTATTTAATTTGTCTCCCATGTTGGAATTATTGTAGGACCAACCAATATTGGGGTACTGTGATGTAGTGGGGGGCTTAACACAATGTGGCCATATGGTGGAACTGAATCCCCATATTTGTTTGCTGAGATAGGTCATTTTAAGTAGCCTTATAAAATGCAAACATGTATTTTTATGTGTGCACTATTCCTTAATTTATATTAAGAGATCACGGAAGGGCCAGCAGGCTTGCTGACAAAGATGAAGGTATAGCAGGCATTTGCAGTGGAGGTTACTCGGGACTGGAAACGAGCTAAGTAAGCTTCATTAATATAAACTTTAAAAACACCAAAGAGAGTGGACAAGATTACAGCAACAAAAGGGAACTCTCGGTTTAATAAATAATCCTGATAGTCACAAAAAAAGCAACTATGTTCAAGGCTATAAGTTCCCTTTAAATTAATAGATTTATTTGACAATGAATTGAATTATCAGGCATATAACCCCATTTGATTCATTTTTAGACTTATACATATATATAAAAATTAGGAGGACACAAACGATTTAATGCCGCTCTGATTGATCTCACATGGTTCAGTGGTTATGGTCAAGCCACTGATTAGCTAGCATGTTTTCAATCAGTGATGTTCCAGTTCAAAACACGAGCTTCTTTGAATATTTACACAGGGAGTCAGATAAGTTTACCGACATTGGTTAACTCTTTAGCTGCCCTTTGCATTTTAAAATGATTGCACGTTTACTTTACTGCGCCATCATATTACTAAACTCTCCAACTGGGTGTTATTGTGCAGAGCCTGAGTGGAGAAATTCACGTCCTCAAAAAAAGGAACTTTGTAGAAAGATTTAGAGCCATCGTTGGGAGAAACAAGTTCAGTTGAAGAAAGCATAGGGAGTCGAGCAATGTGTTGACACCCGATAAAACAAACCAGCTAGTGAACATTATGGGATAGCTTCAGGATAGCGTGCACTAATACATTGTAATTTCCTGATTATAACTTTTTTTTTTACTTTGCTGCTGTAATTAAACTACTGTCTTTACGTAGGTGCTCCTTAAAGGGACACTCCAGGCACCCAGACCACTTCTGCCCATTGGAGTGGTCTGGGTGCCAACTCCCAATACCCTTAACCCTGCAGCTGTAAATATTGCAGTTTTCATAAACTGCAATAATTACATTGCAGAGTTAACTCCTCCTCTAGTGGCTGTCTATTAGACAGCCACTAGAGGGCACTTCCTGGTTTCTAGCACAGGTTTTCGATCAGTCTCCCCAGCTGGCTGACGGCGGGGGAGGAGCATGGGCAGACCTGAAACCACCGCCGAAGGACATCGGCGGAGGTCACAGGTAAGTCACTGAAGGGGTTTTTACCCCTTCAGCAACATGGGATGGGTGGTGGGAGAGGGTACCCGCAGTGCCAGGAAAACGGTTTGTTTTCCTGGTACTGGAGTGTCCCTTTAAAGTAGGTAATCCTTGAACAGTTACATGCCTACTAATGCATAATATGAGTTTTACACTATAGCAGAACTTCTATTATATCCTTACACACTGTAATAATTGGGTAAAATACAAATATGATTGCTAATGCTAATCATCAAACCAATCATCAAACATACAAGTATAAAATCCATGAGGTCACACTATTTATTTATGAATTTACATTGTTTGTTATATAGTTTTCTTTTTGTACATAATGTTTTTCTGTTTTATTTCAACTGTTACACAATCAATTTTTTTATGTTTTACACCACTAGGGATATTATTACTTGATAGAATGTCTGCCTAAAATATTCTTGAATTCTTATTAAACAGTTACATAGCTGAAAAGAGACTTGCGTCCATCAAGTTCAGCCTTCCTCACATTTTTTTTTTTTGCGGTTGATCCAAGAGAAGGCAAAAAACCCCAGTTTGAAGCACTTATAATTTTGCAACAAATTAGGAAAAAGATTCCCTCTTGACCCCAGAATGTCAGTCAGATTTATCCTTGGATCAAGAAGTTATTACCCTACATTGAAAAATGATATCCTTGAATATTCTGTTTTTGCAAGAATGCAACTATTTGCTGTTTGAACATCTGTATGGGCTCTGATAAAACCACTTCTTCAGGTAGAGAATTCCACATCCTTATTGTTCTTACAGTAAAAAAATAAACCCTTTTCTTTGCCTTAGACAAAATCTTCTTTCTTCCAGTCTAAACGCATGACCTTGTGTCCTATGTAAAGTCTGGTTTGTGAATAGAATTTCACACAATGGTTTGTATTGGCCCTGAATATATTTGTATTATGTTATCATATTCCCTCTCAGGCGACGTTTTCTAAATTAAAGAGGTTTAAATTTGTTAACCTTTCTTCATACCTGATATGTTCAATTCCTTTCATTAATTTTGTAGCCCGCCTCTGTACTTTTTCTAGTGCCATAATATCCTTCTTTAGAACAGGTGCCCAAAATTGCACAGCATATTCAGTATGTGGTCTTACCAGTGATTTATAAAGAAGCAAAATTACATTTTCATCCCGAGAATGAATGCCCTTTTTCATGCATGAAAATACCTTACTGGCCTTAGCCACTGTTGATTGACACATTGTTGCATAGTTTGTTGTCTATAACAATTCCCAAGTCCTTTTCGTGTGTTGTTATCCCTAATTCGCTTCCATTAAGGGTATATGTTGCTTGTGTATTCTTTACGCCAAAGTGCATAACTTTGCATTTTTCAACATTAAATTTCATCTGCCATTTGAGTTCCCAGTCCCCCAGTCTATCTAAATCCCTCTGCAGCAAAGTAATATCGTGCTCACAGTTTGTTTTACTTTACAGAGTTTTGTGTCATCTGCAAACACTGAAACATGACTTTCAATGCCTTTTTCAAGATAATTTATAAACATGTTAAATAGAAGGGCTCCCAGAACAGAACCCGCAGGGACAATTTACCATTAATGACTTTGTACTCTATTTTAAAGCCAATGTTCTATCCAAGAACAGATTTCATTAAAGGGACACTATAGCCACCAGGCTGCAGGCTTTTCAATGCAAATGCTTGCTTTTCAGACTTGTATTTACATTGCTGCCTAGTAACACCTCTAGGTGCAGTCACTCAGACGGGCACTAGAGGTGCTTCCTATCTCAGTGCTGCACTGTGTACAGCACCTATGTTCAGAGTCTCCATGCACTGCATGAAGATGGTGAAAACTCCCCCCCACAGAGATACATAGATTTAATGCATATCTATGAGGAGATGATGCTTTGCACTTTGTTGCGTTATGTCATGCATGTCCTATGAGAAAGCACTGACTTTACTGAGATCATCCAAATTGATGATCTCAGCCATAGAGAGGTGGGACCAGCTGCAGCGAACCTCGCATGGGAGAAAAGTTGAGTAAAATCACTTTTTTCACTGTGATCTAAGGGGGGGGGGTTGTCTAGGGGGTTCAATTAATATTAATTAATATGTTTATTGTCTTACAAAAACTCACTGTCTAGAAATATGAGCTATATGGGGGAGAGGGGAGGTGGGGGCATGAATGAGGGGTTCTGGTAGTGGTGGTGGGGATGCAATTTCAGCCAATAGGGAGACAACAGCTGTTATGCTTAAAACAAAAATAAAATAAAGATATATATATATATGTATATATATATATAATACTAATAAACATAGACAAGTATGCACAGAGTGAAAGATGACCTTTTATAAACTATTTAACCCTTGCAGTGCCAGAGGAGTGGCACTCAAGCACATCCATCTAGTGCAGAAAAGGTTTGAAGCAACTAAAATTTTTTTTTTTAAATAATAATAAATATAACCTGGTTTTCTTTTAATGCCAAGCTGCAGAAATGTTTGGATGTAACATCAAAGTCTGTTCGTCCACCCATTGTAAAGCGCTGCGGAATTTGATGGCGCTATATAAATAATAACATAATAATAATAATAATTTATATAGTAAAACAACAGATAATAATACAACAAATAAACACACACAAAAGCTAGAATGATCTACTGTCACAGCTCCCGACATCTCTGCCGCCAGAGATGTTTCAAACTTACCATGGGCTCGGCGGGCAGCTACCTGGTCTCCCTCCATTCCGGGTGCAACGTTCTTATAAAAGTCCGATCCGCAGCGGCCGGCGTTCCTAACAAACTTACCTTCGCCCACTTCAAAGATGGCGCCGACGTGTGTGCCGTGTTACGTCACTTTTGGGGTCAGAGGTCAGAGACAGCCAATTACAGCCTAAGGAGGGTTATTTAAACCCAAATCACCTTTTTGTCAGTGCCCTGACGTGGTTTCCACTAGCTGGTTATCTGAGAGTGTGTTCCTGATTGCGTTTTTCTGGTATTTGACTTTGGCTTCATTTTGACTTCCCTGATTTCTGGTATCCTTGACTTCTGGCTTTCCTCATCATTGCGTCTCATTCTGTGTCCCTTAGTATTTTGACTATTCTGCGGTACGTTAAGTCCGGCCATTCTAAGGTCTGGTTAGACATTATCCTTAGTCCTAGGTGTGATACTATTCTGCGTGCTGGATCAACTATAATCCTGACATTAACCAACTTAAATACCTTACACCTTCAGTGGAGACATTGTACATCACCTTGACACATGTTTGGATTGCAAATACATAAAAAGCATTGATGTAACTTTAGGTAAGCCTGTATGACTTAGTTTCATACTGAAACCCTACACATTATATTTTCCAGATCACGTGACATTTTATGAGACTTTTCTAAAAATAACAGAATTCCTATTGTTCTAGGTTTACAGAACCTGATCTGTAACCGCATGGCAATGCCAAGATTTCAGGTGAGTGTAATCCATCCTTTGGAATGTGCTCCCCTGAAAAAAATAAGTTTGTCAGTAGCATTCAGGTGTTTAGAGCCCAAGGCTCCAAATGCTTATGAAAGCACAACCCAACAGACAGAGAGTGCATTGTGAACTTAATTGTCCTCTTATTTGATGATAGAACATCTGCTGCCTAATGCCAATCAGTTCAGCCACGGCATCACACGGACTGACAGACATAATACCATGACTTTCTGGTCCTGTATTGCCCGTAATAAAAAATGTAATATGCAAGACAGTTTTCTTTAAGATGGATATAGATTGATATGATAAGCCTCTGGACTTTCTGAATATTAAATTGGATAAGGATGTGAGTAAAAAACAAAAACAAATAAGTGCTGAGAAAAATGTAGAGCTTCAGCATTGTTGGTTCTGGGAGTGTGAGGTGTTGCCTGGAGAATAGAGATGGAGATGGAACAGTTTTTTAATATGGAATGTTCATGTATTCATGAGAAACAAATGTTCAAACATGTCAGGAAACAGACAGGGATCCAATACGCAGAGTGCGCACAGAAGGAGGTACGTATACCGGACCTTAGAATGGCCGGACTAACGTAAGGACAAAGCAAGAATAGTCAAAAGGTAAGCCGAGGTCAAGGGAGCCGGAGGACAGGTAAGCGAGATTACAAGCCGAGTCAAAGGAGAGGAGAGGACAACAGGACAAAAGACAAGCAAGGGTCAAAACCAGAAAACACTAGATAAAGAACGCGCTGAGTGACTAGCAAGCTAGAACCACGACAGGGCAATGAGCAGTAGTAAAGGTTTCCTTTAAATACCCTGTACCTAAATAGAGACCACGCCCCCAAAAGGTCCGGAATAGCGGTTCCCGGCACTTTATGCAAATGCCGACGTCATGACGTCGACGCTAGCCGTCGCGTCATAAAAGGGGGAGGAGCTAGCGCGGCCGGCGCGAAAACGGCCGAAATATGCCGAAATGCTAGGGGAAGGGAGCCCCTAAGCAGAGAGGATGTCCTCCCTGGATACATCACCAACAGGTACCCTGACAGTACCCCCCCTTCTAGAAACGCCCACCGGGCGGATGGGACCTGGCTTAGAAGGAAAACGAACGTGGAAGGCCCGAAGAAGACGAGGAGCATGCACGTCTATACCAGGAACCCAAGACCTCTCTTCTGGACCATAACCTTTCCAGTCTATGAGGTATTGCAGCTTCCCCCTAGAAATACGAGAATCAAGGATGGACTTGATGATATATTCCTCCTGACCATCCACACGGACCGAGGATGGAGGAGTAGAGCGGGAGGAAAATCTGTTACAAACAAGAGGTTTCAATAACGACACATGAAAAGAGTTAGGGATGCGTAGAGTAGGAGGTAGATCCAGCAAATAAGAAACCGGGTTGATCCTCCTCAGTACCCTGTAAGGACCAATGTAACGAGGAGCAAACTTCAAGGAAGGAACTTTCAGGCGAATGTGTCTGGTACACAACCAGACCCTATCCCCCGGAGAAAAAATAGGAGCAGGACGTCTACGCCTATCAGCATGTGACTTAAACACCGCGGAACTACGTTCAAGAATTTGTCGAGTCTGATCCCACAACTTTCTCAGGTTGGCTATATGAATATCAACCGACGGTATACCCTGGGAAGGAGACACCGACGGAAGAACAGTAGGGTTAAAGCCATAGTTCAAGAAAAAGGGGCTATTACGAGTGGAACCACAAACAAGGTTGTTGTGAGCAAACTCCGCCCAAGGAATCAGACCGACCCAGTCATCCTGGTGTTCAGAAACAAAACAACGTAGATATTGCTCAATTTTTTGGTTAGTGCGTTCGGCTGCTCCGTTAGATTGAGGATGATAGGCCGAAGAAAAATTCAGTTTGATGCCCAACTGTGAACAGAAGGATCTCCAAAAACGGGAAATAAATTGGGAACCCCTGTCTGACACAATTTCATTGGGAATACCATGTAAACGGAAAATTTCTCTAGCAAATATCACGGCCAGTTCGGGGGAGGACGGAAGTTTAGGCAAGGGAATGAAATGAGCCATTTTAGTAAACCTGTCAAGGACCGTGAGTATAACTGTATGCCTATTGGAAGCTGGTAGATCAACAATAAAATCCATAGCCAAGCAAGCCCAAGGTTTGTTGGGAACGACTAAGGGCTGCAATAAACCACAAGGGAGATCCCGCGGAAGTTTATTCCTGACACAAACATTGCAAGCCTTGACAAAGTCTTCCACATCCCTACGTAAACCGGGCCACCAGAAGTCTTTTGAGATCAGGCAGTAAGTTTTGTGGATGCCGGGGTGACCAGCGATCTTGCTATCGTGGAAACAGCGAATAATGTCCACTTGGAATTTGGGAGACACGAACAAGCGGCCCACAGGAGTACGTTCGGGAGCAAGAGATTGTTCGTTCTGAATATCAGCGAGCAATGGAGAGTGTATTTTGACATTGGTGTTGGCGATAATATTGACTTCAGGAATAATAGGGAACAAAGTATCCTCTGTAGAGGTGGTAGGTTCGTGCTGACGTGACAAAGCGTCTGCCTTAGTGTTCTTAGAACCAGGCCTGTAAGTAAGCACATAATTAAAGTGTGTAAGGAACATAGACCAACGTGCCTGCCTGGCAGATAATCTTTTGGCCTCCCCCATATACGATAAATTTTTGTGGTCAGTCAAGATAGTAACTGGGAGGACGGTGCCCTCTAACAAATGTCTCCATTCCTTTAATGCCATAATGATAGCTAAAAGTTCTCTATCACCAATGTCATATCTCCTTTCAGTGTGTGACAGTTTCTTGGAAAAAAAACCGCAAGGGTGCAGCGGCTTATCTAAACTTTGTCTTTGGGATAACACTGCGCCTATCCCTGTTTCAGACGCATCAACTTCAAGTAAAAAGGGTAGAGAGGTATCAGGATGAACTAATACAGGTGCTGAGGCAAAAGACTGTTTGAGCGTTTCGAAAGCAGATAAAGCCTCAGTAGACCAGGTTTTGGTATCGGCTCCTTGTTTGGTCATATTAGTGATAGGAGCGATAACAGAGGAGTACCCTTTAATAAAACGTCTGTAATAATTAGAAAATCCAAGAAATCTTTGTATGGCTTTGAGTCCCTTAGGTAAAGGCCAATCTAAAATCGATTTTAGTTTGGTCGGGTCCATCATAAACCCGTCTTTGGAAATTACGTAACCTAAGAAAGTTACCTGAGACTGGTCAAAGCTACATTTTTCCAATTTACAATACAACCCATGTTGTAAAAGTTTCTGTAATACCTTTCTGACTTGTCTATGATGTGAATTAATGTCTCTAGAATGGATTAGTATATCATCCAAATATACAATTACACATTCATGTTGGAATTCTCTAAGAACTTCATTGATCAAGTCTTGGAAGACGGCCGGGGCGTTACAAAGCCCAAACGGCATTACGGTATACTCATAATGCCCGTAACGGGTATTAAATGCTGTCATCCATTCATCTCCTTGTTTAATTCGCACTAAGTTATATGCTCCCCTTAAGTCAAGTTTAGTAAAAATACTCGACCCCTTTAGTCTGTCAAAGAGTTCAGTAATCAAAGGAATAGGGTAAGCATTTCTGATAGTAATTTTGTTCAATCCCCGATAGTCTATACAAGGGCGTAAGGTACCGTCTTTCTTTTCTACAAAAAAGAAACCCGCCCCCGCCGGAGAAGAAGACTTTCTAATAAATCCCTTGTCTAAATTCTCCTTGATATATTCCTCTAAAACTAAGTTTTCCTTGGTGGATAGAGGGTATACCGTACCCCTGGGAGGCATAGTACCAGGGAAAAGTTTAATAGAACAGTCATAAGACCGGTGGGGAGGTAAAGTATCCGCCTTACCCTTGTCAAATACAGATTTGAGGTCTAGATATTGTAATGGTATCTGAACGTCTGTGGATTGAGAAGTGTTAGCATAAGAGTTCACGGGGCAAACAGAAGTAACTCTCTGCAGACATTCTTTCCTACAACCCATACCCCAAGAAACGATTTCTCCACCCTCCCAGTCAATCTGAGTGTTGTGTCTCTTGAGCCAAGAATATCCTAGAACCACTGGGACTGCCGGGGAGGAAATTAACAGAAGGGAAATCAACTCTTCGTGGAAAATACCAACAGTAAGCTTAACGGGTTCGGTCTCATGGAATATTACTGGTTCAGATAAAGGTCTACCATCTATGGCCTCAACGGCCAAGGGTGTATCTCTCAATTGGAATGGGATACAATGCATATTAGCGAAAGTTTGGTCTATAAAGCTTTCTGCTGCTCCAGAATCTAATAATGCCATCGTAGTAATAAACCCCTTTTCCCAAGCTAGAGAGACAGGAATCAGAAGCCTATGGTCTTTTTTATTATGCATAGAGGACAGTAATGAAACACCCAAGGCCCGTCCTCTAAGGGAACTTAGGTGCGAGCGTTTCCCGGACGATTAGGGCAACTAAGACGTAGGTGACCTCTCAGCCCGCAGTATAAACAGAGACCCTCCCTTCTTCTGTACTGTCTCTCAGCCTCAGATAAGCGAGTATTACCTATTTGCATAGGTTCTGGTGGAGTAGGATTATAGGAGTCAGGGTTCTGAAATGAGGGAGCGAGTCTTACAGGAAGTCTAGTAACTCTTTCCCGAGTGTTCTGCCTCTGTCTCATGCGTTCATCTATTCTGGAAATGAAGGATACTAAATCCTCTAAATTTTCCGGAAGTTCTCTTGTGGCAATTTCATCTAGAATTTCATCAGACAACCCATTCAAGAAAACATCCATAAAAGCTTGTTCGTTCCATTTCACTTCTGCTGCCAATGATCTAAACTCTAGAGCATATTCTACAAGGGTCCTATCTTGTTGTTTAAGGCGTAACAGGGATCTGGCCGCATTAATCTTCCTCCCTGGGGGGTCAAAGGTTCTTCTAAAAGCCGTGACAAACGCAGTGTAGTTGTAGACTAAAGGATTGTCAGTCTCCCAAAGGGGATTGGCCCATCTAAGTGCTTTATCTATTAGCAGGGTTATAATAAAGCCTACCTTAGCCCTGTCAGTGGGGTATGCCCGGGGTTGTAGTTCGAAATGTATACTTATCTGGTTTAAAAAACCACGACAAGCATCAGGCGAACCCCCATATCGTAATGGTGACGTGACATGGGAAGATGCGCCTACAGTGGCTACTTCCAAACCAGTACTTAGCGAGTGGCTAGCAGTGGAACGTATTTCTTCAGACTGGGTACTGGAGCGTGTCAACAAAGTTTGTAACGCTAAAGCCATTTGGTCCATTCTATGGTCCATGGCCTCAAATCTGGGGTCAGGAGGACTAGCACCTGCAGGATCCATCATGGCCCTGTCGTAATGTCAGGAAACTGACAGGGATCCAATACGCAGAGTGCGCACAGAAGGAGGTACGTATACCGGACCTTAGAATGGCCGGACTAACGTAAGGACAAAGCAAGAATAGTCAAAAGGTAAGCCGAGGTCAAGGGAGCCGGAGGACAGGTAAGCGAGATTACAAGCCGAGTCAAAGGAGAGGACAACAGGACAAAAGACAAGCAAGGGTCAAAACCAGAAAACACTAGATAAAGAACGCGCTGAGTGACTAGCAAGCTAGAACCACGACAGGGCAATGAGCAGTAGTAAAGGTTTCCTTTAAATACCCTGTACCTAAATAGAGACCACGCCCCCAAAAGGTGCGGAATAGCGGTTCCCGGCACTTTATGCAAATGCCGACGTCATGACGTCGACGCTAGCCGTCACGTCATAAAAGGGGGAGGAGCTAGCGCGGCCGGCGCGAAAACGGCCGAAATATGCCGAAATGCTAGGGGAAGGGAGCCCCTAAGCAGAGAGGATGTCCTCCCTGGATACATCACCAACAGGTACCCTGACAAAACATCAGTTGGGTATTATAATAATGTTAACGTATTATAAACGTTTCAATGAACAGTTATTTAAAAAAAACAACTTATAGGGATGTGACTTGTAAGGAGGGTTAGATGACCCTCAAAGCAACATGCAAAAAAAAAAATACACATAGGAAGAATCAATCTATCAATCAATCTAACTAACTACAGCAATCTACAGTGATCAAGAGCACTCTACCAGGTCCCATTTAAGCTTCCTGGATGAGTATTTGTCACTGTGCACCAGAGAACAAGATGGTGCCTGGCTTTAAGTAAATCATTTTGTCACAAATGGTAGACTGCAAAATGGAACTATTGGTCTTAGAAACAAAGTGTTTTTACTCTTGAAATGAATTCTTCATCTTCTCAGAAACAACGCAATGCAGCAAAGAGTGCACTACATGCTTCCCATGCTGGTTATGTGCATCTAGCCAACAGGGAAAACATGGCACTGTACAAGTACCTTATAGACCCTTCTAGGCCTTACACTGAAATACCATTCCATGGTACCGGGAGAAATAGAGATCCCAGGGCCATTCACCCTCCCAGACCGAATGATTAACCCACAGATGTAATATATTGCTTATACTCTTTACCAATAAAGACATAATTGTTTATACCTTTTAAAAATACCACTTTACTGCACTCTGATATCACTCCAAAAGTGTTTGTGAACAAACCTGAAAAACGCTCAAAACAGCAGCGAGAATTTAGTGCTAGGATTTATCTAATGTAATTCTACTATTTCTTCATAATTTGAAGAGAACTAACCACTCATTCACACATTTGTTTGTGATATACATTAGACAAGAGGCACTAGAAGGAATAGCTTTCCCACTGGTTCATCTTCTACCGGAGAAGGAGATACCCTAACCCTACCCCAGTTTATTGTAAAATGGGAGGCTAACCTGGGTCACATGTACATGAATAATGAAATAAGATATTAATTATACCTTACCAAACTTTACATTCAAAATACCAAAATATCAATTATATGACAATCTTAAAAAATACCAAGAAAATAATTTAATGCCAATCCCCCAAACTTTATGTTCAAAATGCCAATAAATTAATTATACGCAGATCCTAAGATGTTATAGAATCCTGCAAAAATGAGTCTTGTCCATTTAGATGTGTAAGATGTGGGTCAGGAGTAGTCACTTTATTACTTATCTCATCGGATTTCCTGTCTATAGCTGCATTTTGGTGGCAGTTTAAAGAAAACCCTAGCCAAAATCATTGTAATTTTGGCTAGCATCCTATACTGTTAAATATCACAAAATACACTATATATAGAAACAAGAAATCTGTAGCAAAAAATTGATTAAACCCTGATCTCTATACGATTGAGCTGGCCCAGAAGATCTGAACTATGGAACAATAATCTTCATCAAAAATTCATAGACTAATCCACATCCACTTTTGATGGATCATATTCTTTGGTCTCTGTAAATTAATTACAAAATCTTAGTGTACTATAATATTTCTGGTGTGGTATACAAAAAAATACAAAATGTATAACACAATTTATATATACATATATAAAACATTTCTAAAAGTTATATAGTTGCTAAAGATTAAAACTTTATATGAGAAAACACTTTTAAAAAGCAGTTACATTTTTGAAAAGCCGGCAGGTATATTTTAAAGTATATGTCACCTCTCCCTAACCCCCAGATAGGAGTCTATGTAGTTCAAGTTAAAGGAAAACATGAGATCTCATCACTGCCAATCTTTTCCTACATAGCCCTAGCGATGGATCTTAGTTACACGAAGAACTACTTCATAGAAATAATGGAAAATGTAATACATGATCAAGATTTTGAAAAATAAAAGGCTTTGTTGTAGACTAATTTAGCTGGGGGCTTATCTGCTCTACATTCTGGAATGCAGAGCATAAGGTTGATGCGGCAACTCATATACAGCTAGTCATATGTTCTTTTAAACGTCATGATCTCATGAAGTTACAGTGTTCAGTTTCCAAATTAGACTCCTCAAACTTTGCCTGGAGCACAAATGATTGTTCTTTAAGACTGTTCACATCTTATGACAACTTATTTTAGACAAATTGCACTTAGACTCAAGATTTGTTTCTGGGTAACCCCTCCGGCCTTGGCATATGTGACCGGTGCAATCCAGATGCTAATTATGGATTAGCTGACCATTTACATGTTCCAGTACAGCTCCACCATGTCCATGTACAGTCCTACGGCTATCCACAGCCAATCCCATCTCCATCTGCAGACCATAAAAAACAGTTACACTCCACTATTCATTTACAGATCCCTTGTCCATTCAAAAACAATCAAATTCATCCACAATTAATCAACCACAGGTTCTCTATTCCCAAGTGTCTCCAAGCGTATCCCCCGGGTCTCGCGAGACTTACACTGTGAGCAGAACGGAGCTGACAGAGGAGCTGCACGGAGGAGAAGGGAGCTGACAGGAGCTGCAGGAAGGTAAGTAACAGCTCACTGTCAGCCCCCCCACTGAACTGCCAATGCCACTGGACCACCAGGGATTTAATATTATTAAGATAATATAATATTAAAACAATATAATTTTATTATTATTATTATTATTTTAATATTTGCCTTATTTTTTTTAATATGTTTTTTTGTCCCCCCTCCCTGACCAGGCAACAAGCAGGGAGGGGGGACAAAAAAACATTAAAAAAAATGCAAATATTAAAAAAATAATATAATAATAAAATAATATTATTAAAATATAATATTTAAATAATAATATTATTATATTATTATTATTTTAATATTATATTATTTTAATAATATTATTTTATTATTATATTATTATTATTTTAAGATTTGCATTATTTTTTTTTTTAAATGTTTTTTTGTCCCCCCTCCCTGACCAGGCAACAAGCAGGGAGGGGGGGCAAAAAAACATTTTAAAAAAATAATGCAAATATTAAAATAATAATAATATAATTATTAAAATAATATAATATTAAAATAATAATATTATTTTATTATTATTTTAATATTATTTTAATAATATTATTTTATTATTATATTATTATTATTTTAATATTTGCATTATTTTTTTTAAAATGTTTTTTGTCCCCCCTCCCTGACCAGGCAACAAGCAGGGAGGGGGGACAAAAAACCATTTAAAAAAAATAATGCAAATATTAAAATAATAATATTATTAAAATAATATAATATTAAAATAATAATAATATAATAATAAAAAAATATTATTAAAATAATATAATATTAAAATAAAAAAATTAAAATAAAAATGCCCTCCCCTCACCCAGTTTGCACACACTGCACAAACACACACACTGCATTATATACACACTGCATTCATTATATACACACAACACACAAACACACACACTGCATTCATTATATATACACACACACAAACACGCACTCTGCATTCATTATATACACACACACAAACACGCACTCTGCATTCATTATATACACACACACAAACACACACTCTGCATTCATTCTATACACACACTGTAAATAAATATTCAATTAATGTAATTTTATTGGGATCTAATTTTATTTAGAAATTTACCAGTAGCTGCTGCATTTCCCACCCTAGGCTTATACTCGAGTCAATAAGTTTTCCCAGTTTTTTGTGGTAAAATTAGGGGCCTCGGCTTATACTCGGGTCGGCTTATACTCGAGTATATACGGTACATAAGTTGGCTCGCAAGGGGGACTGAAGCCTCACTCACCATTCACTTCCAGATTGGCTACCTTTCCCTAAATTTTGCATTGTTTTCAAGTAACCACAGTACATGTTTTAGTGAACAGACCCTAAAGTGTGTGACATAAGATGTATGACAATATTGGTATTTGTACAAAGATGCATTGTATCTCAACACATGATATGTCTAATAACTTGTACTTAATGTAAGTCCATTGTCACATCTTATCAAACTCTTGGAAGTATTTGATAAACACACAAGCAATGTGGCCAGTATATAAATGGCTTCCTTTAACAGCAGGTTGTGCTGACATGCCTGTAGTTGTAAGTCTGTTCGGGGAACTATTCATACACCAGCCAATCAAATCACAGGAGTAGTGCTAGAACGTATTGTTTCCTAAAGTGAAATGAACTTCAGTGGGATTTCTCTGCTGAACATATATTTATTTCACTTTTAGGCATTGCAAGACCATTATACCAGTATAACAAAGAATTAGTGTAGCAAAACTGAGGCTACCATCTACCCAGGTAGTGTGTGTGGTGACTCCCATTCTATTACTAAAATAAAAATTTCCTTTTCTCTAACATTTACACATTTACTAAAATGCAGATTAAAAACATAATTGAAAAAAATAAATGAATGCTAGTTAAATGAGCTTTCTGACTAATACTGTGTGTGTTAAATTCAAAGTCCTGGCCCTCCAATTCATGCAACTTTGTGGCACTGTTTGGTTTGGCCCTTAACCATGAAGATGCAAACCCAAAGCTCAAAAATGTATTTGATTTCAAAACATTGCTACATCTCCGAGAGTCCTGCCTGAACATTTATACTTTTATGCAATTTCCATACCCAGGTTCCAGAATGAGCTTTAGATGTTAACCTCGGAACCTGCTCAGTTACCAGATGTTAAGTATGATGAAAACAAGGGATTTTCTGCCAGTAACCACAAAGATGTTTCAGAATGTAGTCATTTTGTTCAGCAATAATGGATACACATAAAAACATCCAATATTTCTCTGCTGTGCTATAATTACATGTTTACAGACAATTTAAGAGATTATGAGCTCAGCAGTCAAAGACATCGAAAACATCTAATAAACTCAGATCATAGTTAATCCTCACTGATACTGAACTGAATTGTATATAATTTGCAGTCACACCTCGACCAACTAAATAATGTTCCCACCATGCCCAAAGCTTGGAACTCCAGCAGCAGTCTGAGTTTGTAAACCTTCCGATTGCAAATAATTCTCTAGGGAAACCACTGACTAAAGATCTATTGACAGCACCTACAAAGGATGCGTTGGGTCTTTCCTAGTGAATGTCCCTTAATTCCCCTTATATATAAATGACTCTAATTATGTCCCTCCTTCATTTTAATAACAGACAGATCTCCGCTGCAGGTTAATGTGTCATCAAAGAGCAGTAGCTTATATTTAGATTACAGTTAACAATGTCAAGAACTATGTAGTGGTTGTATAATATTATGATGTTATGACAGAGAAGTTAGAGTGTATATTGAATAGGAAATAAACCCTGTAAGATGATTTTTACGTTTAATAGCCAGCTATATTTTGATTCGTTCTGTAGAGTGTGGTTGGGTCAGAAGGTCATATAATTCAATTTAAGTTCATTATGCAAATTAGCTATATAGTACAGAAGCCCAGAGAGGCTATGTATTTTTAAAGGAACACTATAGTCACCTAAATTACTTTAGCTAAATAAAGCAGTTTTAGTGTATAGATCATTCCCCTGCAATTTCACTGCTCAATTCACTGTCATTTAGGAGTTAAATCACTTTGTTTCTGTTTATGCAGCCCTAGCCACACCTCCCCTGGCTATGATTGACAGAGCCTGCATGAAAAAAAAACTGGTTTCACTTTCAAACAGATGTAATTTACCTTAAATAATTGTATCTCAATCTCTAAATTGAACTTTAATCACATACAGGAGGCTCTTGCAGGGTCTAGCAAGCTATTAACATAGCAGGTGATAAGAAAATTTTAATTAAACAGAACTTGCAATAAAGAAAGCCAAAATAGGGCTCTCTTTACAGGAAGTGTTTATGGAAGGCTGTGCAAGTCACATGCAGGGAGGTGTGACTAGGGTTCATAAACAAAGGGATTTAACTCCTAAATGGCAGAGGATTGAGCAGTGAGGCTGCAGGGGCATGTTCTATACACCAAAACTGCTTCATTAAGCTAAAGTTGTTCAGGTGACTATAGTGTCCCTTTAATAGTTTTCTGACTTGTTTCTCTAGAAAACAACTTGTTACATGGAAAATATGGTCTCTCTGGCCTTCTGTAATATTGAATTAAAATATATATTTAATGGTGTAGCACACATAAATAGGTGTAGTATATAAAATAAGAAGAGGTATCCTACTTACATTTTCTAGAGCAGTACCTTGCTCTAGTAGGAATGGCTTTGGTGGTGGTAAAAGCATATAAAATGCATGGTGGTATGATCCCCACCTGCGATATAGCAGGAACCAGGATCAGCAGCAAACTCCTTCCACACCAAGAGACCTGCAATGTCCTATGGTCAGGCAGTTGCTTAATGCGGAGGTCCTGTCCCAGAATCTCAGCTCCTGAGTTTCCCCAAAGTGGAAATTAAATTCTATGAATCAGGGCCCTGATCATTGGACATTGCAGGTCGTTTGGAGTGGAAGGAGTCCAAATGTTATTGTTTCTTGCTTCTGATCCTGGTTCCTTCTATATCCCAGGTGGGAATCATACCACCATGCATTTTATATGCTTTTACAGTTGTGACGCACACTTTAGAATTCAGAGTTTTTGTAAAGTTAAAGTCCAATACGAATTTTACATAAGAGTTAGAATTTTATATTCTTGAGTATACTTTTTCTTATTTTCTTGCCAAAACCATGAAGGTGTTTGCTCAGATCTAGTTTTATTCCCACATGGTATGTGTCGTGAGACATGCTTGCTTGTATCCATTTGCTTGGCACACTGGCTTAATGGCACACTTGTTTGGCACAGTGGCATGGCAGTAGGGTAGTAAGAATTAATAGTTGGCTATGAATTGTTAAACATGACACACATTTATAAGATATGGCAACCCTGGCAAATGATTGTCATATTTTCTTAAGTCAATTTGTGTACCCTTTTTGGTAGTTGGTACATCCTGCAGTGGGCGGCCTTGCTTTTTCTGAGCAGTCCTTGTCATCATACCATTTTAGTGCAGGCCTTACAATTATTGGCTCTTCAGAGTACAACACAGTAGATTGATGTGGAAGTAACCCCCAGCCTTGCATCACCTCTCTAATTAGCTATGGGTACCAAAACGTCTAAGACCCATGATAATTCTCCACTTTAGTACCATCAAATTAGCAGTGGCAAAATGGAATTGTTTCTTGTCCTCCTATGGTGTGAAACAATATATCCCATTCCATGCCCCGATAAGCGCCCTTCCCACAATGGAACCAAATTTAAGACTAAGGCAATGGTCCAATGAAGGTATTACTCATCAGTGGTGAGACAGACCCTTCTCATACTTGGCTACAACTTACCACTTGCCATCCAATACCATTTTAGCTATCTTCAACTCAAAAGTGTACTTCTTCAGGGTGTGCTGCCAGCACTCTCCGGTTCAGGCGGGGAGACAAATCATAGCCCAGCATTGCTTTTTAATGTTTGTATGTACACTCCTCGAAAACTTAAGCTCTTATCATTATGTTATGCTAGTCACCTCTCCAAGTTTGAGCCAGTTAAGACTTTCTATATGCAGAAATGGAAGCAAGATCTAGGCAAACATTTTGCCCTGCAAGACTGGCATTCTGCTTTATCAGTTTTATAATGAATTACCAAATGTACCAAACAACATTAAATGCATTACAAGTTAAGTATGAGGTGGTATCTCATGCCCTCCCATATGCACAAATGTATTCTTGCTTTCACAATGCAGTGTTGGCGTTGTAATGCAGAAGTAGGCGCATTGAAACATATCTAGTGGGAATACTCAGAAATATCCCAGTTGTGGTCATCAATATGACTATTGGTCAAAGAAGCGTGTGACCTGACCTTGGACCAAATGCCTAAGAGTTTTTTGCTGATGATGCTATCAAGTGCCTTAGCCCCTAAACAACGCACAATGGGCAGTTTTATATTCCTGACAGCACAGCTCTGTGTGGCAAGAGCCAGGAAGACCACCTTCTCGATACCTCTTTCTAAAGTGATGAAAGTAAAACTTGAACACTGTGGGATAGACATGTGGTATATCTCCTAAACTAGTGCTCAGATGTATAGTTATGAAAGGGAAAGAGAAGCAAAACAAATAACTTATTAAGATGACCTACCCCTGTAGATTTCACTCTGATAGACTTTGCGCTGGGCCCGCATCATGCTTGGGATACAACCACCCCTTCTCTAACTGCTCCCCTCCCCCCCTCCCTCCACTTGGTTTATCATATGTTAGAGATTTTTGTTTACTCTCCAGTGGGGGGGTGCATTGGTCTACTTGCCTCATAGTTTCCGTAAGGGCTTGTCTTCTGTGGGGCCGTACTGGAAAAGCCTAGAAAATCTGACTCTAATGTATTATTTTTACACTGTGGTGGATTTTTAAGGAAATCTATATTTCCCTTAGCCCATTTTCTTGCTTCCTGTTCCCCATTTTGAATTTTTGTAATGTGTAAATCTTTAAATAAACTACAAGTTGACTTGGCATGTTTTTTTTTTGATCTGTGAATCTTGCTGCAAACTTCCTTTACATACACCGATAATTTTCATTACAAATATTCACAATCTGTAACTAAAACAAATCTTCTAATTTCACTGCATGATTGTTCCACTTGGAGATCGAGTTAAAACAATACTCTGGGATTGTGCTACATTTTATGAACTAGCGTTTTGGCTTTCATTATCTTACAAAATGACTTCATGAAAAAATATTTGGTACTTAAGTGCCAGACCACCTACCACACATAGATACGACCTGTCGTACTGTCGTTCCATACAAAACTTTATTGGAAATATCACACCTACCTGGAGTTTTGTCACACGAAGTAATAAGTGAATGATTTCTGACATGGTTGTAATAAAGTCACACTAACAGAGAATAACAGTCTATGACCCGTCTCTATCTTACTCAGTAAGCTTATTCTCTTTACACAATGGAGGTACTGTCATTTCCATGTGAAATTTACACTTTAAGGGATTATGACCACTCCCTATAGTCATGAAAATATGATACTGTATGGTATGATTGTATATAATGATGAATCTTTAGGCATGCTATTTTGTCAAACTTTGCACTCTTTCTTTCACTGTGTGTGATTTTAACGCTATTCATTTTTTCATTTGTTTTAACTATGATTTTTTTTACAGCTTCCTGACATTTGTTTTGCAAAGAAAAACATGTCTTGGTAAGTCTATATTAATGGTATCCTGTAAACAATTCCAATGCAATTATAGGCTTGGCATAAAACATTTAGAAATTGGCTGACAGTGATAAATATTGCATAAAAATTGCATAGCCTGAAGTTATTCTGCTCTGTAGTCTATTGTATAGTCAATAGAAAATACCTTCTGAAACAGATATAGTTTGTGTCTAGCAACGTGTTCTAACAAAGGTGTCAAATTTTCTTCTATAAACCTACTTTCTGTTTAGTAAAATGTTGAATTGCTGTTAATCCCTGTGTGGGCAATGTATGTATTAAACCTAAGTAAAAGTATTAAAGGATCTTTAAGAGTAAAATGTAATGAATATTTTCTGAAAATAAATGCCATAATAATAAATCAATATAATTTTCAATATGGATACTGCACGCTCATGGATCCCAGGGTGAAACCGGGCCTGAGGTTGGCTAATCCTCACAATGGGATTTGCAAAAAAGTAATGATGGTCCAGGCACTCAAATTTAATGCAGTGGGCAGATTTTTTTTTAATTTTTTTTAAACCGAAAGCACGTTTCGGCACACAACAGGGCCTTTGTCAAGCATGTCATTACATCATGTGATGCTTGACAAATGCCCTGTTGTGGGCCGAAACGTTGTTTCGATTTTGCTCCAATAAACCTGCCCACTGGATTGAACTTGAGTGCCGTTACTTTTTTGCAAATAATAAAAAATCTAAACTTTCTTAGTACTCCAAAATAAATGAGTTAGTTTTTCTGCTCCCAATAAGCCATTTAACGGTTTTATTTAATTTTAGCAGTTAAATGGTTATCAGGAGCAGAAAAGGAGTAAAACTCCCTTTAAATTGGCTTTTTGGATTTGACAGCTAAAAGCTGTTGATAAATCCTTTTTTTTTTTTTTTTTACTATTTGCCCACTCGTAGCCATCAGCACGTAAATAGTTAAAAGAAAAATATCTAGGGCTATCAATATGAAGTTTAAAACCTACTTCATGCACCCACCCATCATGTTGCAGGTATTGGCATGTCCACTAAACAGAAAGCAAGCTGGTTGACTGCTGACTTTAATAAGAAACTATCAACTTGGCCGCAATAGCTTTGGGTGGCTATTTCAGATTGGAGAATGGGAAGTAGACAGATAACTGTCAATTGCCCGTGCTTTTACCCAGCCCGGCCTGTAAGGGTGCTTCCTTAAATTAAAAACAGCTGGGCAATGACTATATAAATATTTGGAGGGGCTTAGTGACTGACCATGGTGCTGACAATGGGTGGGAGCTATTATTATAATAAATAGGCTGCAAATGGATGCTATAATTTCAATAATCTTTAATAAATTTCAGTAATTCAAGCTCCTAGCCAACCCTACAAATAAAAAAAAATTTGCTTACCCAACACACCCTGATAATGGTGATGGAGGTCCAATTTATATAATACAAACACACATAATTGAGCCCTGTGCTCAAACTCCCACCAATCCTGGGCGGCAGCAATAGCTACAGTATGCATTAGATATCTTCTTTCAAATAATATTATGGTTTATATTTATAGGAAATTTGCCTTCATGTGCATTACCTACAAATGTCGTAACCAAAATTAGGGGAGACATATACTAACCAGATTCAGAGCGAAATATAGTGCACATACTGTAACTGCTCAAGTATTGCATTAATTTACCAACAACTAATTTTTTTATTAAATGTTTTAACAAAGCTAAATGCAGAAACGTAGTAATTACTTGTTAACATGTTTTTTTTTCTTTCAATATATTAGTACATGTGGTTTCCAATGACGATACATATGTTCTCAATGAAACCATTAAAGAGGAATCCTCCTGTTTAGCTTCCTCGTGGGCCGCTTAGTGATGTCAAGAGCCAGAGTGATGTCACATTCCACCTCCCGGTATCACATCGGGTCGCTCAGATCAGCGCTCCCTCACCGCCCGTGTCTAAAATAAACTGTCCAGGCACCCTAGCGGGGCTAAAGGGTGGCCAGCCAGCCAACTCTTGGGTCCCTCATAAGTCAAGGCAAACAAGGTATTTGCCAGGGCAGCGGCGTCATAGCAATGATTTTCAGGGAGCCAAGATTGAGGCACCAAATTACAGAATAAAGAGATGTGGATTTCTACATTCATTTTTTACACCTAACGAACACATCTTTGTTTATTATAGAAGGGATCAATAAACATAATATTAGAAATTCTGAGAATTCACAGTTCTTTATAATTCTTCATGCCACTTATAATCTGGGACTGGAACCATCCTTCATGTCTCTTAAAAAACAGAAAATGTTGTTTTCTAATCAACAAAGGCTGCTCTCAGAGCTACTTCTGAGAGATATGTCCTGATAAAAAACAAACGCCAATACGTAATGGAGGGGAACTACAAAACTTTGCTTTTTCCTTTGAAGTGAAGCTGATCAATGTATCCCCCCAAAAAAGAACAGGTGATTTGAAGTGATTGTTTGGACCTACACTAACATAACAAATATGAACAATGCTTTTACAATACTTTCACAAAGTTCTTTATTACTAACATGCATTTTAGAGTAAGTTAGTTTAGACATGTGAGTTAGGCTAAGGGTAGTATATAATGAACAGCTGCAGTTTAGATAAAAATTATAAAAATGATTTATTTATTTAATTGATTTATTAATTGTTGAATTTAGGCCAGATTTCATTCAGACCAAACACTGGTGGACAGCTAATACCCAGACCCGAGCTGTTAAAACACAGCCACAGATGCTTTAGATCTGGGCCCAGATTTTAAAACTTCAAACTATTTGCCTGTTAAAAAAACCTTAGTGTCTCAAGGGTTAAGTAGGTAGGGGCTGGCCTGCGCTTTCTATCCAGACACTACATTAAAAAATAGTTATCTCCTAAATACTTCCTATGGAGATGGAGCATATAAAATACTTCCTATGGAGATGGAGCATATAAAATAACATGACATTAAATTAAATGTTGGGGATGGAAGTATGGGGAGGGGTGGGGATATATTGATGCGGCCCACCTCCTGCATTTATTTATTTAATTGCTCCAAATTTAGTCATAAAACACATAATGTGCAGAAATTTCTCAACTCAGCATTAGCCTCAACTTAACTAATTAAATTAAGGAGAGAGAGGGCATTCTGCACCAGGTGACAGGCATGCCAGGGTGCACAGAGCATACCCTTCCCCATACTGTGACATGATAAATTTGGGGTAAGATAAGTACAAGTGGTAACGCAGAGCAAGATTACCATAAGCAGAGAGGGATTAAGACCCCATGGCCCAGCAGGCAGGTTGCCAGTTTGGTGCACCCCTGCATTACTAACATAGGCATGGTGAATGGGGCCAAGCAAATTCATGGCTCCAAGGCCTCTGTCTTACCCCTGGGCCCTAGATGGCCGCCTAATGTCACCTTATAGTTAATCTTGCTCTGGCCAAAAGTTGACCTTTGGTGGCTGCTTAGGGCCCAGTTGTTAGATATTGGCCCTGGAATCATGAATTTCCTTCTTCCCATTCACCACCTATATGTGACGAATGAATTGGACTCAAAACAAGCACCTGCTTAGGGCACTGTGTGATCGTAATCCTTCTCTGAGAATAGGGGTCATGCAAAGACACACAAGAGGTAAGTAAGAAGCTAAGAGACACACAAGGGGTAAGGGAGATTAAGGTGGAGCAATGTACATAAATGTTTATAATTAGGAGAGAGTGGCAACACATACTTTTACCCAGGTGTCATATAAACTAAGTATGCCACTGGCCTCTGTGGATCTATCACTTCTCTTTTCAAGTATCCAGTAGCTATCATTATCAGTGGACTTTTAAACATGACATTAGACACTGGTGATGATATACTGTGTGTGACAACCATCATAAAGGGCAAAGCAATATAATATATTTACCCCTCAGCCTGAATGTACTGAAGATTGAAAAAAAAAGTTAAAATACATGGACATATACAGCGTGGGAAAAAATTGTCATATAGTGATTTGTCCTACTTTTCAGATTTTAATTCTAAAGACTAATAGAACGTCATTACTCTTATGCTGTGAGATATGATTTGAGATAGGCACCGAGATTTTGTTTACCACCTGCAAATTGCTGTTTTTGTTTTGCAATCCAAACAGAACTGCTGTTATGCGTGCATTTCCTTTGTGATTTATACACAATCTTTACAAAGAAACCAGTGACCTTGTCTAGTGGAATGAAGCAGAAGTTTAGAAATAAAAGCAATACTTTTTGTTTGTTGTCAATAACTCTTCAGGTTTCTGAGCAACACAACGGCTATATTGTGTTACCTCTTTTAACTTGCACAGTGCTGCTAGGATTATAAAGTACATACAAATATAAGGCTAGCTAGCATGGTTAATTGCGCAAGTCGGAAGATTATTAGGTGGGGAATGGGCTTTCAGTAGAATTGTAAACTATTTGAGAATTTTTCATTTTTAGCTGGCACGGAACTGGGCATGACTCTGCAGGGTATTGAGAGAGGGGGGTTCAATGGACCTCAGTAATCATATGTTAACTTTCTGCCTACAGAGAAGAGGAGAACCATTTGCTGAGGACCGTAAGTCCGTTTTACTGCATTCCATGGCGCAGGGGGTGGAGGAGAGAGCAGGTAATTTCGATGATATGCTATTTTTATGTGGGTTTATTGTACTGGCTGTATTCATTTGAGTATAGATCGGCAATTCTTACATTCACTGTAACATGTAAAATATCCTTATGAGGCCTTTATATTTACAACTGACATGCAGCTGGATTGATTCATGCAGGCTGCAACAAATTATTTCCCTACTAGCTACATAAGAAAATATAAACTTCAGCTGCTAGTACATAAGAACTTTCTCCCTGTCTCGTTTTGCAGGCTTATGCCGTAGTTCAATAGTAGCCAACTTTCGGCACTCCTTGTATTGTGGACTACATCTCCCTAAATGCTTTGCCAGCATTATGATTATAAGATCTTTATGGGAGATGTAGTCCAAAACATCATGGGGTGTCAAAGATTGCCTGCCCCATAGTTATTAGAAATTCATTACATTGATTTGTCTTTGTATTCCGTGTTTTTAGACAGATTTCACTCTCAATGAAGATTCTTTGCTGTGAGCATCAAAATTGTGGCTGCGGTCTTAAATATTCTGCAAAAAAAAAAGATACATTGTTTTCAGCTTTACAAGCCTTTTAAGAGCTTAGTTGTTTTAAAATTACCACATTTCCACATGCTCTAAATCACTAGATAGACAGATAGATAGACAGACAGACAGACAGATCAAATTAAATATAACAGTTATGTAGTTACTATATAAAGGGAGCTTGCAAACGTTACCAAAACACATTCTTTCCCAAACTGAATTGCACCAAAACTCAGTCAAAACAAATTACCCCCAAACTGGCCTAAATTATTCCTGAATTTGGCCTGAAAAGCTTGGGTGTCTTCCCAAACAGTTCAACAACTGTCTCTGAATAGCTAAACATTAGCTCTAAAAGTACTTACAAAAGCTGTTGGCAGATTTTAATAAAACTCTATAAAAGTGTCAGGGGTCTCGAGGAACCCCTAATAACCCATAGAGGGAAGGCAGCAGAATTACATCCTATTCTTTAACATAATTGATGGTTGGTGAATGGTTTAAAATAGGAAGCAAGATGCAATGTAACTGGCCCCTGCTATATCCCCCTTACACTCTAAAAATGGGTGCTAAAATGTTAAAGGACCACTACAGTGCCAGGAAAACACACTTGTTTTCCTGGCATTATAGTGCCCTGAGGGTGCCCCCACCCTCAGGGACCCCCTCCCGCCGGGCTCTGGGGAGAGGAAGGGGTTAAACTTACCTCTTTCTCCAGCGCTGGGCGGGGAGCTCTCCGCCTCCTCTCTTCGGCTGAATGCGCATGCGCGGCAGGAGCTGCACGCGCATGCAGCCAGTCTCATTGGAAAGCATTTACAATGCTTTCCTATGGACGCTTGCGTCTTCTCACTGTGATTTTCACAGTGAGAAGCACGCAAACGCCTCTAGCGGCTGTCAATGAGACAGCCACTAGAGGCTTTAGAGGCTGCATTAACCTATTTATAAACATAGCAGTTTCTCTGAAACTGCTATGTTTATAAAAAAAAAGGGTTAACCCAAGCTGGACCTGGCACCCAGACCACTTCATTAAGCTGAAGTGGTCTGGGTGCCTATAGTGGTCCTTTAAGGGTCCCTAAAAATACAAATATACATTGAAACAAACATGTAAGGATCCTGCAATATTAAGGCTTAAATACAATAGCACCGTTCCATTAACAAACACCAGGAGAAAGTTGTGGGCTCCTTCCAATGACTTCATAACCCAATTTGTGCCAGTAATTGAAATGTTTAGTTTCCTATAATTGAGCAGGTGGGCACCATTAGATTAGGTGAAATGTTCCACTCAATAATATATGTCCTCCCATCGTAACTACTGTACCATATAAATACACATATCGCTTGGCATAATCAGTGGCACCTTAATTTACAGTTTAGACTTTACTCAAAAAAAAGTCTGTCAATCATCTCCAGATACAGTGTACAATATATACTATAGTATGTCTCTACTTACATCCACATGCTCTTAGATACATGTCTTCCTGAGCCTTGCATCTCGACCAACACATAGAATGAAATATTTTAACATTTTATTCAGTGGTCAAACTACGTCCTCATTCCATGTCTAGAACAGTTACAGGAAAAGTGTCTAACACAGTTTGCTTTTAATAAACTTTTTTTTTCTTAATATTTTTTATTTCTGACCAATAAACTCATTAACAAGACTATAACACATTTTCTTTTGTCTAAAGCATCAATTTCTACTATCTTTACATTCTCTACCATTGAGTTATCGATTAGCGTTATGGTGCCTAGTCAATGTATAGATAAGATCAAGACAGCATACAGGATTTGTGATTTTCTTTTTACTGTTAAATCTTTCAGGAATCAATGTGTATATTTTACTTTGTGAGTCTGTGCACTAAACAAATTGTGATATGTCGCTGACAAGCACACAAAATGTAGACTAAAATAAAAATATTTTTCCAAATTTGCCTTATTTTCTTTATGAAAATCTTTTTATTCAACTGTAGAATTTGTTAAAAAAAAAAAAAAATCAGTTTTCTTCTTTGGCATTGAGATTAGTTTATTTGTATTGGCATCTATGCTTCCGTAAGGATTAGTTCTACGTTGCATATTTATCTAACAGGTGAATTCCGCCAAGCTATAAAATAAACCTGGGTGCGAAAGGTTTAATCTGTTCTGCCTGTCTGCGTGCTAAGCTATGTATGTCATTTTATTAGCATTGCTTTTGGCAAAAGGAAAAATAATTAAACTGCATTGTATACGTTTAAAATGTTTTAATCGCTATCTACCGTTTCTTTTTTTTTCTTTTTTTTTTTGGCAATAAAATAATGAATTATTAATATTATTTAAAAGCGCTCTGTAATTTTATATTTGGCAGCAAAAAAAGTTGAAAGTTAGACTCGACTCGCTCGTTCAATGAATCAATGAGTTCAATAATATATCCATGTTTAAACAAGGAAGATCACACTGTTCAACATTTAGAATTAATCGCTGAAGTGTCAGTTGTCCAAAGTTGAACGTGAGCTCACTTAAGTAATCAATTTGAAAAAAATATTCAAGTCCAAGTATCTCGAAATGGGCACGTGTATGAATGAAGAGGAAACTTTAGTTAAAGGGAATCTCTAAGCACCAAAACAACTTTAGTTAATGGAAGTGGTATTGCTGTATGTATTATGTCATCCTTAACCAGATGTATATGCCGTATGGAGGAAGTCATGCAGTCAGCAGTCACCCCGGATCTTCAGGAATGTTGGGGTGCAAGGATGAGTTGGTGTATCCAGATATGTTGTTCACTAGTGCATTAGTAGACTTAACCACTTACAAGCAATTCATATGTTAAAAAACTATAACGTGTGGAATGCTCAGCCAGGAAACATTGTATGAACGAAATCACAACATGGATTGTTCTTTGTAAGTATCACGGGAATAAAAGACGAAGACCTTGAAAGCTATTTTTCGCACCAGTATTTCTAAATACATAATTCACCTATGTCGATCTACAAAGCTAAGATATACCTATATTTGCATGTATTCAATATTTAATACACATTCATTAGTTTGCTTACACTGGCTATGCATGCTGGGAGTTGTAACTCACAATTACTTTACCACCAGTATCAGCTTATGCCTCTTTGTTATTATCCAAACTGGTAAACCAAGGCAAACCACAGTTTTGTATAATGTGATAAATTAAATAGTTCACAGCAGCGGAAAACATGGTAAACAAGTCAGACTATTAGCATTTTTGTATCACTGAGCGTTGACGCAGCTGTCCATTGCCTCCTTTTGTATTCGACTCCCAATAGAAGGCCATCAACCCTAAAGACAATGTATCCACAACAACATATTTAGGGAGCTATATTTTGTGACACCTACTTACTTTCTCAGAGGGCCTCAAAGGTCTTTGCTATGTTTTGACCTGGCAAACTCCTTGTCAAATGTTAGTAACCATAATTTCAAATTAAATGATGGATTGCAAAGGAAATATCTTAGATCAGTCCATAGCATCGCGGTTTCTGTGGCATTATGTTGCAATCGGTGTGAGCAGAAGATGAACTGCTATGGTAAGTGTCATTATTTTGGATGTCAGTTTGTGGACATGTGTCAGTGACCCTATCACAACATTTGTTTCATGTAACAATAAAATCTTCATGCTTGAATAAACTTGCCCTATACCATACCATATGCGCTGGAGAAAAACCACCATCTGGAATACATAGGTTAAGCCCTTAGGAAAACAAACATTGTCAGCCGTTTATGGAAAGACAAAGACAGAAGGCATAAGGTCCGAGCTCTGGCATACAGAAGCTTCTATCAAATTCAAATGAGGAGATCAATGCTCATCGTTTCAACTGCTTCTACGTTTCCTTCATCAATGGCAGACACATATTATACTTAATCTAACACAGAGCAGAAAATAAATTATATGTAGAGGTCTGAGAAGGGGACATATGGTTTTTTTTGGACACATTGACAGGAATACCGAGTAATGATTTATGAGATAGATTTTATATATATATAGAACAAAAAAATCAGCACTCCCAGATAGTTCACATATAACTTCATTACTAGAAAAAGTGTCAAACTATCAACGTCTCAGTTCCACTTAGGAACTTTCATCAGGACAAACACTTCTTTTATATATATATCATAGGCGTGCGCAGCCTATTGCATTAGGGTGTGCACCCTAAAGCACAAACACACGCCGCGCGCGTGTGTGTGTGTATATATATATATACATATATATATATATATATATATATATATACACACACACACACACACATATATATACATATATATATACGTATATATATTCACAGACACACACACTCACACTCAGAGAAGACGCCAGCGTCCATAGGAAAGCATTATGAATGCTTTCCTATGGACTGGCTGAATGCGCACGCAGCTCCTGCTGTGCATGCGCATTAAGCCGAAGAGGAGGAGAGGAGGAGGAGAGCTCCCCACCCAGCGCTGGAAAAAGAGGTAAGTTTAACCCCTTCGCTCTATCCAGCCCGGCGGGAGGGGGACCCTGAGGGTGGGGGCACCCTCAGGGCACTATAGTGCTAGGAAAATGAGTATGTTTTCCTGGCACTATAGTGGTCCTTTACATGCCAGTGTAGTACCTATCCCGAAAAAAAGCATTCTATTGTTTTGTTTCGTCAGAATGAGCATTGCAATTGGTTGGCTTTAAAATTACGCAAACACAGAGGTCTGAGACTCAAGTCCCTCTTCTTACAACACTTGACCTGGAATGTGTATAGATAAATACACATAGACTGGTCTGCTCTCTGCTGTGGCACTGAAAGGGTTAATTCAACGCTCAGTGAGACCTTGTGCCTTGTCTTAATAGGTGTAGCATTTTTATCCGAAAAATGCTTTTTGTAAACCTCTTGAAAACACAATAACATTTAGTAAATATGAAATTGCTTCCTTGTTTCTATAGTTAAATGGTCTTGCATAGCAAGACCACTTAATGTTATCTCACATATATATTATTCTTATTCTTATTATAGCCAAATTTACCACCCTAACTCCTCCCACAGTTTTTACACTACATAGACCGTAATATACCGAAATGTGCGGATTGTTCCCGATTGGTGTGCTATTACTTTGTGGAACGTTTCGCCGAATGGTTCACGGAATATCGTCGTTCTTGTGGCGAAATTGGTCCCATAGGAATGAATGGCAAAATGTTCAAAACTAGAGTGGGAGCTGGCAAAAGCTGAAAAATCAGGACATGATTTCTAAACTGCCACCACTCCCTTATTTTCAGGCCCACCTACACAAATCTTATATCAAAACGTTCAGCTATCCCTGCTGCCACTAAACATGTCAACGGCTAAGCCATAGTCCTGATAGTTTTCACAATATAATCATTTGTTTGCAACTAACGCCGTCCATTGACATTCATTGAAACTTCACTCTACAAAGCTCAAATTTGAAGGGCAATTTCTAAACTGCGACTGTGCCTTCATTTTTAATACTTCAAAGACATACTATGCATCAGAATGTAGGTCTGGGTCTTGTGATTCTCACAATATAAAGCTCTTCGCTGTAGGATTTATAGTTTTTAAAATACGACCGTTTAAAGATGGCAACCACCAAAATACTCTGACCTGTGTCAGGCTGCAGCAGCAAGTGATGTCATAGACAGGGCCTTTTGTACACCTGCTAATGTTTTATAAATGGATGTTTTAATGTAACTGTGAAGCACTTTGGGCAACAACTTTGCAATTAAATGTGCTATATAAATAAATAATAACAGTTACTCCGCCCACTCCAGTTGTAGACTACTGGTGGCACTTCACACAATTTCCTCAGAAATTGTAGCTTTTCTAGTTAGTTATGGTATTCCTCCTCCCAATTGAAACTTTACCACACTGATGTTGTGGGAAATTTAGGCCAGGTAGTAAATGGCAATTTTGGCATCATTTTGCAGCAACACCAAATTGAAAGTCATCAGGCTCTGATAAGTCCATTGGTTTCCAGGGTAATTATTCAATATTTGACACTATGCACCTGTTTTTAAAATAGGATATAGAGCAATGCATAGATAAAATGGAGGCTATGCCTGTTTTTAGATTCCAACATTGGGTTAATTTTAACACCGTTTTCATGTTCTTAGTAAGTGTGTTTTTCATGCCGCATGAAAAAAGGAATAGTTTTATGTGTCTCGCTGTGAATTTTTCTCACAGTTGCACCGTTTTATTTGATTTGTTTCCCAGATTTTAAATTAGCAGATGTTATTTCATTACATACTGTGTATTATATATAGTTTATATAATGTTTATGGAATAAAGTTTATGCAATTTTTTAATGTATGTGTAAATGTATACATTACAGTTTTTTTGTATAAGGGGATTTTTTGGGGATTTCAGAGTGTGTAAATTTCATTGATACAAGGAGAGGTACCTGCGTGTTACAGCACCCATACACTTTAATTGGTATAATGACTACTTATGTGCAATGGCCAACCTGTCTATCTGCTATCCAACAATTAACATATACTCTCAGTTTTCCTGGACATTGTTTTGATACTCATTATGTTTTATCTGCTTATTTTTTATTTTTATTGACCCCTTAAGGACAGAGGCAATTGTACAAGTTCTGACCAAAACATAACCAAAATAAAACCTAGAATATGACTGTCTGTTCAACCATAATTCATCTCTTTCATATTAAGTACAGTCTTTAGTAAGTCTCCAGAGGTTTGTTATTTGACCAGAATAAAGCAGCAAATGGAATATGTGGACTTCACAGTGGACAAAGAAAGAGATAATAGTAGAATGTGGACCAGTAGAGAGTATGAACAGAAGGTGATACGAGTAAAACCGATGGGATGACATGGGCCAGAGGCACAAATGAGGGTAATGGGGGAGAAACATGTGAGGGAGATGGTGCAATGAAATAAGTAGGGATAGTAGTGACATGTGAGGTAAGATGATGCAGATGTGTATATTTTGGGAAGATGGGCCAAGGCCACTAGTGGAATGAGATGGCCCAGAGTCACTAGATGAAGTGACGAGAAACACCACAATTGAAACACAAGTAAAGGGTGATGGGGAGATAGACTTGGTTTGATGGGAGAAGGACATGGTGTGATGGGAAAGAGATATGGTGAAAGACGAAGCAGAGGCAAATAGGGGCTGAAGGAAAAGCTATTGGGGACAGATAATAATGTGGGTATGAGGAAGAGGAAAAGTTAGGGGAGATAACTAGAGACCCAATGAAAAGTAATGGGGAGAGTAGGGGTTGCTTGATAGGCACAAGAGTGGGATTATGTAAAGAGACAAGTGGGTGATTAAGCAGGAAACAAAGGAATGGGTTGATGAGAAAAGACACAGGTAAGACTGGTTAAGGCACAAGTGGTTAATGACAGAGAGATACATGTAATATTTGCCTACACAACAATCTGCTACTTTCTGTTGTCTAGAAGCAGAAACATCTCCTGGATAAATCATGCACAAAGTTTGTGGTGGCTCCATTATAATTATTATACTTTTGTTACGAAGTGCCAACACATTCCACAGTACTACACGTGGCTTACAAGTAACAAGACACATTGGAAGCAAATGTAACCAAGACTGCACAGGGTAATAGGGGGGCTAGTCATCACTAGTAGTACACTGGGGTCTTAGGTCCCGAACACTGTATTTCCTTTATATATGTATGGTTAGGTGAACTTGAAGGCATGTTCCCTACAAAAAGCAGACACATAAGCAATAGTATAGTCAGTCAAATCACCGGAAATAGGTTTTACCAATCCTTACAGCCTGGAGACCCTTGTGTGTGTAAGATTCCTTACAGGTAAACCAAGAGTCCTTAAGGCCAGGAAAATTATGTTTGCTATTTTGACTACAAATAAACATACACAATTGTATTCCTATACTAGAAAAGCTACAATTTCTGGGGAAATTGTGTGAAGTGTTCTTGCCTCCACCAGTAGTCTACAACTGGAGTGGGCGGAATAACTGTTATCATTTATAGAGCACATTTAATTGCAACGTTGTTGCACAGTTACATTAAACCATACATTTATAAAAACATTAGCAGGTGTTCAAAAGGCCCTGTCTATGACATCACTTGCTGCTGCAGCCTTGACAGGTCAGAGTATTTTGGTGGTTGCCATCTTCAAACGGTCATATTTTAAAAACTATAAATCCTACAGCGAAGAGCTTTATATTGTGAGAATCACAAGACCCAGACCTACATTCTGATTCATAGTATGTCTCTGAAGTATTAAAAATGAAGGCACAGTCACAGTTTAGAAATTGCACTTCAAATTTGTGCTTTGTAGAGTGAAGTTTCAATGAATGTCAATGGACGGCATTAGTTGCAAACAAATGATTATATTGTGAAAACTATCAGGACTATGGCTTAGCCGTTGACATGTTTAGTGGCAGCAGGGATAGCTGAATGTTTTGATATAAGATTTGTGTAGGTGGGCCTGAAAATGAGGGAGTGGCGGCAGTTTAGAAATCATGTCCTGATTTTTCAGCTTTTGCCAGCTCCCACTCTAGCTTTGCCATTCATTCCTATGGGACAAATTTCGCCACAAGAATGACGATATTCCGTGAACCATTCGGCAAAACGTTCCACAAAGTAATAGCAATCCGATCGGGAACAATCTGCACGTTTTGGTAAATTTTTGTCTATGTAGTGTAAAAACTGTGGGAAGAGTTAGGGTGGCAAATTTTGCTATAATAATAATAATAATATATATGTGAGATAACAATAAGTGGTCTTGCTATGCAGTTTCAGAGGTTCAAGCCATGCATTCATCTGGAAATAGTGGGGATTTAGGCCATGCCTTATAATAAAATAATACATGTGTATTTGGGATACATATAAAAAATCTCATCTGAGGGCATGATATGGAAATGGTGAAATTAGATTAACAATGGCTCAGGGACACTTTACGTGTTTCTCTCTCAAAAGTGCTTGATCATAGGTGAAATGGAAAATGAAACACTAGGTTTAAATACATTTAAACACATCAATCTATCAAATTAACGAAACCCCCGTCTGTATTCCTTACACAATTAGTTACAAGCGAACAGCTTGGACTGTTTGAAACTGTGTAAATTTATATTTATGTTTTCCCAAATTACATTTCTGAGATGATCCTAGCACACAAAGCAGAATTTATATTGCTGTTTAATGTGATTGATTATTTGAATATAATTAATTACCATGTTTAGTTTTTATTATCTCCCATTTGTAAAATACTTTGGAAGCAGAATATGTAAGGTATTTTAGTTCTAAGGTTGGTGATTGGTAATGGTTAGGTGGAAAGTCTTAATATCCATTTTGTGCGACTTTCCCCTCCCCTATAATACTTGCAATATCTACTTTTTTTGGCTTTATTTTTTTTCCCCTTTATTTTGCATTTTCGCATCCTCTCCACATTCATTTCTACTTTGGTCACCGTATAAATAAGGTGGTTTCTTGCACAAATTGATCATAACATAGTTTCTTTAATGAAAAATGTTTCTTTTTATTTTTCTCACTTTTTGTGGAATGGTACACTACCGGGATTTTGTAATTTTATTGCATCTATAACTGCTGCAACGATATATCTTTGCCTTCTTTTAATATACAAGCTATGATTTAATTTTTTTAGTTCATATTTTTGCAAATTAAATTTAAATGATTTGTATTCAAGATTTGTTTCTACTATTTCACTTAAGCTTACTTTTTAATTTAGGTTTAGATTAAATTTTGTTTCTTTCTTGATGTACTCTGGTAATAATAAAAAACAACAATATATGGGGGCATGGCTTGGCATTAGACATAGATGGCAGCATAACCTGAAAGCTCCCAAACATCCGCACTGAAACGAGCACTTGCCTGCAGTATCGAGACCCACACACACCTCAAATCGCACCTACCATGTCCAGCGCAGGTTCCAGAGCAAAGCCTCCCAGGAAGAAGTGTGCAGAGCTTGGTGAAAACCCTATCTCTGTGGGTGACATGTTTGCAGCCTCGCGCTCCACTCAGGCCTCCCAAGATGGTCGCCACTTGAGTCCACACTGCTCGCTTTCGCAAGCATCTATCGCAGGCGACTTCACTGATACCCCCTGGGATAAACCTCTCAAATCTTGTTCAAACTGGCAGAAGTAAATTGCCTACCTCGTGGGGGAAATAACCTGCAATTCACAAAAAGTCAAAGCAGAGATACAGGCTTGGGGGTGTGCACATCCGAACTGGAGCAACGGGTGGAATCCGTTGTGCAAGCCCACAACATGGTAGTGTCCCACACCAACTCCATGGCACATCAGCTAGACAACCTGGAAATGTTGGTGGAAGACCCATCTAACCACTCCAGGTGGAATAACTTACGCATTAGAGGCCTCCCTGAATCACCAAATGAAGGCCACTTCCACAGAAAATGGAGGACTTCTTCAGACACCTGATACCTGACATATCGGATGAACACTGGATGATTGACAAGGCTCATCGTTCACTGAGACCCAGAAGAGCAGAAGGGTCTGTGCCCAGAGACATCATAATTCGCTTCCATTATTATTCCACCAAGAAAGCCATAGTCAAGTACTGCAGAGATAATGTCCTGCAATACCGAGATACCAAACTGTCACTCTACCAGGATTTTTCACCTCCTATACTGCAATGCCAGATGGAATGGAGACAAGCCGTAGAGCTCGTACGACGCCACAAGATCAGATACACCTGGGGACACCCCTTTAAACTGGTGACATTCAAGGCAGGCAAAGCCCATACCCTAATGCCTGGAGTCGACCCAGCCACCTTCTTCAGAGGACTAAACATCGATCTGCAACAAGACTTTGCCTTGCCTACCCGGGAGAGACTGCCGCTGACATCCCACTCACAGGAATGGCATGAGGTTGGGGCTGGACCGGACTGAAACACCTGAATAGGCAGTGGTACCACAGTACCTCTTTTCCATTCCTGTGACCCAGACTGTCTACCCCTGATGATGTGAGACAACACAACCGCACACATGTGCAGCTAAGTGCCCAGGGAGGACGGGGATCTCCGGGTTCACATTAGCACCTGAGCCCTCCTGGCTGTGATATGTTTACACACACCCAGACAGAATAAGGAATTAGTTTGATGTGATGTCAAATGTATATAGTTACACTATCTATTGTTTACCAGGCTGGGAATCACATTTTGCAAATCAGTGGGCCCTCTGAGAATAGGGAGTCACATACATAGTTCAGTGATGGCCCATTCAATTCGGAGCATCCCACTACAATTAAACGTAGTTGTTCCGCTGAGCCATATAACCTCTCAGAGAGATTAAACACTCACCAATGGGAACTGGGACCGGGATACCCAATTGAATGTTAAACAGAGGTAAACACAAAAATGTATACAAAATGGTTTAAAATATAATAATAATGAAAAAAAATAGTCAGGATACATAATGTGAACAAGCCAAGGTCAGGAACAAACGATCTGGATACACAAAAACAGGAACCAGACAGCAGAACCAGAGTCAATCAACTGACACTGCCCTCAGGGAGAGGCAGTGTCTTATACCTGGCCAATGAGTGATCAGCCACAGGTGAACCATGAGTGACAGGAGCAGTCTCAGGTAAATTCCAACCCCTAGTGCTGGATACAAGGCAAGATTAGACTTCAGATTATTACTTGAGCTGTATGGTGGCTCAGAGGAGAAACAGCAGACCCAGGACCGTCAAGTAAACAGGTTCAAATCCCTTACTGGGCACATCTGGATGTCGTGGTGAGAACCGTGACACTCTTGGCTCCAGACACGGCATTAAAACACACTAAATTTAACCTGCACACAGCCTGAGATACACTCCAATATTTAGGGGTAAAACTTACAGCAGACCACACTCAATTATACAGACTATCCACTGCTGCTTAACACTCTGATACAGAACTTGGAGCAGTGGATGGATAAAGGGATCGCTTGGATTGGGAGACTACATACAGTAAGAATGAACGTACTTCCTGGACTTCTATTCCTTTAACAGTCACTACCGGTAAATGTCACACGAGGGGATCTAGCACATTTTCATCACACCATAGACCCTTTCATCTGGCAAAGAAAATGCCCTAGAAAAGTACAAGCCCTGCTATACTGATCCAAAAACAGAGTGGCTTGGAGCTGACACACATATATCTATACTATCTCACAGCGCAACTGGCTCAAATTCTTCACTGGCATTCACCCCCAGAACAGAAATGTAGGGTTGGTATCGAATCACTACTGATGGGAGCAGACCTTCCCCAATTTTTATATGGGTACCCAAAACTAGCAGGACTTTCTTAGGACAACGTACCCGGCAATACTTAACTCCAACAGGATATGGGATTTGACAGCATCCAAATTTCTCCTTAGCAACCTGCCCTCCCCGATGACCCCAGTTATGAGGAGCAGGGCATTCCCCCTGGGCCTCAATGCAAAGGATTTTAGGGGAATTGAACACACAGGCCTCCAACGATATGTACACCTGTACACAGACAAAGCGATAGTCACTTATGATAGATTAAAGGAGCTAGCCCCCATTCAGACCAGGGATTTGTTCAACTACCTATAGTTGCATGACTTTGCTGCCCTTAAAAAGAGGTGCGCACAGTGACCACGACCCCTTTGACATTTTTCAAGACAATGTGCTTTCAGGAGATTGATATTGCTACTCTACTTTCACATTAGTTCAGAATCCATCAAATGTGGAGGACTGCGCTACACAGACCAATGGGGGGCTGACCTGGGGGAAAAATTAGAGGGTGTGGAATTCGAAGATATCTGGGAGGCAAGCGCACAATCTTCCATCTGTGTAACATTACAAGAACAAGCGTACAAGACTCTTTTCCGGTGGTACATCACCCTGGTCAAACAATATCATATGAAGATAAGTCCTACAGACACGTGCTGGAGGCTGTGCGGTGATATGGGAAGTTATGCACACATGTGGTGGCAATGCCCCAAACTCTGTGACTTCTGGAAACACCTGGTGGGACTAAATTCCAAGATTTTACAGAGGCAACTAACACTGGATCCCTGGGCATGACCTGATGCAATTTAGTCCATGGTGCCCAGAAGCACTACATGCCCCTAAGGCTCGCAAAACATCCCAATGAGGGATTATAACAGTCTCACCAATACAATACGGTAACCCACAATTTCTGCGGTGACATTAGAAGAGCCAACAGTGATGACCTATACATGCATATCCCAGTATAACAAATTGCAAGGGTACCTTTTCTACTTGTGCCCATGTTACCTTGTCACTGACATATCTATAAATTAAACTGTTAAGAGCAGGGCTGTACCGCCATAGAATGTTAGTACAATAGCCAAAAATGATCCAATTTGGGGATGGTAAGGGGCACCAAATGCCTCCTTTTGTTTGACCCTTGAAGGGTGCCCAGCGCTCAATTGCCCGGGGTGATTCTGGTTGGGGTCACGGCTCATGCCCACAAAGGACAAGACTCTTGGGTGCGCCCCGGGGAGGCAGCCAGCCTGGTGGGTGGGGGGAGGCAGCCCAGTTGAAAGGAAGGCAGCCTGGCTAACAGAAAATGTCAGAAACACAGCCCTTCATTGCATTTCAAGTTAACTATGTTAATTTTAATTTTCGGTTGTAATGTTCTCTTTAATTTTTACTTATAAAATGTAAACCTCTTACAGAATGCAAACAAGTCATTTAACACTGTATGAAATAACACATGCCTTAACAATATGTCCTTCCTTTCTGTAACTCAAAAGATTTATGTATTGGGACTTGGCTTTTGCACAAGCCTACATTGTCGAAATGCCGAATTTTTTTGTCAGCGCAAAAATAAAGAATGAAAAAACAAAACAAAACAACAACAATAAAAATAAATAAAGTTAAAACTAAAAGATATGAAATCTTCAAACAAGTTTTAAATATGTAAAAGTGCAATGCCTACAATAAAGCCCTCCTTTTGAAAATTGCTAGTTTTGTTTTTTTTAACTTAACCCCCCCCCAAACAATAAATGAAAGTAAAATGCAGTTAAAGTTCCTTACTGGCATAAAGGTAGGATCACTTCAATTCCCTTACACTTTATAACAGTGACTGAGAAGCAATGGTATATGCCATAAGTTTGTCATATTTAGTGTACTGCTGCGTACCTGCTTGTGGATGTTAAAAAGTTTGCAGCTCTCATCCAGCTTGCGATTTACACAAACCAGACAGCTTTCAGTGGCGTTGACAGTTCGAGCAAGTCATGCGCGAGTGAGCCGTGAGGGAGGGCACCTTTCACATCATTTACTCCAGGGAGGAGAAAATTGTGTGTGTCTTGCTTCAACTTCTGTGTAAGTACAGAGTTGTATATATGTGGTTCATTTCAGCTGCTGTGCACTTCTACTTATGTACCCATCATTCTGTTTGCAACGTGAGTGAATAACGTGTATAAAGTTGTTATTCTCCACATGTCTTGCACTATATTTATCTCTTTTCTTCTTTTTTTGTTTGTTATTGGGTCCTGATAAGGTCACCAGAACATATCCAGCTTTTTTTTCTTGAAAGGCCTTGCACACCACCAAGCAGGAGTTATTTAAAATATGTTACTTTATTGCTTTTGTCTTATATATTTACATGCCGACTTCCCAATTTTAATATGTATATATTTGAATGAAGAGTTCATAGAAAGAGCTCGGGAATCCGTACTCCATTTCAGGGGAGTATTATTTTTAGGCGCTCGCTTATATTGTATTATATGTTGATCACTAGATCGCCAATTTACAGCAAGCACACACTTTTACTGGGCTTAGATTTTGTTATTTTTGTGCCTAATTGCTTATTATCTATTCATATAAATATATTCTACAGAGTTCCATAGCTTTCTATGAATCAACCCCCACAAATATATATGCTCTTCCACCAGCTTGAAATACAGTGTTTATATATATAAAAATAATATTTATTCCAGTACCTTTATTACATTACAGCTTTGTGTTGTGTGTGCCAAGACGTACTTGAAAATGATATGTAACAGTGTAGAATGCTGACAATAGAGAATCAATGGATATGTAAAAGACGAACAAGATCGACCACCGTGAAAGTGTATTTTATCATGTAAAATGAATGTATTGTACAGCTCACGTTAATATAATAATGGTACTGCATTGTATTCTCTTATTATTTTAATGCATTTATAATAACGTTAGTGTCTAGATTAACCTTCCTCATTGCTTTAGTTTTGAAATCATTTTCAATGTTCCGTGAAACAAACATCCTTTCAAGCAGGAAATTCGAGTCAAGGATACATAATACGTGCAGAAGGAAGGAAACCTGTAGAGCAAGATAAACTGATTAACACTTAGATCATATTAAAAGAAAATACTTCTTCCAGACTTCCTGACAGTTTCTGCACATTTTCAAACTGATGATGTCTGCTTCTTCTGAGGAGTTTAGGCCTTTGTTAGGAAAATGCAGTCCATAACGTCTTACCAAATGTCTGGCAACCAATTTGATACGAATAAAAACCATACAAAGTATCCCTGTTTAGGAAGGATAGTTCCGCCATAAAACTTCAATCCCTCCGTTCCTCTTCTCTTCCGTGTTGTCTCTCCTTTCTAGTGTCTAGTCATTTTTAAAGGACCACAATAGTCACCCAGACCACTTCAGCTCAATGAAGTGGTCTGGGTGACAGGTCCCTTTAGGATTTAACCCTTCAGATGCAAACATAGCAGTTTCAGAGAAACTGTTATGTTTACATTTGGGGTTAAGCCAGCCTCTAGTGGCTGTCTTCCGGATAGCCACTAGAGGCGCATCTGCGACGCTGGAGGTATATTATGCCTCCATTGTGCAGAGCGTCCATAGGAAAGCATTGACAAATGCTTTCCTATGGACACTTTGAATGTGCGCGCGGGACTTGCCACGCATGCACATTCGGCTCCGCTGACGTCGGCAGAGGGAGCTGACGTTGGCGGGGGAGGAGAGGTCACCAGAGCCGAGGGAGCCCGGTCCTGGAATAAGGTAAGCTGCTGAAGGGGTTTTAATCCCTTCAGCACCATGGGAGGGGGACCCTGAGGGTGGGGGCACCCTCAGGGCACTATAGTGTCAGGAAAACCGCTTTGTTTTCCTGACACTATAGTGATCCTTTAAAGAGTGTGATTATACACTAGTACTTGCATAAAAAATTATAGCGAGCGCTCAACTAGTATGGGTAATTTGGTGAACTATGTGATTAGAAAAGTGTTGGGTGCTTTATGGGAAAGCCTGTTCCCCCACCAGATCAAAAAGTAATAGTAGTCCTCACGGGGGAAGGCTAGATGCCAAAACGTTGGGGTTTGATTATCTTCTGCTCTAAGTCAATATACCTGTGGATTAATGGGTATATGGGTTTCAATTTTGAGCACTGTCTACTAAACCTGATGTGTTTATGGGTATGCTATGAATCGTTTACATGCCTGTACTATTTATTACACTTTCTTTCTATGACTTTTATCAATTCACTTTATGAATAAAAATCTTTTTATGTGCATTTTACTCTGGTGTGCTTTGGGTTTATTTTCTTCATATAATAGTGCTTCACAGAAACATAATGTCCCCTATAGTGGCCGAGTCCTCCTTTAGCCATTTGAAATGTTTAGATGGACATGAAAGAAGTGTCTGTTATGTTCTTTTTAGTATGTCACTTGTATATCTATTTGCTTTGTATCTCTGTGTCTGAATTCCTTTACTGAAGATAAACTTTATCTCTTATCTCTGAATAACTTTTCCCATAGAATTCACTAGGATAATAGCTATTGCATTGTAGGTTAAAAGCGTTCGTGCTCAATTTCTTTCATTTGCAACTGAAGGTGACTGTACTGACCGGCTGTAATTAAAAAAATGATTGTAAAAATAAATAACGTGTAAAATAAAAGTCTCAGTATTGAACACTCCATCTAATTTTTCTTATTTGTTCCTTAATCGTCAAAACCAAATGATCAGTTTAATAACAATAATGTGCTACAGTAGTAAATAGTGAATAAAAATGCACAAGGTAAAGAAATAGTGTGTTACAAAAGCACTTTACTGTGAATTTTTAAACCGTGGTCAATCAACGTGCTAAACTTGTTCCAATTTATAAATTGTACAATTATTAATGTCTTACTTTTTGTGCATTAATTAGCATATGGCTCTTAATGTATTCATTTTTAACAGACTTTTAAATTGTTTTTGATTAACAAAATCGATCGTACCAACATGTGTCTGCATTTTAAAAATTGTTGAACAAAATTTATGGATACATACAGTGTAAAGAGTTTACGAGGAAATAAGACTTTCATCACAGTTGTTGCGATTGATTGTAGACCTTTACAATGCCTAATAGTCTGGATCCACTTTTAAAGAATGACACAGCAACTCTTATATACTGCCATGGTCTGGATGTTTGTTTATAGTTTATTATATACATATTTATTTATTTATTTATTTATTTTTGGTATTTGAAACAAAACAGTTGGCTAACATTCCAACTTTAGGGTCATACGTTTTTAAAACTCAATAAAACTGACCAGTTAGTCAAACTACAACAACACTGATCAATTATGCTTTGGTGAAAAAATGTCCTGGATAGACAAACACTTTATATATAACACAATGTCATAGACAGGCAGTCCTCTGTTATATATTCTGTGGTATCCAAATGATCATTGTATTGTGTAGTAAGTACACTAACATGTGAGACAGACTTGTTAAAGGGACATGCATCACTTTGAGACAACTGTCTCATCTAAATTCTTTAGATTTGAATGAGACAGCAGCCTCACACTTCAGGCTGAAAGATCAGGTTTATATGATTTGTTTTCTTATATATCTGCTTCTCCTTTCTTATACTTCCCACACCTACTCCAGGAGAGTGGCACTAATCTAACAAATCAGTGACCTATCCCTAGGAATGCTGTAAAAGTGCACTCGGCATGCCTATAGAGCTACACATGTGTAGTTGGAAAATCTCTTCACATTGAAACATCCTGATAAGGGTAAACGAAATAGAGTCTGTTCATGGAGATCATGTGTTAGGTTTTTTTTTCTCCTGCTGGAGCACAATGACGCCCTGTTTCTGTAATTAGTTGACTTGTGTGAAACTAAGATGGGTAGGTAAGGTGGGGTGTGTGAAGAAACTTCCCCAGCTGAGAGGCGGGCCCAGTAATGCAGACTAACCAAGTTTATAGAAAGTTTGTAAAGTTTATTACATCATTTTCAAAGATGTTCTTGTTTTATTTAGATTTCCATAATAGTTTAAAATTGCTTGCTCATTTTAAAAACAAATTGTGAAGTGATTCATCTCTATTTAAAATGATCATAAATCCCAAAAATTGACGGCACACACATATACCTGAAATAATCAAACCTGTGGTGTCTCAAGGACTGAGGGGGCTACATATCCCAAAGACATAGCAATTGAAAAGTAAGAGTGTTCAGGCACACATGTTCCAAAAAAAAAAAAACTAACTTTGTTTAGAGCAGAATGGCAACGGTTTGCATCCCAATCTGAACCTCTCTCAAGCTTTCTGGGCTGGAGAAAGGCTCAGATTGGAAGATGAAACGTGAACATTCTACGCTAAGTAAAAGTACTTTTTTCGGATACATCCTATTTGCACGGACAATCTTCCATTTATCTACTTTGTTAAATGGTCCTGATTTATGACTTGGCATAACTGCAGAGATCATTTTCAAAATATTAAATCAGTCAGTGTTAAGTATATCCAGAGCTGCACAATACTGATAGCAATGTGTTATAATAATATTATAGACTGTACTGGGTTATAATTGTGGCTTCCTCTGAGTTATTCAGGCATCTAAAACAGGTCTGTACAATGCTATGTGCGGGGAGACGGGAAAAAGCATTGCAGTAAGGGTGACACATGCCATGTATCCTAAGTACTTAATAATAATAATGGCATTTCCGTGACATTTATTACTGGTGATCAGCATCACATACACAGCAGTCAGCCATCTCCTGGGATTCCATCCCGGCAGACTGAGAACACAGAGTTCTGCCGGAGGATATAGAAGTCACGTGAGATCCCACTGGAGTGAATGAAACCTCTATAAGCTGCAGGTTACTCTCACAGATCAGCTGTGTATTGACTGAACAGAGAGTATATTCCCCAGACTACTGCTTGTAAAGACATATCTATCCCGTCAACGGCACTTGGGACATTTGGAAAGTCACTCAGTGCAAAAAAAGTATGGTAACAAGGCAGCAGCAATGTCAATTTCTGCCTTATGACTAATTCAATACACTGACTATAAGCTAGCCTGAGGAAAGACTGATAAAGCTTAGCATTTATAAATAGAGCAAAAATAAAAGAGAGAATATATATATATATATATATATATATATATATATGATTTATCAGGGGTGGCTGGTGAGGTTTTAAGATGCCAGAATCCCCCAAATTGTACTTCTCACTTCTATACAGTACAGAGATACTCATACAATATAGAGATACTCATACATGACCGGTGTATAGTCGCCATATGGGCAGTCGGAATCCAGGACAACCACCCCACATACCTATCCCAATAAGACGCTGACGCTAGGGTATATGGGTCAAATTGTCCACAGCTTTTATTAAACAATCTTAATATAATAACAAATATAATAATAACTTAACATATAAACATGGTCATTGCTCCCCATTCTCCGCCCTCGCATCCTTCTGTTAATATAAAAAGGCAATGATCTCTCTCTCGCTCTCTCTCCCTCCCTCCCTCCCTCTCTCCAACATTATTCCAACATGAACGAATGTAAAGTGCCAAACATAAATTAGCCACGGCAGGGGTATACCCCACCAGGTTCTGAGCCACCAACAGGACTCGAAACCTACCAACCACCAATGAACACAATTTTTCACTTTCCATCACGTTCCTCATGGGGAGCCTATTTCCTCTCCTTCAGCTCCCTATCCCGCCTCAAGCTCAGACCTTGACCCCTTAAGCTGTCTGAGCTCCGCCAACCCGAAGAAATAATGCCTTATGCATACCATCCTGCCAACCCAGATTCAGTAGGTCCCATCCCACTGCAGAGAGATGAACGCTATCTGAGTGCTAGTACCCGGGCAACCCATCTTCCAATTCCCCATGCCGCACTACCACACCCCCCAATTTCCTCACAAAGCTTGCCATCAAGCTGTTAACTTTCTTACTGCATCAGTCAATAGCCACTGAGTCCCGTGCATGCCGCCACAGTCGCCTCGGGACAATTTCTGACCACACCAGCATCACCCCAGGAAGCAGATCCCTCAGCTTGTTGAGGTCCTGCTTCATCCACTTTGCTAACTGACGCTGCGGTGTGAGGCCCAAGTCGTTGCCCTCGCATGGAGAACCATCAGATCCGGTCTCTGCCCGCCTGCTACCATCCAGAACACTGCCCCGCAAACATCCCCCCAGCAAAATCCCCTGTACCCGAACCATCGTACTGCCAACTGGTCCCTCGAAAAGCCCAGCTGCTGGCCTTGAGCTTGAGCTGAAGCCCTCCTTTCGGACCAGAAGACAAAGGAATGGACCACAATCCATGCGACACGGCCTGGGGAGAAAAAACAAGATGTAAATACCAACTCCCCACAGGAAACCCCAAGGCTCGCTTTATTAATCCAATAAGCCCAAACGCACATATGAGCGGAACCAAACCGACTCCCATCTCCCAATCCGCTTTACTAACTCATACCCCAGACCTAGACGCGTGGCATCCGGGGCCGCCCCGATGCAGAAAGAATGTGTCCCGAATTTATCCACGTGTAACTACAACTTCCCCAGGCCCGATTGAAAAAGCTTGGTGAATTGGAACCGAGAGAGGGAAGAGTCGTTCGCATGCACCAATAAAGACCCCCCAATCGCCGGCCTCCAAGCCAAGTACTGTGTTACTGCTGCCACTGGGCACAATGCGGAGCCTGGCCATCTTAGATTTGGCCAGGTGAACAACCAACCTCTCCTCCAGTACCTCACCAATTCCCCGATCTGAAAATCCCTGAAAAAGGCCAGGAGAAACGCTGCCCGGAACAGAGACACCTCAAACCCGTCAAAACAAATCTCCGGCAACACCCGGATCAGATCCCCCAACACCCGTACCGACACTGGGCACCTAGAGTCAGGAATTCTACGACCCCTCCGATACCCCTTAAGCGCCTGCCTGATGATGAAGGTCTTAGTAAGATCCTCCTTCCCGTGCAGCTTGAACCAGAAGGCCATTGCCGCCATGGTCCTGTTGACCACCGCCGGGGAGGCACACCCCCCACCAGTAATCAAAAGGTTACTCCTCCACTAACGCTCGGTCCTGCCCTTCCACATGATTGTTCCCAAGAGCTCCAGACCTTACTGTATGCGCCCCAAGTGGCCGGCGTCAGAGAAGCCTTCACAAGTCCCCCAAGCAGGTCGATCATAGCTGCCACATCTCGTCCGGGCAAGTCTGACCCACCTACTGCACCTCCGGAGCCACCGTCCAAAATCGGGACGACTGAAAACTAGATAAAGCGCAGCCACTTCGTTCAAGTACCCGGGCACATGGCGCACGCGAAAGACTACATTAAGGGACATGCACAGCAAAACAAAGTGCCGCAACAGCCTAACCACTGGCTTCGAAGCTGACGACTGATTATTGACTGCATGCACCACGGACATGTTGTACGAGAAGAAGACTACCTTCCGGTCCCGCAGCCCATCACCCCATAAGGCCATCGCGACCACCAACGGGAACAATTCCAGGAAAGCCAGGTTACGCATGATGGGGCTCTGCCCCCACACCACAGGCCACCTTTCCGCACACCATTTGCACCTGAAGTAGGCCCCAAACCCACGCTACCCGATGCATCGGTGAACAGCTCCAACTCGGCTGCCGACACACCCTCCTGACGGAAGAGCACCGTCCCGCTGAACTACCGCAGGAAGGTATCCCATACCTCCAAGTCAGCCCGTATGGATGACGACACCCAGATGAAATGGTGCGGGGATCGCACCCTCGCTGTAGCAGACAGAGTGCAGCTAAAAAAACTGTTCCATTGGGATCACTCTACTTGCAAAGTTTTGCATCCCAATCAGTGATTGCAATTGCCGAAGGGTCACTGCGCGCCTGTGCCACTGCTGCCACAACAGCCCGCAGTCCCTCCAGTTTCGCCAGCGGCAGCCGACACTCACCGAGCACCGAATCTATTTCCAGTCCCAGGAAACTAAGGCACTCTGTCGGGCCCTCTGTCTTATCCACCGCTAGCGGCACCTTGAATTGGCCCGCCACCCATTCGATGGTCCTCAGCAGGTGCAGGCACGCGAGGGAGTCAGCCGGCCCTACGCAGAGAAAGTAATCTAGGTAGTGCACCACCGTTTCCCGCCTCAACCCGCACCACCCACTCAGGAAAAGAACCGAATTTCTCAAAGTAGGAGCACGAAGTGGAACAGCCCATCGGGAGGCACAAGTCCACAAAGTATCCCCCCTCAAAAAAGCACCCCAGCAGGTTATGACATGCCAAGTGAACTAGAAGCAGCCGAAACGCGGCCTCGATATCAACCTTAGCCATCAACGCTCCACGCCTGGCCCTCTTAACTAGCTCGACCGCCCGGTCGAATGATGCATAAGAGACAGAGCACAAATCTTTCTCAATATCGTCATTCACCGATGCTCCTTTTGGATAGGAGAGGTGGTGAATGAGCATAAACTTCCCCGGATCCTTCTTGGGGACCACCCAAAAAGGGGAAACCCGTAGGCCCTCCAACGGCCATCCTGCCCAACAGCACTTCCCTGCCAAACTTTTCCCGCACCACTCCCGGGAATTCCGCCACCAATTTGAGGTTACGCAGCCCCCGCATACTGCCCTTATGCCAGAAGGGAATAAAGAACCCTTGCCCGAAACCAGCCCTGAGCACTTCAGCATCCGCCCTATTACCATAGCAGCTTAGCCAAGGCTCCATCGTGTCTAGCCTCACTGGGGTTAAGCCCCGAGGCAGGTAAAGCCCCACCTCCCCTAGCTGCGGTAGAGGGTCCGGCACTCCCCGACTTCCCTTTCTTGAAACAATGGTTGAGCCCGTGGGTGCCCCCACAGCCCGAGCACTCGTGCTTAAAGCAACAAGTGGTCCCCCACTTGCATTGGCTTTCGTTGAAAAGCCAGCATAAGCCCTTTGGAAAGGCAGCTGACAAGGCGGACTGCCCCTTTGTGCCGGCCGTGTGCTGAAAGGGGTGCGCCTTCTGCGCCATCACCAGCTTCATCCAGAGAGGTAGGTCCATTTGATCCAACCTCATACCCGGATTGGCTGCCAGCCACTGCCGGATTTGCTTGTCGTACCGCCACCAGGCCAGTCCGCCATAGGTGCGGTATGCTTCCCAAATCCCGTCCAAGTAGCAGAACAGGGATGAGCATAAACACTGGCCAGAACACAGAACGCCCTTAACCAGTTACCGAAGGACTTTGGTACCTTACGATACCGCTTCCCCTCCTCCTCTTTTTTCTCATCTTTCTTATCTTCCTCCTTGAGGTCAATTAAGTCCTCCAAGGGAAGAAAGGAAAAGATCTTGCAGAACTCCCCTTTCCAAATCTTTTCCTTCACCTCCTGTTTGAGGTGAACCCCCAGTGGATCTGCAAACTGCCTTGCCGCGTCTGGGACCCCTATAGACAACGTCGCCCCAACCTCCCGCTTGAACCAGTCCCCACAGAAATCCCCTCGCTGGCCCCCGCGACCCCAGCCCCTTGAGCCCACACCTGACCTAAGTTACCCCCTGTACCACCCTCCACCCCCAGTGAGTGGAGCAGTGATTGTAGTGTGTGCACCAATGAGTTGTATTGCAGTGATACACTGGACTCACCGGCCAAGCCCCTCGTCCCAGAAGCACCCAGGGCTGCATTACAGACTGCCACATTTCCAGGGTGAGCGACATCCGTCGAAGTCCCGCCAACTGGGGAGCCCACCCGGTGCCTGGAAAACGCTGAGGAGGAGCGGCTCCGAGACCTGAAACAAGGAGAAGAAGTCCTGGGTAGGGTGTACTGCTCCCGTGCAACCCTCCTGTCCCTGCCCCGAGAGAGCCTGCCTGCGACCAAAGCCTCCCGTCGTGCGCCACCCTGGCGCTGCGCTCCTGAGGCCTGGACAGCCCTGCCCCAGGGGGTACGACTCCTACCATCCCCACCCGAAGGCCGCCCCCGTCAGCTGCGCCTGGGGGTCCCTGCCCTATCCCCCGCTGAACACACAGATGTGGAGTGCTGGCGCCGCGACCTCCCTTTGGTCCCCCCAGACTCCGAGACCGTGACTGGCGAAGGGCTAAGGCTGCCAGACCCTGAACAGGACCTACCTCTAGACTTACAGCCCCCCCACCCCAAGTACCCACCCCCGCGGGATGAACCCAACCTCCCACCCGAACGGGCCCCCTGACTGGTATAACCCGTTGCTGCGCCGCCCTCACCTAGCCCAGCAGTGTTTTCCTCCTGACATGCATGCTTCCCTGACACTGCCCCAGCAACCGTCCCGCCGTCCCCATGCACCCCTGACTGCCTGTGGCGTGGGGGTCCACCCTGGTACCCATCCCAGTCCCCCCCACCTTACCAGCCTGGCCTAAGAACCTTACCAACCTGCCACCCCATCACCCCACCTGGAGCCACCAACCCCCTTGCTTCAAATACTCACCCCACCCTCAGTGCCTTTCGAGCCACCTAGATCCTCCCCAGCCGCCTCACCCCCTACTACCTTTGGCCCTGGAGAAACTTGCCTGCTCCCAACCACTTCCCTCTGGCAACTAGCCCCAGGCTGTGACCCCCATGCATTGCGCTCCAAGGGGGCCCCGGTCAGAGCCCCCTGCACTTGCCTGATGTCCCAGGAGCCCGCCACGTGTCCCGGCACTGGCCCCGCCGTCCTCGACCTCATGTGGAGGGGGCACCCTCCCGGGCTGCGACCCCTTCCTGCCAATCATTCCTGGGGGCCGTCCGTCCTCCACTGTGGCCCCCGTTCCTGGCGCGGCCCCGACCGGCCTGGGAGCAGCGCCGCACGCATCCTGGGAAGCCGCCTGTCGAGCGCCACCACGCCGAGGCCCCGGCTGCACGCTGGGAGGCGGGGCCTCGACCACTCGGCTGCCGGGCCTGCTGCGGCCAACTCCTGCTGCCACACGACCACCGGGACTGTCTTCACCTGGCCCTGCGCCTGGGCTTAGCCTCCAGGAGCCTCTGCAGGAGCCTCTGCAGAAAAAGAAAAGAGAAAACCCCCACCAGGCCAAAAATGTGGGCACAGGAGTGCACACAAACTCGACCAGGTAGGAAATTAAAAGTGACTCAGCTAAAATGGCTACCTATTCAAATAGCCAAACCCACTTACCCATAACTCCAATCCCTGCTTCCTTCCTCCTATCCCCTGTCAAGGCCCTTTTCCACTAAGCTGTGCTTTGGCTACATGGGGCTACAATACAGAGATACACATACAATACAGAGAGCTGAGCATCATACAGAGATACTCATACAATACAGAGAGCTGAGCATCATACAGAGATACTCATACAATACAGAGAGCTGAGCATAATACATAATACTCACACAATACAGAGAGCTAAGCTTAATGCAGAGATACTCACACAATACAGAGAGCTGAGCTTAATACAGAGATACTCATACAATACAGAGATACTCATACTTTACAATACTATTCTACCAATCTACTACCTAATACTACCTTTTGTGTCACTTTACCCCACTCCCTCTAGCACGTAAGCTCTGTTTTCTGTGCGTCATACTTGTCTGGTTACAACTACATGTTTGTTAGTCCACCCACTGTAAAGTGCTACAGAATTTGTTGGCACTATATAAAAATAATAATAATAATAACAATACAGAGAGCTCAGCATAATTCAGAGATAGTCATACAATGAAACAAGCTGGGCACAACACAAAGATATCTATACAATTGAGACAATAACACAAACAGAGCTGAGAAAAAAAAAAAGATATGATACACAGAGCTTTGCACAATACAAAGACTCCACGATACACAGATCTGAATACAATACAGAGATACCTATACAATACACAGAGCTGGGTAAACTACAGAAATACCCACACAGCAGGTATAGCAGAGTGAATTACAGAGAAATAACACACAGAGCTAGGCATTATAGGGAGATACTCATAACCATACCACAGACACAGTGCGACTATGATGGATTACACAGAGCTGCAATTCAGAGATCCCCACACAGTATATATGCTTTATGTCTCTCGATATATATATATATATATAGCCTCCTAGCCCTCTCTTAGCTCTCCCTTCCATGATCTAATTTCTAGTAGTGCTTCTACTATGATAACTTTAGCTTTTTATTAAATATTGCTGCTCTTATGAAACATGTTAGTTACTCTGTAAGTAAGTTACACAGTGTGCACATGGTTAAAGCAGCAGGATACTGATAGACTCCTGGTTACGTTTGCAGCTGGCAATATAATTAACCTGCATGGCAATATAATTAACCTACAGTGGAAATATGGAGCCAAGAAGTAGCTGGCATGGTTAACAGAAGCAACAATGATACAGATTAAAATAGATTGAAATCAGTATCAGATCAGTCCTCAGAGTCCCAGTCACAGTCCTGAAGGTTGAAGATTTACAACTTTTCAACTAGCCACAGCACGGGTTTCCAGGTCTCACCTGTAGAGAGACTGAGCAACTGAATAAGAGAGTCCAATAACTTGCCTCCCCTTATGGGCAGCTGGCTCTGCTGCCTGAATATCAACTAAATGGAAATTCCTAAAATACCTATATAAAGGACACTTTTTGCGCATGTGCAAAACCTGCTAAACCCGGGCAGATGTCAAACCAGACCCATTTTTTTTACATTCCTAGTTGCTCTCAAGTATGCTTCTCCAAACAGCTACCAATGAGGGGAAGAGAAGCCCGTCAGAACTGAAACCTATTACATAATTTAACCCCTTAAGGACACAACTTCTGGAATTAAAGGGAATCATGACGGAATGTTTCCGTCATATGTCCTTAAGGGGTTAAGAGACACTACTTTTTCCCACATTTTTCCCCCACATAAAAACTAGTGGGGTGATACCCCTAGGGCTATAGACAAGCCTTCAGTGTGATTTTTAAATATAGGAATACAATTTAGCCCTTTCAGACACTAAATATTTTTACACTTAAAGCAGAGTGGTCACATGTAATAATATACTTGAACAGGTTAGCTATTGGCTTTTTTTTTTTTAAAGATTCTCATACAGTCATAGTTTAACTCTGTAAATACCATGACAGACACACCAGGCATGGGATATAAACTGGATTAACCCCTTCAATGTTGTACACAGAGATCATGCACAGCATTGCTGAAAAACTGCCAGAAAGCATCTTCACTTGCACAGCATTTTTGAATAGATGTCCATGCATAACATAGGTATCATGGAGTGGGAAGTTTGCCACCACAAAATGGAAGTGCAGCAGAGGTAAGTATATTAAGCCTCCACCCGTTTATTTATCAAAATACAAGCTGCAAACTTGTTTACTGGATTTGTGAAAAAGGAAGTTTCACAAACTAAATGACAGTTCTGCTTTAAGATAAGTGATTTTTTAGATTTGAAATTGACATGGGACATCCCATATAACCATTGTGGGAGATTTTTCAAAGTTTTCTGAAATGTGTACTTTATTTATGAAATTGTTCTATTATTATTATTAATATTTATAAAACGCCAACGAATTCCGCAGCGCTTTACAGTGGGTGGACGAACAGACATGTAGTTGTAACCAGACAAGTTGGACACACAGGAACAGAGGGGTTGAGAGCCCTGCTCAATGAGCTTACATGCTAGAGGGAGTGGGGTACAGTGACACAAAAGGTATTGGTCTAAAAGGTGTCAGCTTTTCTCTACCTAAATTCAAAAATAAAACTCCAATTTTATAGCGGTTAAAGAAAGACACATCAAACAGAACCCTTGCAGAAAATGTGACGGGAAGATTGCTAAATCTTTTGGCCCATCCCCAAAAAATGGTTTAAAGTAAAAAGGAAAGGGAGCAAAAAAAAGCAACCAACAAAAGAAAAACAAAAGCAGATTTAATAAATTATACCAAAACCAAAAACTCCCGCTCAATGTTTCATGTCCCCATGGGGTATACCTGTTTTTTTTTTTTTTTACTTAATGCCCCAGTACCTTTTATAGTGTATGTAATATAAGCAACGCCAGAGAACTGCTAAAAGTTTATAAACTTTATGAAGTTAAAACTTTATTATCCACAGGTTTGTTTCACTAGTTGTTGAATATCACTACCATGCATACAACCAAATGCAGCTATTTTTGAAATCCTGAAAGAATGACATTTTTCACATTATTTGTAATTTCTCATAATTGTTATTTTCACTGCTGACAACTCAGTGCCTTCAGACTGGTTTCGTAAGGTCTAATTGATCAGGTCAGAACACCTGACAAATTTGACTTAATATTCCCAATTTAAATGTCAGACTTTATGCAATTTCAAAGATTTGCTACAAACTAATGTTAAAGGAACACTCCAATCACCATAACTACTAGCTGCTCCTTTGTAGTGAGTTAAATCAGGAGTGCGGGGCTTAGTGTATTGCCCAAAAGTTCTCAGCTGATGTTCTCAGCCAATGAGCTTGCTCTGCCTAAAATGACTTACCTCAGTTGAGCCACTGGTTTGACTACTTATTCTGAAAGGTTGCGAGGGCACTCATAGCACATAACCACTACAGCATGCTCTGTGAGGAACTGTTTTTTCGAGAATTGTTGACTTAAAAAAATTTAAATTTTTCAAACACTATCCAACCTAAACACCATGAGTGTGCTGCTTTAGGTGACCTCCCAACGAAAAATACCTTTGTTAGAATGTCCAAAGTGGAGACTGTTCTTCCCTCCTTAAATGGGTAAAGCTCAATATATAAATCTTGATTTTAAAGAAAGTTTTAAGAGAAACTCTAATATTGACTGAGACCAAGAAGCCATATGGACCTGTTTGTCAAAGTTCTACAATTGTCATTCTCTGGGCCATAATGGGTAATGAGACAAAGGGTTGGATTCTCTCGGTAGAGAAAGGCTTTACTCTGATTCCTGAATTGCAACCTTTCATTGAAGTCTATGTGAACATGACTAGTCAGCTAGCAGAAAGTCCTCAAATACAAATGTTTGGGATTAAACAATGTATAAATATATGCAGTTCAGTCCCCAATTCTGTTGTATAAATAAATCCATTAATTGAAGCAGTAATAAAAATAAAAATAACAGTAGGGGCTAGGGTACATGTGGAGTCAGTTTGGAACACAGATGTTGGACTTTAAGCAGTTAAAAATATTTTGATTCAGTCCACAATCAGCCTTAAAAGAAACACGAATGTGCCTTGCTTATTTTCTTTGTCTCGAAAGTGGTTTCTCTCAGATTTCATTGAAATGATCCAATATTCTTCTATAACCCGTCTTTCCTTATATGCGTCCTTGTAATTTCCTGCCTTATTACGAGCAGGTTTTTATGTGTTCAGTATAATATTACAAAACAAAAAAACACAACCGCACAGAATCTATGTCAGTTGGTATTAGAATATAATATGAATGCCATTGTTATAGGGGCATATAATATTGCCACTTTTTGGAATTGTATATAAAGTATACAGCTGCTCCAAAATAATAAAAAACTAATTAAAGTACCAATATCTAAACAGATCAAAATGTTGTGGTTATAATAACTCATGGAGGGTTCTGTTGGATGTCACTGCCACAGCCATTATTTAAAAAAAAATAGTGTTTTGTAGGGATGCAATGCTTTACAACGTCTTATCTCACATTTTAGTCTTAAAGGGACACCCTAGGCACCCAGACCACTGCAGCTCATTGAAATGGTCTAGGTGCAGTGTGCCATCACACTTAACCCTGAGCAGGTAATTACTGCAGTTTTTTTTGTTTTTTTTAAAACAGACAGCCACTAGAGGGATTTCTGGGTGGTTAGGCGACTTTTGGTACTTTAGAACATCGGCACTAGACCCAGGTAAGTGACAGAAGGGGTTTTTGATGGAAGGTGAAGCTATAATGCCGGAAAAATGAGTTTGTTTCCTGGCACTCTAGTTTCCCTTTAAGTAGATGACCAATGAAAGAGGTGATGTCCAGTTATTGGTCTTTTATTGGTCTTTCAAATTAGGGTTACTGTATGGTTGTCACACAATAATCCAATACTTTATCTTCTACTCATTCCAAAGTATCCTAGGTAGGGATCATACCACCAAAGCTGTTACTATAGAGCAGTGAGCCTGCTATATCTTTGTGAGTTTATTTTTATTACCTTTTTATTCCTATGTATTTTATTGATAGCACTATTGTTGCCTTTTTATCTCCTTCTCCATGAGCCCTGGTTCCCTATTACACCAAGGACACTCGCACCATATCCTATAAAACATCCTATGGGATTTTACCACTGTATGCGAGATACACTAGAACTGGCCAAGTAAATGTGAGTTGATGCCCACCATTTTTTTTTACCTTGCTCATGATTTAAACATTTGACACTGTTGGGCTTTTCTATTTTTTATATCTCCATATGTTGTGAACACTTGGGAAGATTGGAGCTACACTGTACCCGCTGGGATTAAGAGAATCATTTCTCTACAATACACTCTAAAAAGGCTATTTCTACATTTAAGATATTCTTCTATTCTAATTAGAATTTTTTACTTTTCATTTTTCTAACTTACATGTTGTTTATTTAGACATTTGTGTGGTATCTTTTTTATCCTTCTGTACTTGTCATTTGCTTTTTTTTGGTTATTTGTGTTTTTAGAGCTGACTTGTCTGTGTGTTTCACACAATACAGAGTGGCCTAAAAGTAGTTCTGTCTTTCCTGAACTCCCATAAGAGACATTATATGTTTAAATCTTGGCTTACTATAATAGATACTTCGAGTAAGGTGTATGCTCTGTTGCATTCTAACTGATTTATGGGATAAGATAGGTCTTGGTTCCCCGTATGACACGGATTTGTTATTTAATGTGTGATATGTTTGTTTTGGGAATCTTTTTTCTACTGTTACGTTATTATATGTTGCATCGATACATGGGACAAATGCAAGTTGATATATATCGCGATCTATTGTTTGATTGCTGGTTTTAATTTATGTGAAAATCAATAAAGAATAATAAAAAGAATAAAAGTAGGTATACAGCAGAGTTTGTTTGCATATGATCCATCAATGTTGCAACATTCCACTATTTTCTCCAACAGTCACACTGATATCTAAATGCCTGAAATTGAAATGTCACTTTGTTGTGTGTCAGTGTGTAAGTGAACCCATATAGTCTGTTGTGATTAATTTTATTGATTCAACTGTATACCTACTTTGGGCCACCCTCTATAATACCTCCTAAAATTAAGAGGTATAGGATCAGGACAAGTGGGGAAGAAAGAGAGAAAGAATAAATTTATATAATAATATAATTTGACGTGCACTTCATAAAACACTATTTGATTTAGTTTATTATTATTCCATCCTCAGCTGTTAATGATGGTGATATTCAAATTCTATTTGTATCTCCCGAAACTGCAGGACCCGCTTAATAAAATGGCACATGCCTTTGAAAACAATTTATGTCTAAGAGCTTAAAACACAAACGTCAAAAAGTGAGATTTTGCCTTCTGCTGATTTCCAAGGGAAACAAATGTGAACAATCAGACATTTTGTTGTTTTAGAAAGATGAACTAATACTAAACATAGAATCATAAAAGCTCTATGGTAATGTTCAGAAAGGAAACAGCCACACACTGTTGTATGGAATGTGATTTACTAGGAACTCCAGGAAAGAAAGTACTTTTATTTGCAATCTGTTCAGCGGCATATTCTCATGTCACAAGGTATCTGCAAGCAAGTTATATATTTTAACACTCCAGGTTCAGGTAGGAACAACATATAATATGTGGCTACCTTACAAATCTCTTAAAGGGACACTATAGTAACCTGAACAACTTTAGCTTAATGAAGCAGTTTTGGTGTATAGAACATGCCCCTGCAGCCTCACTGCTCAATCCTCTGCCATTTAGGAGTTAAATCCCTTTGTTTATGAACCCTAGTCACACCTCCCTGCATGTGACTTGCACAGCCTTCCATAAACACTTCCTGTAAAGAGAGCCCTATTTAGGCTTTCTTAATTGCAAGTTCTGTTTAATTAAGATTTTCTTATCCCCTGCTATGTTAATAGCTTGCTAGACCCTGCAAGAGCCTCCTGTATGTGATTAAAGTTCAATTTAGAGATTGAGATACAATTATTTAAGGTAAATTAAATCTGTTTGAAAGTGAAACCAGTTTTTTTTTCATGCAAGCTCTGTCAATCATAGCCAGGGGAGGTGTGGCTAGGGCTGCATAAACAGAAACAAAGTGATTTAATTCCTAAATGACAGTGAATTGAGCAGTGAAATTGCAGGGGAATTATCTATACACTAAAACTGCTTTATTTAACTAAAGTAATTTAGGTGACTATAGTGTTCCTTTAAACACATAAAAGTAACTAGTAAAACTTACCGCTCAACTATAGAAGTGAATATAGTTCTTCAACCTATTGTTCCTGTAAGTTTTTGTAATTGTCTCATTTATTGTTAAATCTCCCTCTTTGATAATACTGTAAAGCTCTACGGAATATGCTGGCGCTATACAAATACCAGTAATAATAGTAAATATGGATCTATTCTCTCTTGCAAAACTGATTCTCCCTTTTCTACCTGATCCTATTCTCTGCCTCTCATCATTTGTCATGTATTGTGATTTCCGTGACTGTTTGCATTTCTTTTTTTGTCCATTATGTTTATATGAAAAAAAAAATTTGGCATTCTCTTTTGTTTTCCTTAATTTAAGGAATTGTTAATATTCACTTGTTGCCTTGTGAATCTCTTTAACCCCTTCAGGACCGTCCTGTTTTTGCGATGTTGTACGTTAAGGACCAGGGCTCTTTTAACACTTTTGTGGTGTTTGTGTTTAGCTGTAATTTTCCTCTCTCTCATTTACTGTTCCCATACAAGTTATTTATTGTTTTTTTTCAGGACAAAAAGGGCTTTCTTTACATACCATTATTTGTATCATGTCATATAATTTACTTTAAAAAAATAATAAAATATGGTGAAAAATTGAAAAAAAAATGTTTTCTTACTTTTGCTTGAAAAATCTTTTACTTACCTACGAAACCTAATGAAAAAACCTGCTAAATAGATTCAAAAGTTTGTCCTGAGTAGAGTTGAACGAACCTGAACTGAAAAGTTCGGGTTCGTACCGAACATTAGGTTTTTTGGACCCCGACCCGAACACGGACATATCACTGTATGTTCGGGTTGGAGTTCGGTATTCAACGATTTAATGGCATGTTTTCAATGGCTGCAGGGCAGCCAATCAACAAGTGTTTGACTCGTGTGCCCTTAGAAGCCATCACAGCCATGCCTACTAATGGCATGGCTGTGACTGGCCAGTGCAGCATGTAATCCAGCCTCTATATATAAGCTGGAGTCGCGTAACGCCACACGCACATGCGGTCTTATTAGTGTATGGATAGGATGCTGCCGCTGATAGGGACAGCTTAGGAAAGAATTCTGCAAACTAGTACATTAGTGGGGTGCTGTGCACTTCATATCTGAGAGTCAAATAGAAGCTTCAAATACTGCGGTTACATCGGAGTTTTAAAAAGTAAAAAAAATTTGGTGCGAAATAGTACATTAGTGGGGTAGTACATTAGTGGGGTGCACTTAATATCTGAGAGTCAAATCGAATCGTCAAATACTGCTGTCACATTGCAGTTTTAAAACTTAAAATTTTTTGGGTGCTAAAAAGTACATTAGTGGGGTGCACTTCATATCTGAGAGTCAAATAGAAGCATCAAATAGTGCGCTTACTGCGCAGTGGTAACCATTCTTATTTTCTGGGTGTTAATCTGCTAAATAGTACATTTTGGGGTGTGCACTTCATATCTGAGAGTCAAATAGAAGCGTCTAATACTGCGGTTACAGCGCAATTGTAAACATTCTAATTATTTTGGTGCTAAACTGTTAAATAGTACATTTTGGGGCCTGTTCTTCATATTTGAGAGTCAAATAGAAGCGTCTAATAGTGTGCTTACTGCGTAGTGGTAAACATTCTAATTTTTTTGCTGCTAATCTGCTAAATAGTACATTTTGGGGCCTGTTCTTCATATCTGAGAGTCAAATCGAAGCATCTAATAGTGCGGTTACAGCGCAATTGTAAACATTCTAATTGTTTTGGTGCTAAACTGCTAAATAGTAAATTTTGGGGCCTGTTCTTCATATTTGAGAGTCAAATAGAAGCGTCTAATAGTGTGCTTACTGCGCAGTGGTAAACATTCTAAATTTTTTGCTGCTAATCTGCTAAATAGTATGTTTTGTGGCCTGCTCTTCATATCTGAGAGTCAAATAGAAGCGTCAAATCGTGCGCTTACTGCGCAGTGGTGAACATTTGTATTTTCTGGGTGATAATCTGCTAAATAGTACATTTTGGGGCCTGTTCTTCATATCTGAGAGTCAAATCGAAGCATCTAATAGTGTGCTTACTGCACACTTGTAAACATTCTATTGTTTTGCTGCTAATCTGCTAAATAGTACATTTTGGGGCCTGCGGTGCACTTCATATCTGAGAGTCAAATAGAAGTGTCAAATAGTGAGCTTACTGCGCAGTGGTAAACATTCTAATTGTTTTGCTGCTAATCTGCTGCTTACATTGGAGTTTTAAAAAGTCTTTTTTTTTTCACTAAATAGTACAGGGAGTACAGAATTATTAGGCAAATGAGTATTTTGACCACATCATCCTCTTTCTGCATGTTGTCTTACTCCAAGCTGTATAGGCTCGAAAGCCTACTACCAATTAAGCATATTAGGTGATGTGCATCTCTGTAATGAGAAGGGGTGTGGTCTAATGACATCAACACCCTATATCAGGTGTGCATAATTATTAGGCAACTTCCTTTTCCTTTGGCAAAATGGGTCAAAAGAAGGACTTGACAGGCTCAGAAAAGTAAAAAATAGTGAGATATCTTGCAGAGGGATGCAGCACTCTTAAAATTGCAAAGCTTCTGAAGCGTGATCATCGAACAATCAAGCGTTTCATTCAAAATAGTCAACAGGGTCGCAAGAAGCGTGTGGAAAAACCAAGGCGCAAAATAACTGCCCATGAACTGAGAAAAGTCAAGCGTGCAGCTGCCACGATGCCACTTGCCACCAGTTTGGCCATATTTCAGAGCTGCAACATCACTGGAGTGCCCAAAAGCACAAGGTGTGCAATACTCAGAGACATGGCCAAGGTAAGAAAGGCTGAAAGACGACCACCACTGAACAAGACACACAAGCTGAAACGTCAAGACTGGGCCAAGAAATATCTCAAGACTGATTTTTCTAAGGTTTTATGGACTGATGAAATGAGAGTGAGTCTTGATGGGCCAGATGGATGGGCCCGTGGCTGGATTGGTAAAGGGCAGAGAGCTCCAGTCCGACTCAGACGCCAGCAAGGTGGAGGTGGAGTACTGGTTTGGGCTGGTATCATCAAAGATGAGCTTGTGGGGCCTTTTCGGGTTGAGGATGGAGTCAAGCTCAACTCCCAGTCCTACTGCCGGTTCCTGGAAGACACCTTCTTCAAGCAGTGGTACAGGAAGAAGTCTGCATTCTTCAAGAAAAACATGATTTTCATGCAGGACAATGCTCCATCACACGCGTCCAAGTACTCCACAGCGTGGCTGGCAAGAAAGGGTATAAAAGAAGAAAATCTAATGACATGGCCTCCTTGTTCACCTGATCTGAACCCCATTGAGAACCTGTGGTCCATCATCAAATGTGAGATTTACAAGGAGGGAAAACAGTACACCTCTCTGAACAGTGTCTGGGAGGCTGTGGTTGCTGCTGCACGCAATGTTGATGGTGAACAGATCAAAACACTGACAGAATCCATGGATGGCAGGCTTTTGAGTGTCCTTGCAAAGAAAGGTGGCTATATTGGTCACTGATTTGTTTTTGTTTTGTTTTTGAATGTCAGAAATGTATATTTGTGAATGTTGAGATGTTATATTGGTTTCACTGGTAATAATAAATAATTGAAATGGGTATATATTTGTTTTTTGTTAAGTTGCCTAATAATTATGCACAGTAATAGTCACCTGCACACACAGATATCCCCCTAACATAGCTAAAACTAAAAACAAACTAAAAACTACTTCCAAAAATATTCAGCTTTGATATTAATGAGTTTTTTGGTTTCATTGAGAACATGGTTGTTGTTCAATAATAAAATTAATCCTCAAAAATACAACTTGCCTAATAATTCTGCACTCCCTGTATATTTGGGGTGTTCACTTCATATCTGAGAGTCAAATTGAAGCGTAACTTTGATTCGAATTTACTACATTGGTCACTTGTAATATTGTTTCACACCTACAACACTTATTACACAGATCTAAGTGATAGAAAACAGATTGATATTTTCTACACTAGAAACTACCAGATAACAAGTGTGACAGAACCATCTGTCTGTTCATTGTGGTGGATTCGTCTGTTTCTGCCCCGTTCGTGTAAATGGCTGTTTCCTATAGCCCAGCCATACGAATGACTGGTTTTCCCGAACAAAACTACCGAACGGATGGCCACCCAGGAGAGAAGTGTGCTGCTGGTTAACCTATTGATCCCAATTAGAACGTTGTGGTTAACCGCAGACACTTCTCAATTAAACCGAATTCAGGGTGGTCGTCGTTCGTATGTCGACCACGAGGCAGCGGCCATTTTAAAACACGCGAAAGCCCAGCGGTGTTCGGCTCTATTTTCATGGAACTAAAAACGGACACTTTTTCTGCCGAACACCGCTGAAACAACGGAACGCCTGGCTGCCTCCACGAAAGCATACGAATACCGGCCGTTCGGGAGTTTTGAAGCATACGAAAGGACTTAACCCAGATAGCCTTCCCATGGAGTCATTCGTATACCGAAAGACTGTAAGAACTTTGACTCCATGGCGATTGAACTATGTGTGTGGGATCTGAGCGCTATTCGCTAATAATATGCACTCAGATCCAGGCTATCTGGGGATATGTAATACGAATGGGAAATGTTCGGTTTTTGTGAAGTTATATATTTTTATGTCTTTTGTGATTTTATATTTAAAATGGCGACTGGCTTTGTTCTGAAGTTAATTGAGATACTTGGTAATTAACTCCAGGACAGAGGGGAGGGAATCATAATGCACTGTGGGTAAAATCTGTAACTGTATGTCTGGAATGTCCCCATGTCTATCTGTAATTCTAGTCTCCCATTTGGTCCCCTAGGGGAGTGTCCACCAAGTGGGAGACCTGCATAAATACGGGCAGGTAGCCCACAGTAAAGCCAGATCCTGTTTGACCCTCAATGCGGAGCTTCTGTCTCGTTATTGAGGGGATTTCTTCTTTGCGCTTAGAGAATGCTGATTGGAACCGAAAGCCGCTTGCTGGATATTGTTGTTCGGCAGCTAGCAGCAGTTCGTGGATTTCCGTTCGGGAGTTTGGAGCCTTTCATGGATCCCGGTCGGGAGATTGCCGCTTCCCCTGAGGTTGGTTCGTCCACTGCAGTTTATGCGAACAGAGATTATTGGTATTGCAGAAGGGGAAGGTTAACTAAACGGCGGTTTCGTTTAAAGACACCAGGGGTGTCTTAACAACAAGCTGCTATATTTAAACCAGTGATCAATAGCTAAGAGGTACTTCAACAATATTGTAATTCTGGGGCAATACCCTCACAAGTCAAACTGAGAGGTCAGTTTATAGGGAGAACTGTTGCCTGGATGAAATTCTAAACCAATTTCCATATGTCCTTTGCAGACTTTACATGCTGGAAAAACACAGGTGCCAACTGCTGTGGCTTTCTGCAGTGTGCATACCGGCAAGGAGGGCAGGGTTGAGGAGTGGGTGGAAGATGATGTGGAGGATGATGAGGTCCTAAACCCCGCATGGAATCAAGGTCATGCGAGTGACGTGTGCAGTTGGAAGGAAGAGGCGCTGGTCGCACAGAGGCACGAGCTAAGCATAAGAGGGAGCAGGGTGCAAAAGCGGAGCAGCCGTCCCCTAGCACTCGTCGGCATGTATTAGCTTGAGAATTACCAGTTATCCAAGTAATACATGTAGCTATCAAAGGATCCATAATAGAGTTAACCAAACCAAACTGCAAAGTTCGGGTTTGTACCAGATTTAACGATCCATTCGTAGTTTCACAGTGAGGTGGGCAGTCCGGTGACCATGACCCAGACACTGTCTGGGCGGCGGTCGGACGACAATTAAAGAAAAACAAGAAACCATAAAATACAGTGTAGGCTTCCTCATCCTCCTGCTCCACCGCCACGGTCACCGCCTCCTCAACCTATGGGTCACTTAGTATAAACTAGGTACACATTAGCAGAAGCTTGTGAAGGCCTTTTCTCCATGCATCAGGAGTTCAGCATTTCTCTATGCATCAGGACTGCAAGAAATGCACCGCAGGCCGCAAATGTTTCTTTTGTTGTATGTCCCAATATTTTGTGGGCTACCACAATAAAAAATTTGGCTACCTCATCCTCCTCCTCCACCGCTAATTCTCTACACCACCACAGTCACTGCCTCCTCAACCTCCTCTACACCACCACAGTCACTGCCTCCTCAACGTATGGGTCACTTAGTATAAACTATGTACACAATAGCAGAGGCTTGTGAAGGCCTTTTCTCCATGCATCAGGAGTTGAGCTCAGTTTGAACAATGAAAGAGAATATCCTGCACTCCAACCCTCTCTCAAATGGATAATTCTGTTGATCCTCCTGACAGCCATGCTTTAGATTTTGATTTATGTTCTTCCAAACCTAAAATCAAAGATTCCATCTAGTGCTATTTTATGGCTCAGCTGTATTTTTAATTTTTATGTTATTTTAAGTGATTTCCCTATCCACATTTGTTTGCAGGGCACTTGGCCTACTCTTACCCCCATTTTACTTCCTTTTGCAGCTCTCTAGCCCTTTCCAGGAGTTTTTTAGGTCATTTTTGTGCCTAAAACTTCGGGTCCCAAATGACTTCAATGGGGTTCGGGTTTGGGGTCAAGTTTGAGCCGGAACCCGGACTTTTTTTCAAAGTTCGACCGAACCAGCCGGACCCGAACATCCAGATGTCCGCTCAACTCTAGTCCTGAGTTTAAAAACACCCAGTGTTTACGTGCTTTTTTGCTTTTTTTTGCAAGTTATAGGGCTATAAGTACAAATAGGAAATTGCTGTTTCAAAATATATATTTTTAAAATGTATCAATAGTGACATTGTAACACATCTGTCATAAATCTCTGAATCACACCCCACATGTACATATTTTTTTTAAAGTAGACAACCCAGGGTATTCAATATGGGGTATGTCCAGTCTTTTTAGTAGCCACTTAGTCACAAACACTGGCCAAAGTTAGCGTTCATTTTTTGTGTGTAAAAAAGTAAAAAACTAAATTGAACGCTAATTTTGGCCAGTGTTTGTGACTAAGTGGCTACTAAAAAAAACTAGACATACCCCATTTTCAATACCTTGGGTTGTCTTCTTTTGCAAATGGTATGCCATCATGGGGGTAATTCTCATTCCTGGGTTACCATACGCTCTCAAAGGCAACAAAACCAACCTGGCAATTTTCAATGTAAAAATATTTGACCCTTATATTTGACCCTGTAACTTTCAAAAACGCTATAAAACCTGTATATGGGGGGGTACTGTTATACTCGGGAGAGTTTGCTGAACACAAATATTAGGGTTTCAAAACAGTAAAACGTATCACAACAATTATATCATCAGTTAAAGTGCTGTTTGTGTGTGAAAAATGCAAAATAAATCACTTTCACTGACAATATGATCGCTGTGATATGTTTTACTGTTTTGAATCACTAATATCTGTGTTCAGCGAAGTCTCCTGAGTAAAACAGTACCCCCCATGTACAGGTTTTAGGGTGTTGTAGAACGTTACATGGTAAAATACAGTGCTTGCAAATTAAATTATTTCGGCCTGGGTTGTCAGGCAGGTCCCTCAAATTGCAATCAATAAAATTACTTAATCATGTAAAAATATTACATAAATACGCACATAGAATTTAAATATATAGACTCTCCACTAGTCTTCAATCATTTAAGAAATGCCTTAAAACCCATCTCTTTAGGAAAGCCTATGGCCTCCCAGACGAACCTCTACCTCACATACCTGTCTCTTGCGCTCTCCTAAAGGGCAGTACTTTACTCTCTCCTCCAGCTCTGCTTCACGCCCACCTAATTTGATTGCTATTTCCTGTTCTAATGTGTATTTTACCACAGCTCCTATAGAGTGTAAGCTCATTTGAGCAGGGTGCTCTTCAACCTACCGTTCCCGTAAGTTTTCTTGTAATTGTCCTATTTATAGTTAAATCCCCCCTCTAATAATATTGTAAAGCGCTACGGAATCTGTTGGCGCTATATAAATGGTGATAATAATAATAATAATAATAATTTGGTAAACATATTAAATCAAGGCATTAGTTGCACCTTGCCAGTCTAGTATGTATTCACCTTAATAGGTATTGATTAAATGTATATATTGTTTATTTGTGTCTGTCATGTGTGCGTGAATAAATATAAAAATCAGGTTGGCATAGGTTCCACTTGGCATTTATTGTATTGCAGATTTAACCATTATTGACTAAACATATACATTGAATACATATCCCTTGGCACTATTATTAGCCTGTTAGATCATCTTTTACCCTCACAGCAGCGGACCGAGGCTGAACACAAAGATGGGCCCACCAGGTGACCCATGGGTGTGTGTCATCAGGGCTCCGGTCGTGCGCTGTGGCCCTTTAACAGCGCGACTGTTATGTATTGGAAGTCAATGCTTGTGAACATGACACTTCCTCCCAGCAAACAGAGACCGCACATGGGGCAGAAGATAAGGCAGAGAGGAGGGGGTGTAAACTGCAAGAGCCAGTCCCTGACTCTTAACAGCCTTCACCAGCACAAGCCACCCCTGCAAACAAAATGTAGGAAACTGGAAACTGACTAAAAAAACTTTGACTAGCATGTGTGTCATTGTGTGTCTGTGTAACTGCATGTGTCAGTGTGTGTATCTGCATGTGTGTCCGTTTTTGTATCTGTGTATCTGCATGTCAGTGTGTGTATCTGTGTCTTTGTATCAGCATGTGTGTTATTCTGCCAATCTGTGTATCAGCATGTGTGTCACTGTGTGTATCTGTGTAAGTGTCAGTATTTCTGTGTATCTGCAAGTGAGTAAGTGTGTGCATATCTGTGTGTCTGCGTATCTGCATGTGTGTTAGTGTATGTATGTCTGTGTGTGAATGTGCATCAGTGTGTGTGTGTGTGTGTGGCAGTTTATGTGTATATTTGTATATATCTCAGCATTCAAACACCAACACTACACACATATACACCCCTGTATTCAAATGTCAAACTACATACAGGTGCTTTTAAATGGCAACATAACACAAAACATACAACTGCATTCAAATACCAACACTACACACAAATACAACCCTTCATTTACACACACACACACACACACACACACACATACTCCATACAAACACATGCTTACATTTAAACACTCAAACACTGCTCAGTGCTAAATGCAACCCTGCAGTGATGGGCAAATGTTAGATCTCTAGCTGGCAAATAATTGTGGGATCTATCACGACAGTTGGGGATCCATCTTTTGGCCACCATTGTGATGGTGGGAGGGGAGCAAAAAGTTATTGCTCCAGAGCCCTCTCTATGTTAGTTCGGCCACTTCCTCACAGCACCATGACAAATGATCAATATAAATATTATTTAAATTAATAATTATGCTTATGTTTTAGATTTTATTGTAAATTGCCAATTTGGTCATCGCTTATCAAATAAATACCGCCTATTACATCTTCTTTTCACCATCACAGCATCATAGCAAATGATTAACATAATTATTTAACTGAATAAAACATTATGCCGATTATTCAACTTTGTGACGTGTGGGTGGGTGAATAGAGGAGCTGAGTGATTTAAAGGGAAACTATTACTTCCATGGATTTTTAATATTATTTGAGTTATTCCTATATTTAACAATTATGTATTAGAGAGGTATGAATAATAAAGTTAAAATTACCAATCCACACCTTTTTTGTCCCTTAAACTGTGTTCCTCCATCTTAGCTCCCTGTCAGTCGTTGTAATTAGCTCGGCCCTTCGCACCTGGCAGTCAGCATAAAGAGAATGAGGAGAAATTAAACAATGTGTCTGAGTTCCCTCTTCATTGCCTAGGCTTTACTGGACTATGAGATCATTTGCTAAATCTTGAATATAAATTTAAAAGAAAATAGAGCATCTCATGAAAAAAAAAGGTTGACAAAAGTTGACACAACGTCCCTCTCTCCACTTCTAACACTTCTTTCCTCTTCTCACCATCTCCCCCACACCTTCCTCTGACATTCTACTACTTTTAATTAAACATTTACTCACTCTTGCTTCTGTCTGTTTCACTTCTTCAATACCCAGAAAACCCACTGATTTCTCACCTTGTCCACAGTAAACTCCTTATTTACTTCCGCCTCTCCTTACTGCTTTACCTTCTGCGACACTCCTCCATTCCTCTTCAATAACATGAAGGTGCCCATTCACATGCTTTTTCAAAGTCTCTTTTGGCTGTTTATGAGCAAGCGATGCCAGTTCATGTTTTATTAAGTGAATGAAAGCCACTCACATAATGTGTGCGATAAAGGCTTCTATTAATTAATACGGGAAATCTTTTCAAAGTGAGCAACACATAGATTGAATGATTGCAGAGTAAATTTATTATTTTATTTATTCCTTGTTTTTAACATGTATTAATAATTGCGATATAAATTAGGATTGATTATTCATCAGATTCTTGATTCCATATGTTCTGTCTCACGTATCCCTTTAAAGCAATATTCTAACGCAACGCAGTCAACGCTGTTTTTCTGCTCTTTAAGAAACAAATAATTATAAGATATAAGATCACACGATTCCAGGCAGCCTGGGACAAAAAACATGGACTCCATGATAAACGTATTTAAAAAAAAAAAATTATCTCTCTTGCTTGTTACTGACCTCACGCACGTATATTTTAAACCTTTACATTATGGTGAATCTAACATCTATATTTTTGTTTCAATATAACAACATGGCATTGTTTGTCTTTAACAGCAGAGCGTTTAAAATGCTTCAGAATCCCCTATTATATTTCAGTATTTGCAAAACGCTTCACCAGTGATATGTACAATAAACCACACTTAACTGATTCTTAACTGATACACCCAAGCTGTTTAATAAAGTCTACATTACATCATTTTCTATTTCCTGTTTGACAGAATATTGAAATACTCTGTCTCAGTCTATGAAATGTTATTAGCAATAGTGGACAGTCTATAATCCATGTGTATAATTTGCCTGCAGGATGTTCAAGCAGGACTGTCCTCTCTATTAAACCATTGATAGGGTCATGAGACAGGCATGATGTAATGGTCCCAGACACGAAGGAATATAAACATTCTCTTTGTGGGAATGTTATTTGTAGCTTAGAACAGAAAATGATTCTCTGTGTAAAACACAGAGCAGTCTATAAGCCTCGGCAGATGCAGTGCTGTGAATTAAAAGACCCATTTTCTCTTTTTTATTTTTTGTGTTTTGAGACTTATAAATCCAGAAGACTTTTTTTCTGGACTGTTTGTTTGACCATAGGTCGTAGAGTACAAAAGAATGAGCCCTGAGAATGCAGGAGCCAGGTTTGTGAACATGTTAAGCCGTTCCTGCTCAGCGAGGTTTAGAAGTCAGTGATCATGTTTGAAGCATTGCATGAGAAAACATAATGAGCAGGGAAACGTGGAGCTTCCTGCCAGATGCTTCCTGGAATAAGGGCACCAGGGCATAAGGATGTTAGAATTTTACGAATTCGGAGATCTTCTTATGAGGAAAGGGCTAAGGGATCATATTTGGTCAGCATCGGTATTCAACGTAAAAACACCTTGCAGCATTGGAGAGAATATCACAAGTATTTATGTATTGCAATTCCACAAAACGGGGCTCTTGGTAGCATTTTATTGGGTGCATTGTATTTTAAGTTTTTGAGGGCTGTAGCAACAGTCTAGTAATGCTTATTTTCCTGGGTAATTTTGTCAATGCTCGGGGTAAATATTCCATTATATTTCTAATATGAGTTAATAACCAGACAAACATAACAGGAGTGATTGATTACAGGTGGTGCTGTATTTTTTCGCTTTTTAAATCTAATTATTCCCACTGTAGTGGTTATGGTACCAGGTGTACCCTGGCCCATTTCCCAGTAATGGGACCAATGGTTGAGTAACAGTTTGCCCCTCTTCCCAGGGTCCCCAGTGAGTGCTGAGGGTGCTCTATGGCTGATACGTGTATCACCTGCAGAATGCCGAATGACAATTCCTCAGGCCATTTGATGGCTGAGAGCATCAGCTGACCGCTCTCAGCCAATGAATGAAGCACTGCATAGAATACAGACCAGGAACCATGAGCACTTCAAATCACTGAAGTGAACACACACACTAACAACATAACAGTGACAATGCCATTTTTCCTCAATATATACATTTTTGTCAGGCCTATTATCACTCATAGTTTAGTAGATAGGACCTAAGGAAGAGCAAGGGGAATATAGTGTAGTAACCTTAATTATTTAAGTATCTTTGGTGTATGAACAAGGGAATTGCTAATTTCTATCAGGTTCAATATATTTTGCTAATATTAGGAATCTGGGTGCTCAAGACATTAAATAAGGCTTTTTTATGTGTTTGAAATGTTTAAGATTATGTCGCATTAAGTCACAATAAAGATAAAGTAAGAAGACATAGCGTATTGCGAGGAAGAGGAGAATACAGACATGGAAGAGGGGAGATTTGCATGTTTAGAACTGAAGGACAGAGATAAGTCAGAAAATTAGATCTGTCATCAGCTTGTCATATATTCTGGGAGCAGGTGGCACTACTGTTAATGATATTTGTTTTATGATTCAAGTGTACTGACTGAAAACAGTACTGACTGTTTACAATGAAAATAATTAGAGACAAATAGTGTCTTACGTCAATTTCCTCCAGAATAATCTTTCATGCTTACAATACTAGATATCCGTTTTTGCTACTATGAATATACTTTTAAGCCAAGTTATTGATTTCACAGAAACAATACAATTCAGAATTTAGAAAATATCATAGATGCCACAATGAGTAACTTTTTTATGTAGATTGTTTAGTTTTCAAGAAATATCTCACATTTTGGACTCATACTGTCATGGGAAAAAGAGCGTACACCCTCTTTGAATCCTATGATTTTACATATCAAGACGTAATAACAATCATCTGTTCCTTAGCAGGTCTTACAGTTAGGTAAATACAACCACAGATGGACATCAACACAGGATATATTTCACTGTGTCATGATTTATTTAACAAAAATAAAGCCAAACTGGAGAAGCCATGTGTGAAAAACACATTAACACCCTTACTGCTTGCTTAGGCATTAGGAAGGTAAGTAACAGACAGTTGCTGCTAATCAAATGCCATTCATTAATTGATCATCAACTTGTGTGACCACCTCTATAAAAGTCTGGAGCATTCAGGTGTGTGTGCACACAATGCCAAGGAGGAAATATATCAACAATGGTCTTAGAGAAGCAATTTTGCTGCCCATCAAACTGGGAAGGGTTACAAGGTAATTTTCAAACAATTTAAAGTCCATAATTCTACAGTGAGAAAAGATCATTCAAGAGTGGAAAACATTCAAGACAGTTGCCAATTTTTCCAGGAGGGGACATTCCAGAAAATTCACCCCAAGGTCAGACTGTGCAATGCTCATAGAAATTGCAAAAAAAAAACAAGAGTTACCTCTCAGACTCTACATGCCTTAGCTAGTATGGTAAATGTTAATGGCTGTCAAGTACAATGGTGGACGACTGGTAATTCGGGCTTGTTTTGCAGCCGTAGGACCTGGGAACCTTGCAGTCGACCATGATCTCCTCTGTATACCAAAGTATTTTAGAGTCAAATGTGAGGCCATCTGTCCCATAGATCAATCATAGCCAAAATTGGGTCATTTAACAGGAGAACCATCTCAAGCACACCAGCAAATCTACAGCAAAATAGCTGGAAAAGAAATGAATGAGTGTGACAAAATTCCTCCACAACGCTGTGAGAGACTGATAAAGTCATACAGAAAAAAATTACTTTAAGTTATTGCTGCTAAAGGTGGTTTTACAAGCTGTTAAATCATAAGGTTTTTCAAAAAAGGCTGCTCTATTTTGGCTTTATTTTTAGTAAATAAATCATGACACAGTGTATTATGTCATGTGGTGTTCATCTCAGGTTATATTTACCTAATTTTAAGGCCAGCTAAGGAACAAATGATTGTTATTATGCCCTGATATATAAAGTCATAGAATTCTAAGAGGGTGTACTTTCTTTTTACCATGACTGTATGTAACTTGGCTTCTTGAAATGAGGCGGGCCGGGCCTTATTGTGTGTACAGTGTTTTATTTTTATTTTTGGGGGGCGAAGGAATGTTATTTAGGGCCATAACTTTGGGGCAGATTTTATAGTAGTACATTAGGAGGTCTGAGCAGAACCAAGGCCCGTCTATGGCCTATTAGTATTTTGCACCAATTATATTTCCAAAGCTACACAACTGGAGACCTCTCAAAAGTCTATATTGTGGTGGGACAGTTACAATTTTTCGGGTTCCTATCTTCCGATTTTGTTCTCTAGTGTCCCACCCTCTTTCCTGTTTTTCATGTGCATTCCTTTATGGCTTTTGCCTTCCTATTTTCAAAGAAATGCATACAACAATATAATGCTCCATTTCAAAAAGTGTGTATCATCTCAGGCTGATTACACAAACATGACAGAGACGTCAATTTACTCTAATGACCTGCACAGTCCACCTACCTCAATCCAACAAAGCACTTTTTGAAGGTCAAACTGAAGGTTCATAGACTGAATGTGAGTCTGAAATGTTATCTATTTAACATAGATCAAAATACCAACATAATGTTTCTGGATGAATACATGCCTTGAAGAATTAAAAGGGAACTGTAATTTTTACAGGTTTTTTATTATTATGTCTCTTTATCCTGTAACTCGGTGCCTCTATGTTAGCTCCCTGTCAATCATTTATATAAGTACTGTCCTTTGCACCTGACAGGCAGCATAGAGATTCATACAGAGAAGAAGAGAAATTAAACAATGTATTTTCATTTGCGATGACGGGGGATGTAGTCCACGACATCTTGAGTGCCGAAGGTTGCCAATCCCTGACCTAGATAGTGATGTAATTTGCTAAATCTTTTACATAAATTTAAAGTAAAACAGAGCATGTCATGGAAAAAAGGTTAACACAAGTTATATGTGATTTTCAGTGTTTTATACAATAGTGTAAATTTCAGAGAACTGACGGTTCCCCTTTCAGGCAGTTCCACTTTCAGTCCATATACCTTCACTTTTAGGTCATTACGTAAATCAATAAATGCAAACACATGCTCATCGTCTCCTTAATTACTACACTCTTTATTCCACTAATGACAAAAACCAAATTGTGATCTATTCAGATATTATCTCGTAGTCTGCTTTATGTTACTAAATAAAGTCATTACTATTAAAAACATTGATCCTGGATTTTTGTATCCTGACTCTTGATTTTTCTGCCTCCATTTATTATTCTAGCGGCACTGTAAATAGGCTCATTTTTACTCACTTCCAAGCGAGCGATTGTTACCCTGTTTAATGAAGCAACATACAATAAATATATCCAATGGACAATTTTGTTGACGCAGAAACAAGACAATTATTCGTTTAACATGAAAACATCATCATTATCATTTAAGCCCACACAAACGGCATAGACTGTGTGATGTATGTTCAAAGAAAACAAATATTTATCTTCCTAAGCATTTCTTTCTCAAACCATTAGTCATTCTTAATAACCAATTAAAACCAAGATATAATTATCAGTGTGTCTCAGAAAGACAAATAGATATGTACATGCATTACTTGGACAAGTCTCAACTTCCATTTATCTTCATCTTACCTTTGTTTTTTTCAATCTATGATACTAGTTCACCTTCACATGTGCAATTCTTCCCCAAAGGAATAAACGGGACCAAGTACAGGGTTTCATTTCACTTGAAGTAAGAAGAGTACTGCATAGGTTCCATTCTTTTTTTTTTTTTTGGCACAAAGCAAAAATTTAGGAAAATTATCTGGTGCTTGTATAATCCTTAAAAACTCAGTGTCAATTCTGGGTTAACATTTTTTTTGCTTTCAATGCACTTCACACCCATCGCCCAATCCCCTACATACCTATCTTTATTCAGAAGTGAAGCAAATTTCTCTGCATTACTTTGGTCAGTCCTTCTGCATAAAGCAGAGGATCTAAAGCCAAAGCCACCTGCTTGTATTCACTCTGTACAGAAATAGCTTCTACATCAAAGAACAGTGTTTGCTTTTGCAGAAGCCTGGGTGAGTGAGTGAGAAATTAAAATCTGATTATTAGCGAGCTACACCAGCAATTTGCATAGCCCTGTATAATGCGGATGCAATTCTATAATGCATATAATGGCCATATATAGTCCAATGCTTGGTGGTTTACATAAAAATAATAATTGTTTGGCTTTCATTTTCAAGTACAGATCTGCTCATTACTGTTCTTTTAACACAGTAAAATATTGTGTATTTGAAAGATATATTTTTCGAAGCAGTCAGCATGAAAACTACCAATGTTGATAAATGTAGCATTAAGGTAATTTTCGGTGAGATAAATTAAGCTGAACGTTTTTGAAAGATAATTTTTTTTTTTTCCATTGGCGTTGACAACTTAAAATGTAAACCTTTTTCATTCTTTTTAAGCATCGGGATACTTAAAATGCACAGTAAGTAAATGAACCATGCACGTTTCTGATTACAATTGATATGTCTGTCTTTCTAAAACTGAGCTCAAGGTCGTTATCAAAAATGTGAAAAACAAAACGTTAAATTGCCTTGGATTCCAACTTCATTTGAGATGCAGATAACTGACCCCACTCACATTGCTTACATTTCTGGCATTCAGAGGGTTAGGTCTGATTAACCAACCCAGTAGAATAATGAAGATGTAGATAGTTTAGAAGAATCTGTTCTGTAAAACCATGTAAAAGAACTCTTAAAAACTAAGACAAAAATTTTAACATCTACTACCAATTTTTTAAAATGTTGTCTGAAATTAGTGAAGTTACCCACATTTATTCTTCGGTTAGTAATAATCACTACTGGGTTATTCACTTAACAGAAAATTATAATGAATAGAAAACCAAATTGCTAAATCTAGGCAAAAGTTGCTGTAACAGAAAAAGTCTCCAACCTCAGCTGTTGCCACAGTTTGGCTACTCTAGCATGAATTTTGCAAATCTCTTTTCACTTCAGGGCAATTCACTGAATGCTAAATTTAATAACCCCCGAATTGTGGAAAATTGGTAGTGGGAGTGCAAATTTTAGGACAAAGTAGCAGAGCTGGTAAAATGTTGGGGCAGGAGAAAATTTTTCCATTGCCCCGGTTTTGTTTTGATATATATAATTAGTTTGACAAATCTCCCCAATTCCTACAATAGCATACATTGTCTGAATAAGTGGAACAAATAAATAAAAATAGAGGGCATTAGTCAGTTGTTAAAAGGGTACCTAGACTAGAGATCACCCCTTGTTTTGTAACACATTAGATGCATAAAAAATGTGAAAAGAATAAAAATAAATAACAAAAGCTGGAGCATTACTGAAACTGTACAGAGAAAGAAAATCCACGTAACGTGCTTTGAGCAATAAAGTTTCCAAAATTTGAATGCGCATTAAATTCGATGGTGCATTATACATGGGGCAACATTAGAAATTTTCCGGCGAATTGCATTCCAGCTGCATTCTAGCGAATTAAAACTGGTGAATTCACACAGGCGAATTTCATTCTGGCAAAATCACACAGGTGAATTTCGTTCCTGAAAGAGGGCTTAAAAAAAAGAATAGACTTGAATAGACTTGACATGTAACACTTCAATTGAAATACCATCAACGTTACTATGGTATATGGCAAGCATCTGAAACTCACGGCTCCTATGCCGCATGCGGCCCACAGTGAATATTTTTGTGGCCCGGCGAGCCGCGAGTTTGACATACTAAAGCAGAGTAGGCACCTGCTCACCCCAGGGAGAGACTACACACGAGCTCCTAGAGGTAGGGAACAATAAATAAATCGATTTGTGTGTGTGTGCAAGAATGTGTAAATGTGTGTGTTTCTGTCAGTGTGTGTGTGTGTGTGTGTCAGTGTGTGTGTGTGTGTGTCTGTCAGTGTGTGTGTGTGTCTGTCAGTGTGTGTGTGTGTGTCTGTCAGTAGCAGGAGGATCCATTTTGCACAGGATGCGGACGGCACCATTGGGGGTATACCAGAGGCTGAGATCCAGAGTCGCATATTGGCAGCGGCAATGTGAGTGGAGTCTGCTTGTTGGCTAATATTGTTTTTTTGGGTTTTTTTTTAAACAAGGACTGGGATTTAGTATACAGGGGGATACTGGGATTTAGTATTAAGGGGGGTTGCTGGAATTTGGCATAGAGAGGGGGACTGGGATTTAGTACAGAGGGGTGGGATGCAATTTAGTACAGAGGGGGGGGGGGACTGGTTTAGTAGAGGAGGATCCTGTTTTTTTTATTATACTGTTCTTTTGAAAACAAACCTACGTTTCTATGAAAATGTAAAGTTTTGTTTTTTTTGCAGCCCACATAAACTTAAATCTTGTTTATGTGGCACGTGCTAGCCTTTGAGTTTGACATGCTTGGTATATGGCAATAAACATTTTCATTGTAGCACAATGTTGTATAGTAGTATCTTCTTGTATAAATACACATTACATTCACCAGCAAAAACATGTTACAGCTTTCAGATTTCAAAAATGTAGGTGCGCATTAGATTCAATGGAGCATTAGATTGGAGTAAATACAGTAGTTGGCTTTGCACTGTGCATTGTGCTAATCTTTCACAGGATCTTTAACTTCACTTCCTCATCAAACTAGTTACATTGTATCTTCCATGTAGTCACTTTAGTGAATAACATTCAGTGTGTTATGTACCAAGCAAGAACATATCAGATAATATCGATTACCACAGCCTGATTTACATTAGAAAGTATGTCTCATCTTTCTTTCTCTATATGCAAAATCCTGTAATCATTATGTAGGAGCACCTGAGACACACAGAGATTCACTACCCCGAAAACCAGCTATAAAAGTCTGGTCCGTGAACTAGTAACAAAATAGAGACATTCATCACGTAAAACTTTTTTTTCTTGCTAAGAATGATCCTTTCCGTTACGTCTACATGTTCCATATTATCATTATGCAAAGAATAATTTTGTAACATATGTTAAAATAAATATTTCCTATAGATAAATATTTCCTATAGATCTTGGCAACCAGAAAATGTATTATGTAATCACACTTCCCACACATAAATATAAATAATCTAGTAAAATTCCACAACACACTGTATCTAGAGAACCATAGCAAGGGCTTCATTCCCCCGAGGTGAACTGAGCCGAAGGGGATATCTGTGTAATCAAAACAATGCGTGGTTCTAGACATCGAGGTCCAAGTAGAAACAGAAAAACAGTGAAGTTCAAGATAAACATGGTGATATGTATTCTAAGAATATTTTAACCCCGCCACGGATTGCAGTAGTTGACAAATCCATTATTCATTGAGCAGCTCCAACTTCTTTGTCAGTCTCAGAACCGAGTCTCCTTTGGCTTGAAAAAACGCATTTTGATGAGGAACTCATTTCCGTTTGCTATGGATATTATTCTTGAGCACATGATAAACAGTCATAAGAATGACAGCAATCATTGTGATTCACAATGTATACTGCATGGATAAATTGAAACTCTGGTACAAGCAATCTGTCATAATGGCAAACTGATAAATACTACTTTAATGTGCACCGGGGATAATAACATTAGCAACAAAACTACACACTCTGTTTAAAATAATGATGCAGCGTAACATGAAGTTCTCGATTTTATGTCTCCTATAAAAAATGGATAAGATGCGAGCATGAGTGCGTATTGTACACATTAACAAACAAGAACCACATATGATTTATGTTTTCAAACAAGTTTACTATTAGTTATATACTTATCTTCGTTTCATAAAGAGACATGCAGAACAGAATACAACTGACTTTGAGTGATTTGCGCACAGCTGATACTACAGCTACAGAATTGCATTTGCAAACACTGTAGCTTCTTGTCTCAAACCATGAAGTATATGCTTGAAACTAACTTCTAGAAATGTGCTATCTTTTCAAGGTCCAGAGATGTCCACCAAGCTAATCTCAACCCTTTTATGCAGACTAGTCAATCCTTCCCTAATGGTCATTTTGTCAAAGAATGTATTGATTCCAACTGAACAGACATAGGTTGGCATGGCTTGAGAGAGGCCTAAACATGTTACTGTTTCCACACAAAATTTCCCCAGTTCCACACAACCCTTCTTATTCTAGAAGTGATATGACAAATCACCCATTCACACCAGCAACTGGGGTCAAAACAGCATCGCCTTCAACAGCAGCACCCTCTGCATGAGGGTCAGCAGCAGCCACCACTCCTGCTACTGCCTACTGCCTACCTTAAGGGACAATCATGTCACCAACTGCACAGATGAGTATTAAACAAGAGGATTGAGGAAAATGAAAAGAACAGTTTCAGAGGGCATGTACCAGGAGTTTAAGCAACAACTCTATGCACAATCATCGTTAATGGATCAAAACAAGTTTGTGTGTGTGCTACAAAATAATGTCCCACATGCTCATGGACATATCTTCTGGTTGGTTTTCAGAAGGCCAGAGGTTCTTTCTATTGCATTTTGTTCCACTGTAAGTGTCTTTCTATCTCACCTGAGCAAGCACCATGGGATTAGGTAGGGTGACAAACATTTGCTGCAGAATCCCATATGTGTAAAACACTGTTAAATAATCAAGAGCATTTATGAAACATAACTCCCATATACATATAACATTGACTGTGAACTTTCCTAAATACTGACAAAGCACCTCATAATTATGTTGCAATCTGCATGCTGAGGGTAGGATAACCGGGGAAGTGCACACAATAACGGAGGGACAATGGCACACACGTGTTTAACACTTCACTGCTCCAAACTCAGCAGGGGAAGAGGCAGGGCAACAACTTTATTGTGCCACAGTCAAAGAACACACGGAGGGCCATTTAGGATTACATTTTCAACACCCCAACTTGCTCTCACATGTGTTTTTTACAACTGAAATGTTTTATGTAAGAAAATTGCATTCCAAACAAACAACTCAAGCACTTTTCCAACTTGAAATTTGTTGTAGGCTTAGTCATGATATCTGCTATCATCATTCCATGCAAACAGTGGACCCTTCTTTGTTAGACTCAAGTAATATCTCATCATGCTTCTTCTATCATTCACATCAATGGCCCAATCAATATCATTGTATGTTTCTAGTTTTAAGTCTTGATTACACTTCTTGTAGCATAACCTATAGTCAGTGGTATGTTTCAAGTATCTCATCACATGTTTAGCGGTGGCCAAAGGTTGTGCTGTTGGTTCTGAAAAGTGTTGTGATAGTTTAGTGAGAATCCAACTTAAATCTGACCTTAAATCTGATCTATGTTAAACTGTCTATTATTTGGATTCTTGTTTGTATTCCCAGAATTATTGTGATATATATCTGGGTTTACAATATGTCAAACCAAACATCTCCAGAATCCTTGATATGTGTAACGAATCCTATACTTACCTTAGCAGTGTGCAGATCAGCTGTTTCTCCAATCGGGCGGACCGCCTCCTCCAGTCATCCTGCCCGATCGACTAGTCTCCTGGACGCCGGCCGCTGTGCGCACACTCCTTTTTATAACGCGGCGCACGCCAACGTCAGGCAATGGGTAGTACTCAGGGCAGTATCTACAGACGCCCTCTCATGTTTTGGGGGAGTGGCTACATCAATCACGCCACTAAACATATAAAACCACATTTATCCAGTATTTCTGTTCCCTGTTGTGGTTCCTAGTTTTCTTGTGTCCCAACAGTGTGTTTCGTACTGCTTTAGTGCTATTTTGTTATTTTACTCAGCTTTTTACTGACTACTCTGACTACTCTGATTTCTGGTTCCCTTGACTCGGCTCTGGTATTCGTTTTGGTTATTCTCTGGTTCCCTTTGACTTAGGCCAGGGGCGTTTTAGCCTCGAGGCAAACAAGGCATTTGCCTTGGGCGGCATTTTTCAGGGGGCGGCAAAAAAAGCGGCCCCCCAAATGCCCAAGGCAAATGTCATGTTAGCCTCGCGGCTAACAGACATGCTGGGCGCCGGGCGGCATTGGCGGGCGGGCGGCTGACGAGGGAGCTTTTCCTGTGAGCTGACTGCTCAGCTCCCTCACGCGCCGCAGAGTGAGGCTGGGAGCCGGGATATGACGTCATATCCCGGCTCCCAGCCTCACTCTGCGGCGCGCGAGGGAGCTGAGCAGTCAGCTCACAGGAAAAGCTCCTTCGTCAGCCGCCCGCCCACCAATGCCGCCCACCCAGCAGCCACTGGACCACCAGGGAGATAGAGAACCCATTCCCTCCCCAGCACTCCCAAAGGTAAGGAGGCTGGAGGGGGGGGAGGTTTAAAAAGTACATGTGTTAATGTGAGTGAGTGTGTGTTAGTGTGTGTTAGTGTGTGTGTCTGTTAGAGTGTGTGTGTGTCTGTTAGTGTGTGTGTGTGTCTGTTAGTGTGTGAGTGAGTGTGTCTGTGAGTGTGTGTGTCTCTGCTAGTGAGTTTCTGCTAGTGAGTGTGTGTGTATTTAGAAGGCGGGGGAAGGGATGGGAGGGGTCACGCGCGCGGGGGGGAAGGGATGGGTGGGGGTCGCGCGCGCAGGGGCGGTTGGGGGGTGCCTGAGTTTTGTCCTGCCTAGGGCAGCACAAAACTAGGATACACCACTGACTTAGGCCTGTTTCTGACTATTCTATTTACTATCAGTCCGACCATTCTAAGTACCAGTTTAGGTATTTATTGTATCTATAGGAGGGTTATTCTTCTACGTATTGTGTTACCCATTTTGTGACATTATGCATCTTTGTTGATTCACCTTTACTAGACCAACACTTTGTTCAAAGGCAATGCCTAGAAAATGTTTGATTCCTCGGAGGTCTTTCATCTTGAATTTAGCTAAAAGCATTCAGTATTGTTTCACTGCACCTATGATGAGATCCCCTGCCCATATTATCAGTATCACTTTTTCACCTTCAAACTGTTTAGTGTGCATGCAGTTATGTGCATGATTCTGCCGGATTCTGCTTATTTTTACTTAAAAGGTTATATAGCATTTTTCCCCCAATTTCTCCTTGACTGCTTCAAACCGTACAATTACTTTTTCAATTTAAATATTAGTTTTTTATTCTGTTGGATTTGATCTCAAAACCTTCTGGCTGTTCTACAAATGTTTCACAATCAATTGTAGCATGTAAATAAACAATTTTTACATCCAATTGATCAAGATCTACATCATATTGTGCTGTTAGCTGCATTAAGATTTGTACTGATGTAATGTTTGAAGTTGGAGAAAATTTTTCTTCTTAATTAACTCCCTTTACTTGATTATAAACTTTAGAAACATATATGGCCGTATATGTTTCTGATCCACCAATTTTGTTCTTTGCACGCAATGACTCTCCACTGAAAGTTTACCTTCTAATAAAGTAGTCAACGTGCATATGTCATTCTCTCTTAGCGAATCCATTTCCCATTTCATAGCATAAAGCCAGAACTGTGACTGAGGTGAGTTTATGACATCTTCAAAGGTTGTGGTATGTCAAACACCCTGTAATAATAATCAATGTTTGTTAATACATGGTCATTACTTTTGAAACTTGAGACATAGTCTTTCATGTCCTGGAAAATGTTTCTATTTCTTTTAGGGTAAGGTGTACCATAATCTTTCTTTGTTTGGCCATTTTCCTGACTCCTTGAGGTCTCGATCTGTTCTGAACATTCTACTTCAGCCGTGTTCGTTTGTGGTACAGAAGGCATGTTCTTCACTCTGTGGGAATCCTCTTCATCATGAAAAATATCAGCTTTCTTTGTAATAAATGTCATAAACCTGTGTTTGAGAACTTCTCAGATTTCAGGATAATACAGTAGATAAGAACGACTGTTCTTGTCATATCCAACAAATATTCCACTGGCACATTTTTGATCTAACTTCTTCCTATCATTCCTATATGCAAAACATTCGGACCCAAATCCAAGTTAGGTCTTTTGTCTTTAACAAATAATATTGAGTTTCTATTAAAACACTTGTTTTGGATCTGAATAGCAATCTTTACTTCATATGTCTATAATTCCTTTGACAATTTACTTTCCATCAACAGACAAATTGCCATTCAAATAGTGTTCTCCAGTTTCTCTTATCAGTACCATTTTGATGGGGTGAGTAACGTTCTGAGGTCTAATGTCTAATACCTTGTTTTTTTTAGTAGTGACCTAAACACAGTACCATTGTCATTATCAAAAAGAAAGCGTCTCAATCCTTCTTTTCCTACAGAGCACCACAATTATGGAACTACCTCCCGCACACTTTCAAATCTTCTCCAAGCCTAATATCCTTTAAGAAATCCATCTCCACATATCTCAAAACAGAATGCATGTGTCATGGTGGATTATATATTTCCTACCTGTTCTATGTTAAACTTTTTTATATCAAAGACAAAATGTATATCAAACCACACAACGTGAAAAGGTAATAGATATGCAGAAAATACAACCTGAGCTTGTCAGTATAATCAGGTGGTATCTAAAAGCATAAGATAAAATACAACATAGTGTAATCTGTATAAAAACAATAAGAATAGGGCAAAACAGACTATCACTCACATTATGCAGAGCCGTCCCAGGCTCTGTATTGTAGGCTCAAAGGTGCCAATACAGGCAAACGAAATCCCCAGAAAATGGATGGAGAAGTTGCTCAAAAGATATATATTTATTAAGTAAAATTCAAAATTATAAAAGCTCGAGGTAATAGGGGAGTGGAATCCAGACCATGCAAACAAAAGGATATCCACTTACCCCAAACAGCAACCAAGAGCAAGTGCATAGAATGAACACAAATAAAAATAATAATAAAATACAGCTAGGTAACAGCAGCTGTTACCTAGCTGTATTTTATTATTATTTTTATTTGTGTTCATTCTATGCACTTGCTCTTGGTTGCTGTTTGGGGTAAGTGGATATCCTTTTGTTTGCATGGTCTGGATTCCACTCCCCTATTACCTCGAGCTTTTATAATTTTGAATTTTACTTAATAAATATATATCTTTTGAGCAACTTCTCCATCCACTTTCTGGGAATTTCGTTTGCCTGTATTGGCACCTTTGAGCCTACAATACAGAGCCTGGGACGGCTCTGCATAATGTGAGTGATAGTCTGTTTTGCCCTATTCTTATTGTTTTTATACAGATTACACTATGTTGTATTTTATCTTATGCTTTTAGATACCACCTGATTATACTGACAAGCTCAGGTTGTATTTTCTGCATATCTATTACCTTTTCACGTTGTGTGGTTTGATATACATTTTGTCTTTGTTATTCACGTTTTATTGTGTTTGGGGAAACACTTTTATATCTTCCACCACTTTTATCTTTAGATTTACGAAGCGCCTATACACTAGTTTTTTGTCTTTTTTGTATTATAAAACTTTTTTATATGTTGTGTATTAATAATGCTGTTTTATTTTATTGTACCCTAATGTATCAATGCAATGTTTTGTGGACCCAGGACATACATGAAAACGAGAGAAATCTCAATGTATCTTTCCTGGTAAAATATTTTATAAATAAATAAATAATTGTCAGGTTTTATACATTTTATGTTTACATATTGGGCAGTGTCGGCAATGAATTGTGCAGTGGCTAACACTGACTCAGTCACATTTTTCAGGAACTATACAAAAACTGCTCCCGAGTAGTCATCAGTGACTGCCATGGCATATTTGAAATTTTATTTAGCTTAGGACCAGCCAGTAAGTCAGTATGCATTAGTTCTAGTGCTGCTGTGTCTCTGTTGCGCAAGTACTTTGATTCTACACTGAACACACTTTCCTTGAATGCAAATTTCACAATATAGGTCAGATCTATCAGTTTGACCCTTACTCTTCATTCCTACTAAAACACTTTGTAACTTGGCAATGCCATCTCAATTTCATGCCAGGTTTGAATAACATAACATGTTTGACAGCTATCTGCAAAAGTATTTAAATAGTAAAGTCTACTATATGTTTGGATTATGAATTTTATGCTGTTTTTGCAAATTAGTTCACATTTGCCCTGTTTAAAGTTAACTGATTGGCCATTGTCTATTGCTGCCTCGACAGAACAAAATGTCGGAAAATATATGAACGTATATACAGTGCTTTCTTTAAAGTTTCTAGCACTCAATTCACTTTACTGTCAAATAGATAAATCTCTGAATCACCTCTTCAGTGTCATATCTGCTGCCCTTTTCCATCTGCAAACTCCACTCCATAAAGTGTATCTCTGGCCTAAAGGTGTTATCAAAGCTTTAAAAAGTTTTGATGTTAGTAATTATTTGGGATGTTTCCCCTGTTGTTGACCATTAGCCCTTTGGTTTTTAGTCCATCAAGCTGCTCATCTTTGGTTTAAAGACATATGAGTGTCTGTTTTTGTTGTTATCTGACACTTGAAAACAGTATCTCTTTTCTTGCACCTACAGCCTGCACCTGTATGTGTCTGGCTATTACAATAATTACACCACAGTGACTGGCCGCCATTTTGCAGTTTGAGCACACTCTAGCCCTGTGCCCTTTCTGGATGGACTTCTAACAAACAATATTAGAATTGTTCTCGTTTCAAATTTAGTTGCCTATGGTCATTTGAGCTAGTACTGTTTTCCTCAGTATATTCAAAACTTTTCAATTCAGTTTTAAACTCTACAAAAGGAACTTTTCCATAATGATTTGCATGGAGACGCTGAACTTCCACAGAGATTTAATGCATTTCTATGAGGAGATGTTGATTGGCGCAGCGCTGTGTTTTGGCGTGCATGTGCAATTTCCTCTGACTGGCTGAGATCATCAAGATTGGTGATAACAGCCATGGAGGCAGAGACAGGCAGGGCCACCTAGAGTGAGATTGCGCGGCGTGGGAGAAAAAGGTGAGTAAAATCACCTTTTTACTGCTCAGAGAGGAGGCAATCACCTAAACAGTAACTTCAGCACCATACTGTTAGGAATACATGTTTGTATTCCAGACACGATAGTGTTCCTTTACATACTTGTGGGTGAATACCGTCAGGCCCTAGAACTTTGTTTACATTAACTTTCATTAGTTCCTTCAGCAATCTAATTTTTTGCAGCAATCATTTGCATATCTCTTGCCATAGGTTCCTCCTTAATATATACTGAGGAAAATTGTTATTTCAAATTTAGGTAATTTCCTGGTCTTCATTAACTAACACAACCCTCTCAGATTTCAGTATTTTGTCATTTATGTACTTAAAAAAAAAATCCATACCTGTTTAAAAAAAAAACAAAACAAAAAAAACACCAGAAGATGTCGTATGTTCAATCACTGAATTCTACCACCAGATTATCAAATGTCACACGGTGCATTCAGTTTCATTTGGTTTCCAGAAACATCTCCTCTTCAACATGATATCCCTTTATTTACAGATCCCAGGATGCTGGTTTAAGATAGCAATTTGCAGGACTAAAATGTTAAATTCATTTAAAATTCCTGTCAATTCTCACTTAATTGAATAATCATGAAAAAGCAACAATTCCAGATGTATTTATAATAGCTCTATTTACTAAATGAAGTCCATCATTTGGGGTGGGGATGAGATAGGCAGAATCTTTTGTCTCTTTTAAATAAGTCTCCTCTTCTTTTTTCCATCAATGGCTACATCAGTAATAAAACATATGTTTCCTAAATGTATTATGTCTGATTACAATCTGGAAAAATTTGTTTATGTCAGGTTCTACATGGTAATTTGTTTACCGATCCAGAACAGGAAAACTGACAGTTATGTGTAGTTATTACTGTAGATGTCAAGTACATCTTCTGAATGTTGCACAATAAACTATTTAATCAACGTCTCTCATCATATAATTAATAGAGGCATAATCATATATGAGTACTTACACAGCTGGGGGATTGAGAAGGACAGATAAAGGGCACATGAAATGTATCAGAGATGTATTATAAGCAAATTAATTGCAAGAAGTATACTTACAAGTCACACAGTAGGGACTACAGAAAATAGTACATACACTACTGCAAGGGCAATTCTCACAATCACATGTCAACTCCATTGTGTCGGGTCTCCAATACCCCACTATCATGTTGACTTGACAGCACAGAAGTCAAAGAAGCACATTTCAGTTTTGTCCTGTCTCAATACAGTGCACTGTAGTAGTCATGGTGCCAGCCCATTTAAGTAGCCACTTTTTAGAATGGTTTGGATTTATACCTGGGCTCCACCAGGTGACACTCCCTGCCTTTTTAACCTTAAGCTTTGGGGACTCCATGTAAGATGTCAAAACATTCTTAAATGGTTTGACTACTTACAAAGGGAGGTGCCAGGGCACTCCTGACACCACAACCACTACAGTGTGCTGCTCATTTCCTGATTTCAAAGGGGAATGTATTTCAATGAACTGATTAAGCTCTTCACTTATACCCATCCATTCTCTCCCACACCGAATGAATATTCATTTAATATATATATGATGGTTCATGTTACATTAATTATGAAAATATTATTTTTATTCATTCTGAAAACTATTATTTGTTAAAGGAATTAGAGCTTGACAACTCTCCCCGTGTCTTGCTAATGTGTTGCTTATTGCTTTTCTCCTACAAAATTAACTAATGAATCCTGAGCACATATCCTTCACTCAGTCTCAGCCTGTGTACTAGGGATTGGGGCTTCATTTAAAAGCCAGGGGCAGCAAAATTAGCCTTGAAGAATGGGAGATAAATGTACAGCATATCTGTGAGCCAGGGAGTGTGCAAGACAATCGAACCAGGTATCATTTAATATTTTCCACCATAAGAGTAGTAACTGATACCGTTATTTTAGAAACGGCCCCTACAATCAAACACCGCCAGCAGTCTAACGCTCACAATGTGACAGCTTTTATGTAGTGTTTGTGCTTCAAAAAGCAATACTGCCCGTGTTTTTCCTGGCACAGCTTAGCAAGTCCAGCCCAGAATGGATCCTACACGTAAATCCTTTATTAAAAAAAAAAACAATAAAACTATATGGGAGACATTCCAGCCAGTAGAATTAGGAAATACAATAATTTCTGAAAGACACAATTAACGTATGGAAAGGCGATGTGGCTATTTACAGGTGACTTGCTCTTTTTTAAGCAACACTGAAAAACGTCTAAAGCTGAAAAAAAGGAAGAAACTGTAAAGTAGAAGATAAGAGCTTATAGGATAGAAGATGAATTGTGAATTGTGCTAACTGTATCACTAAATATTACTGTGTATGGAGAGCAGAAAGGTCACTTAGTTTGCACCTGAATCTCCGTAATGATTATAATATAAATCCATCGCTCTTAATTCTATCCATCATCAGCTTCTTATAAGCTCAGTATAGAGCCTTGCTTTATAGTAACATATTTACAGTAAAAGCAATTATATTGTTTCACGAACTACTTCACCATTCTCTTCATGGGGGTCATATAGGGTACACACATACACTCCAGGCACCAAAACAACTACATTCTAATGTTGTGGTGTCTAGAGGTCCTGGGTATTGTAGAACCTTTTGGTAACATTTTAACCCCAATGTTCTCCAGATAGCAGCGTCCACTTGGCTTCTCTTTCTCCACCTCAGTCTCAGGCTTCATTGAGAAAGTCATGGACTAGATATCTGCAAAAGACCGAGAGTCATAGGTTGTAAGCTCACTTGAGCAAGGCTTTCTTCTCCTTTAAAATATTCACTTTCTATAAATGTAAACTGCTGCAGAATATATTGATGCAATACAAATGATAATAATAATCATACTATCCAATCACTAGGTACCCATTAATAAAAATGTATGAGAAAGGTATGTACCATTCTAATTGTCAAGATACCTGTTCCTCTTAGCATAGTACAATTGTAGAAGTGATGTAACTTCCACGTGCACATGTCGGCCCATGTAACAAAAGCACAGCTTAGTGGAATGGGGCGTTGACAGGGCTAGGAGGTGGGCATAGGTGGAAGCAATGTAGGGATTGGTGGATTAGAAGGTTAGGGGCTGAGCTATATAAATAGGTTATCCACATGTAGCCAGCTTCCTGGTGCATCGTTCTGACATCATTTATGATACGGAACACATCTATTTAACTCTATATTATCAGCCTAAGTAGTGCTTTGACATTGCATACTCATGACATCATATCTTTCTGTATCCAATCACAACCCAAAATAAATAATATATAATTATACCCGAGAGTGTGTTATTGTCTAGATGATTTCCAATTTATCGACCTTGGCTTGTCTGACTATCCTTGTCCTCAATTATCCTAACCTTGGCATGTTTCTTGCATCGGTGTACCTCTATAGAAAAACCAGAAACATTTGGGATACGGCTGTGAAATCTAAAAATAAGGAACAAAACAGATATATAGTGTACAAATATATCTGTTTTGTTCCTTACTTTTAGATTTCACAGCCGTATCCCAAATGTTTCTGGTTTCTATATATTTCGCTATGTAAGGGTCATTTTGTCTGGGTAATGACCTGGGGAGGCTGTTCCATTTATTGTTAAGATAAGTATAATTTTTACTCTGTATTCACTAAACATATTCACATTGTGGTGATACTTTTTTCTTGTATCGGTGTACCTCTGTATCTTTGATCTTGGCCAGTATCATTTTTAATTTTAGTCTGCTTGCAGACATTCCATCTATCCTAGGTTCTGGTCCCATTCTAGGGACCGGTATGTGATTCTGTTTTGTGACCCTTAGATTTGCATATCTGAATAGTCCTAACATTCTTGCATTTTACTGTTTCTTTGATGTACCTTTTCTTGACATCATTTGTCTTGTGAGTTACACTGGTAGCAAAACTAAAGCAGGCCAAGAGCAGGCAGAAATTGATTTCAAGATACTTATACCAGGCATTGCATGGTTTATTAACACTGAACTGTAGCGAATCTAAACCCACATTGCAAAACTTTGCATTTGAAAATTCTCTGTGACTATTTATGCCTGTATTTTGCAATCTGTTTTTAAATACACTACAACACGACCTTTCATTTTTTACACAATGAATATCAATGAAATGGTTTTCTAAAACACATGACCAAACATATGCCCATATAAGTGATTTTGTGACCTCCTGTTAATTCTCAAAAATAATTTGGACGTAACAGTATTCATTTCAGCGTCTGGAAGTCTGGACATGATGCAGATAATTCACTAGAGAACTAATCAGAAAAAAAAAGATAAAATGGAAGCATGTAACATAAATATAATTAAGCAAGCTATTGCTGGTAATGATATAAGTGCAGTTCAGCAGGGAAACCATTGCCAATTTATGCAACAACAGTGTTTTTTTTTGTTTTTTTTTAACGTAGATCAAGGTTGAGAATTACAGAATACATTTTAATGAGCAAATACCATAAACAGTAAGTTCGTCTTCATACGAACTAAATAGAAAAAAATCCTGCATTGTAGCTTGTAGGTATTTTAATTTGATTGCTGTCTTCCAATAAAACAAACTGGTCTTTGAAGAGATTACAATATATAAACAAGGCTTCTATAAATATCATTTTCTTTTGCCTTTAGAGTTGTAGCTTTGAATGGTAATGGTGGAGGCCCAAGTTTATTTAATGCCAGCATTGTATTTAAATGTAGCTCAAAACAAATGAATATATAAAAAAAAATATACCTTAGATCGTAAGCTTTTGAAAAAAAAGGCTATCACTACCTCTTGCTTATGTAAGTCAAATTTATATTGCTACATTTATTTGAATCTATTGTGTATGTAATATAGAATGCACACTATAACCACTACGAATAGTCAAAAGAATAACTTTATTCTGAACAAAAAGTACTACAGTGAAAAAAATACAGAAAAAATATAAATAAACACAATGACAGAAGCAAGGGCAAATACAATAATGCAATCCTACAAAGGCAAAAAAATGTTTTAACCTTAGGACAGAGACACGAGTCACCAAACCCCCAACGTTTCGACACCAATCGGCTGCCTTTATCAAGGGTACCTGTATCCATGTTTAAATGTGTCTGTTTGTAAAGCCCTCTTACAGCTGATGGCCATCAGCACAAAATTGTTACCACCTCCAGAAGTGACATCATCACTTCAAGTGATGGCACAATACCTTAATGATAGCATAAGAATAAAACCTGTGTGCACTGAAAAAACTTTTTTAGAGCAAGCAAAAACCACATTGCTTGCAAGAAAATTAACAATAATGTTCTAATAACAAACTTCTAGCTTGTATGCCATTAGTGAGCTTGCGCACGCTTAATCAAGCGTATATAATCGCCATTTTACCTGCTGGCAAGCGAGCGCCTACATCAATATGTTTAACCAGCCTTAGGACAGAGAAACGAGTCACCAAACCCCCAACGTTTCGACACCAACCGGCTGCCTTTATCCAGCAGGTAAAATGGCGATTATATACGCTTGATTAAGCGTGCACACGCTCACTAATGGCATACAAGCTAGAAGTTTGTTATTCATTCTATATTACATAGATATTTGGATACTTGTAACATTTGAGGGAGTGTTTGTATAGTTTGCACCTAGCTATTTGATATACTTTGTCTCTCCATGTGTTTTTGAATCTATTGTGAACACTTTACACATAATAACAATAATATTCAGTGTGACCGGTGGTCCATTAAATAATCTTCTAGGTTTCTAATATATTATTTAACCCCCAATTGAAAATTGGGTTTATTGACAAAATTCACAGTTTTTTAGCTATTTGCAATGAACAAATCAAACAAAAGCAAGTGAAATAGCTCAACACAACAAACACTTCAACTGGTTTCCCCAAATTCAACTGAAAAGACCACTTAAAATAACTTCTCCAGTCCAAAAATGTTTCAACCCCTTGAACAGAATCCATCACAACAACACAAATATGCAAAACAGGTGTTGTCTCAAGCATACCTGATGCAACTAATCATTAGTTAAACCAGTTGTGCATGAGCTGAAAATTTTAAATACCTGAACTGACTAGGGGTTTGTTGAGTGTGATGTCACGTTTGACTGCATGTTAGAAATACAGCCAAGTCAAAAGAATGGTCCACAAAGTAAAGAGAAGAGATTATCATCATTCACAAACCAGGAACAGGATACTGTATCACAAGGAACATGATACTGTACAGTGTAACACAGGTGAAACCAATGATAGCACATAAGGGTGGACAATGAATCATTAGGTAGTAATGGGCCATCTTCCAACTCATTCCTCCCAACTTCAGTCCTCAGAAACTCGGCACATGGGGCGGACCCTTGAGGGGGCGTCGCCACTAACTGCTTGGGCACTTACTGCCCTCACACACTTACACACACTATACACACACTTACTCTTCATGTGTGTGTATATATACAACAATTTTTATCATATTTAAAAAGCCAAGTCATTTTTTTATTAGTTTGGAAGGGGGCACGTGCTTGAGAATTCTGTACCTACAGGTGCTTGTGATGTAAATCCAGCCCTGCTCTTGTCTGTTTGCTTTCTATATGCTGACTGGCAGGTGCAAATAACAGAATTTATCAAAGATTGAGAGGGACCTAAGATGGAGGCACCCAGTTTCAGGATAAGAGGTGTGGATTTTTACAATCAGTTTTATTTTTCACGTGTCACAAATGCATATTTGTTAAATAAAAGGATAATTAAATGCAATATTACAAAAAAATCGTGGAATTGACAGTTCCCCTTTAATCAAATCATTTTAATAAACATGTTTAACAATCTAGAACACAAATCTAACAACCTACAGGATAAAGGACATTTGGCGATTAATTATCTTATAGAAATATTAAATCACAGAACATTCTGACAAATTAGAGCTGAATGGCCTATCACACTTGTTCAGTTTGTCTGTCTTCCTTAATAACATCAAATTAATTAAAACTGCTACCACTGCTTAATTTTCAGTGGTTTGTGTCTGTCCTGGAAATTTGTGTTCTGTTAATATAACCTCATGCATACAATCAGTGACCATTATGTAAATTGAGTTTGACGTATTTTGAGGAAAATTAAATTGAGTCACATTACAGTGTATTTAATAGTGCAGGTCACAGAGAGCACATAATCCAATACAATTATTTGGAGAGTACAGCTAATTATGATACATGGATATTTACTAATGTACTGCTCTCACTACCATGGGGCAAAAAACCTATTAGTAGTGAGAGCAGTACATTAGTATATATCTAATCAGTTATATGCATTCATCTCTATAATGCTGAGTTGACAAAATACAATTTTCTAAACGCAAAATAAAAAATACTTAGTTATTCTTTATCATACACCAGGTTTGCTGCCTTCCGAGACACAGGTGCCTTATTGCAGGGCCCTATTTAAACTTGCCCTGCACAGAGTCCCTGGAGGAAGGACTTCCCAAGTAAGTGGATTAATCTCACAAGAGCAGGAATTAGGGTGCTAGAGTAGGACCTACCAAGAATGGGGTACATTGTCGTTGTGGCAGGTTGTTTCAGTCACTCCATTTGCTCGTAGATGGGCTTTATTAGTGCAAGACTCGCTATTCTCTCTAGGGACTGGTGTGTATATCCTGGTTTTGCCCTAATATAAAAGATACATAACGCAGAAAAGTGTATTATGGGAAAATAGTGTCACTGGACATTAGAGGTCATGGCTGAATACAGTGTATCTATAGTATTTCGCTGAAATACTAAGTTTTTATACACTATCAGCTGATTATCACCATTTTACTCCTATGTGGCTGGCCACACATTAGATTCTTAACACTTACTGTGTAAATCTGATTTTTATTTAATCCTTTCATATATGTATATTTGTAGTCGGGGGAATATGGCCGTGATGATAGGTAACATAGCATATTATAACCAATAAACATATTCAAATGACACCAGCCGGTTGTGGTGTGCCTGAACCGACAGAGCAGTAGGCCTGTAATAAAAGTGGGCAAAAAGAAGTATACCATACAAAATTATTCATATAACAAACATCGTTTTGGAAAAGTCACGAAAAGCTTGCATTAACTCTTTAACTGGGTTTGTAATGTAAAGAGTATAGGCAGAGGATTTCCAGCGTCCCATAGCCCCGATGATATGAGCAGGAATGTGGTTGGAGGAAGCTGAGGATGCTGCCCCTATGCGGAAGGAGTGTCCTGAGAAAAGGTTTGTATTTAGGGACTAGTTAACAGTAAGTGAACATGAAGCATGAATTTAAATGCTGTAAGGATGGAGCCGTGAAGTTCTAATAATGGTTGGAGTGGTTGTATCTGGAAAGTCGTGAAATAAGCATCCAGGACTTTTACAGGATGCCATTTTTTTTGGGAGGTAATAGGGGTATTTTGACCGTATTTCCTATAGGGCTAGTTAAAGAATAGTGATCTAAGGTTTCTGGATATCAGTCGTTCCCAGGTATTCAGTGGTAGTTATATTCCTAGCGGTAAATTCATCGGGACGTAAGAACCCATAGAATGCTAGGTGTATGGCAGTTTTGATTACCATATTGGTCATGTGCTCAAAAGGAGCTGAATCTAATAAGTCGGATAGTGAATGAAATATGTTGTTGTGGATGGGTAGCCTTTGAGATGGTACGTGTGTATTGAATTTTGAATTCCTTTTAGTAAGGTCTTTATCTGATAAGATGAAAGGAAACCTGTATTGTTGGGGTGTCGTAGGAGCATGGGGTGTTGGATGTCCCTAAGGTACCGTTTGATTAAGTTAAATGATAATTTTAAGTTAAGGTGGCAAAAGAAATGAACCCCAAAATAGATTCCATAGCAAACATCGTATGATTTCCTAGTGTTGACCGAAAGTGCAAGGTGAGAAAACGTGACGTGCATAGTTCAACAAGACATTTAATCCATGAGTATGTCTTGGAAAGGCAGGGAAGGGGTAGCCTACCTGGAAGCGGTGGGTAGTGTCTGTAAGAAAGCCTGAAAACGAAACCCATACAAGTGGTCAGCAGAGATGATTGTGAGACTCGGAACGTGCATATATGTGATAAAATTAGCAAGTAGCTGCTACCCATGTTAGTTTCCTCAACAGTCTCATGATGACCAAAATGAAGATCGGCCTTTATTCACAATGTGGCTAGGTTATCTGAATAACATCTGACCGAGTGACCGGACCATTTTGGTTCCCGGACAATGGCAGCTGCCACGATTGGATACCATTCAACCAAGGCAGAAGTAGAGGAGAAGCTGGGCAAGGACTTAACGTCTATGGACCATGACCCCCAAACCATTTATTTCCTCAGATGGCAGCCAAACCAGCGTTTGCCGCGGCATCTGTCCAAAAGGTGGGTGAAATATCAGAGAGGGGGGGGGAATAAACATGGCTCACACTTTCCAAGATGTGAGGAAAAGTGCCACATGAGTAAATCAGAGGTTGCATGAGTGTCTAACGTGATCCGTGATGCGTCTGTGGTGAGTCGTGGGAATAAAGAGTAGTAAACGGGAAATGAAGGATCTACCTTGTGGGATGATTCTCATGGCAAAATTGAGTGACCCCAGCAGCAATTAAAATTCCTTGCGGTTGCAAGAACCTAGTTGCAAGTAGTGTTCAATGCTTGATAGGGTGCGCTCAATCTATGTCCTGGGGAAGGCTAGCTTGCCTGTGGATTGAGTCCAGTTGGATTCCCAAAATTGCATGATAGAATCAGGACCTAAGGTCTTGTGAGGGGAGACTGGGTTAGCCAGAGACTCAAAAAGAGCCAACATGTGTGTGAGGCTGCTAGGGGGGAGTGCATTGTTCTCAATAATTAGGAATTCGTCCAAGTAGTGACTAACAGATAGACATCTGCACACATTAAGCAATAACCAACACAAAGTATCAGCAAAAGTATCAACATTTTTGGGGCTGCTCTTAGAGCCAAAAGTGAGTTGTGAGAAAAATAATAAAGCCCTTGCAACTTCAATGCTGTGCAGATGCCATAGTGAAGGTTGAATGGGAAGCAATTTAAAAGCATTGACAATGTCCGTTTAACTGAGCCATGCGCCGGTACCAGTCACCAAAATGGCCCAAATGGCATTGTCAATAGTGTCATATTGTAAGGAAAATTCATCGGAGGGTATGAGGGAATTAATGCTGGGAATGGTAGATAAGTCTATGATTGGTCTGGGTTTAAGTGAAGTGTTCCCCGTGACAACCCCTATGGGGTTGGTTCTCCAAGATGTGAAAGGTGGGGAACCAAAAACTACAACAAAACCCTTGATCTACTTCGTCCTTATAAGTGTACACACTAACTCTGGGTATGTTAAAGCGGTTGCAAATTATGGCATTCTAGTGTCCCAGTTGGCAATTTGATGATAAATGTAACCAAATGCTGTGAGGGATGGTGTTGTAAAAGTGCAGCCAATAAGGTGACGTTGATGTAAGTGTGGTAAGGTTTAGGAAAACTTATTCAGACACATGGATTTTGCATGAGCCCAGAAACAATGAGAACAGAGGTGTAACAGCCTACCTGAACTAAGACCACAAGTGCCTCAGGAACTGAATACATAACTGAAAAAATATATATGCAACTTAATTACTATAAGTGAGACAAAGAAACCGGGTACTGGCAGGCTAGCTAGAAGCCAAGCGGCGAAGAATTATGCTACCTTAATGTGACAGATGAGTTCCTACTAATTGCCAAGCGGCGTGAGAGGCGCTAACTATGCGTTGGCCCGAGGGGAGTTTGAGGCCACCGAAACATTGTGGCGGGGTGTTGGCCTCTCGGTGATAACTAAAGCATAAGATAGAATGGGAGTGACATGGAAGGCCCTCTCTATGCAACAATGTGAGGCGGCTACCTATGATTTGAGTCAGGATGAGATGCTATGTAGAAAATATGAACAAGAGGGTGGTAGTAGATAACGCGTTGCGACCTATAGTTATGAACATGTATGAGTATCTGTACATATAGATGTATGTTAGCGGGCCAGATCGTGGGCCCGAATAAAATAAAAGGAACCTACCAAATACTATTCATGAGGAATGACAATATGACAAAGGCTGATGACGGGTTTGTCGTATTTGTAAAGCAACCGTCTGTAAGATCAGGGCACCTAAGGAAAGTGAATGTTAAATGCCTACTAAATAACCAACATTTAAACTAGCAAACCTACAATAGTAAAATAAAAGTTGTTTCCAAATCGGCAATCAAAGTGTAATTCCCGTAATGAAAACCTCAAGACATCAAGACAAAAGTCATCTATATATCAACCCGTCTGTCATTAAATGAAATAGCCCTAACTCATGAGCCTTAAATTATAACTGTAGTGTCCTTATATGATAAAGATAGTGTGAAAGGGTGAGTGCTTTTGTTTAAGTGACTTAATATATAAGATCCTTTAATATAAAAAGTTGTTGCATTCTCCAGTAGGTGGCCACTTTGCTGGTTTCTACAAGCCTTCATCTGGTTGCACAAAACCAACAGAATCTTACTACTAGAAACACTGCTACAATTTCACTGGAGATTCCACCAGCCCTAAGAGGGAAACTCTTAAAATCTAACAGACTGTGATTATATTACAGAGTTTGTTTCTCCTCACTGCTACACCATAAAAAGTTCACCTGATAGCAACTTTAAGAAATGTGCTTTAACCACTTTTTAAGTTGGTGTGGTTTAGAGTAGCGGAGGACAGTGTCAAAGCCGGTTTAAGATTGCTCAGGGGGGCCCAAGGCAGGATACCAGATTGTGGCCCCTCCTAGAGCCCTACCAACAACTGACATCCAACCGTTTACCGACAACTGGCATCCCAGCTTTACTGGTACATACGCCTCATCAAACGACAACAAATATCGAAATATGATAAATGACTCAATGAATTAATTGTATTTTATTGTAATGTATTTTTATATGTATTTTGTCAAACAAAACAATAAAGAATGCACTTATAAAAAAAAAACACAACAAAAATATTACATGCGGGCGCAATGTAGACACTGCGCCCGCCTGTAATATTTTGTTGTATTTTGATGATGCATTTCTTACCTGTATAGCTGGGACGCCAGCTGTCGGTAAATGGGTGTTAGTTTATTAATACAACGGAGAGAGGTGAAAATAACAGTTACTCACAACGAGGCTGCATAATTCAAACTGACTTGACTGAAACTAGATTGGGTAAACAGTCATTCCAGAATTTGAATACTGCTATGTGATTGGTTGGAACTTACATATGCAAATATTACACCACATAGAGGCGTACATTCACAGATACATTCACTCATACATTCTCATGTTCTCACACTCACTCACAATCTGTTAATTTCCCTACTGGCTCAGAGATGGACCCCACACATACAGAGCCGGAGTTCCACTGTCATTTCCCAGCTTGCACCAAAGCTATGTAAGACTCTGATTTAGAGGGCAGAGTGCCCAAACTATCTGGATGACACAGGCACCCAGCTTTCACAACATGGAAAGTATACTGACACGCTTTGCATGGCTAGAAAATGAGGACATGCTGGGTCTAGAGGGGAGGTGGGTTCGGAAACACATGACACTTCTCAGCACTGGTAATGCACAAATACTTGTTACAGGGAAACTATCACCTCTCTGAAAATTACACCACTGAATAAAATATTGAAAATCACTCAAAATGTGTGATAGGCTTTCCTCATATAATAATGCTTTATTTTAAATTCATAATGAAAATTATATCACAATCCTCTTCAGTCAGGCACAGCCAGAGCATACGCTATAAATGAGGTGGGGACATTGAAACATTGCTTAATATCTCCTTTACATGGTTTCTCTATGGTGACCTCTTGGTGCAGAGGACACAGTTTGTAACAAGGATTAAAAGGGGCTAAAATGGACGCACCCAGTTGTGAGATAAAAAGGTGTGTATTTCTTATTTTCATTTTATTTTTTGCATTTTACAACTACATCAAATATAAATATAGGAAATAACTAATGATATTAAAAAACCTGGGAAGTGACAAATACTCAACTAGATGTCTGTTTGAAATTAATTTATTGCACTTTCTTTGTTGGTATACATGCTTTACATGTTTCCATGCTATGATACCTGCGTCTAACCTCAACTTTGCCTGTCTTTAAAAATATTTTGCAGGAAAAACACGTACTCTCCGCATAATATGACATAAAATGTAAATTTCATTTGGGTCTGGACACATTGATGTGATTTGCAGGTTTCCCCAGCCAGGTGTGCACCGGGGAGAAAGAATACTGATGTGTATGCCTGCAGTCACTTTTTTGCCATGGGAACGAGAACATTATGAGGAAAGCACTTTAATGAGAAGCGGCAGATGCCTCGTGGAGATCAAATGTTACTGTTACATTTTATTAGATTGGGTAATGAATCAAAAAAGTACTGTTTCAATTACAAAAACTGTCAAACGGTATCATACTTTGCATCACCTAAAAAACTATGTTTTTGAGACCGGCGAGTTAAGAAATGAAATTAATGTTAACATTAGAGATGTGAGATTGGAGGGTGATTTACTAAAATCACACTGAGTTGTATTATTCGTGATTGATATACAATTTGAATTTAAAAAAAAAAATGGGTCTTTACTAGAGGCAAATTGTATATCATTGTGAATTTCTTGCGCAAAATAGGTCATCACAATGCAGAATACAGATAAAGGCAATTACTATCTCTGTCTTTAAAACAAAAATGGCGTGAAATTGCCTTGAAATGACCTTTACATCCTCTTGATGCTGTTTGGCAGGAACAATTGCTCCTTCACACTTGAGAAAGTGAAGAATTAACTAATCAGTAGACTTGGGCATGGCAAGAAAATTTGGTTTTAAAGAATCATTTTTTCCGGAAATAAATTTTTTTTCAGGACACCCGGATTTTAGCTAAATATTGGTTAGGCTCATGGGCCAGTCAGTGTACTGCAAAATATAAATCACAGATCAAGTGAGAATAGGTCACCAACAGAGGGAGAAACAGTATGAGCAGTAAATACAATCTAATTTATATCATATATTTATATATTAGATATTAAATATTGATACATTTCTTTACTGCTCCTCTTAGTGTTCCCTATATGACTTCTCACACGATCTGTGAATAAAATCAACATTTAGTGACTGTCCCCTAGCCATTAATCATCTTGTTTCCTTTAATTCTTTTCAGTTTTTTGATGACACAAGCAGTACCTGTCCCAAATTAACATATATGCCAGTGCAGATTAAAGGGACACTATAGTTGCCAAAATAACATTAGCTTAATGAAGCAGTTTTGGTGTATAGACCATGCCTCTGAAGTCTCACTGCTCCATCTTCTGCCATTTAGAGGTTAAATCACTTTTGTCTCTGTCCATGTAGCCCAACCTCACCTCCCCTGACTGTTACTCAAACAGTCTGCATTAAAAAAAGGTTTAATTTCCAATCAGTTGTTAACTTACTTTAGAAGTTTTTTGTTTTGTTTTTTTCAAATCTCCTGCTCTGTAAGCTGAACTTTCATCACACACAGGCAGCTCCTGTAAGGTCTAGAATGCTATGCAGTGGATATACACATTTTAAATTTAATAGACTGTGCAATATAGGTAGTACAAACATTAGATCTCACTTTACAGGAAGTGTTTATGAAGGCAGTGTAAGTCACATGCAGAGAGGTGTGACTAGGGCTGCATAAACAAAGTGATTTAACTCCTAAATGACAGAGAATTGAGCAGTAAGACTATACACCAACACTGCTCCATTAAGCTGAAGTTGTTTTGGTGACGTTAGTGTCTCTTCAAAGGAACTCTCACCTTAATGACTTTATCTTTTAAAATGCTGGTGTGGGTTGCTGTTGGCAAAGTGCCATGCAGCACAGTCTATCCAGGGCCGAGTTTACATCACAGCAGTCAGAAAAAAATACCTTGATTTGCACTTGGTATTTACTATACCAGCACCCGCCAGCCAGCCTCAAATACTTTATGAGGGCTTTATGTATAAGTCAAAAGAGAAAGTCTTAAACATAAAGCCCTCAAACTGTGCCCAGGTACTCTTCAGGGAAAACTAGATATTGTTTCATTAATCCATTGTATTGCATCAAAAATCAATCAGTGTTTCAGACGTACCTTGTGTCTGTACCAAGATCAGGAGAATGGCATTGTCCAAAGCACTATGAATAATTAGCCATATCCTCTTTCATTTCAGGATTTAATTTTTTAGGATATCCCTCTGACGGTAGTTGCAATGTAATTAAAATTGTAAGTATATTTCTTATTTCCTGAAGTACTTACTCATATATATATATATGTATATGATCTACATTGCAACTACCGTCAGAGGGATATCCTACAAGTGGGGAGTTTAAATACCACTGCACGCTGTTTTACCTGGAGCTGGTCATAGCTCTTACAAATGTGAGTTGGCACTTTTTTACCTCAGTGTTGTCTGCAGCCATTTTGTTTACAACATTGCACTATTGGTCCCCTCTGTTTCTGCTCTTTTTTTATATGCTGCTGACGCTTTGAGCTACAGCTAAGACGTCACTTGAACACTTAAAGACATTTATGACTGAATACACGCAGACTGCAGTGAGGGGTGTGTCATAGGGCCGTGGACTGTGCCATGTATGTGTATTCCCTGTGGCTCCTGCTCAGGAGTGGGTCGGTGGCCCTTTGCTCTGCTGGGTTCAGTGTTAGACTAGCTAGATTGATTTGCTGCTTCTCGCTCTTTTGGGGTCTTCCTCTCCATAGTCTGTAGTGTAACAGTAATAGCCACCATTTTGCCACCATTTTGAGGCTCTCAGGTTATCTAGCGTCGTGTATTCTGCTCAGTTTCAGTAAGAGCCCCCAGACTGTTGTAGATTGATGGCTGTTGCTGACGGGACCGGGATATCCCACCCCCCGGCCCAGAGAGGGGGGGAAATGAGGCCAGGTTTCCCTGCCTCGTCCGAAGGTCTACCTTAGCTTGTGCTAAATGGTTCAATCAGGACCAAGAGGAAGTTGTCCCCCTGCTACAGAAAGGCTGGGGGTCTCTGTGGGTGGCGATTGACTTTCATTTAGGTGAGTTTCCTGGTATTTTATTGACGAGCCCCAATAGCATGCATCCCGCTCCATTGGCCGCCCGGTCCCGCCCCCCCATGTAATAGTTTTTATAAATGGAACATACTAAAAACTTTACACAAAACCTACGTCCTCCAAACTGCATCTGCAACGCTATTGCTGAGCGAGGGGTAGGATAAAGTTTAAAAAAAACAAAGAAAAGAGATAAATCAATCTGTTGAATACCTTGTACAGTAGTTTGTGAAAGAAAATTATCAGCTTGCTGTCATACTTCTAAATATACAATACAACATTTTTGTTTCAAGGTTTTTAAGCAATAAAGCAGTTGATTACCAAGAAAAGTTCCCTTGATGTACAATTTGTGCAGAGCTACGTGACTCCCTCTATAAATGGTACAGGAAATAGGCATTTTAATTGACAGGATGAAGAGACCCCGGACTGACCTTCTGGTTTATATAACTTACTGACTTCCCAAAATGAGACAGATCAGACAGTACAGGCTTCCTTTATTCACTGACCCAGAAAGAAATATTTTAACAATCTTTCAGATGCCTGTCTCCTTTATTCTATCAATAAGCCTCCTGCTACTCTTGTATCTGCTAAAATGAACTCAACTGGTCGACTTTTTTTACTTCTACCCATATTTCATTTTATTATTACATATTTTGTTTGACTTATTTCTGCTACTCATAATTAATTTTAAATATCTCATTTATTAAGATGAATAATTAGTTCATTATGATGGATACACATGTTCTCGAGTACATTCAGACTTACCACTCGTGAATGCATGCCGTGTTAGCTTTCTGATAGTGGAAGAAAAAATTACAAGCAAGCAAATTACATATGTAGAATTATAAAAAAAATGCAATTCAAGGTGAAATTCTGATTCCATTGGGAATACTCCACAATTTCCAGTTTAGGTAACAAACCCCAACAGGATAAATTTAAAGGACCACTATAGGCAGCCAGACCACTTCAGCTTAATGAAGTGGTCTGGGTGCCAGGTCCACCTAGGATTAACCCTTTCTGCTGTAAACATAGCAGTTTCAGAGAAATTGCTATGTTTACTTTAGGGTTAATCCAGCCTCTAGTGGCTGTCTCATTGACAGCCGCTAGAGGCGCTTCCGCACTTCTCACTGTGATTTTCACAGTGAGAAGACACCAGCATCCATAACAAAGCATTGAGAATGCCTTCCTATGAGATTGGCTGAATGAACGCGTGGCTCTTGCCGAGCATGCGCATTCAGCCGATGACGGGGAAAGGAGGAGGAGAGTCTCCAGCACCGAGGGAGCCCGGCGCTGGAGAAAGGTAAGTGTTTAACCCCTTCCTCTCCATCCAGCCCAGCGGGAGTGGGACCCTGAGGATGGGGGCACCCTCAGGGCACTTTAGTGCCAAGAAAACGAGTATGGTTTCCTGGCACTATAGTGGTCCTTTAATGTATTAAAAATGCATTTACTGAGCTAATTAGAATGTATCGTAACCTTCAAGCTTTGGCCATGTAATGATTGTCATGTCTTCACGTTATACATATATCTATATATCTTGTTACTGAATTTTAGTTTTGAACAATGTTTGCTTTTTTTTATTCTTTACTTTTGTTGTGCTTAGGTAAACATTCAAGCTTGTGATTACATATCAAATGGTAATAAATACTGTAGGAACAATCGCACAAGTGTTACTTGACATGTCAAAGGACTTGCACGTTTTATGGTTTATGGCATCAGAAGTAGAACAATCATGTCTGAATACTATGATAGGTAAAAGCATAGAAAAATATGGCTTAGGACAGACATGGGCATTGCAGGCTTTATAATAGTTTGTGAGAAACATGAGTAATACAATAAAAAATATAACATGATAATTCCCACAGGACACCCCCACGGAGACAGTAAAAGGGTTTGAGAAAAGATTGGCATGACTACTAGAGTTAGGCTAATCAATTAAGAACTGCAAACAGAAAAGCACCTATGTAGGCAGCTAGAGCTGGTGAGGACGTAACGGCTCAGCTCAGTCCAAAAGCCCCTTTCATCCAAAACCCTGCAAAGGTAGAGCACAGTCCTGCTTCAAGGAGGCATACTCAGACTTGTGTTGCGGTCTTGCTTTGGGCCGGGTAGGGTATCCCGCCATGATGGAGTGCGCTGCTTGTTCCGCAACCATGACGGAGCTTTTAAAAATGACCGGCCACGCTTCCTCTCCTTTCTCCTGGGATCAAGGCCCTGCAGCAGGCCAGCAGGACCAGTCGCAGGCCAGGGGGTGCCCTTGTGGTGAAGCTCTTGTCCTTGATATGAGGCCCGGTCTTGGACAGGAACCAGTGTGTTGCGTTGGATTTTCCCCTGCAGACTCAGGGGTAAGTGGGCTCGCTGCTGGGCATTAGATTGCAGAGGTTGGTGGAGCCAAAGCCAAAATACTGCAAAGATTCTGTCAATGAGGGCTATGAAGTCGGCTTGCTCCCCATCTGGAATAGTGGATCTTGTGGCATCCGACATTTTTTAGACAGGGCCCGCAGGCAGTGGTGAGTCAGTAGGGCACTGGATGGACCAGGATAACCCCAGCCGGTCCAGTGGGGGGTAACGGGGTACTTATGGGACACCACAGAGGCTCTGGATACTCCAGGTTGAGAGATAGTCCACCTCTCCTGCTCTACTTGTACACCAGGTCACATTGTGTCACGTCAAGTATGCCGGTAATCGTAAACTGGACAGCTTTTAGTTGAGTCCAGGTACACTGCTCTGGTTTGGGAGCACGAGAGGCACTGCTGGAGTCGTGCAGGGTGCAATAATGGGCTATCCACCATTGAGGTCCGGCCCCCGAACAATGTTTGCTTTTTATTGGCAATTGTACGTAAATATAATGTATTTTATTTAGGCATTATTGGTAGATTTGTGCATTGAGAAAAAATATATATTTCAGCCAAACCACTTCACCCAACAAGAAAAATATATTTGGGATAGCTGAATTCCGTCCATAAGGCGGTTTGGCTCATCCGAATTTTATTACTAAAAAAAGGTTTGAAAAAATGACAAATGAAAAGGGTATGAAAATGAGCCAATCAGCGCACTGCAAAATATGCCAGTTGGTTAACAGACCAAGTGATAAAAAGCCAGAAGAGGAAAAAAGAAGAGGAGCAGTAAGAAAAAAATCGATACATATTTAAAAAATATAAAAAATTTTTTTAACTGCTTCTCCTTTTCCGTCTCAAATAAAATCAACATTTAGTGGCTGTTCCCTAGCCATTGATCATATTTTTTTCCATTAATCATCTATTTTTTTGGTGCCTCAGTTGGAATTCTGAATTTCAAATCAAAGAGAACGTGCTTGTCCATTGTCCGGATCATTTGGTTTGTGATTCAGCAATATTTGGCCCAAATTCGGACACATTGCAGTTCATAAGGAAACAAATCTCTAAGTCTCATTATATGTTTGATTATTGTTAAAACCTTTCTGGCTGGTTCTATTATTATTCTGGTTTCCTAGACTTGATGTGTATTTCGGAGGTCTTGCCCTTGGTGTGCTTCTTCACAATTTCTTTTTTCACTTCCTAAACCTGGCCGGTGGCCACCTCATGCATACGGAGTGTTTTTTTACCTGTGTATATATATTTTTCCACCCTTGTCTTACGTACCTATACTTTGTGAGTTTTTGCCCAAACTATTCAAGATAACTAGAAGATACATTATTGCATCATCTTCTTCTTTGGATTTCACTTTAGAGTTAGAGTTTATGCGTGCTTTGCTACAGTGTAGGAATTTGGATGAATGAATCTTATTTTCTGTGAATAGTTGGTTAAGAAAACCAAATTCTGTCTTTAAAGTTAGATATTTAAAGACATTCAGAAGGCTGGCATGTTTACCCGATGTTGTTCCTTCTATTACATATTGAATGTGTTTCTGGTCATGAATTCATGGCCTTCTATGCAGGAAATATTTGCATTGCTGTAGACATGACATGTGCTAGACAGCCGCTTCCAAACCTCGGGGTGACCTCTTGTTTTTGAAAACGTGTATTTCAGATTCCTTATTCACCTCCCTAAACAAAGGCAGATGTACGTGCATGTGGATGTCCAGCGTCTTCAAATTCCCCATAGGAAAGCATTGATTAAATTTAGTGTAGAGAAAGCCTAATGCGCTGGTGGTGCTTGTCGTGCATGCGCATTAGGTTCCACCTCAGTGCTGACATCGGTGGAGCCAGAGACATTGCCAGCACCAAGGGACTTAATTGTTTTAAAGAGTTTTTAAACCTTTAACTGCCACAGGGGGCTGCGAGAGGAGAGGGCAGAGGGACACTATAGTGTTAGGAGCAAAGCATTGTATTCCTAACACTAATGTATACATTAAAGCTAAAAAAACACTTTCTAAGGGTTAAAAACAGGTGCCTTCTGGTGGTCAGACTCTATAGGCAGGGGCCTAATGATAAATCCATCCCTGTGTGCATGCCATCTTAGGGTGATAATGTTTTGAATTGCATAAATCATAGTATAATATAAAAAATAATATAATATAGTATAATATAAAAATCTTAATTACATTAGCAACATGAGACATGATGCCTAAAAACACATTACAATTATACAATTGTTAATAATGGCTGGTGTACGTGGACAGTTTATATATTTTTTGGAGGTTTTACCCACCCAATAGATAGAATCGGAAAGAGAGCCTAAAATCACAGATTATTATAAAGGTGAAGAGAACGATCAGAGTGCAATCCATGGGTCAGGTAACGAACAAGCAGTCAGTCCGAAGTCTGGAGTCACAGAATTGATCAAATCTGACATCAAAGTCTAATACAACTAACCAATTAATAAAACAGAGAACTAATTAGTGATTCCAGACAGAGACAATCTTTGAGGAGGACATCTTTAAACAAAGATTGCAGCAACGTTCACGTATACTTGATATTTTATGGAAATCTTGGCAGCACTGAGTGCAATATGCCTAGGTAAATGAATTACAGATGTAATGTTGAGGCAGCACAGTTGGAAGGGTTCTGTAAATGCTAATTGTATCATGCTTACTGCCACATTATATATAAATCAGTTTTATTCATATTCAGCTATGGAAGAATACTAGCTGTGCACCATGGAACGACTTCTTACAAGCTGAAGCAAGCTACTACCTTATTACTTATTTGTCTGCTGTATGTTATTTTGGGCAGTTCAATGCACATACTTTTTTTGCACCATTGACAATGAAGTCCTATGTAATTACCAGCCTTATTAAAGAGACACTACAGCCACCAAAACAACTTTAGTTTAACAAATCTGTTTTAGTGTATAGATCATGCCTCTGAAGTTTCACTGCTTAATTCTCTGCCATTTAAGAGTTGAATCACTTTTGTTTCTGTTTGTGCAGCCCTAGCCACACCTCCCCTGGCTGTGACTGACACAGCCTGCATAAAAAAAAATGTTTAAAAAAACGTTTCAATTAGATGTAACTTACTTTAAAAGTTTTTATCTACTGCTTTGTAAACTGAACTTTAATCACATACAGGAGGCTCCTGCGGGGTCTAGCAAGCTATTAACAGAGCAGGAGACAAGACATTCTTTATTAAACAGAATTTGCAAACATTGTGTAAATGTGAGAAATGTAAGGTGGCCAGCTGGCCAGCTCTTGGGTCCCCCATGGCTGGAGGCTAGCAAGGTATACCAGGGCGCTTGGGGGGATGGCGTTTTTTGCCCCCCCGCCCCCGCAAAGTGCCGCCCAAGGCAAATGACTTTTTAGCCTTGTGCTGAGGCTTACCCTCGCAACCCTGCCTGAGACATCTATGAATTAGGAAAATATCACACTAACATGGTTATTCACTAAAGTAAGAAATTTTTTGAATTTCAAATTTAGGGCCAAAATAGCCAAACTTGAAAAAAATTCTCTCCGTCAGCTATGCTTTTAAATCAACTATTTTGACCTTAAATTTTAAATTCACGTTGAATTTCTGGCAACTCTCACTTTAGTCAATAATCCCATAATTATCCCTAAACCCGGGAGCAGTGTTATAAATGTACTTTCATGTATCAAGCAATCTTTTTAAGTAGCACTACAAACTAATTAGTACTAATACTGGACATTGCGTGGGCTGTTTCTAAATGGCATTGGATTCCACTAAGCACTAACACCGTTTGGTATGTATTAACACTGTTATTCATTTCGTTTTAATACGCTAGGCACTGTGTTTTGATATGCCTCTCTTAACATTAATTACTAGGCTGTTATTGGCATAAATTAATGTCTGTATTTTATCTTTATTTTTTTTCCATCTAAGCTATATTTTCCTTTTAAAGCTATACAGCCTCTGAGGATCACATTATTTCAGAAAACATCAATTACTTACAAACTGCTTGATAAATTATAGAATGCCACTCTTAAACGCCATACTTAATCTCCTCCTCATGTTTTATCCATAATATATTTTAGCCATGACCGTACAGAGCTGCTGAACACATATTAGGTCGAGTGTAATAACGCAAAGTAATAGCATATTACTTACAAAGGATGTGTAATGAAAGAATGTTGATTTTGGTTCGTTCCAATAGTTTTATATTTTTGGTTCGGCAAAAATTTGTTTAGAAAAATCAGTTCAGCCATACTGATATTTGATAATCATTTTGGTTTAGAATCAGAAGTGATGAACTCCGCAAATCATAACGCTTTCCCATTGGAAAGTATTGGATTGACTGAGATTGGCAAATCTAATGATCTCAGCCAAGAAAGCGGGCCGGGGACAGAGCGAAACCCCACCCTGGCCAATCATTTTCTCATGATAAAGATGCATTGAATCAATGCATCTCTATGAGGAACGTTCAGTGTCACCATGCAGAGGGTGGAGACACTGAATGCCAGTCAGTCACACTGTGTAGCAATTCCTCAGGAAGCACCTCAAGCAGCCATCTGAGAAGTGGTCACTAGAGGTGTCCCTAAGCTGTAATGTAAACACTGTCTTTTCTTTGAAAAGACTGTGTTTACTGCAAAAAGGCTGCAGGGACTGACTATACTCACCTGCACAAATAAAATAAGCTGTAGTTATTCTGGTGACTATAGTGTTCCTTTAAACTATAATAAATGTATTTAGAAATCAGTGTAACTGAAATACATTGCTCTTGATCTAACTTATATTTTAGTTCTATAAATTGTTATTAGTAAGTCACCTAAAAAAAAGCCCTGGCCTTTTTTCCATTTAAAATGTTTGGGGCTGGAGGGGACATAGAAACAACTTTGACAACAATCTCAAGCAGGTTTCTATTATTCAGCCTCTATCACCTTTCAGTATTTTATATAAAATAAAAAAAAAGAAAAGTTATTTTAATGAAATACTAACGCTGACTGAGTTGAGATTTCATTGAAATTTTACTTTTAATAAATCTGAGCTTGACAAAAGTTGATGAAAGGTGGAGATTCACTATCAACCTTTGCCCAATCCAAGTAGCTATCTTGGATGATGTCTATGGGAATCATTAATGATCTCTCTTGTCTTGAGACATCATCTATGAAGACTCCCACAGAATCAGATCCTCAATAGACCTCAATGTTGTACTCTTACACCTGTGCGAGAATGCATATCGACATTGCTACAGGCAAGTGAGGCGGCAGGAGCTGAAGAATACCAATAAGAAGGCGATGGCAAGATCTGTGAGTGGAAGTTTTATATAAGCAAAACCTACCTTCCACTGCACCCCAGGATAACCACAGATGTCACCTTCAAGGGTCTTTGCAAAATATGCAAAGACCCCAAAAGTGAGAGTTATGCTTTCATTACTAGTCACTATAACAGCCTTAATTGAATAATCAGAATAAACAAATTACTGCTATCATGTGATTAGACAAATTTAAAGGGAAACACAAAGCACCATAACCACTAGAGCTTATTGCAGTGGTTATAGTGTGAGGAGTCTATGGATATAGACTCTTCAAATTCAGTGGTACCAATTTCAAATGGTCTGACCACAGTCGGGGGATTTCAAGGCAATCAAAGCTCACCTCCTCTGCTGAAGTAGTCATCATAAGGAAATTCACCTTCTTCTTATCCATTGGAGTCTTGGTTTGTCATGAGGTTTGTATAGGAGAATATTCTCAATGACTAATGATAATTCTACACCGGTAATTAAATCCACTGTTGTTTAAATGGTAAGAATCTTTCATTACATGGCATGTGCCATCTAGAGCACCAAAGCTATTAACAGCTATTCAGGCACTACCACCTACACTCCAGTACTCCCAGCCTCTCATTGGGACTAGTGCACACTCATGACATACAGATATTTTGGAAGTAAAATAAGGGAATTAATTCTCCAGAAGGGAGGTGCCAGACAATTTGGGTGCCAGTAAATTCTGTATTTGCTATCAAACATCTGGATAACATTTGATGGAATCCAGTAGGACTTTATCAATGCCCACTTGGCACCATAACCACTGTATTAGAGTGCAACTGCAGCAATACTGCTAACAATCAAAGAATAATCATAATAAATAACAATTTGCATTTAAGAGAATTGTCTATTAAAATACAGTCCAGTGCTCCTGATTTTCTAGCCAAAGAGCCCTTGAAACTGACTCGCAGAATATTTCCAGTTTGAAGTGTTCCAACATTGCTTAAAGCTATTAGAACAAAAGCTGGGGAATAGGGTAATTAGAGCGGCTTTGAAATTCCTGTAATGTAAATTTTAGATGCAGTTCAAAAGAGTTGCAGTTTAATCTTCCCTGCTGTCATCTAGGCCATCAGCTTAGCGTATACTACTTCTGCTGGGGCTCTAAACCTAGTCTGTTTTATACTTTTCCTGTTTTCTGATTAGGTCATTTTAAATGGCCAATTTGTACAGGGGAAATAAAGAATAAGCTTGGCTTTGAACAAAGATCACAGCTAATTGTTGTTTCCAGTGGTCTGCCATTATTTCTTTAAAGTGAACCTGTCGTGACAGGTTCACTTTAAGAACTAGCTTCCTATTAAAATGAAGCTGTCACTTTTAAATATTTCAAAAAAGACTAAATTCAGGTGTCTTATAGGACAATTTTGTGTTTTGGACAAATCTTGACAAAAGTAAATGCTTGCATCACGAACATTTTCAATTTCTCAGCAGTGATTTAAGATTAAAAAAATATATTTAACTCACAACACTCGCTTTTAGCAGTCTGTGCGTTGATCCAATTGATTTTATTTTCAACATATCGTATTTTGTACAATGTATTATTTTTCATTTTTGTTGTTTTGTCTTTTTGTTAAGTTAACCGGGATTGACTATTACAAGCAACAGTTCATTATTTGTATATATATAATTGATCACTTTTTAAAAATTATTTATTGGAAAAGGTAACAAAAAAAAAACAATGTACAGTAGTGCAAGATGATTACATTATCTAATCAAAACAAATGTAGCAAATATAAAAAAAAAAAACACAACAAATCCAGGAATTTAATCATATAGATGCTTTGCAAAGTGGTGAGCGCAATTGAACATTTCTGTCTGAATAAATTGATAATGCAAACTCTTAAAATATGCTAATTTCTCTCTAATTCATGCTTTCATCTTTCAAGTAAATCCATACCCCCTAACAGCAGTGTCCAGTGAAGCAGGAAGTCAATGGGCGGTGTAAAAGGGTGGGCCACTGACGCGGATCATGTAACCAGAACTCCTGAAAGGGACGAACATGCCCAATAAATTGAAGACTAGCCAGCCCTACCCCATTTCTCTGTATTTTCCCATTTCTTAAAGGATCGGAGGGGTCTCCTTCGTTTTGGTTGCTGACTATCTTTATATTGTTTGTTAATTAGCGCTTATTTCCTTCTGTATTTTGCTTGCCAATCATGCATGCTGGCCAACAGCATCCTGAGCTTGGCATAAATGCGGCTAATGATGCGCTCGCTCCTTGCTTTCTAAGGACTGTCCCCTAGCACTCACATGTCCTCTTGCCTCCTCACCTTCTTACTAGCAGGCAGAAGCTCCTGGTATTCAGTCTGAGACAGAGAAAAGGTGGATGTAGTGAGTGTAGAAGAAAGGGGACATGTCACAAGTGTTTGAGAGACCAAAGTCAGCATTACCTTAACTGATTTCATTTAGCTGGTCCACACAAGTTTTGTTTCCATATATCCCTCTTAAGTTTCCATACTTAAGCAAGAGTATGTGAAGAGTAGTTAGGGTTGCCACCTTTCTTGGAAAAAAATACAAGCCTTACTAATTTGCATAACTTATTATGTATGCGTGACATCACATGATGTAAATCACAAGGAGTGACATAAAAGAAAATTCTGTAAAATCACCCAAAAACTACTTACAGTTTTATTCTGCAGTATAGATGGATTGCTCCCAGTGTCTCCCTGTCTTCCAGGTTTCCCAGTGTCCCCATGTCGCCCAGTGTCTGTGTCCCTGTCATGTTCACTAGGAAACCCAAACACGCAGACAGGACAAACAGAGAGAATTGCAATACTGGTCCATAGAATGGCCTGGTTATGCAAAAGGGATAGTCAAAGTAAGCAAGACAAGCCGAGGTCAGGGATAGAGAGGACATAATAAACGTAAGACAAGCCAGAGATCGGTAATCATGAAATCCATATACAGTGCAACGCTCAATGGTACACCAAAGACCACAACAGGGCACGGAGGCAAGGGGGAGGTTAGCTTATATACACACAGGGTGTGTCTGATTGGCTAACCTACAATTAGTGTTAACCACAACATGTGGGAGCAGTTTCTTCATTCCTTTGTGGTCTCTGAGGTCATCACTGTGTGCCGGGTTACATGACCGGGTCCAGCAGATATACGGAAGCTGCTCTGTAGCGCGGTGGTCTGCACACCGCGGACAGGGACCAGATGACGCCGCTCATGTCACTATGGGACACTGTGAGACATGGGGACACTGAGACACTTGGGGACACTGGGAGACACAGACTATGTATCACAGTGTCACTATGTATCACAGTGTCTCAGTGCCCCATGTCTCCCAGTGTCTCCATGTCTCTGTGTCCCCATGTTGCTCAGTGTCCCCATGTCGCCCAGTGTCCCCTAGTGTCTGTGTCCCCATGTCTCCCAGTGTGCCCATGTCACGAGGGGACACTGAGAGACATAGGGACACTGGGAGACACGGGGACACAGGCACTGGGAGACATGGAGACACTGAGACATTTGGGGACACTGGGAGACATGGGGACACAGACACTAGGGACACTGGGAGACATGGGAACACTGAAACACTATGGACACTGAGACACTGGGAGACATGGGGACACTGAGACATTTGGGGACACTGGGAGACATGGGGACACAGACACTAGGGACACTGGGAGACATGGGAACACTGAAACACTATGGACACTGAGACACTGGGAGGCATGGGGACACTGAGACACCAGGGACACTGGCTTGGAGACATGGAACACAGACACGTGGGGACATTGTGTCCCTAGTGTTTCAGTGTCCCCATGTCTCTCAGTGTCCCCAAGTGTCTCAGTGTCCCCATGTCTTAGTGTCCCCATGTCTATCTGTGTCCCCAAGTGTCTGTGTCCCCATGTCTCCTAGTGTTCCCAGGTCTCCATGTCCCCTAGTGTCTCTGTGTCCCCAAGTTTCCTCATGTGTGTCTGTGTCCCCATGTCCCCAACATGTGTATCTGTCTCTCAGTGTCTCCAAGTATCTCCAAGTGTCTCAGCATCCCCAGAGGTCTACCTGTGCCCCCATGTCTCACAGTGTCCCCTAGTGTCTCAGTGTCCCCATGTCTCCCTGCAGCCTTTACCCAATCAATCACTTCCCTGAGCTGTAAGCTGTCTCTGCAGGCTGGGAGCTGCTGTCTGGACTCTATACTGTGTAGCTGCTCCCCCATGGATCAGTGAGTAGAGAGATGCAGGTAAATGCTGTAATGTCCTATCCCTGCCTCTCTCCACACACACAGCGACCCCTACTGGTCGGTGCTGGTATTGCAGAGTAATCGCTGTTTATACTGAGAAAAATACCGCATTTGTATTGCTGGTGTTCTATCATTGTGCTGTAACCCGTCAAATTTCTATACTTCCGTCACTTCCAGTGAGGGGAATTAGCTGGATCCTTTACTGCACATGCGTGCTAGCACTCCTGCTACTCCTCCACAGCAAGGTCCTGGAAGGTAAGTAAAACTAGTTTTACACTTTCATTATAGTTAGTGCATTCACTAAGCTTAGGACATGGGACATTTAGGGTTAATGTTAGGGTTCAAATTAGGGTTAGGATTAGGGACTTGTTCATATTTAGTGATATTTCACATTAGGGGAATATCACTAAATAGTGATTTCTCACACTTTATTTTAACCCTTACCCCAAGGGTTAGGGTAAGAATAGAGTGTGAGAGAGGTTAGAAGCACTTACCTAACCCTAATTTGTACCCTCACTTAACCCTAAATGTCCCGTGTGCCTAAGCTTAGTGAATGCACTAACTATAATGAAAGTGTAAAACTAGTTTTACTTACCTTCCAGGACCTTGCTGTGGAGGAGTAGCAGGAGTGCTAGCACGCATGTGCAGCACAGGATCCAGCTGATTCCCCTCACTGGAAGTGACGGGGGTATAGAAATTTGACGGGGTATAGCACAATGATAGAACACCGGTATTACTGCAATATCGGCACTGGCCAGGCAGCCTAAAAATAAATACCGGCCAGGTGGCAACCCTAAGAATAGTGTGCAAAAAAAACTTTTTTTTAAATTTTTTTAAATCAATGGGCTTTTTCCATGGGCATGGGCCTGGGACTGTTAATCCGGCCCTGTTGTTAATTAGTGATGTCGCGAACCGTTCGCGAACTTCCCGGCAGCTTCAACATGGATGCTGTCCAGGAGGTGGGAGGGTCTGGGAGGGAGGGTCTACTGGAGATTGGCCGGGATGTGTCAGCTGACCGGAGCTCGCCGCGAACGGTTCGTGGTGAACTGTGGCGAGCCGTTTGCGGGAAGTTCGCGAATGGTTCGCGACATCACTATTGTTAATAGGTTGGCTGTGTTAAAGTAATCAAGAAATGTAATGGTGGAATGGGTACAGATTAAAGTCACCAATGTATATAGCAGGTAAGATCTGGGTACAGCAATCTGACATATAAATTTAGGAGATTTGTTGTGTTGAGATTACCACAGGGAGAGGCCAACTGGGAATATGAAATAATTGATCACTTTTGCAAACCACATGGAGGGTTTGCAGAGGGGATGGGGGGGGGGAGTGAGACACATAGAGGGGCTGGGGGAGGGAATGGGACACATGGAGGGGCTAGGGGGAGAGGCAAGAAGACATGGAGGGAGAGGGAATCAGACACATGGAGGTGTTTGGGGTGAGGAAATAAAACACATGAAGTTGCTTGGACAGGAGGGAACAAGACACATGAAGGGGCTGTAGTGGGTGAGACACATGTAGGGGCTGCGGGGGAAGGAATGAGACACATGGAGGGGCTGCGGAGGGGGAATGAGAATCATATGGAGGGACCAGGGCAATGTTTGCACAGGGCCCACTGGTTTCTAGTTATGCCTCTGGCTCTGTTCTGGGACCAGCAGAGTCAATAAATCCTCACCAATTAACCACAGTCTCAGCATTCAGGCAAAACTACATACAAGATCAGTCATGTATACAAAAACATAGACATACACACAAATTCAAAGGTAACTAAACACAAAAACAAACAATACCATTATCTCTTTCTTTCCCTGTTTCCATGTATCATGGGTGAGGAGAGAGATAGGGAGTGCGGGTTAGAATAGAGGGTTTCCAGGATACAAACATATACTGCAGTACGTGCTGTCTGTACTACTACATGGAACAAGAACAGGTAACAGTGGGCTAATGATTACTAACCCTGCTACTGCATAATGCCCACTCCAAAACACTAGCGGGAGCCATTAGTTCCAGTCATCCAGAGCACTGTACAGTGAGAGAGGCAGCAGCTCAGAGAAGCAACTGCACAGTGTAAAAAGATGTATAGATTTGGAAAACAAATACTTAAATGGCACTGTTGCCCACCGAGGCTGAATGTTTTTGAAACATTATCTTCTCTCAGCCATTGGAAATTCCTTGTTGGAACAGAATCCTCTTAGACCTGATTGTTACGATACCTTATACAATAATTGGTTAGGAGTCAATATTGTCTAACTCAGTCTATTGAATATGCTATTTGTAAAGTGTCAAAAAGTATCATTTAAATAAAATTGAAGAAGAATGTGATTTGGTTTAGTATTATTGACAGTACTAACTAATTGTATGGGTAATTGGCTAATGTATGGGGTGCCATTTTGTATATATCACTTCAAAGAAACTCCTGTGCTATGAAAATAATGGTAACGTATTATTCTGGGTGACAGAAAATTGAATAATTCTGACTCTCTAGCGCTCAGAAGTTCTCATTAAGGGATTACATTAAAGAATAATAAACTAATTGGAAAAAAGAGGGAAAAGTGTGTTTTGGTATGCTGTATCTAATTCTTTTAATAGCATTTCTTTCTGACCATGATGTACAAGGATTTATTTCTTATACTTCAAAGCAGAGCTTGGGGAGATATAGTATTGTGAAGGAAACTCCGAATTTTTCAAACTGGATGCAAATACCTCTGTGGATTCAAACAAACAATGGTTTAATTATGCACAATCCTCACAGACCTGTCATTGTTCATAGCTTGATTGGCATACTGTTACATAATAAAGTCTACTTTCAGTTTTATCAGCAAATTGTATATGCCGCATGTAAAGGATTAATTTGGTTTGCCTGTAAAATAAATCTAGATCAATTAAGGACATAGATATTCAGCTTCTGGCAGGCAACCAGAGGGGAACTTTGACTGCAACAGCATCAATTTTGGAACAGGACCATGATGGCTGTTCATGGTGTAAGGGTGTAGGAGAAAGCCTCTTCTTTATTAGTAGCTCTATGGAACCCCACAAATTTAGTTTGTCTAAGTTTTTTATTTAGTGATTTTTGCATCGATATTAGATCAAATTATTAATTGTTTCTGTGGTAGTTGTTGAAAAACAGCAATTAATTATCAGTAATGCCAACCAGCACATCACTGATGTTAAAAAGTACCCTTGGTTTCCTTGGTCAACCCTGTTTAGCAAATAAACCCTTTGGCGTTTCTGTACTTATGACTTGTAATATTTTATAGCTATTTATTAAAAAAGAAATACACCATACTTTTAGATAAGTTGTAGTGCTTACATGCACTTAAATGTGGATTAAATGAATATTTCCTATAGCAACTGCATCCGACTTGTTTGTCATTTTTAATACGCAGCATGCAAATTAATCTCTACACTGACAATAATTAATGTCCAAAGTTGCACAAAATTTTAATATTGCTAATGCCAAAGTATGAACTTTTGTTTTAGCATAACAGAACCGACTGGAATGTCTGAGGGCACCTGACAGAGCCAGGTAATTGTCAAACAATTTGTAAATGGTCTGAAAGCTTCAGTAGGACAGTTCAAGGGGCCTTCTGGCCTCATAAACACCATAGTGTGCTGTGATAGTTATGGTTCTTAAAGCATCGTTTTAGTAGTGGGGCCAATTTCCAGTGGCAAAATGTTAAATTTTGTAACATTGAAACAGCTAGGAGTCGCCAACTTTACTGACAGAAATTTTAAGCATTACTAAAGTGTCGATAACCAGTTGTGACAAGCATAGAGACAAGCCCGTAGGTAGTGAATAGGCCAGCATGTGGGTCTTCAGGAAAAAGGTTTGATTCAATTTAAACTCCATGGATTACATATTGCCCAAATGTTATTTTAGCAAAAACAAACAGACAATACAAAAACACTGAGAATGGGTAAAAACGCTGAAGCTTGCCCTGTGGCTAGTCTCTGCTCATATCCCAAACAAATTCATGCTCACTTGACTGGTTCCACCCATTAATGGCAGCCCAGATCTGAAAAGCTGTCAAGTTCTCCACACTGGAGATGCAGCAATCCCAGACAATAACATTGGCCTCGTTTTCTTTAGATGTGTAACTGATACCTCAGTGGACACAGTAAGCATGGGGTTCTCATAGGCTCGGTTTGTTTTTGCTTAAAGTGTTATTTTGTCTAAATTTTCTTCACCCACACTTTGATGAACATTGAAGACATTGCTTCCATAGATGGGAACCAGTGGCTGAACCGTGTTCTATACTAAAAGTACGATAGAAGTAATAACGGAATGTGATCGTGTCACATAAGGTCGTACAGAGATGGGAGTTATTATTTGCTCAGTCAACTGTATGGATTTTTTTATGAACATCAATGGTAACTCATTTTGTTCTGTTCTTTAATTTATTTACCCATCATAGGAATAATAGTCTTGTCCATTCCTTAACAATGCATCCTAACACTCTTTCACAGACTCTCATTGCCTCCTGGGTTTAGGACTGTTAGTCATGTATGAGACAATTCACTTATTCATTTGCTTCAATCACTCAACCGTCAGAGCCAGTAGGGGCTTATTTATTATTGTCACTATTAAATCTTTTTGGAACTATTGTTTGAATTTTTTTTTTTATAAAGACACATGGGTATGGAACCATCCCCCCAAAGACCTAAATGAAACATATAACAAACAAAGCCCTTAAGTACTGTCCTGTTCATTAATAACAAACACTTAATGCCACATTCATTTGTATTGCACAAGGTGTATATATGATTAGGGCAATACAGAGATTTTATGCATAGATTGCTATTCAAGGATACCGAATATTAAGTATGAAGTAATGTACGTATATACCAGTGACGGAACGCCTGCCATTCCGACTGGGTGCCTCCGTCAAACGATGCTCCCAGTGCTCGCCAAGGACCATCAGCACTGCACTCGACACCATAACCACCGCAAACCCCACGAACCGCCGCAGCTTGGTTGGGGTTTTGCTGTCCTCCACCCACCCTGGACCCCAGAGAGCGGAACAGGATCAGCTCTTACAAGAGCTAGTGATTATACTCTGGGGAGTATAGTGATTTTAGCAATCTCCAGAGTGTTGTTCATACAATATAAATGTTTTATTCAATCATTGTCAGTTGCAGATATAATGGGGATATACAATTTACATTCATATTTCAGTTTTCACATATTTATATTCAGAATCTAAAATATAAAAGCTTAGTCCGCAACCTTGGCCTGTGCAACGTTTCAGCTCCATGATGTCTTTGTCAAGTCTCGTACAATATACACAGTTGTGTCAAAAACCCCAGGTGCTGTATAAGAAGAAAAATATAATCAGAAAAGTTCTTAAATACTTCACAGTATATTCTAAATATTTTATTAAAATAATATTCAAGTTTTTCTGACAGTATTTAATTACATTTCAGTAAAATATTTAAAAATGCTTACAGAATTAGTAACTAAAACGAGAATTCAAAGTGACATTTAGATTTAAAGGGACTCTCTTGTCCACTGGCAGATCTAACATAGAGAAGGCCTTGATGTAAGAATCCACCCTATTGCATGAGTGGCCAAAAGAGTGGTTCACTGAGCACTCCTTCGCTGTCTACCTACAAAACAAGCAAATGCCAGCCTCGGGGGACCCCAGGACACGAGGCTGACAAGACATTTGCTGGGGCATTTGGTTGGCCGCCTTTTTTTGCCACTCCCCTGAAAGTGCCGCCCAAGGCAAATGCCTTGTCAGCCTTGCACTAAATACAGCTCTGGGTTCCACTGACAGTAGTTGCTCTGCTGCTTTGGCCCCAAAAGCACTTTAGCTTGCTGAAATGATTTATCTATGAAGAATGTTCGCTCTTTTTTTTCATTTTACAAAAAGTGGAGAATTCAATAGAAACTGGCACTTTTATAAATTAACCTTGTTACACACCCCTGGGTGTCAAGCAGACAACCAATCCTGTTACTTTTTGGTTATCTAGCTCAGTGGGGCTAAACTGAAAGGGACACTCCAGGCACCCAGACCACTTCTGCCCATTGGAGTGGTCTGGGTGCCAACTCCCACTACCCTTAACCCTGCAGCTGAAAATATTGCAGTTTTCATAAACTTCAATAATTACATTGCAGGGTTAACTCCTCCTCTAGTGGCTGTCTACTAGACAGCCACTAGAGGGCGCTTCCTGGTTTATAGCATCACTGGACGTCCTCACGCTATGTGAGGACCTCCAGTGTCGCTGAAATCCCCATAGGAAAGCATTGAAAGCATTTTTAATGCTTTCCAATGATGAGGTCTAATGCGCATGCGCATTAGGTCTCCCCCGCCTCCGGCTGCGCATGCTCAATAGGTCTCCCCCGCCAGATGACGTCGGCGGGGGAGGAGCGTGTGCAGACCCTGAACCAGCGTCAAGAGACATCGGCGCTGGATAAAGGTAAGTCCCTGAAGGGGTTTTAACCCCTTCAGCAACCTGGGATGGGGGTTGGGAGGGAGATGGGATCTTCAGTGCCAGGAAAACGGATTGTCTTCCTGGCACTGGAGTGTCCCTTTAAGGGCAGCAACTGCTCAGAGCACCTGCCTTGCAAAGACTTCTCATTGAGCTTCATTGGGAATATGTGATTGGACAGTCACAGAAGTCTGGGCTAAGTTACAAGGGGAGGGCTTGTAAAGACAGCAGACAAAAAATCTGCAGCTTTTACAATCTGTTTTTAAATATACCCCTGCAAACATGCATAATTGAATACTTGCATGGTTTCATTTGGGGCATATCTACTAAGCAATGATTGATTTGTTTGTTTGGATTTGGGAAGTGGAGTGTCCCGTTAAGGCTAAAACAGTCAAATTGGAAAAAATCTCTAGGCAAGCTATGCTTCCAGGTCTGCTACTTTGAACATTTGAAATCTACTTTGAATTCACTTCTTTCTTTATTGAATAACCGTGTATAATCTCCATTGAGTCCTTTCATCTTTCTATAACAAAGTACATTGCAAATATCAAGTGTGCGACAAAAAAATAAAAAAAATAAGATTAATTAAAAATAAAAAAGAAATACACATTTCATTTCATACAGGGGTTTCAACACATTTTACACACTTTTTATATATTTCTACACATTTTTCATCATATTTCCACAGGCAAAAGTGGAGCATTTATGGGTGTTAGTGACAAAGTCGCATATGAAATTATATTTTCTTTTACAAAATCCTCCTCTGCAGTACTGATAGAGGCAGTGGCTTCAAAGTTATATTCTGCCAGGATCAGCTGCTTTCTAACTACTGTATGTTTGACAGGAAAGCAAGAAGGAGATCACTGCTTCCCCAACCACTAGGCACCAGGGACTGTTCACTGACCTCTGCTTCTGTCCCTCGCATTCCCCATGTCTTTAAAGGTAGGACGCAGATTTGATGTCTGTTTGTGTAACAGTATATGTGTGTCTCTGTAGGTCTGTGCTTGTAACTGTGTATGTCTATTAGTATGTTATAATACAGACTAAGGAACAGCGCCAGGGCCAGTGCAAGGATTTCTGCCGCCCTAGGCAAAGACCCATTTTGCCGCCGCCTCATGTCACTCACTCACTGACAGGCACACATACGTACACTCACTCACTGAGAGACACTCAATAACACACTTACTGACAGACAGACAGACACTCACTCACAGAAAGACACACACACACACTCACTGACAGACATACACTCACTCACTGACACACACAGATACTCACTGACATACATACATACACACACTCACTGACAGACAGACAGACCGACATACATACACTCACTGATACACACACAGGCAGACACTCAATGACAGACACACACACACACACACACACACACACTCACTGACAGTCAAACACTCACCTCCCTGGGGTCCAGTGTGGGGCATTTCCTCACTCCTCCCGCCCACTGTTTAGTATGCTGGGGCCGGAATGACGTCATATTCTGGCTCCCAGCATCACAGACGGCATGTGAGGGAAGAGTGAGGAGCTTCAAGAACAGCTTCCCTCGCTGCCTGGCTTCTCTGTCTTCCTCTACACAGGACAGGTCACTGTCATTTTTTGGCAGAGCAGGCACCTGCCCTCAAGGTAAGCAGGTGCCTGCTGTGACTTACCTAATACAGCTGTGGGGGCGCCGTGAGGTGGCCAGATGGCCACCTCCTGGGCCCCCTGTGACAGGGCTCCTCTCTGCCCCCCCACCTTCGGGCGCCGTGAGGATCAGCCCGGTTCTGGGGTAGCTGATGAGCGCTGCTGCCTCAGACAGGGGCAGTCAGCCCACCAGGAAACATCCCGGTGGGCGCTCCCAGCAGGCCGGCACCCTAGGCGAATGCCTAGTTCGCCTAACGGTGGTGCCAGCCCTGAACAGCGCACTCATAAAATACAGTTCTAAATTCTATAAGGTTACTTACAATCATATATATCAGCAAACATATGTATAAACAAAAAAAAGAGAGGAATACCGCACACTTATTTCAATTCTGGTGCAACCAGACCTGGGGTTGGCTACCCCTCCGGTTGAACAAAAATTGTAGTCCAGGCATTCAAGGATCAATTCAGCAAGTTTATTGGAACAAAGTGCAACGTTATGATCCCACAAGGGATCTTTCTCAGCTTGAGAACTGAATTGTTCAGCAAACAAATATGGGCATTCAGTTCCACTATATGGAAATATTGTGCCAAGCCAACCACTACTTCACAGCAAGAAATAAGATGCATGTTCCTGGTGTGCCCCCAATATCCTTTTGTTTTTACTGTGTGACTATATTTATGACTGTTTGTCTGTGTGTGACTCTGTATCTATGATTGTGACTGTGTGCCATTGACTGTGTGTATGTGTATGTGAAGCAGTGTATGTGTGTGACCGTGTGCATGTGTCTGTGTGCTCCAGACAGTGTGACTGTTAAGAAACAGACAAGAAGTAATGTGAGTTAAGAGACACAAAAGGCTGAAAGAGTGTATTTGGAGGAACACACAAGAAGTGTCAGGAGATACACACAAAGGGAGCAGTGGTTGAAGTGCGATGCACAAAATTTTAGAATATGAGGGGGTGCCAACATACAATTCCGCTTAGGTGACAAGTGACCTAGGTACCTTTGTTCACAACTCTCTATAACTTGTATTTTTAATAAAGAGAGCTAATTCTTTTATTTAAATTTCATAATCAATATAGGTTTATTTAAAGTTAATTTGAGGAGTAAATTGTCACATGTATCTTTTAACGTTTTTCACAGTATACACTATAATTAAATGAACACTATAGTGTCAGGAATACTAACATGTCATCCTGACACTACAGTGCTGGAATGCAGCATTAGATCTTAGACCCCCCTCTCTATGAACATTAAAGGTGATTTACCACTTACTCAGCTTTTCTTGCACGCCGCACTGGCCTCACTGTGGCTGGCTCTGCCTCCATACCTGAGGTCATCAATCTGGATAATCTCAACCAATCAGCTGAAAGCATTGGGAAGCTACTGAGCATGTGAGGCAAAACACACTGCACCAATCAGCATGTCCACACAGAGATACATTGAATCGATGCATCTCTATAGGTAGTGTTCCACGCATCCATGCAGAGTGTGGAGACACTGAATATAGATGCTGCACACTGTGCGGCACTGAGATAGGAAGCACGTCTAGTGACAACCACTAGAGGTGTTAATCGCAAGCAATGTAAACACTGCCTTTTCTCTGAAAAGGCAATGATTACAGTGCTCAGCATGCAGGGACAGGCTATAGAGACCAGAACCACTACATTAAACTGTAAGAGCACTGGTGATATACTGTCCCTTTAAATAGTAGAACCAGAATTGTTGACAGATGGCAATGAATCAATACCCAGGTCACAAGCTGCTCTTTTTCCAGAGGTCTGTTCTATGGGTCTATCATAGATCAGTTTGTAATCTGACCACAGCAGTACCTACTTAATTCTGTTATTTGATCATCGCTTCCAAACATCGGCTATAACTTAGTATCCGCACTCGGTACAAATGCTTGTGGATGGAAGAACAACGCAGAATAATTAATAAAACTTTTAAAATGTATCCTCCAGCCTCACCCTATCCTTTAGTGATGGGCTGTTTAATCCGTTTATGTTATTACCCCTCTATACACCTTAATCAATTGTACTTATATGATGAGTTTATAATTTGTTTATGAAATCAGAAAAAAAAAAAACCTCACAAAATTATGATAGGCAAGCAGAAAGTGAAAAGAAAAAACCCTATATGATACTAAAAAACACAAATAAAAACCCTATATGATACTTGTGTTCTATAGACATTCAAGCACCATAATCACTGCTGCTGCTATTGCTATTGGTGGCGCTGAAAGGGCTGCAATGAGGTAGGACCAAGTACTAACAGTGCATTTGAATGAATAATGAAGAATTAAAAAAAATTCCCATTTGACATCGGAAGCTAAGCGAGTGAGCTTGTGGTGTTCTTCCATGTTTTGGAAAAAGCTGTAATGTCTGCCCCCGCAACTTAGCTTGCATTAAATGTTACATAAATATATTATGGTGTGATTTAATACATATGCCATTGGTGACATTACTTATAAGGAAAACGTCCCTATTCAAATGATCTTACACCCCTAAGAAGATAATCACATTCTAAGTGATTTTAAAAAATGTGTGTCTGCCTGTTAAAAGTAAAGAGCCGTTTGCACTTAACATATGATACTGAGACTGTCACAACGCATCTGTGCAACTGAGATGAGACAGGTGGCGATCATACTACAATAGAGGATTTCATATCAAATGGAAGCAGATATTTAGTTCATGTTTCGCCACATTCAGAAAGACATTGAAAAGTGCTGTGTGTATTTTTTTATATTTTTTGGGTCTTGGTACTCTACAGTTTTGAGTTAATCAATGGCAGAAATTTGGTGGCTGTTGGGGAAAAGATGACATCCACTTTGTATATGTAATAATATCCCGAGGGTCTCTTCACCAAGCTTGTTTTGTTTTAAATGAATTTACATAATCTATGTTTGAAACAAATAATGCAATGCTAATAGATGAACATACTATTTAATAATAACATTTTCACCAAATCATTAACAAATATAATAAATTTACATTAGTTTTAATGTATTTGGTCATCATTTACATACATTTTAAGATCAGGACATTTGTATGTTTTAAGGCAAGGGTGCCCAAAATGTAGATTCCCAAATGTTTTAAAACTACAACTTCCATGATGCTTTGTCATTCTAAAGCCATGCTAAAGACATGCATAGCATCATAGGAGTTGTAGTTTTACAACATCGGGGGATCTACTTTTTGGGCAGCCCTGTTTCAATGTATGCCACATGCAGTCAAATGTTTGCATTCTGGTGGTATTTGGGGAATCTAGTGCCATCAAATTGCTTAAGAAAAAATACCCAATTAAGGACATATTGTTGTTTACTGTTTATGCTTTTGATATATACAGTATCTCACAAAAATGAGTACACCCTTCCGATTTTTGTAAATATTTTATTATATCTTTTCATGTGACAACACTAAAGAAATGGCACTCTGCAATGTAAAGTAGTAAGTGTACAGCCTGTATAATAGTGGAAATTTGCTGTCCCCTCAAAATAATTCAACACACAGCCATTAATGTCTAAACCGTTGGCAACAAAGGTGAGTACAACCCTAAGTTTTGTCACATGTAAAGATATAATAAAATATTTACAAAAACGTGAGGGTTGTACACACTTTTGTGAGATACTGTATGTTTTTTTTTTTGCATATAATAATACATATGTACCTGTCGGTTTTAATCCCATTGGAACACATGGCTTGCAATTTGTGACTGTGTTTTAAGTCTTAAGCAGTTATACCGTGATTGCACAAGTGGTTTTTGAATCCGAATTGGATTATCCACAATACATCTTAGGCAGCTACATACAGTCTGACACTTGCAGGGGCCTGGCCATGCTACCTTCTAAATTTATATTCTGGCCATTGCTTGAATAAAGGGGTCCAGTAGAGTATATCTTAACATGAAGTATAGCTAAGAACCCGATATGAGACGTGAATAAAATACAAATTTTAACTATGAAGGAGGTAGGAAGGCAAACAGGTCTCCTATCAGTAACATGACTTTGACAATGGAAATGGAATGCATCCTTGATGCTTAAAAGTTGATTGACATATATATCAATATATATACACAGCATTTATTTCCAAATGGACAAAGACAGACACTTTAATTTTAGGGGTGTGAGTGCGGCTGTGGCCAGTGGTGGGGCTGTTCAGATAAATTGTAGGTGGCCTACTAATAACAATGTATTAAACTAAAATGTAATTTAAAGCAATACAAATGTGTCTTATTAACACAGACTCATTTCTGAACACATTTGGAAGCTTCTAGAAAAGAGGGACATTAGGATAGAAAAGTGGGAGCGAGGAATTTGGAATAATAAGGGACACCTCTAGGAAAACCGAGCATTAGATTGCAGTATAACATTCCTCCCTAATTTCTCACTGGGTGGTTGTGTTATATTTAGTCTTGGATGTTACCAGTGGCTGGGAGAGCTTTCAGAGTTCTTTTGTAGTTCCAAAGTAGTATTATCACTTTGAGCGACATGTTATGATATGCGGCATCACATCATCTTGACACCAGAGACAGCAGAAATGCTTAATTTTTCTCCTATAGAAAACAGAAGGAGGAGGATTAGTTCCTGGATGATGTAATGAGCATTGGAGCAGAATAAAAGTCCAGGGATTTGGTGCAAAATCAAGACTTTTATAGGATAATTCACTACACCATGATTTTTTTTTTTTATTAAAACAATTTATGGAAACAAATGTGTCAATATTGCAGAGTTTATTCCTTACAAACCTTGCAAAACAACTTCAAAATGTATATGAATTAACTGTATATTTGAGCCCATATAAATTTAAATTGACAAGCCTCAACATGGAGTTGATAAACTTGAAAGTTGGTTGGTTGGGACTAAACACAAAAAATGATCTACCTATTTGGGTATTCCGTGAGGAGGGATGGAAGCGTGTGGCTGGTGGTCAGGTGGCATGCTTTTCTTCCGGCTGTGCTATATTCCAAAATCCCAGCATGATCCTGTCTTTATACTCTCTGTCCTCCTCGCCTTCGCTTCCCTCCCCAGTACGTCCTACCAGTCTCAACCCGGAACTCATATTATCTTGCTATTTTACCTGATTCTTTTCTGTCTGATATATCACTCTCATTCTCCTAGTTATCTACTTTCTTCCTCCCATCTATAATGGTAGGTACTCCAAACTAGACTATGCATCTCAAAAAGCAAATCTAAAATAACACAAGGTGATATAACAGTGGGAAAAAAAAATACCGCAATGTACTTCCTGTAACATGATGAAAAGTACTGTTTGGCTGAACAGCATTTCAATTTCTGTTCTATACAGTTTTACCTATATACTGACACGTGCATTCGTAAGATTTAAATTACAGAAAGCCACTCACAATGTCCATTGTCAAACACTGACCATGTGCTAATGTTCAAGTTATACCTATTGCAACTATGTTATATTTGTTACACTTTCATTGTATTACAACACTGTATCATATCTGATGTTCGATATACATGTTAATGTCGATTGTAATGTTTCATTTGATGACCCGCCACAAAAAGGCAAAAAAAAAAAAGGGATTTTAAACTTTTTCTTAAACTGTAAATATAAGTGAAAATTGAGTCCCAGATGCATACCTACAGAATTTCAAAAGAGCAAGGAGGAACACATTAATTTTAGGGGTGACCGTCTAGATGACATACTAATAACAATTTATTCAACTAAACTGTAATTTACAACAAGAAAAATGTATTTTATTTAACAGACTGATTTACACTTAGACACACCAACAATATTGAACTCCAAGAAAGGAGAACATCATGATAGAAAAGAGGGACAGAGGGAATTGTGACAAAAATAGAGACTGTAATTTACAACAAGAAAAATGTATTTTATTTAACAGACTGATTTACACTTAGACACACCAACAATATTGAACTCCAAGAAAGGAGAACATCATGATAGAAAAGAGGGACAGAGGGAATTGTGACAAAAATAGAGATGGAAACCTGAGAGCAGAGGCATAACTAGAAACCAATGGGCCCCAGTGCAAAAATTACCCTGGGCCCATCAATGTATCTCATCCCCACACTGCCATTTCATGTGTCTCATTCTCTCTCCCGGCCCTTTCATGGTGGTGGTGGGGGAGGGGGATGAGACATATTGCAAAGTTGGGGGTGAGATACATGAAGGAGCTGGAATGGAGAATGAAACATCATCCTCACCCCCACCCCCGCCCACCCCCGCTTCTCCATGTATCTTACCCCCTAGCCCTTCAATGTGTCTCATCCTCCTAAGCCCCTCCATTTCTCCCCAAGTTCCTTCCATGTGTTTTAATTCCCCTCCTCTAAGGCCTTCCATATGTCTCGTCCCTACCCTCCCCCCCAGCACCTTCCATGTGTCTATGTGGGCAGCACATGAAAAGGGTTGCCATGTAGTATGCAGAATTCAAAAGAAGGCATATAAGATAAGTAATTATGTGAAAAATCCTGAAGAATATGCATTATACATACTGCAGGGCAACACTTTACATGCATTTTCATAAATATGACAAAAGTGCCTGTCCCCCTGAAAAGATGGTGGATCTGGTAGCAATGGGTATAGAGCAATGACACTTGTAGTAACTTTGAAGTGTGCAGCAGGAGAAATAATGACCGGCACAGTGAGTGAGAAGATATGGCTGAGTATTGTGTTCCTTTCATTGTCATATTTGCACTGCGCCACAAAACAATGTGGTTAACTCCTGCTCAGGCTTCAGGCCTGGAGTAAAGCATTAAATATGCTAGTGAATATCTTGCAGAGTCCTGCCACTCTCTCATTTATCAACTGGAACAGCCACAAAACAGTGACTGGCAGATGTTTATCCTCTTGCTAGCTGCTAAGAGGGAGTCTAGGTAACATATGGTTAATCAAGGAAAGAACACTATATCAACAATAATCAGGGAAAACTGACAGGTGAAATCATAAAAGGACCCCCATCGAGGAGTTCCCACGGGAAAAGTGAGCATACAGATCCCATCGACCCTGGAGGATGCTTTAAACATGTCACGTTTTCCCTTAGTGTAGCTGCTCAGGTTGTAGTTCAGAAACATTCAGCGAGGTACGGATATATGTCAGCTGGTGGCCGTGATACGTCAGACTCTATCTGGTCTGCTTTTGACATAAGCCAGAGATCACTTCAGAGCAGACGTTAATATCAGCTATATAAGGCAGATTTATTTCACATCAGCCATAGTGGCTACAGGTAGAACTGGGATTAAATGGATTTTTGCAAACCTTCCACTTATTCACATCCAAGCCAGCTTTACAGTGTTTGTGCCTCAATCATGACATATAATCTGCAGCAATGACTACCTGGATGAAGACACAGTATATATATACATTCTCCAGAAAGCAATGTTAAACCCTGACAATTTGCAGTCAAATAACCCCTTGACTCCGAGAACCTTTCAACAGAAAGGGGTTTATCCACTAAACACTGACTTTTTGTTAAACCTAAAGTGGAATCGCAAGATCTAGGCAATGAATGCTGATATCATTATTAATAATTAATAATCCATCAATAATCACAAGAACAAAATCATGGGGCTAAGAAAGCCCTGTATTACAAAAGTTTATTTCTTCAATTCCCAAATCTGAATAATTTACAATACTTTTTATTGTTGTTTGCCTTGATTTTTATATATAGGTAAGCAAGGATGGGCATAATATATTATTATTATAATATTATTTATATAGCGCCAGTAAATTCCTTAGTACCGTACAATATATGGTTGTTACCAAAGCATCATGGGAACACAGTCGTTTTGACCTACACCCGATGACCTTCTTGTTTTATGTGCCTTAACAGTTTATTTGGACCCCTGAAAAGTCTCAGTAGTGAGGTTTCTGCAGAGAACATTTGGCAGATAGATTATAGATCACTGTTGATGGTGGCATTGTCTCACTATTTTAAAGGGAAATGTATTCATTTGATAGACAGTCAGGTAGGTACTTTAACATTAACTACATATAACCTTTTTTGTCAGCAGATTTTTGATTCAGTAATCGATTTGCCCTCAGAAAAAATGCATATCTACACATAATTTGCACAAGCAAAACCTGTGCAAACATGCAAATATTTAACATCAAATTTCCAGACTATAGATAAGATCTAGAGGTGACAGGTGAATGTCCTGTTCATTGCTAATTTGAGAGGATGGCTTCCTGTAAGAAGACTATATTTGAACAATAACCTACTGATACTCTGATAATGCATGTGAGTAAAGATTAAACTATTAGCATTTCCATCAGTTTTGCCTTAGAAAGAACATAAAGATCATATTGTTTCAAAATATCCAGCTACTATCTTTACTCCCATGCATTATCAGAGTATCAATAGATTATTATTCAGATATACAGTTGGACATCGTTTTACGATGGCTCGCACTTTAATCCCTCTAATCCAGGCTTTCCCAAACTCCGGCCCTCCAGACGTCACTGAACTACAACTCCCATGATTCTAGGAATGAAATAGATAGACTGAGAATCATAGGAGTTGTAGTTCAGCAACATCTGGAGGGCCGGAGTTTGGGGAAGCCTGCTCTAATTTATGTTCGGGGAAATTTACCCGAACATAGATTAGAGGGATTCCCTACTCTGTTCGCTTTAGTCTATGTTCAGGGACATTTCCCCGAACATAGAAGAACACAGCAGAGCAGGGAATCCCTTAACTCCTCACTTACCGACCAATTCGTTCTACAACTGGGTCTTAGGAACGGAACCCGGTCGGTAAGTGAGGAGTGTCTGTATTATTACAGGACGCCATCCTGTAGCAACAAACGGAACATTCACATATCACCTCTCATTTTGGTCTGCAATTGCTGGAACTTATCTTATAAACAGAAACCCAACGAGAATTTATGGGATATGTAATTCATCCCTCGTTACGGTTCCCCTCATCAGATCTAATCAGTGGAATTCTTGCATAAGCTCATAGGTATTAAGGATGACGCAATTTTTTTTGGGGGGGAGGCAAAATGATCAGAGATACCTAAATAACTAAAATAATCATTCTGTGTCGAACCTTCAGTGTCTTCCGAAATTGGATTCTTACAGTAAAATAGCTCCTACAAAAAATATTAAATACATGTTTTTCCAGATTTTTTATAAACCATATTCTCAGTCTAAAAGGAAAAAATGTGACAAGTTCACTGAGCGAAGAAATCAGGCTGCAATAAATGTGTAAATTAATTGTATGGTAGATTAATCCACTGTAATTCCTGCTGTCATAGACCAATTTTTATCCATTGAATTTGAAGAAACATTTAAGACAGTTATTCCTCAGCATGATACCAAAGTATCTGTCCAACATCTTCAGAGAAGATAAAAGAAAAGATTCTGGGCAATCAACCAGTTATAAAAATCCATTGTTTTACTAAATCTCTAATATCCCTTCCGTTGCATGCAGCAGCTTTGTGGTTGGGGGGGGGGGAGAGGTGGGATGACTAAACGAGCACATGCATCCCACACAGGACATACAGGAAAATAATTCTAGCTCTATATCCTGCTTAGAGATTTTTCTGTTGCTTAGAGATTTTTCTTTTATAACTGTTACATATTAAAACAAGTAGATACTTGAGTTCAATTGTCAGGTGTTAGTCACTAATTGTGGTGAATAGGCAAAGAGCTGTACATTTTAAATTTAAAAGATTCTGAAAGTCAGCTACTTTTTCCTTTCTCAATTCTTGAACAATTCTCATTTAGTGGATACATTACCAGTTATGTGGCCTATGATTTAATTTAAACATTTCCCTGAAAGTGTTGTTTTATGGGCCACATATAGATTTGTTTAGTTCTGAGCATTGTATTTATTATTGCCCAATATTGCACTATTTTGGTTCATCTGTTTCATTTCTTTAATCAGTTTTTCATCACCAAAATTCTGACCTAACTAAAGGAAGCAGACTGCAGTTTTTGCAAGCTGTTTTTAGATATAACTCCAATGAAAATATTTAAATGCATGCATGTTTTCATGTGGGTATATCTTCTAAACAGTGATTTTTACTTAATTTGCAATTGGGCAGTGGAGTGTCCCTTTAAATGCTAAAATTAGTCACACAGGCACAAACAGTTACACACACAGATGCAGTAACATACATACATTTGTAGATTAAGGAACGCGACCCTTCTATGAGACTTTTTTTTTTTAGTATAGTTTTAACTATCTACTTGCTAGTACAGTTGCAAGATAGGATAGCCAATATAATAACATGCCATCAATGATAAATATATATCTATACACACACACACACACACACACACACACAAAAAGTTACAAGATTGTCTGTAGACTAAGGAACACAAACAACCCTTTTAAGAGGGGTCAAGTGTCTTCTTTTAGTATTGTCCAAGTCAGCTATGCCTCCAGTCCAGCTACATTGGGCTTACGTTTGCAATTTAGTTTGAATTCACTTTGATTCCTCCACAATACTCACTTTAGTGCATAACCCTGTGTGGCAGATATTACATTGTATCTGAATCATTAATGAGGATTGCAAAGCCATGTTTATTACAGAACAGTAACAAAATCCCACAAATTAAATGGGAGAATACATCGGTTGACATAAAGCATTTATTAAAACAATGTTTCCTTGTACAAAAGGACTCACATTTCAAAGTAACATGCGGGAAGGAATATTTTATTATTCATAAAGTGCTCTCATTTATTTATAATCACCACTATACAGAAAGGTAAATACGATAAATATACAAACACGATGAAAGATAATCGAACACCGAGTCCATAATGGTTGTGGGGTAATTGGGGCATAACCCAACACAGAAATCAATAATAAGATTAGTACAGACTAGTGAGAAACAAGCCCAATACCAATCCGATTACCATTATTAAAGTACTAGTCCAACATTGGAATGAGAAAACCTTAAAAATATATAATTCACAACTTCATTAAATCCCTATGAGGATAATACAAAAACACACACACAAAAAAAAACAGTGCCAGGAAAATGTGATAAAGTGAAAAAAAAATCGAAAAAAATAAAATTGGACAAGCCGATGTCGAGGTTAATATTGACACTATGTACATTATTTAAACAGCAATTAGTCGTTGCGTATTGCCCTGACAGCACATGTCTTTGAAAGTACCTTTGTGCAACATAATTTGATCTCAGCGAGTGTAGGTTGTAAGGGAAGCTGGCCTCCTTTGTTCTACTGCCCTAGTTTCAGGGTGTTGCTGTATTATTTCCTGTAAATTGACCTAGTTTGTATATAACATGTTCTTTTTCATGCTATGCATTGACAATCTTAACAGGGAAAGTTCAGTTATAAAAAGTCTCCATTCAATAGAGACATTGTAACATTGTATTGGAAACAACAGTATTATTAACAGGCTGGTAAGGTAAAATTAGGGCTGGGCTGGTGTTGGGGGGTTTTGAGTTGTGAAAGCATTTTTTTAATATTAGTATTAATAATAATAATAATAATAATAATAATAAAAAGTGCCTCGGGTCCCATTAATTTTTATTCCAAAATATCTGTGTGATACTCATATGGTATTAAAATAAATGCTTCCCTAGGCACGTTTATTATTTTTTTAAAAGGTCGATTCACCGAAAAGTTAACCGAGGTGAAAGGAAATTGCAACATCTAGATCAGGGTAGCCGACTTGGGGAAAAAGAGGTGAATTTGGACATTTTTTCCAGCTGTGCTATGTTGGCCTAGATTTTGCAATTCCCTTGAAAATACACCACAATTCACCTTTTACGGGGTTTTTCAATGGAAATTGCCAGTAATTCAAACTAAATTTCAAATTTCAGCCCAAAATTGCAAAACTGTTTGGCTACTTTGAGCTTCCTAATTCAAAATTCCCTTTTACAGTTATGTACATACCTCTTTCAAAGTGGGCAACCCAATTCAGTGCCCCTTCAGGACAGTCCATGCACAGAGTCCGAGTGCACTGAATTGGGTTACCCAAGCATGGGGGGAAATTCCACGCTTACTCATCTGGTTTCTGAATGGGACACCAAAGGATAATAGACAGGGCTAATAGATGGTGTTGTGTATGCTGTTTGTAGTTTTGCATGTTTGTAAGGATGTTTTTTGTGGTGGTCCATGTCTGTGGGAATGCATATGTGCAGGGATGCTGATTGTGGTATTGAGTGTTTGTGGGAAAGTTGATTGTGGGGTTACATGTTTGTACGTATGCTGCTTGTGGGGTTGTGTGTGAGAGTAGGCTACTTGTGAGATTAAGTGTGTGTAGCTGGGGCTGTATATTGCGTTGTGTGTGTGGAGAGGTCTATTTGTGGTGTAAAGTGTAGGTGTGTAGCGAGGAGGTAATGGCCGTAGAGTTTGGATAAGGGTTATTGTGTAGTGGTATAGGGGCTGTGGTGTAATGGGATAATAAGGGCTGTAGTGTAGGGAGGTATGGGATTTAGATGTGTTGGGCATGTTTTAAAAAAAAAAAAATATATATATATATATATATATATAAAATGATAATGTTTATTCCTCTTTCGCTCTTGCTTACCATGGACCTGGGAGGGGAGAAGTTGATCCATGGTGGTCTGGTGGGCTCAGTATCTTGTCTGCATCACTGATTGGTACAACCTATGTGTTTAACACATCTTTTAGGCCAGTTCTAGGTTAATAATCAGAGTGCTGCTGTGGTAACTCATGGCAACGTTCTGAGCTGTGAATATGGAAGCAAGCTCCCTCAGTCCCCATATCGGCCCACCGTGTGCCTGATGGCTGGTTAGTATGCCGGTATCAGGGACAACCTGTCTCTGATACTGACAGGGTGCCACCTTCTGACTAGTGCCCAGTGGCAGCTGCCCCAATGTCCCCCTTGCTATGACTCTGACACCTCAAAGTCCTTACACTAAGTCATTTACACCTACACTGCAAGATACAGGTACTTTGTAATGACACTTACCATAATAAACAGAGCTATAATGAGACAAGAAGGCATCATTATATTGTCACCATAAATGAATACCAACATTCCTAGACATGATAAGGGAAGCACTGCGTGGTAGAGAGGTAGGCTTCTGTTGACTTGTGCAGAAGCTTTTATTTTAATTTTTTTTTATGAATGACCTTCTCATTTATTATGTCATGAATTAATCACTCATGCCTGGGTGTTGGGTTTGCTGTACAGTGTTCAACAGAAAATGGAGCTGTACGTTTAATATCACACAGACAGACACCTGATATGAAACAAGACCAGCATTGTTTTAGAAATCTCAATAATGGTCTAACCTTTGCAGCTGCACAAGATCAGGTCCATGGGCTTTTAAAAAATTAAAATAATTATTTCAATTTAGTTTTTAATGGAATCTATTAAAAAGGTAGATTTTTTTTCTAATATAATTTCTTGAATTAATTTTAACCTTGTTTTTCCGTATAATGCAGTAAAACTTGCAAAAAATTGCGGTCTGTAGTGTCTAGTAAACGATTCGAGGGGGCAGGGAATATTGCCCAGCAGACTGAAGGTAAAAAGTTAAACCATTAGAAAATGGTTGGCATGCAGCAGTGTTTATGGTACACACAATGTTCATTTAGCAAGCTGAAGTGATTCAGATGTTTTGGATGTTTTTTTTATTCTGTCTATATACATTTTAGAAAATGGAAGAGAATAATGGAATAAAAGTGAATCTATCTACTTTTTTGACAACATAATAAGGGATTACAAAACATCTGCTTTGGATGCCCCGTGGATAGAGAAATGACTCACACAGGGTCCTGAATCTTGGCAAACGTTCAATCTGACAATGTGATCAAGGTTCAAACAAAAGCCTAATTTAACAAGAAAAAAAAGGTAAATATATATTTTGTATTTTATTTCCTTTACTACGGTACAAATAAAGATAAGTAGATTAGGCCTATAGACTTAGATCCTAGTGTTAGATGCAAAAGGTAATGAAAAAACACTTTATCTAGCTATCATTTCAGTGTATTCCGTTTAGTCTAATTTGACAGTTTCATTTGGTAAATCTGGTGTAATGTTTTCTAGTGCGCTCGGCCAGACAAAATTTTTAATGCACACATTTACACATTAGTTTTCAAAATAAACCACTCCCTCTAGCATGTAGGCTCACTTGAGCAGGGTCCTCAACGCCCTCTGTTCCTGTGTGTCCAACTCATCTGGTTACGTGCCTGTTAGTCTACCCATTGTACAGCGCTGCGGGATTTGTTGGCACTTTATAAATGAAAATAATAATGATAAGTTATGCCAGAAATCAATTCATAGAAAACCCAAGGGAGGCCAGGCTAATAGTTTCTCCTCTTTCTCCACCCCACAGTTTGTGAATAGGGCCCCACAGTACCACATAAAAAAGGGCCCAGGAGGTGCGTATCCTTTTGAGCTCTTTAAGAAATAAATTATGGCACCCCCAGGACCCACTCCCACAGACTGAAAACAGCAATCTTTAGGAGGGAGAGGTCTGGGGACAGATTGCTACCCACCTTGTTCACTATATTTGTACAGTTCGGCTGAATAATTTTATCCTAATATTTAATTTTAGTTTGGGACGTCTGATGCTCGATCATATCAGTCCAGATCAGCCAAATATATAAGAGAAATGTTTGGGGAAACACACAAACCAAAAAGGGAGTACAAATCGGCCAACCTGTGTACTGCAAAATAAATAAATATAGATTTTTATTTTACTGGGTCTCCTTTTTTCCCTCTATTGGTCTCTTCTTACCATCAATCATTTTTCCCCCATCAATCATCTCTTTTTTTCAAATCAACATGTTCGGCCTTCGCACTAGTTTCTTGCTCAGTTGTATGTCTGTACGGTGCTTCAGAGATATCGAATTCAGCCGATCAGTGCACATTTTAATCCATCTACTGGGCACAAAGTCTACTGTGCACACTGCTATGCACACATGCTGGTAGCCAAACTGTTACGAACACACACTGGCACACATATACTCTGACATATACATGCATAAACACACACTCTACGTGTGTTTGTACATACAAAACATTTTATCAGGTTAAAGATTTTTTTGTCTATTTTTAATGAAGGGGAGGTTGTGTGTTTACAGATGGTCGTAACGTAAATTTGGCTATGGGGTCACATTAGGGTCCAGGAGATACTCCGTCTCCAGGGCCCTGTTTAAAATATATTATGAGCCGTAAGGACCCAGGAGATGCCCAAAGAGGTTAATTTAATTGATTAATGACTTAAGAGGTCCCAGGTGACATCCACATTATTGGTGTTTTTTTTTGTTCTGTTTTTTTTTTTTTACATATTTTTGTTTTCTTTTAATTTTCTTAGTCTCACTTGTATTAATGTGTATGTGGTAGGCAGGAGCATATTTATCCTGATTGTGATGTGCAATTTTGACCTGGAGACTAAGTTCCATGCAGCTTGGCCTAGCTAAAGGTATGGGGTGAACACATTTATTTTTTGGAAAACAGACAGAAGGCAAGAATATGGAAAGGGGGACAGAAAATGGGGAGAGAATTTGGAGAAAACTAAGATGTAAGAGGAAAACAGGGAGAGAGAGAGACAAAATGGGGGAGACAATATGAAGAATGTTGAAGCCATAGAGGGGAGAATATAGAGATATATGGAAAGTGCTGAGGGAGCAAATAAAAGGACAGAAGTGACAGAAGGTTGGAGGAAAATATGGAGAGAGGGACACTAGGTGGGGGGAGAATATGGTGAAAATTGAATGTATGAGGGAAGAATTTGAGGATTCAGACAGAAAGCGGAGGAAAATATAGAAAAATAACAAGAAGTGAGGCAGAGAATAATGATAAAAGGACACAATAAAAGGACACAAGGAAAGGGGTGGTGAAATAGGGATACCACTGGGGAAAGGGAGTTATGGGCATATGTATAATGCACAACCCTGCAATTTTAAACATCCAGTGCCCCTCCAAAAATCAGGTTCATGCACCCACTGGTTCTATTTGTAGCAATATTGGTGGGCCAACTAATGGGGGAAAAGACCAAAAAATACTGCCAGCTCCGTGTCCAGAAATATTGTGATTTTTATGAAGCAGACTCAGAGGACCACGCTTCACAGGATGGCTCCCGGAGAGGCCTACTCCTCAGTCTGCAGAACCTTTAACAACTTTACTGCAAAGCCCCCGAGAAAAAGCCCATCAGGCTCCGGCAAATCAAGCTGTTAATGAATACGTACTAGGCCACGTGGCACTATAGCTCAGTGCACCTGCAGTCTATTTATTGATAAATGAACAAGTTCATTATGCAGTTAATTAATACAGTGTTACGCAGCCAAAAGATTTTCCTAAGGGTTCATTAATGACAGTGATAACAGACTTCTGCTGTAGGCAGTATCCTTGCTACACTAATAATAACACTAAAGTGAATGAAGCCCTATATTATGAAGATATTGCAGCTGCCGTGAGTTATCTCATCAATGCTTTAACAAATGTGTACAGGGCACATTGAATGAAAGACAATGCACTCCTGTGTATTTCATGTCTGAATGCCTATTGAACATTTGCATCGGAAGCAGAGACAGGACATTGAGGAAGATCACAGTCCTGCTTTATTGTCATGTTTAATATGGTCATTTAGTTACTCATCAATGTGCCGGAAGACTCAATGGTAAAGCGTTAGTGAGCTTGACCCATTCCCCACCGATCCTGAACATACACAGAACGGATTTCCTCTTATATGGCTTTGTATGAATCCAGCCAGTCTCTCTGCATTAAGCAGAGGAACAGTAAAATGCTGTGTCCTTCAAATCCCACACATTTATTAGATCCTGCATGGCACAGCAAGTAGTTTGAAGAGCACCAAGAGAAGGCGTATGCAAGATTATACAGGAATATTTGCAGACAGCAAAACTACAGAACAGATACCTGAGTTTATGTTTTCTCATTGTTTTTAATGTTAAGTCAGCACTATTTGCAAATCTAATTCAGGGAGTTGGAAATTTAAAAAACAATCTATGTGTCCAAGGGACTAAAGTGGTAGCCGATTTAGTTGTCAATCATGACAATCTACTTGTCCTGACACAAAATGTAAAATTAGAAAGTTTGGAGACTCTGCTTAGACTAAGGCGTAAGCAGACTAAGTAGAGCACACTGGAACCGTGGATTAATTGCCTAATAAGTTAATTGCTGGGAGTATAGCGCCCACACTCCTCTCAATAGCAGCTTGCCTGCGAAAGGGCGAAACTCCCAAATAAATTGCCTGCCCAGCACCCGGACCTGCATGTCCAGGGCATCGGACGATACAAATTTCACATCTCTGTAATGGAATGACAACAGAAAGACAGCAAAACACACAGACGGTGGATTGACTGACAGATTGTTAAATAGACAGAGATTTGTAATTCAGGCATGAATTTCACAAGCTTTCCACGTGATTCAATAAAGTTAGAATTTTTTTTCAAATGATTTATCTACAAAAGTTCCAAAATACTTTAATGGTGACATCTGTAGATACATAATTTGGAATGTATTTGTAACAGTATTGTAAATAAAAACCCATCCTAGTATAGTTCTTTAATTACAAAAAATATTAATTCATAGAGCAAAAATAGGGCCAAACTGCACTTTAGCTTGCAGCCATCATAACAAGAAGAATTCTAAGAAACATGCCGACAATATCTGACTTCCTTATTTACATGTAATTGCTAATTAAAAGAAATAGAATACATTGTTTTCCACATCAGTAAACAAACCGAAGCCTGGGGCTCAGTTTTGGCATTTAAAAAGACGCTCTCCAAATCTGCTTGCAGATAAATTATCCTATAATCAGCCAAACAATGTAACTGGCATGAATAATGAGATGTAATGATCAAACAATTATCAAATATAATGAGTGCAGAGCTGTGCACTCCAAAATTTGATCTAACCCACCTATCTTTACTGTAAGTTCATTCTGGTTCATTGATCACCAGACTCTTAGATTTTGGAACAGTCCAATAGACATTCCTAAGGCCATCTACGCACATGGGAACAACTCACTGTGGATTGTGTTAGAGAGTTTTCGTTCCTATTAGCAGTGAGATCCGATGTAAGGTCCGGGCCGTGACTGAACACTGCAGGATTTATTTCTTAGTCATTGACTGCAAAGTAGATTTGATATCTGCCTTACCACTGCTTTATTCATTCTATCTGAATGACTTGCATGCCATTGGAATGATGTGTTTGGGGGAAACACAAAGAGAACCCTTTATGTAGCTAGGATAGGCCCTTGACCAGAAACGTAACATTAATATTTCACGCAAAGGAGGCCAAGGATTTCTGGTTACCATTTTTCAAATTGTTATCACTTTTCCCAAGTAAGTGTGACAGGACAATGTGAAAATTTCCATGAGAAAAGATATCCATGTTTTTTTTAAAAATACCTCAGATACCTCACAAATGATGACCTTTGATTTTGAAGACGTTATTCTGTACATGAAATTATGAACACTTGAAAATTTTATTATTTTTCACTATACTGAGAATGGTTGCCAATCATCAAGGGAAAAAGCAAGTGTTGGGCTAAAATAGCTAAAATGGAGAAAGAAAACCTCAGCTATATTTGCTAGCTCTGTTTCTGGCCTAAAACTTGCAACACTTTTCTAGCTTAGTGAATAGTCCTATGAATGTTTACAAAAGCAATTTTCATTGGAAATTAATACAAACCATCAGCTAGCTTATACATTCTAAAATAAAGATGGTCAAAGTTAAAATCACATCTGTTGTAGGACTACAGTACCCATAATGCAACTAATTGTAACATATTTTTTTAAACTACTTTAAAGATGCATGTACTTTATTTTTTGCCATAAAACCCAGTGGCATTTTTTGCTGACATCTATATCAGTGGTGGAACTCCTGGCGGTGTAGCCGGAAACCACAGGGGGGCCTTCAAGACCTTACACTTGAAGCAACATAAAGGGCATTTCTTATGAGGACTTGGCTGTGCTATAGGAAATATAGGTCACTTCATCCCAACTTACAGCGAGAGCCAAGTGGGCTAGGCAGAGAGGGGTAAACGGGGGAAGAAAACAGCCTGCACTAGCCCAGCTAGCAATTCCATTGGACCCTAGGGAGGATCAGTCTCAGGTGCAGTCCTGCTGTACCTTAGAGAGCATCAGCCTCAGCCAGCAGCTCCACAGGACCTCAGGGAAGCCGCCCTCCTGAAAATAAAATATATGGAAATAGGAGGGTGGTGAAAATATATTCTAACTTCTGTGTGTGTGTGTGTGTGTGTGTGTGTGTGTGTGTGTCAGTGTACTTCTGTTTGTCAGTTTGTATCTCTATTTGTATGTTTGTGGCAGTGTGTCTGTGTGGCAAGGTATGTGTGTCAGTAAGTATGTGTGTGTATGTGTCCATATATGTGTGTGTACAGTGAGGGAAAAAAATTATTTGATCCCCCTGCTCATTTTGAACGTTTGTCCACTGACAAAGAAATTATCAGTCTATAATTTTAATGGTAGGTGTATTGTAACAGTGAGAGACAGAATAAGAAAAAAAAAATAATTCTGAAAAACGCATGTCAAAAAAGTTATAAATTGATTTGTATGTCAATGAGTGAAATAAGTATTTGATCCCCTATCTATCAATCAGCAAGATTTCTGGCTCCCAGGTGTCTTTCTTACAGGTAACGAGCTGAGATTACAAGCACTCTCTTAAAGGGAGTGCTCCTAATCTCAGCTCGTTACCTGTATAAAAGACACCTGTCCACATAAGCAATCAATCAATCAGATTCCAAACTCTCCACCATGGCCAAGACCAAAGAGCTGTTCCTGGATGCCAGGGACAAGATTGTAGACCTACACAAGGCTGGAATGGGCTACAAGACCATCGCCAACCAGCTTGGTGAGAAGGTGACAACAGTAGTGCAATTATTCGCAAATGGAAGAAACTCAAAATAACTGTCAGTCTCCCTTGGTCTGGTGCTCAGGGCCGGATTAACATAGGGGCTGATGGAGCTACTTTTACCCATTGTGTCACTACACCCCACTCCTTCTAGAATGTAAGCTCATTGAGCAGGGCCCTCCACCTCTCTGTTCCTGTACATCCAATTGTCTGGTTAAAATTACATGTCTGTTAGTCCACCCAATGTACAGTGCTACGGAATGTGATGGCGCTATATAAATAAAATAATAATAATAATAATAACTGCAATCAAACTGCCACATCACACATAAGCACACCCCTGCATTCAAACTACTAAGACTACATAAAACTACTACACCCTTGCAATCAAACAGCAACACCACACACAAACACGCCCCTACATCCAAACACTGACACTACATAAAAAACATCCCTACAATCAAACAACAACACTAAATACATATACACCACTGCAATCAAATAGCAACACCACCCACAAACAGGGCGAATGCAAGCATTTTTGGCGTCCTTGGCGAGAACAAATTTGCCGCCCCTTTTGCTTCACCCAATCATGCAGCACTGGCGGATCCGCAATTGCCCCGTTTCCCCAAAGCTCTCCCCTGCCGGCTAATGCAAGGACCGGAGGGGAGATCAGAGATCAGATATCTCCCTCCCCGGTCCGCAGGCACCGTGCTGACAGCGGGCAGGGGAGGGAGGGAGAGAGAGAGCGTGATCTGCCAGTGTAGAGAGGACCCGGGAGCTCAACCAGCAGCTTCTCCGGGTGCTATTATCGCGAGCACGTACCACGGCAACGCTCCGGATCTCGCGAGGGTGAACTCTAGTCCTGGAGCAACGGGCTAGAGTTCATTGTCACCACTACGACCACCAGGGATTCCACACCGGACCACCAGGGATCGAGAAATGTCCCCCCATCTCCCTCAGTAAAGGTAAGAAAGGAGGGGGGGCATAAATGTATTTATTTTTTTAAAAAATTATAAAAAAAGCCCCCCTATCATAACTTTAAAGACATCTTTTCACAGCATAATCATATCTGCAAACATTAACAGGAAGATAGAATTTCAGTAGCAATGTGCATATTAAATATCGACGACTTTGGCTCAATATTCACACACTGCTCCACACACACACACACAGCCCCCCATACACACATTGCCCCACACACATACACAGTCCCCCATACACACACTGCCCCCACACACACATACTGCTCCCCATACACACACTGCACATACACTGCCCCCCATACACACACTGCCCCATACACATCATACACATTCACACACTGCCCCATACACACATTGCCCACACATATACTGCCCCCACACACCACACACATTCACACACTGCCCATACACACACATTGCCCCACACACACACATACACTGCCCCATACACACACTGCCCCCACACACCATACATATTCACACTCTGCCCCCACACACATATACTGCCCACCCAACCCATACATACACTGCCCCACATACACACATACACAGCCCCCCATACACACATTGCCCCCCCCACACACTGCCCAACACACCCTACACATTCACACACTACACCCCCCCACTTACTGAACCTTTCACACACACTGCAACCCTCACACATTGCACCACTCACACAAACTACTGCTCCTTTGCCCTACTACAGCCCCATATCCCAGCAGACCCCAGGTAAGTTGTCAAACTGTTCTTAAACGGTTTGACTATTTACTCTGGGAGGGTGTCCTGGCACTCCTGGCACCATAACCACTATACAGAGCTGTAGTTGTTATTGTGCATGAATTATTTCTTTAAATAATCTACAAGTGCCTCCCCCGAGATCAGGCTCTGGATCCGCCACTGTCATGCAGACTAACACAAATGCTGACTCAAGTAGACACACACTAACACTAACCCATGTAGACTGACACACACAGACTCATATACACACACTGACCCATGCAGACACACACATACAGGCACACTGACTCATGCAGACACACACATACAGACACACTGATCCATGCAGACACACACACACTGACCCATACAGAGACACACTGGCCCATACAGACAGACACACTGACCCATACAGCCACACACACACTGACCCATACAGACAGACACACTGACCCATACAGACTGACACTGACCCATACAGACACACTGACCCATACAGACAGACACACTGACCCATACACACATACTGACCCATACAGACAACCACACTAGCATACATAAACATACTGACTGAACCAGACTAACACACTTTCTCTGACATACCTTACCTTCATTGCTGTTCATTCCCTGCGCCTGGCTGTCCTTTCTCTGCACATCTCCTCCTTTCTCTTCACATTATGCTCCTGCCCACTTCTCCCCACATACAGGGGAAGGTGCGGGAGCGAGGAATTGAAAAAAATCCTTTAAATAATCTACAAGTGCCTCTCCCGAGATCAGGCTCTGGATCCGCCACTGTCATGCAGACTAACACAAATGCTGACTCAAGTAGACACACACTAACACTCACCCATGTAGACTGACACACACAGACTCATATACACACACTGACCCATGCAGACACACACATACAGACACACTGACTCATGCAGACACACACATACAGACACACTGACCCATGCAGACACACACACACTGACCCATACAGACAGACACACTGACCCATACAGCCACACACACACTGACCCATACAGACAGACACACTGACTCATACAGACTGACACTGACCCGTACAGACAGACACACTGACCCATACAGACAGACACACTGACCCATACAGACACACTGATCCATACAGACAGACACACTGACCCATACAGACAGACACACTGACCCATACACACACACTGACCCATACAGACAGACACACTAGCATACATAGACATACTGACTGAAGCAGACTAACGCACATGCTCTGACATACCTTACCTTCATTGCTGTTCATTCCCTGCGCCTGGCTGTCCTTTCTCTGCACATCTCCTCCTTTCTCTGCACATTATGCTCCGGCCCACTTCTCCCCACATACAGGAGAAGGTGCGGGAGCAAGGAATTGAAAAAATTCCTTTAAATAATCTACAAGTGCCTCTCCCGAGATCAGGCTCTGGATCCACCACTGTCATGCAGACTAACACAAACGCTGACTCAAGTAGACACACACTGACACTTACCCATGTAGACTGACACACACAGACTCATATACACACACTGACCCATGCAGACACACACATACAGACACACTGACTCATGCAGACACACACATACAGACACACTGACCCATGCAGACACACACACACTGACCCATACAGACAGACACACTGACCCATACAGCCACACACACACTGACCCATACAGACAGACACACTGACTCATACAGACTGACACTGACCCGTACAGACAGACACACTGACCCATACAGACAGACACACTGACCCATACAGACACACTGATCCATACAGACAGACACACTGACCCATACAGATAGACATACTGACCCATACACACACACTGACCCATACAGACAGACACTCTAGCATACATATTATTGGATTGGTTATTGGAGTGCCTTGATCATTTTCTACAAACACTAGCATACATAAACATACTGACTGAAGCAGACTAATGCACATGCTCTGACATACCTTACCTTCATTGCTGTTCATTCCCTGCGCCTGGCTGCCCTTTCTCTGCACATCTCCTCCTTTCTCTGCACATTATGCTCCGGCCCACTTCTCCCCACATACAGGGGAAGGTGCGGGAGCGAGGAATTGAAGCGCCCGCACGCTGCAAAAAACTTTCTTGCACCAGGGCCCTCTCTACATTAGTTCCGCCACTGGTTAAACTGCATGAAAATGATTTAACACTGAATGAAGGGATACTGCCAGGGGACTCCAGCCAGTATAACCAATTCAGTGAGATGAAATGGTTATAGTGCCTGCAGTGGAGTTAGTTGGGAGCTTAGAGTCAATCATTTTAAAGCAGCGTAGACCATTATTTCCAGTTAATGAGCATGTTTCAGGTGGTTAATGGATCAAATATAATTTGAACCTTTCATCCTTCTGAGGCTCAGGAGAGTTGGGGAATACTAACATCTATAAGTCATCTGACAATTTTACTATATCAAAGAGTCTTCTTTAAACCTTTCCCAAAGGTGCACAAACGGCCAGAATTTAATGTTTTTAATGTTGTTGCACAGGTAAACTTATCAGTGTATGAGCAATTCGGACTGACCTACCTGTGTACCAGTAACAACAGTTACAAATCCCAGCTGTTGGTGACTAATGAGTTCCACGAACACTGACTAATGGATTAAAAATCCACATGGGAGAAAAAAAAAAGCAATAAAACAGATAACTTTTATTACTATCTTAAAAAAACTCTATAATAAAATGTCTTTTTAGACATCACACACAGTTTTAAACCATTACTTTCTATTGACATTTGAGTTTTTGTTTGTCTTGGTGATTATTACTGTCACTTCATTTCTATGGACAACAAAAAATAACTCATTATTTCGACACAGACGTTTCCCAGTGCTTCTCTTCATCCGCAAATTCATATTAGATGTAAGTAAAAATAGCAACTTGAAGGATGAAATAGATTGTGAAATGGCTTATTCAGACAATGTTTACTACACCACTGATAAATTGCTCCCCTTAAGGTTACAAAGTAACCATGCGCTCTTCATTTTGCCGTGGACAGCGGAATAAGTGGTGTTCTGCGTTTTATAATTTACAGTTTAAATGCTGCCTCTGGCTGAGGGCCAATCAGCAGAAACTTCTGCTAAAAGCACCCTTCAACTAAAATACGTAACATTACAATCATTAGGCAGGAACGAGTCATTGAGAAATATGTAAGCACGTAAAATATATAGATAACGGAAATATTTTCCGCCATGTTTTAACGTATTTTATATTTAGTCATAACAAAGCTCAAATTGGGCTATTTACTAAAGCTAGAATTCAAAGTAAATTTAAAGTGAATTTCAAATTTAAGGCCAGACTGAAAGCATATTAAGCTATTACAGCTATTTAAACCTTAAATTTGAAATTCACTTTAAATTCTAACTTTAGTGAATTAACCATGAAAGTATTTTTATCCTGTAGAAATTCATAATACGATTGATTATCAGGTTTTAGTTATGAGTGTTAATGAACGGGGAGTGGAATTTTAATTCCAGTGTAGTCATTTCTATTCTACTTTAGAGTTTTAATACCAGTAATTTAGAAAGTTTCTGCTTGAACATATAAACAAACTATTATATCTACTTTATCGTTATTGTAGTTTTTACAAATGCATAGTAATGTTTATTTACTTAGTTTAGTTATTAGTAAATAGTGACATGGTGTGAGAAATTAAAAATTTAGTACAATATGTCACCAATCAAAATTTTTTAACAACTTGACTATATTGGTGTAAAGTCTGCAATATCCTCATCATTTCTTTCCATTAGTTCAGTGAACAAATCCTCAGCATTTAAACACATATAGACCGTTACTTCCTTCACCATACTGCTTGTTTCAAAGGAGCATTGAAACCACTTCAACTTATTGAAATGGTCAAACATTCAGTGTCAAACCAATATTATTTAGTGCAGAAAAAGAGTGCCCAGCAGCTCATCCCCTCTGTGCTGCTTCAGCTAATGGGTGGCTGTGATTGGCTGAGAATGTCAGCTAACTGCTTTCAGCCTATTACCGCCCCTGTTGCTGAAGGAATTTGTATGGCTAGAAGAAAGTGTATAATCTCTGACTTAGCCACACTGCCCGTGTGGGCCTGGACTGGGAGCAACCAAACACCTTTAATTAGCGTGAAACTGCTAAAAAAATGGTTAAACTGAATGGATGGACAATACCATGGGATTCCAAGCACTATAACCAGTTCAGTGAGAAAAAACAATTATAGTGTTTAGATTGTCACTTTAAGAAAAAAAAAATCGATATATTCTGCTGATAGGTAGTGATGTCCCGAACGGTTCGCCACGAACGGTTCGCCACGGACTCATCATTGAGTAAACTTTGACCCTGTACCTCACAGTCAGCAGACACATTCCAGCCAATCAGCAGCAGACCCTCCCTCCCACACCCTCCCACCTCCTGGACAGCATCCATTTTACATTCATTGTGAAGCTGCATTCTTAGTGAGCTGTCCAGGAGGTGGGAGGGTCTGGGAGGGAGGGTCTGCTGCTGATTGGCTGGAATGTGTCTTCTGACTGTGAGGTGCAGGGTCAAAGTTTACTCAATGATGAGTCCGTGGCGAACCATTCGTGGCGAACCGTTCGCGAACTGTTCGCGAACCGTTCTGCGAACCGTTCGGGACATCACTACTGTTAGGTCCTGAAACATTTCAGCTTCTAGTTGTGAAGTGGTGACATGTCTTTTCAGTTTTTTAATGTGTTACTGAACTCTTAGCAGACCACTAGCTTTCAGCAGTGTCTATCAAAGATGATGATGCCTGTTTTTGATCAATATCTAATTAGCCCAGAAGAGCTGAAAAATACATGTTTTTCTTTCACTAATAATAGAGTGGAAAGGGACACCGAGGGACAAGGTAAATTTTAGTTGCCTAAGGACAGAGAAGAATCTGGACTAGATCATTGGGGAAACGTAACTCCAATCTTTAATTAGGACAAAGTGAATATACACATGCCACCCAAAGGCAACTGGATTATATAGGGTATTATTTAGTGGCAGAGACTTTAATACTGCCATTTAATACATTTTCTGTAAGTTTTTATTTTTTCTATACAGCATGGTTTGTCATATACAAGTTGTAGTGCCTCTGAAATAAAAGTTCTAAGAAAATACACAGAAATGGTTTCAAACATTAGGAGTTTACTTTGTCTTCTAAGTAGAATATATTTTTTCACTTTTATATGGTGTTTGCTTCTTGAATAACATTCTGGTATTCTGTTTTAGAACCAGTAGTATAAAGTACAGACTATGCGTCTTTCCACGTGTGAGTGAAGACTAAATTAGGAGACATTTTATGTGATCGCCTATACATGCTTCATGTTTAGGTGCAAATATCTAAGTACATCCTTGCAAAATGGTGTTTACATATTTTGCAACGTAGTTTGCCTTGGCCTTTAGCATGTGACCCCCCCATTGTTTACATACAAGATAAAGCAGAATTGATGGTGCCTATTATCTATCAACCAGCATATATTTCTAAGTCATTAATTTTACCTTTAAATGTAATGAAGACTGTGCAGCAAACCATTAATTGAAATTTATCACAAAGCAAAGAGAAAGGTTCATCAAGGTCAAGGATTAATGAACGTTTAATGTATTATATTTAACTACTGTTTATGAACCTGATTTACAAAGAGCAATTGTCCCATGTGGCGTTTGAAAGTACTTTAAAACTACGTATTTTATGCAACCTGTATTTTCATAGCTTGCATGTTATGTTTAATTACCCCCTACAGTTATTGTTATTATTATTATTAACATTTATATAGCGCCAATATTATAAAGGGGGGAACTTAATAAATGAGAAAATTAAAAAATGTTACAGGAACAATAGGTTTGATGAGGACTCTGCTCAAAAGCTTTCAATGTAAAGGTGGTGGGGTATAAAAACACAATGGGAAGGGCATTGAAGGGATATCAACTAAGCACCAAAGTTGGAAAGTAGCAGAACCGAAGGTGGGAGTGGAGTGTGGCCCATTGATAGAGAGCAAGAGACAGGTCATAAGCTTTTCTGAGGTGGTGTTGTCATGGTGCCTGATCGGTACAGTCACACTATCGCAGTGCCTGATCGACGCCACAGTGTGGCTGTGCCTGATTGGCACGATCACACTAAAGGAAGGAGAGGTTACTCACCTCATTCCCTCCATGCTGTTTGTGGATCGGCGGCTGGGTCCAACGTTGGGAGGGACGCCGGCTGCTGCAAGACGGCACTAATTAATAACGCCGCCCAAAATGATGTCACTAGTGACGTGAACGTGCATGGTCATGTTTTCGCTGTGCACACACGTTCTGGGGTCGTGGGATCCAAATCAGCCAATAGCAGGATTTACGGGGTTATTTAAACCCAAACTTCCAGTTGTTCAGTGCCCTTTCATGGTTTCCATCATGTTATCCAAGATTCTGATTATTGTTTTTTGATCTTGGCTTGACTCGACTTCCCGTATTTCTGGTATTCCTGACCCTTTGGCTTTGTTCTTTCCGTATTTTTTCCTTTCTGTATTCCTGACTTCGGCTCGTGGCTGTTTATTCTTTTACGTTAATTCCGGCCATTCTAAGGCCCGGTAATAAGTTGTTACTGTCTGTATTTGTTATGTGTTTGACTTAATTCTGCATGTTAGACCACTGGTTCGTCCTGACAGATGTGTTTTGAGGGACTACTTAAATGATTGGAGACTAAGGGAGAGTCTGATGGAAAGAAGTTGCCTGCGAGAAGTCCTGCAAGCATGAGTTAGCAGTAAGGGTACTAGTAACGGACAGTAGAGGGTCACTGGCAGAGGGGGGAGACCAAGAAGGGGCATACCTATGAATTAGTGAAGATAGGTAATGTGACGAAGTGCCCTTCGCCACTTGTGCCTGGAGAGGACTGCTTGCCCGCCTCTTGCCCTGTGACTATGGCCCCTGGGATGTATTGCCCTTTAAAGACATGATTTGGGCATAATGGATTTGTGTTGTGCTGGGGACATACTGTGGAGTTACTGGGTGGCCACCATTTCCTGTATCAGAAGCACATGGTGAGAACAATGGATGGCGGCCATTTTAACTCACAGACACTGTTTGGACTTTTCAACACGGTGCCATCTTGCCAGTATTTGGTGCACAGAGACATCGTGCAGTGGTTTTGGAATATACAGCAGGGGACACATTATACAGTGATTGTTTTTCATTTAGCCTGTATATGTTCTGCAGAATCTGCATTAAACTGTATTTTCCAAAGTACTGAACGGATCTGGGTGAATTCTGGATATGTGGTTCACCCAGATCCCCCAGTTCCAAGGTGTAACGGATCGCCTGGCACCCCGACTGGGTACCTCCGTTGAAGGATGCTCCTAGCGCTTCCTGAGGACTCCAAGCACTCTGGCAGACACCACAATCACCGAACCGGAGAAACAAATAAATTCCCCCAAGCATATGAATGCTGTAGACAGTTGAATAGGAACCATATGAATAGGTTTACTCTCCTAGCAGTCAAACTGGAACAGCATACAATAAATCCTTCCCCCAATAATGAGACGACACTTCACTTTGAGGGTTAAAACAGGAACTCCTGTGCTGGCACACCCAGCCTGGTTTTTATTACAATCCACAAAACATAGTACTGCCCACAGGGTTTTGCAGAACCACCAATAAACACATTACAACACATACAATGCAAGTACAGCAGCCAATCAGACACAATGGGACAATAGAAACACACCCAGCATATTCCTCCCCTCTGCTTTGAGATAATTGAGTCAATTACTGTATCTACTCAATTATCTCCAAGCTGAAAAGTTACTTTTTGTACATTTTTATAACTTTGTGAGTTAACATCGTACATACATAAAACTTACATTTTCAGAATCAATCCATTCAGGGGAACAACATATTAAAAAATGGCACGAATCAGACCAGGGGTTCAAAAGTTAAGGGAAAGTCCTTTGTGACTAAATGAAGCATGGCTTTCCGGCCCAAACCAGTTTCAGAGTCTTCTATCCTGGAGATAAGTAATTCAATTATTTCCCAGGACAGACACAAGACTCCATTAAGCATATGGTTGCAAAAAGACACAAAACACTTTAAAATACATAAAGTCACATTTTATACATAAAACACAGACATGACACATATCCCCAGATAGCTGGGATCTGAGCGCACAAAACTACCGAATAGCGCTCAGATCCTATTCACACAGTTCAATTGCCATGGAGCCGAAGTCTTTAACTACACGAATGGGCTCCATGGCATAGCTATCTGGGTTAATAACTTCACATAAAGTCTGGTCCATAGTCCAAAGGCAAGAGGCAGGCAAGCAGCCCCCTCCAAGGACACGTGGCGAGGCCGGTTTCGCCACATTTCTCCTCTTTACCATCCAGACTAACAGGGTATCTGACCTCCTGCCGGTCAGTGCCCTGGTTAGTCCAGCAACCAACCCACGAAGCACAAACAGCAATACAGCCCACCCACAATAACTGGTTACTACACCTGGATAAAATAGCAACTTGTCCATGTCCAGGTGCCTCACCACGGCTGTGCGGGGGCTGGTAGACTGCCTTGGTGGGTTGCTGAGTGGGCAGAGACCAGCGGTACTCTGCCCGGGTGCCAGCGCTACCACTGAAGTAGCCTGGTTGGAGCCTGGTTGGGGGAGGGGGAGACCAACTGTCTCCCCTCTGGATACACTGCTCTGAGGCTGGGGGACAGGACCGACCGTCCCTGCCCCTGGGGCTGCAAGTGCAGAGACTACGGTCCCATCTGCATAGTTGTGGGGCTTAACATCTCCCCTTGGTGGGTTAGGCTGCCGCTGGAGAGAGGGTGTAACAAGCTCCTCTCCCTGAACTGTAGACTGCCGCTGAGGAGAGGGGGTAACAAGCTCCTCTCCCATACATACTTTCAGCCGCTGGGGAGAGGGGATAACAAGCTCCTCTCCCTGACACTCTCTCTGCGGTTGGAGGGGGAGACCGACTGTCTTCCCTTTCAATAATTTGTCCTGTTGCTGGGGAGAGGTGATAACCGGTTCCTCTCCCTGGAACACTCTCTGCTGTTGGAGAGGGGGACCAACTGTCTCCCCTTTTAATATATTGCCCTGCTGCTGGGGAGCGAGACCGACTGTCTCCGCTTCCTGCAGGACACACTGCCGCTGGGGAGGAAGTACAGCTCCCTGGGATACATACTGCCGCTGGGG
>OW240916.1:295483370-295502547 GCA_933207985.1 Pelobates cultripes | reverse complement strand
TATTCTTTAACAGAAATATAACATCAATTATAAACAAAACAATGAGTGGAAAATAATAAATAGGATGCTGCCATGCATATTTAGAAATATTGGCATAATATCCCCCCCTCCCCTGCAGACAGATCGCTGGGGTCTGTGAGTAACTTCCAGAAGTGACTGATACATCCTGCAACTTACTGGAATTCTGTTCATAGAACGTTGGGGAAGTCAGACTCACCCTCAGCTCACTGGGTATCATGACAGTGGGTGCGAGATCCACAACTTGTGTCAACGTTTCGATCTCCCGCAAGAACTGATGGAAAGCCTGTGCCAGTTCATTCAGGGCACTGCAGATCCGCTTTGGGCTGTGTGGGCCAGCTGCTCAGTAATCCCGGGCTAGCGGATGAGCTCTGAGGCTTTTCTTGAGGTTTGGTGAAGGGCACATGGACTGCTGAGGAAGGAGGAGCAGACGGGGTTACTGTGCTCAGCACTGCTCTGCGAGTGAGCTCCACTTCATTCACACAGAGCTGTTAGAGGCTTGAGGAGGAGCAAGTGAGGGAAGGCTGGCTGTCTGAGTCTGGAAACCCTGCCCCACTCACCCTCAGTAAACAGGGAGGGGGGAGGAAGCAATGCACACAGCATACAAACACACACTGCAATGTGTGTGAGTGTGCAGGGGGATGCCTATTGTGTGGGGAGTCTGGGGTCTGCCAAATGCCTTTATTATTCACAAGGATTCTACAAAGTTCTAAGTGAATAGGGTACTGAGATTGTCTATATAGATATACTTATGTTCTTTGAAGGAAAAATATATATCTTGTATTAGCAATATTTACAATAAGGAGTTAAATGAATCCATTGAATACATTGATTAGATTTTAATACATGCTGGGTTGATAAACCGCTGTTGTTTTCATAATAATCCCCCCCTCTCATAATATTGTAAAGCGCTACGGAATCTGTTGGCGCTATATAAATGATGCTAATAATAATAATAGATGCATGCAGTGCTAATGAACATGGATATAAAGTACATTTTAAAATATTTTCCAAAGAAAATTATTAAACATATTTATTTCTAAAATATCCCTATGTTATAAATACTATCAGAGTATTCTGTTAAAAGGGATAGTGCTACAAAATATGAGAATTTCTATCTAATAATGAAATTATAGGATCCATACAGCTGTGTGTGAATGACAATTGCCAATGATTTTATACGCTCTCTATCTATTACAGGACTTGGGTGACTGTGTAGCCTCGCTGAATGCAGGCAGAATTGATACAGTATGCTGTTTTAACATGTATAGATATCACTTTATATGTTTTTTGTTAGGAGTGGAACATTATTCACCGGCCGATCCAGGGGGACATCCACAAAGCCATTGGTGACTGTGGCACGGTCGTGTTTTTTACACTGGACCAGTTGAGAAGATCAACTCACAGTTCAGTTGCAGAGACTCTGCACACAGCCTGTGTTACAGGTTAAAAATATAAAACATCTATTCAACACATGTACAACATACCTAGTTGTAGTGTGTCTAAGTATTGAAATCACGCTGATAGACACCATGCAGAAGGTCCCATCACTTAGCATCCCATGTGGAAAATAGAGGTGGATAAAAATAGGTAATAGCTGGGGCGGATGAGGGTATACATTTTGGCGTCCCCTGTTTTAAGGTGTATTTATACATTGCCCTGGTAAATACAGTTCCAGCATTTGTAAGAATCTGTGTATTCTTGTGGCAGCAAATGGTGTCATATCTGGCCTCTCAGATAAAATAAAAGTGTTTGAGAATTTGTATTTGTCATTAAACTTGTACATGTAAAAATTTTGGGTTCTTCCAAATTGATGCAGTTCTCAATTTAAAAGACTTTCGGATCTGAAGAATTTGGGTTTTAAAGTTTTTGGTTCAATTCAAAATTTTGGTTTGCTTTGAAAAATTTTGGTTCTATCTAAAAATTGCCAGGTAAGCCCTAAAATGAAGGAATAAAGGTGCCTAATGTGTCAAAGTTCGATTTGAAATTCTGTGATTCAAAATGGCACAGATTTGGTCGAAATTCTCCTGAATTTCGATTCTGACTGATCCTAATATCCAAGTCTATCAGTCATAATATTTCACCAGAGTCAATACTGATTTTATAAAACTGTGCAACGTGACATGAGAACCAGGTATTTTGGAGCAAAATGCCACGCTGAAAGAATATCTGGCTGAAGAATTTTTAGAATTTGAATATTTTGGCCTAAAACATACAATGCTTGTACCGGAAGAGAGGGGTAGAGCCTTACAGTATTTTCCGGTTGTATATGTAACAAAAATCAGAAGATGGAGAAATATGTAGTTTAGTATTCTTAGCACAATGGAAGAATAAGTAAGAAATGCACTTACACATTTTAGGAGCTCTTGAAAGCTCCACTTCTATGAGTTTGAGTGGTACAATCCCCGCTTGTGGATTCTTGTGAGCTCCCTGATGCAATCACCAGTCTGGCAATGTTTATAAAAGTATAAAACATACAGAGAGCCTAATGTGGAGTAGTATATCTGGATGAAATGGATAAAATAAAATGGAAATGCACTCACATTGTGTGGAGCCTATGTGTTGGCTCGTAACACATGGCGTGGAGTGATATAACACTGGTGAGTGCAAGTCCTCTCCGTATATGTGGTATGCAACAATACAGAAATAAAAAAAAATGGTTCATTCTGTGATATTATTTAGTGCAAATAAAATAAAAATAACTTACAAAAATGGTGCAAAATTAGGTTTTGCTCAATACAAACAGTTTAGGTGGTATATTCCCCACCAAGAGAAGTAATGTCCAACAGGTAATGCATTGAAAGCAGGAGGGTCCAGAGTGTCTTCAATAAATATTTATAAATAAAAATGAGTATATCACATATAAGCATACTGGGAAATGCTGCCTCTTGGATATAGATAATAAAGATAATTTAAGGGTCATGATTTCCCTGTAAATAATGATATAGCACCGCATTCTGAAAATGACCACCCACTGATTTACAGATAAAGGCTACTGACAGTGATTTTTTTTGTATGCACAATTTATTACCCAGATGATATACTGCAAAATTACTTATTTTAGTTATTTCTTTTCCAGATCGGAGCAAAAAGTGTAGTTAAACATTCTGCACAGTTGTCACTTTGGCAACTCCAATTCAATGAAATCAGACTCTACATTTTGAAGTTACTTAATATTTTTTATATTATTATAAGGCACCAACATATTATGCAGCGCTGTACAACAGAAAAATAAAACTAGTGAGTATATAAAGGGAATCAACACAGTAAAGGAGGAGAGTATATTTAAAAGAAGAAAAACTACCACAACAAGAGGACATAGTCTTAAATTAGAGGGACAAAGGTTTAAAAATAATATCAGGAAGTATTACTTTACTGAGAGGGTAGTGGATGCATGGAATAGCCTTCCAGCTGAAGTGGTAGAGGTTAACACAGTTAAGGAGTTTAAGCATGTGTGGGATAGGCATAAGGCTATCCTAGCTATAAGATAAGGCTAGGGACTAATGAGAGTATTTAGAAAATTGGGCAGACTAGATGGGCCGAATGGTTCTTATCTGCCGTCACATTCTATGTTTCTATTTCAGCGAGGCAAGCTTGAAACAGAAGGTGGGCAGAATGTATGCAGTTTTAACTTGGCTTTTGCGGACTAAAATGTTTAATCACTTTGCCAATTCCTACTTCAGTGAACAACCCTGTATATTGTATTCTGTTATTTAATATTAATATAAAAGTCAATTAGCATATGTAGTTTGTAAATACACCCAATTAACTTCGAGAAAAAAAATCCAAACCACAAACTCAAAGCCAGGATAGAAATAAGAAGTATACTGAATCTAAAACAGATTTAAAGAGATTTTATTTCAACCTGCAAAAGCAATATCTGGTGTTTTAAAGGGTAAGTGTGCTTGTATGTTTCTAATGACTACTAATAAACTATTGGTGTATCCAATTTCCAGTAATTTAAGACTTGCAATTAAGACTTCTCTTTGAAAAGTATTATTTATACAGTAATTATCACAGGTAAAACTTCTGGTAGTCTCAGCCCATCAATAGCAGCATTATGCTGCCCTCCAGTGGTTGAAGTCTACGACTCACTAGAAAAGATTACATTATTGTGTCTAACAGTGTATCTATAATTGCAATGTTCTACAATAATTTTTTATGATTAAATGTATCAATAGAGGTGTAATGTAACTTTCTCTTTCCTGTTAGTAAATCTATACAATTTTATCTGGTTTCATTTTTGATATAAATCTAATTTAAGTGATAATCTAACCCTGCATTCCAGGAAGAGTTGTGATTGTTGAGCATTTTCTGTTGATAAGAATCAGTCAATTTGCAGTAAATGAGCAAAATTCACCAAGTTCTCACTACGAGCTGAGATAAATCTGTTTTGTTCCAAATATAGTAGAGTTTCAATGAGATTTATCACTGATTGACTATCTATGTGCCTTTCTTAAATGTGAATTTAAAATCCAGTTTGGTGCGTTCCAAACACGTATATTAAAAAAACTGGCTCCCCAGGACCCAATGTGACCTTGTATTTACTACCTTTGTTATGTGACCGTTGGCAGAAGCTGGGCGTTTAAAAGTCTCACCAGCAATAGTAAATTACGGTATACATGGGTTTGGAGTTGATAATCATGCTGGACCTTAAAGGAGCAAGCACCATGACCACTTCTGTAATTTGAAGCAGTCATGGTACTTGGAGGTTTTACGAGCAGCATTTCACTATGAAACATTGCATACACAGTGCTTAACCAATTTGCTTCCAGAGGTGCAACTCTTCCTTTGGCAGCATAATTGGGGCGTCATTGGTCAGTCTGGAATAAGAGTTCTCGATTCAGCTAATCAGGGCACACAATATATATATATATATATAAATATATATATATATATAAAATCTCCTACAGACTGTAAACTCGTTTGAGCAGAGTCCTCTTCAACCTATCATTCCTGTAAGTTTTCTTGTAATTGTCCTATTTATAGTTTAATCCCTCTCATAATATTGTAAAGCGCTACAGAATCTGTTGGCGCTATATAAATGGCAATAATAATAATACTAATAATTTATCCACACTAATACACAAATATGTTCCATCTAGGCCCCTACTCTCTGCCGGAGACCTACGTCTATCCTCTGTTCGTACTCCCACCTCTGATGCTCACCTTAAAGACTTCTCTAGGGCTGCACCATTCCTATGGAACACCTCTCCCCTCTCTGTTAGACTTTTACCCAGTCTCTGCTCCAAAAACTCTTTGAAAAGCTACTTCTTTAGGAAAGCATATCAATTAAACTGTCAATAGCTTTTCTCCCTGCACCCTGCTTCCTTTCCTGCAACTGTCATCAAAACAAAACACCACGTTCTCAGTGAATACTATCCTAGCAACATACTTTTTCACCATACCCTTACCTTTTGTGTCACTATACCCCACTCCCTCTAGCATGTAAGCTCATTGAGCAGGGCCCTCAATCCCTCTGTTCCTGTGTGTCCAACTCGTCTAGTTACAAATACATGTCTGTTAGTCCACCCATTGTACAGTGATGCAGAACCTGTTGGCGCTTTATAAATAATAATAATATTAATAATAATAATAATATAAAGACTAGTACATTGTTTACCCACCCCAAGGAAGATATATGTTGTCAGAGTTGACAAAGTGTTTACTCTACATCCCAAGCAGAAGATGACCACTACCCAAACTAACTATCCCTATAAATGATTTTGGAGATGATTGGTCACCCTTCCCACCCACAAAGTAATGTAAGGATCTGTGGATGAATATTTTGCCTTTTAGAAAGTATTTATTATAGTTTTTATCAAGGATTTCCTTAAAACTACATTTAGGTAAATATTCATAGCACACTGACTATAGCTTTGAAAAGTGGCACCATTGTAATGAGCACTAGATTGCTTGAAGAAGGGATTTTTATTCACTCAACTGACCAACATGAAGCATGCTGAGTCCCTGAGGATCCAATTGGGCCCTGTCTGTTCACCGAAAGAAGAAACAAACAACCAACAGAACAACAATAAGGGCAGATTGAAGCTGCGACATTATCCACATCCTAACTGAAAAGGAAATAGTAAGACACAGATTTCTCTCCATTACCTATAGCTGCAGCATTGTTGTCACTGATGACACATCTATTGCAGTAGCAAGCAGTTCCAGCAGTAATAACCCCTATCTGAAAGGATGGGGGTCCTTTTATTGTTGCACTCTGCTGTGTCTAATCCCAGTAGATAGATTTACTTTATACTTGTTGAGATTTAATTGTTTAGCTGCTAGAATAGCACTATTTATTACGGCTGGTGTCATTACACATCCTGTATACACTGTAGTACTCCATGCTGTAACGACAAAGGAAACAGCAGTGTGCTCTGTGATGTACTTATGTTCCAAATATTGCTATACTTCCTTTGACCCTAGCCATTCCTAACCCTATCTACCCAGTGCTTGTGATGGCAATTCGTCTTACTACATTAACTGTGCCTTATCTAATGATAGAGGGAGGTGGGTGGTTGTAGCTGGAAATGTAATTTTATGCATGGGATCATCAGTCAAGAGTTGGAAGGAACAGGAAAAATTCATAAACCATTGACTAATATGTTCTCAGGTCTAACACTTCTTTTACCCATCTATAAACCATCAACTGGAGCAGACTGAAATGGTCACGGACTGAGGACTCTTGGACTGTCCTTCTAATCAGCTGGCCTTTACCAGCCAACTGTAGTGTTAATGACCTCTACTCATGCATAAATCAAATGACCACTGTAGTTTCACACACCGCAGCCAACAAGCAGCTGCTGGGTGGAGACAAGGAGATCAGCGCAAGACAAAAGCTTTTGTAGTGGCCATGGTAACTTAAGTGTGATTCTGTGAATTTTACTTAATACATTAGTTGAATGAATTAATTAAATTAATAAACTCTTATTTTAAATGTGCTTCTCATGTATATTTATACATTTGGTAAAATAGGCTGGTTGGATCTGGAAGGATTGCGAGGAAATCTCATTTAAGGGCCCAATAAACACCCATAAAAGAGCCCAACTAGCAAGTTCGTAGAGTGGAAGAAGTTGTGATTGGTATGAAGATTAGTGTAAATCTTAGTATCTATTCAGGGGATCCTGTATTTGGACTGAAATGGGGCAAGCTGGGAATGTGTAAGACCAGTGAGGAGTAGATTGTCAAGACACTATCCGATTGCGACATTGGCACTATTACCCTGCTGGATCTTAAAGCAGATGCTAACATCCTGAACTTCTCTGCCACCATATTTGTCATCTTCTTCAGTTACTGATGGCTTAATCTGCCAGGAAACTCATTACTGGTGTGTTCTGCACAATGTAATAAAAGTCTTTATAGGAGGTCTTGTCAAATGTTCAGTTGTTTTGTTAACGTGTTGATAACTCTTCTTCAGAAGTTTTGTAATACTGGTAAACATGAGTGTTTTACACAAGATATAAGGCCCTTTCCCACTGATCCAATAATGGTTAGAGGTATGGAAACGGAGAGTTAAGATCACTCTGACATTATTAATGGCTCTTCATCAGATGTTAACATGTCATTAAATGTTGAAAATGTGTCAAGTGTAACCCTAGCACACGTTTTGGACTGGAGCATGATCAGAATGGGTACTGCATGGCCAATGGGTAGAGTATGTAGGCAGGTGGCCTAGTGCTTAGTACCACTTAAATATACATCTTCGTAACCTTAAATATCCATAATAAATCCATAAATAAATATATAAATTTTTTTCATTGATCTACTCCTGTATCGCAGTGCATTTACACATTGAATCATGTGTGTGATGACATCATCGGTGACAAAACTTTTCCATCACTAGGTTTCATGAGCCAGTAATTTTATTGAATTTCTTTAGTTCTCACAACTATATAATTAAAGAAAATATATTGAACAGTATAATGTCGAACGCTATAACAGTTAGCGTATTTGCTAATACTTTACAAAATCCATTTTAAAATTGTAAAATGTTTCTGATAGGATTTTTTATTTAATTTTATTTTTTTTACAGCGCTTACACTCTGTAGAGGTTTGGGTGAGATATTCCATTTCCGCATAAGCAATGTCTTCTGAATCAGCAATCACGATATTACACAGTACACACACTGCACTGTCTCCATGTCTACATGATGTCCGTAGTCTACCAAAGAGTTATTTTTTTTCCCTCTGTAGTTTATTGTTTTGTAAACTCAAAATAATAACCATTAAAGTTCCATTACAGTTTTCCTATTCTCTGTTGTACTGTTAATATTTTTTAAGCCATCTGCTGTTCAAATGAAACATCTTAGCTATAGGGACCATAGGGTAAGCTGGCTGTGCAAGTTACATCTCTCCTGTACAGTTCCTCTACTATGTATCCTCCTATTCGACTGTTATAAGTCACTGATCACATTTCTAGGAAAAAACAAACACCTGTAACAATTTGTACATTTTCAGCTTCTGAACAGCAGAATGTATGGTGGTACACTAGACGTACAATACTATATTGATAGGTAGTAAATATAGCTATCTAGTCAGCCCATTCTCCAATTATATTCAATTGTTTTTTAGTTCTAGATTTAACTAAGGTAACCTGTTACATTATTCATTATGCTTCCTAGGGTTCCCACCTCACTGGTACCACCAGCTAGCTTACCCTATGCTAGCGATGGCTAACTTTGACGTTCAATGTATTTCTGGACTACATTTTCTGTGATCCTCAGCCAGCTTTATGGCTTATTACAAAAAAGGGTGAATACTGTGTATCTGGAAGATAATTAGAATAGACAATATCTTAATTCAGCTTTCAAAGGATCACACTACTATATGTTACACTCACAATGTAGGGACCAGGATCACAATGTTAAGGGAGCCCTTCCGATGACTTCAGAAATTACTTATTTAGATGGAGCAGGCATTCTGTGTAGTGATGTAAAGATAAAATAATAAATAATACAAATAATATATAGTTATTACTTAATTGTGTACAAGAGTACTTAAAGGAAACTATTATTTCCAAAATAATATATATATTTTATTCAGTTCAGTTTGTGGCACCCAGTCCCCCTTTTTTTTTTCTAAATATTTACAGTAGTTAACCCTTTACTAACCTTGTTTCCAGTGCTAAGATTCTGCCACCTGCTCCACCTCTAATCTTGTCTTCATCCCTGCTTATACTCTTTGATACCTCATCCAATCAAGTGCTTCTCTTAGGTAATTATTATGGATGAGAGGCGCATGCGTGTCAAGTGCACTGAATCCAGTGTTTCTCTATGACAGGGGTTCTCAACGTTAGTCCTCAGTACCCCTTACCAGTCCAGGGTTTAGGGATTACCTGGGTGTGTCTAAGGTGTTTAAAAAAACAAAAAAAAACCTGAGTCTAAGGTGTTTTTTCCCCCCTTTTTCTAATCACCTTAGACACACCCAGGTAATCCCCAAATCCTGGACTGGTAGGGGGTCCCGAGGACTGGGTTGAGAACCCCTGCTCTATGAGAAGCATTGATTGAACTTTTGACATCCTCATGCAATGTGTGAGGTCACTGAACGTGAGGAACCAAGTCTGACTCGGTTTTCGCAGCAAAAAGCAGAAACACCAGCTCTGCGGAATCTCCAAAATAGCAATGTTTTACACTGTAGGATCAAAATTCCAAGACTATTGTACCAAGACCATTTCATTAAGGTGAAGTGACCTGGGTGATAACAGTGTCCGTTTAAAGGGAGACTAATGTCACTCTGACCACTTCATCTCATTGGGGGCTGCAGAGGGACACTTCGGGGTTAAAAATACAGTTCTGAGAATAAGACATTCATTTTCTCATGGATGCATTCAAACTGTAGACAAGTTTCCACTCTTTGCATTTTGTCCTTCGAATTGGACTATCTCTGTAAAAACAGTAACAATTTGAAAACACTAATAAAAACTGTAATTATATGTTATGTTATGATATGTTATGTTATTATATGTTATGTTTCTTAACTCCAGTTCCCATGATGCTTAGCCTGTATGGGGCTTAATTTTGAACAGATGTCGTACAAAAAACTGGAATTAATAGTTTCATTATAATAGTTGATTTGAGAAGAGGAATGAGACTGGTAAAATAACGCTCTACCTGACATGACCGAGACTTGGATAACTGGCACCAAAATTAGCTTGAATACTTAAACATAGCAATTGTTAACTGGGTGGATCTACACTCTTCAACTAGTCTTGACTATACAAGACTGTACCTGGAATTTGGATGTAGAATTGACATGCATGCTGGAATTTGGAATGTCATGGACAATGATAAGACTTGACAAGACGTGGACATCCTGCACATTTCAGCCTAAAATACTATGTCAACGTATCTTACTGAGACAGCTTGGAATATCAAGGCAGCCTGGAGTAATATATATGTGTAACAGAGTTCACTCTTTCTATTACTATATATACTAGGTGGACCAAAATGCAGAGTAGGATTTGGCAGGTAATTAACTTATTTGTAGGCAGTTCAGCTTTTGTGTTGCAGGTACATATTATAAGAAAGTCTCATCATGGGTAATTCCACCAAGGAACAATGAGTAAAATTAGTGGAATTTTATTTTCAAAATTGGTGAAAATTTTCCATGTAGAAATCGCAGCAATAGAGCCTCAAACATGAATTAATGTTATAAACAATTCAATCAAAAGAGCCCAACTTTGCAAGAAGGCAAATGGAGCTCTTTTAAAAGATGTAATTTTCCGTACAGAGTCAAAAAAAATCTCCATACATTTCACTATAAGGACACTATTGTCACCTAAACAACTTTAGCTCATAGGAGCACTTTTGGTGTATAGATCATGCAGCTGCAATCTTGCAGCTCAATTATCTGCCATTAAGAGTTAAATACTTTGTTTATGCAGCCTTAGTCATGCCTTTTCTGCATGTGACTTGCATTGCCTTCCTAAACACTTCCTGTAAAGAGTAATTTAATGGTTACACTTCCTTTATTGCAAATTCTATTTAATTTAGAATTTCTTATCTCTTGCTCGTTTAAGAGCTTGCCAGGCCTGCATGAGCCTTCTGTGTGTGATTAAACATCAATTTACAGAGCAGGAGATAGAATCTTTTAAAGTAAGTTGCATCTGATTGAAAGTGAAATCAAATTTTTTTATGCAGGTTGTGTCAGTCACAGCAAGTGGAGGCGGCTGTTGTTACATTAAAAGAAACAAAAGGGATTTAACTCCTAAATGTCAGTGAATTGTGAATTGAAACATCAGAGGCATGATCTATACACAAAAACTGCTTCATTAAGCTAACATTGTTTTGGTGACTATAGTATCCCTTTAAGCATTCATGTACTATCATTGAAATTGGTACATTACTAAAAAAAAAGTTATTTGCTCTATGTTCTTTAAAATCTTGGACCATGTTAATTCATGATGATGATATTAATAGGAATGTTCACAACTTTTCATTAGGCAAAAAAGGCCTGCAGGGGACACCTGTCTTCAGTGCTTATAATGTGCCTTTATGATATTTAAGTGGGCTTATAGATGGAGAGATAAGTACCAGGAGCCTTGGGGTTTAGGAGGGACGGCAGGGAGCATCTTAATATGCCTACAGATAGATGTAAATCCAGCCGCGCCGGTGAGCACCAAAGGTGTTTTGTAAATAAAATAATTTAGGACATAGGAAATGAAAAACAGTAGCTAAAGATTCCAGAGAAAAGTAGAATCGGTTTTAACGTTAACATTTTTTCTGCATTTCTTGTCTTGAATTAACGGCACAAGGCATTATGCTAAGCAGGTGTTAATTTGTAGGTTATAAGCTTGGCACCTGCTGGTGTTATAGAGCAGAATGTTCATTCTCACAGTGAAGCCAGAGGGTAGGAGAACTTGCTCAAATCTTAAAGTTATGTAACCAGAAAAGATTTATTAAATGGCAAATAGACCTGACTGACAGCTTCTCTAAGAGGTATTTACCTAAGGCTATTTGGCATTCTCTCGTATTTAATGTTGGATGTTTAGCATTTTTGTAGAAAGTTCAGTCAGCTATAAATAATGATAAACCACATAATGAATGTCAATCATAAAACACAGCAGGTAATGTTACTTCATGGCATTGAGCCATTCCGCATATTTTATTTTTATTAAGTAACATTTTTTTATTTCTGAAAAATTCATGTAATAGCCAGTGACAGTATTGAAGGCAGACAGTCACACATACTTCATTACAAGCAGACAGTCATACACACTCGGTTACAGGCAGGCAGACACAGACACACACACACACACACACACACACAGGCATGCAGTCACACACACACAGGAAGGCAGTCACACACAGGCAGGCAGTCACACACACAGGCAGTCAGACAGTCACACACAGAGGCATGCAGTCACACAGACAGACAGTCACACACACAGGCAGGCAGTCAGTCAGTCACACACACACACACAGGCATGCAGACACACAGGCAGGCAGTCACAGTCACACACAGGCAGGCAGTCACAGTCACACACACAGACTTACCACTTTCCATTATGGCTGGAAGGGGGAGTGGATGCAGTTGGTTGTTTGGGAAGCAGGGACTCCATCCTTCTTCCCTCTTCCTGTGCAGCAGTTACTAGGGGCTTTGGTTAGGTATTAGCCCCGCCTCCACTTTGCAATAAGCCCTGCCCCCACCGCTCATTAAGCCCTGCCCCTTCTGCCTCGTTTTTTTTTTGTTGTTTTTTTTTAATAGACCTGGTAGGAAATAATTAATCCTCCACCCGGGTACCTGTTTTAGCTCCTCTGAGCTCCTGTCACCCGGCCATGTGTGAGCTGTGTCTGCCACATGGTGCCCCCTGGTCCATGGCACCCTGTGCGGCCACACAGCTCGCACACCCCTAAGGCCAGCCCTGATGGTGTTCACACAAGAACCTCACGAACGGAGACTGGCCAGGGCACATATATATAGGGTTGAGTTACTTTTGGGGTACAGGATATTTTGTAGTATTTTCTGTAGCTGGGAGATAATTACATTAGATGCGTGTTTTCATGCAATTATCTCTCAGGCACAGAGGATCCTGGGATTGAAACCCCTGCATTATTATGTGTGAAACCCCTTGCATGGGACGGGGCATAAAAGCCGTGTATGTGAAAATAAACTTCAGTTGTATTCCCAGAACTGTGTGTCGTCCGGTTACGGGAGAGGAGATGGGATATTACTTGGCTGTTTTATTGTTCCTGATTATACTTTGGTGGATCCAGCGGAGAAGAGTCCCTACTAGGACTAGGGTTTCTGCTACAATATATATACACACATACACATACACACGCACACACACACATACATGCATACACACATACATAGAAACAAATAGGGTTTAAAGCACTTCTTGAGTAGTATGCATCTTAGATTCACTTTAAATATAGAATTATTTCTTATAAAAGATTTCAAGTTTTATAATAGAAATGCTATATCGTCTCTACACAGATCATGCAATCATTGCAATTTAATTCTGAATGGTATTTGTAATGGGGCACAGTGACACTAAAAGCACCATAATTACAAGAACTTATGGCACTAGATATGGTGCAAATAGTCTCTACTCTCCCGTTTATGTCAAACTGATTTTGAGCAGTAGAATCTCCCTAAATTCATGTGGCTACAAGTTACACCAGCAAGTGGTAGATGCAGGCTCCCTTTAGCATACTGGTTTTTCGTAATAGCTTTTAGCTTTTTATGGAGGGTTTCATTCTGGTAAACATGCATTTTCAGATGTTCTTCCTTGCCAGCATGTGTGAGGGGAACCTTAGCCCTCTTGTCTTAGAAAAGCAAACTGCCGCAAAATGCGTTGGAATCGTTATTCTCAAATACAAAGGAGAAACAAACATTTAAGATGCCTTTAGAAAATTTACATTTGGGTGCTATTTGTCAATTTGACAGATAATGTCAATCAAACCAGCATCAAAGTAAGTGAACGTCAATACATCGCAAGAGAAACAACCACATTTTCTATCTATCTATTTTCTATCAAATTTCACAGCTTATTCTCTTATGTAAAAAAAGTTTCATAACATGATGCTTAGAAATTAAACTGAGATACCAATCAAGTTGTAGTTATATCACAATTACCCCAGCTGTAGCAGTCATATTGGTAATAAAAGGGGCTTTCCAAAAACTGTTTTTGCTAATAGATTTCTGCACAGTAACATTTTGCTGACACAGTGTTTACCCTGGCCCATTCTAGCAGTAGTGACACTAGATTTTTTTTCTCTCACAAATGTGTTGATTGTAACAGACGCTCTTAGATATTCACACTTTAATATGCAGAAACACTTTTTTTCCAAGAAAATGTTGTGTTCTCACGCAAACCAAGCTAGACGTTTCACACAGACCATTTTTTTTTTTTTTGCTTCTATTTAAGTAGGTCATGTTTATATTTTTAGTAGTAGGAGTAGTAGTTTTTTATCATTGCATCATATTTAAAGGGTAACTGAACAATTACATTTGGTTTATCTGCATATGGATCTGTGACTCTATTGTGCATAAATATAAATATATACCATATACATGTATTCATTGTCATTACATTTCTTTTTGTTAAGAGGATGATAGGGACATTATTTGGAAGAAAAAACATTGGAGACCAAGAACTGGGGAATAAGGAGATTCAGGGTAAAGAACCTTTGGACTGAATCAAAAAGATGTGAGAATGAATGTCAAAGACCAGATGATTAAAATACCAAACAATTGCCTTTTAATCTGAAGTTCAAAAGTAGGCATTATACTCAAACTATGTTGGACACATCTAAGACATACCATTAAATATAGCATGGCCTACATGGACAATGTTGAGGTAACTGTTCAACTCGTGCAATTCTTAGAGATAGCAATGGCATTATCACTGGCTTGTAGCTGATTGGAACACCAATAGAGTATTGCAGTATCTTAATACCATGTTTATCTTGATAACAGAATTTTGTAGATGATCCTATTATCAAGTCTATAATATCAAAACCATCCACTTAGGCAGTTAGAGCCTGAATTGCAGTGCAGATGTCTTAGCTACCACAGGAGAGATAACACACATATCTAATTAATATCCCCCATGGCGACATGTCATGGTTTTAGACGAGCCTTATTTTTTGTCAAATATACTCGTTGGACCATAGCCGCTAAATCTGATTAACTCAGAGTGACGATTTACAAATGACAAATCTAACAGAAATATTCCACTGAAAAAGTTATCATGAGTTGAGATATGGCAATACTTTGTAACCTTACATCTGTATCACTGGGCTAACACAACTATTCATACGCATTCGGCATATCCACTTTATTCATACATGTTGTGTTGTTTGTTATATCCAGTCTTCTGGGATATGGACCTAGTTGGCAGCATGATTGTGTCACAAAGAAAGACTGATACACAAACAGCGTGGGGTTAATTAAATGAGTCAGTCTGAGATTTAATGTATCTCTGTTCTAATTTGCACTCCAGCTGGATACATTAAACCAGTGTTATAAACACACTGTATCGCTCACTGCGTGAACTCATTCAAGCATTACACTTTCTAGGATATATAGTGGAATTTTTATGTGTCTTCATAGCCATACCTTTTCAGTATCTCTAGCTCTAGCAGTGAAATGGATAATTCCTATATTTAGCCAGGGTGGTGAATTACAGTTGGTAAACGAAATGCTCACCAGTTTGCTATTAGGGTTTTTAAAGGTATTTTGTTTTATTGTTTTATAAAGTTGCTGGACCTATTGTGTTGAGATTATTATTATTATTATTTGTTAGGACAATTCAGAATTTTACACAAATGCATGGTCCTCTGCCAAGGATTGTCAATGCAAGTCAATATGTAAATCAAAATGCCAAATGCAAGTCAATTGTTTCTGAATTTGCATTTCACTATTGAACTTTGTTATAACATTTTGGGTTTTTTGAGACCAATTTTACACAATATTGAGAACAAAAAGCCCTCTTCTGAGATCTCTAATTTGCTGTGGCAAGTTATGTTGTGACCTTGATTTAGATTATTTTATGCAAAATCGCTTTCTCACATGGTTCTGCAGCCATGTTGAATTTTCAGAACTCCAAAATTATACACACAGGTCCATAGCTATGCCCTAGGTCAATATCAAAATTAAAGGGACATGCATCACTTGACAATTTTTTAGACCAGCAAGCAAACACTTTAACCCCTTAAGGACCAAACTTCTGGAATAAAAGGGAATCATGACATGTCACACATGTCATGTGTCCTTAAGGGGTTAAAGCAACTATACAAACCAAAGTAAAACAAGAAACACATTGAAAAGTACATAGTAAACATTTATAAACTTGCTATAAACTTGCTCAGACAGCATTATTGTCGTCCGTCGGCTAGGGGAGTTTCTGCAGCCTACCGCTCCCCCCCTCCCCCCACCACTTACCCATCCATCTCAGTTTCAGATTAGTCCACCAGTTACAGAAACAGGTTGTGACGGTGTACCCACAAGTAGCTGGGTTACTACCGCCTAGGTTGTCCCTTCCCGTAGTGTTTAAGCTCTAGAGTGATTACCTCTCTTGCGAAGTGTGTAGCAGTCTCACCCAAACACTAAACACAAAAAGAATTCAGCGCTAGTAATCACAAAATTAGTCAAGGTAGGCAGCAACCCAAATGAAGGAAAACCCCTCGGGTCCTTCGGTGGATAGATACAAAAAGATATGGAAGGGCTGCGCCAAATAAGGGTAGATAGTCCAGTAAAGTATTGCTAGGGTGCCAATAGATGGTCTAGGATACTTGATAGAGTTCCTCTGTGGATGCGTCTGGTGTAGACCGTTCCGTATATGTAAATACAAGAGAGGTAGAGGCGACTAATGGTATAGTATGAAAGTTCAGGGTGTGATAGGTAACAAAAAGTAAAGAACTCACATTCAGGAGAGCTATGGCCAGCTCTGGTGTGGATTGCGTACAGCGGTATAATCCCCGCTTATGGGATATGTAGGGAGGGGTCTCCGTCAGCACCGTCTGGTAGTCCAGAGCTCGAAAAAGAAAGACAGAAAGCAACAATAGTGCTCTCAATTTTGATGTGGTTCAATGTGCAGATAAGAAGAGGTAAAAAACTCACATTTGAGGGAGCTATGGCCAGCTCTGGTGTGGATAGCGTACAGCGGTATAATCCCCGCTTATAGGATATGTAGCGGCGATACGTCCGTCAGCACCGTCTGGTGATCCAAGGCTCCAATATAGAAGAATAAAAAGCAGCAATAGTGCTCTCAATTGTGATAGGTTAAGAGAGTAGTAGAGAAAATAAAATAATACTCACAAAAGATAGAGCAGAGGTACTGCTCTATGGATAGGCGCCGGTGGTATGATCCCCACCTAGGATTTCTTGGAGTACTGGAACTTTAAAATTGCCAATGGAAGTAAAAGTAACCAGGAAAGGTTAAAATGCCAGGAATAGGTAAAAACAAAAGTTGTTTAAAGTGCATAAAGAGTGCAATAAAAAGAGGATTGGTACAATAAAGTAGCCAAAAAACTTTTATTGATCTAAAATACACAGTAAAATACAGAATTAATAACCATAAACGCGTTTCACCATAAGTGGCTTCTTCAGAATGGGATAAAAGTAGTAACCTGGCAGGGGTTGTTTAAATAGGGCTATGTTAATTTGAAAATTGCGCCAAAAGTGTAATTGGCCAATCAGAGACAATTTTTAAAATCACTTTTCAAAATTAGGATTCAAGAGTATGGGAGTGATGTTATAAAGGTGATGAGTCCATTTAAATTATTTAAATGTGAAAACTAGAGTGAGAAAGTTGTTTTTAAAGAGAAAGAAAGGAAGAAAAAAAAAAGTTGTTTGATTAAAGTTCAAAAAAAAAAATTTGATTAAAGTTCATTAAAAGAACAAAAAAAAAGGGTTTGATTAAAGTTCATTAAAAGAACAAAAAAAAAAGGGTTTGATTAAAGTTCATTAAAAGAACAAAAAAAAAATAGATGGTTTAAAGGTACAGAGATACAGAGATATATGTAAATGGAGTATGCATGAAAAGGGGGTAATATAATTCCAAACATAATGATTTAAATAGGGGTTATATTATACCCCAGAGTAATAATACAGATGTTAAATGAAAATAATAGATAAAAATAAAAATAAAATTAAATAAAAGATTACACAGAATACAAGATACATAAATGGAAAGGCATAGATGAAAAAATAAAACTTAAAAGATTATTATTATTATGAGGGTTGGTTAGGTCCAGACATAAAGAATAAAAGCATGTAGATAAGGGTTGTATATAGGAATTTAAATAAAATTAAACAGGTCAAAATCAACATTTAAACCAGATGGGGTAAGAGTTTTGAGATTAAAAACCCATTCCATCTCAGCTTTACCTAATATGTTCTTAATGTTACCACCTCTCCATGGTATTATACATTTTTTTATGCCGATGCATTTAAGGTGTCTTATGTCGTTGTTATGTGTACAAAAGTGTTTGGAGACTGAGTGATTCAGGTAGCCTTTTTTGATATTTCTACAGTGTTCACTCAGTCTCACTTTAAGACTTCTTGTGGTCATCCCTACATACTGGAGACCACAAGGGCACTCCAACAAGTAGATGACATTTTTGGTATCGCAACTGATAAAATCTTTAATTAAGATGAATCACTCAGTCTCCAAACACTTTTGTACACATAACAACGACATAAGACACCTTAAATGCATCGGCATAAAAAAATGTATAATACCATGGAGAGGTGGTAACATTAAGAACATATTAGGTAAAGCTGAGATGGAATGGGTTTTTAATCAAAAAACTCTTACCCCATCTGGTTTAAATGTTGATTTTGACCTGTTTAATTTTATTTAAATTCCTATATACAACCCTTATCTACATGCTTTTATTCTTTATGTCTGGACCTAACCAACCCTCATAATAATAATAATCTTTTAAGTTTTATTTTTCATCTATGCCTTTCCATTTATGTATCTTGTATTCTGTGTAATCTTTTATTTAATTTTATTTTTATTTTATCTATTATTTTCATTTAACATCTGTATTATTACTCTGGGGTATAATATAACCCCTATTTAAATCATTATGTTTGGAATTATATTACCCCCTTTTCATGCATACTCCATTTACATATATCTCTGTATCTCTGTACCTTTAAACCATCTATTTTTTTTTTTGTTGTTCTTTTAATG